>CM039665.1:11550702-12150702 GCA_022405105.1 Aristolochia contorta | reverse complement strand
TACCATGCGTTCCATGCCCTTGAGTTAAAGGGGTGGGTGTCTTAGTTTTCCAAGACGTCTCAAGCATTACAAAGTTACACCGTATCTTAATCCTCGGAGTCCGATTATTTAGAATCCGAATCCAATTTTATAGTTTGACCATCTCTGAAATTTCATTATATAATTTTTTGGAATTTCCTGTCCGTTATATCAGGAAACATTTTTATTTTGAAATTAGTACTTTCAGCAAAATTAAAAACTGTGTTTTGAATTTTTAAATAAGAAAACTGCACCATATATGATCCGTCTCCCCATGCTTGTATCGAAATTAAAAATAAATGCTTGAAAAATTAAAAAAAATATATAATTGCAAGTTAGTATGGATTTTGGAGCGTCAGAATTAATTAAACCTCGAATTATGCCATAATTATGTCTTCCGGGTAATTTATCCTTTACTTAGAGAAAATTATTGATTGCCGATGGGCCTCTTCAAATGAACACTCATGGACCCCGGCTTTGGGGACCTTCAGACAGAGTCCATCACTTGAGGCGATTCTGGCGAACAGCGGCAGCGCGAAATTCATTGATCAATTCTCATCGCTCCGAAGGACGCCGGCCCCTCCCTCAGAGAAAGGCGAAAAGCCCTCTTCTCTCTCTCCTGCGCTATTCCCCTCTCAGCCCGCCATGGAATCCGACGACAAGGCCACCGCGTTCCGCTTCAAGGAGCTCGCCGAGCAGAAATACACCCAGTCGAACCTCAAATCCGCCCTCAAGTACGCCCGCCGCGCCAACCGTCTCCGGCCGGACCTCGACGGCGTCCCGGAGATGGTCACCGCTTTCAGGATTCTCCGCCTCGCCTCCGAACTCTCCTCCTCCTCCGGCTCCCCCAACTACTACAAGATCCTCGAGGTGGAGCCTTTCTCTCACGTCAACTCCATCAAGAAGCGCTACAAAATGCTGGCCCTTTTACTACATCCCGACAAGAACAGCTGCCTCGGCGCCGAGGAGGCCTTCAAGCACGTCGGAGAGGCGTTTCGTGTTCTGAGCGATAGGCTGCGGAGGAAAGAGTATGATATCAAGCTTCGAGTTGCTTTGCAGACTGGGCGCCCTGCCAAGCCCGTTCCTCCGGAGGATACTTTCTGGACGGCTTGTTCGACTTGTCGGCTTCTCCATCAATTTGAGAGGAGGTATGTTGGGCATCGTTTGATTTGTCCTAGTTGTAGGAAAAGCTTTTTGGCTGTCGAGGCGGACGAAAAGGATTCAGATGATGGAACGCAGAATGGTGATGGCGTGGGGAAGGAGGATAGTAGGACGCGGATTAGGTCTAACCCCAGGCCTAGGGTTTCCACCGAGAGGAAAAGGGGCTTGTATGAAGAAGCATCGAGAAAGAGGGCAAGGACGTTTTCTGCTCCACCTCGTTTTTCCAGGGCGAGGTCGACTATACGAGAAGCAAAACGAACGAAGCGTGAGATGACTTTGGCCGAAATGCAGAGGGAAGCTATGAGGAAAATTCAGCTTTCAAAGGGTAAGTTGAAGAAGAAAGAGGCAGGGGAAGAGCAGGGGCAAAGGAAGGAGGAAGCAGAGGAGAAAGCGGTAGTTGTTCAGAATGGGGACTCCATTTGTATGCTGGTGGAAGATTCTGACTTCTATGAATTCGACAAGGACAGGACCGAACGGAGTTTCAAGAAAGGTCAAGTGTGGGCTATTTACGATGATGATGATGGGATGCCTCGGCATTATGGATGGATTGAAGAAGTAATTTCAGTTCATCCGTTTGCTGTTAGGATGAAATGGTTAGATGTGCAGAGCAATGGGGACGAGTCTTTGCTTGGTTGGGAGAAATTAGGATTTCATATATCATGTGGAAGGTTTAAAGTTGGACGAGAGCTTGATGTTGAATCTGTAAATATGTTTTCTCATGTAATGGATTGTGAGCGAGTAGCTAAGGAGATTTATAGGATTTACCCAAAAAAGGGTTCAGTTTGGGCTCTCTATCGTAGTGAAAAGCCATTGGAAGATAGTAATCAGGATTCATCTGAGAAGGAGGGAAGGTCTTATGACATAGTTATCTTTTTGACCTCTTACAGTGAATTGCATGGCTTAAGCATGGCTTATCTCGAGAAAGTAGGGGGATTCAAAACTATATTTAAGAGGAAAGAAATTGGAGCTCATGCTATTACATGGTTTGAGAAGGATGATGTTAGATTGTTCTCACATCAGATTCCAGCACGTAAACTTTTGGGTGATGAGGCACCTGATTTGCCAAAAGAATGTTGGGAGCTTGATCCTGCTTCACTTCCTGCAGATTTACTTAGAATCACTGATGGAAGCTAACACTTCAGAAAAAAAGGAACCAGTTATGCTGTGAAAGGAGGCATGCTAATATCTTGATAGAAGTTATAGAAACAAATACAGATATTCAGCTTTCAATGTACACTCCACAGCAATCTAAAGTTGACATTGTTGTGAATCCGCTCTGGGGACTATATAACTTATTTTTGGGACTATATCTTTGTGCTTGTGGTTGTAGACTTGGTTGTTTTGATGCTACTGTAGCATTCCTAAACTCTACTTGATGGTTGAGGCTGATGATATCAGTAAAATTTTCTCGATAGCTGCCTCTTTTCTTAGAAGTTGTACATGCAGTTGAGAGGACCTACAAATATTTGATTTTTATTATGGTAGTGGCAGCTTGGAGTTAACAGGATTGCTTAAATATCTTTTGAATATCAGTGATGCTTACGGGGACATCTGTTATCAACCTGTTTGTATCTAAAAATATCTGCAGTTTTTAGGCTCCTCTTGCTGCTAGTTCACTTTCTTACCTAAATCGCTACATGGTTAAAGCTTAAAATTTGTTAAGATGTGTCAGATGAATTGGCTTTTTAGGTGTTATTAGCTTCCATGAGTTAACAAGGCCAAATTTAGTCATTGTTAATTCGTGAAAGCTAACAGTGAGTTAACAATGTCTAACTTATAGCTTCTTCTCTTTGTTTATGTCCTTGATTTCTATGTTCATGAGTTTCAAGTTCTTCCTTCTTAGAATATTACAAGATGCAACTATGGTTCTGGAAGTCATGGATTAGTGATTCTAGGCAATAAAAGTTGCCAAAGAGAAAAAGTATGACTAGCTCTTCTTTAGAAGGGTTTGCCACTTTAGTTGATGTCTTTATGTCTTTTTTTGCTTACTCATCTTGATTGAGGTTCAAGTTTTCACTATCAAAATGATGTTTCCCATGAGGTGAAAGGTGCTGCTCACAGTTTTAAGCACTTGGATGGATTGCATCAAACTGTGCCATGGACTGCAGACAGAAAGTGGCAAAGCTATTAAAGTCGTTAAGTATCTGCTTGAGGCTGCATATTATGAAGCTATGATGAAGTTTTAATTTTGCAAGTCATTTGTGAATTCTAGTGAAACTGGTGCAGAGATATGGTGTCCATTTCAACTCCGGTGATTCAGCCTAGAAATTCATTTTGAATTTCAATCTGAAGTTCCAATGCTGTGGGACAAATTTTGCTTTTATGGCCTTAGAAGGGTTATGTGCTCCCTCATTCGTGGTTTTCGATATGATTTTCTTTTACCTTCAGTCAGGAAACATAGGAGGCTGCCCGGGTTATATATAAAGTGTTTGGATTGCTTAAATTATTTTAATAAAATAATGACTGGTACACCGGTCCTCCCATAAAAGAATAAAATAATATATTTTTAAAATTTCGTGAACCATTTTATCTTATTCTTTTTGAAAGGGCCGGTGCCATTACTCTTTTCCTCGTTCTTTTCCCAAGGATGGGTTCTTTTGAAGCCGCAGAGCAACATAACTTTCAAGTAAATCCACATTCTGAAACAATCTCAAACTAGAAAATAAATTGAACATTATGCAGGGACTTGTTAACTGTTATAAGTAACGCAACGCATGATGTTAAACGACACAATACGAACCCGTGACACGGTCCTCCTTCAAATATAAAAATATAACTGACGACTTTATTTTATAATTTCTATAGTTCTGAATAATGATTATTTAATGGAAATATTTTACTTTTTACAGCTCCCCGTCTCTCCTGATCTTGGTCTAAAGTAGTACTAGTGACAGTAGGTGTAAAAAATAGTACTAGTGACAGTAGGGTAAATAATAGTTGCATAATAGAGACAGTAGGTTAAAAAGTAGTAAATGGGAAATAGTTGCATAATGCTAGACAGAATAAGGTTAAAAAGTAGTACTGGGGTGAGAGAGGCTCGAACTCTCGACCTCAGGATTTCTCAGAAGCTATGAGACCTACGCGCTAGCCAACTGCGCCACCACCCCGTATTGGAGGAATCCTCAAAACAATTAATCTTATTATATGAAAATAACATATTTAAACCAGGGAAATAAATATGCTTAGTTGTGTGACTTGGATTTTAAGTGTTTGATGACGATTCGAATTTCGAAATTAGACTCAACGGACAAGTCCCCTTTGACTCGGCTGATACCAACGGTGCCAGATGTTGTCCTAACCCGAGTCGGACAGTTCCCAGTAACCGAGTGATTTCCCAATTAGAATCGCACAACTATATTTGTGCCTCAAAAGAGGGGTCTCAATGACTCAAGTTCTCAACGATGGAGAGGAGCTACTACCCAATGTAGAATGGTAGGGCCTTCCACGCGGAATAATACTCACCATTCAAAAGTAAAACAGGAAGAATGATTAGAAATTAGATACAATGTAGATGAAACCACAAACCGAAAGGAACATGTAAATAAGACAAATCATACATAATTATAGCATACATAAATGACCATTAGTTGGCTATAAGAATTGTTATAACATTGAGCTGGAAATCAGGGGAATTAGCGTCTTTGGCAGCAGCTAGGGAGTTGATGCAGAGGATCCTTCTATAAAGGCTTGGAGGATGCGGAAGAAGGGAAGGCGATACTGTGACCTTCACGGTGCGCTCATGAACCAGCAGGTCTTGCTGTGGTGTCTGTAAGCTCGGGATGCTCGAGTCTTTTAACGGGTAGAAGACGAGCTCTGTTGGGGTTTCAAGAGTCAAGACCACTACTAGAGGGCGATGGATGCTTTGGAGCTAGGGATTGCACGATGACCACAACTCGGATGCCGATGCAGGAAATTAATAATGCTAGTTGCACCTATGCGTATTACTTATCTCACTTACATGTTAATCTAAACCATTAAAAATATAAAAAAAATTTTTATCTGATAAAATCTTATATTCTAAAGGATAAACTTTAGGCATCAATGGTTTACATTAACATGCATGTGTGTGGGATAGGTATTGTGCATAGGTGTAACTAGCATTTAATGCATAGAAAGTAAAGCACCGAGGGATTTCGATTGGCAATTGGCACTAGTAGAATATGGACTGAATACCATAGACGTCGGTCCGGGTTGCGAAATAGGAAAACCCAATGTGGGAATTTCTTTACACAATGGGTTTGGTTCACCATCAAGTTAATGCTTTAACTCGACTGCCAGACCGTCGTTTCATGTTTCTACTAAACCAACTATGGTTCTTGCCTGTCGTGCCATTAAACCCTTATGTAAAAACATTTCCCCCAATATGAAGTAATTCTATGTGAGTAAACGGCCCCATACGCTCGTCCAGAGTGTATCCGAGGTAAACATTTCAGACATTGAGCCCCAATTTGACTTGTTCGTACCTCACTCTCAGCCTTTGTTCATACCCAATTCTTTTGAATTCTCTTCTTCCTTCTATCTGTTTGTCGGATTCTGTATTTTGAGTGATAACTTAAACTGTGGATTTTGAGTTATATGTAATTTGTAGACAAGGTGTAGATGAAATTAAAATTCCATTACGTAGACAAGATTGCTTGGGCACTAGAGTTGTATCATTCATTTGTTGAAGGAAAATGAAGGAGAAGGATTGTTGAGACACCAAATCTTTTCTGTTATTATTTCTTAGCAAGTTTAATTTAGCTTTAATTTCCTCAAGGTCTCTTTTTTCACAATTTTGTACAAATCCAAATTCAACCTCCAGGGTCGTCATTGAGCAGGAGCTTAACTCTGCACCTTTCTAGTGTCAATCTCTTCCTCAACAATTTTTCTAAAAACAGATTTTTTTTGCAAATTTTTATATTTTTACCTTGCTTGTGATATATATATATATATATATATATATATATATATATTTCTTTGTTAGAAGCAATCTCTATTAAAGTTCTGTATTAGTGATTTCCCACACGGATTTTTTCCAATTAAATTTTTGTTCTCATTATGAGATAAACTATGTATGTGTTTTTGCTATTTAATTTCTTAATCTGTGTTCTATGTCCATTGATGTTATCGACTATATGGATTTATTTTTGTTTGTTTATTCCGATAAGTTTTTTATGGTCCTATTTGGATTTGCATCTTTTCTGTGTTTCCGAGGTAGTGTTTGTAATTTTCTTTTCTATATGAAGTGTGGCCCTTCAAGAGATGATTTTTTACTTGAAATGTGATCCTAATGGGAGTGGGTCTAACTTTTGCTATTTTCCTTTAAGAGCAGCTCTATCAGAGGGTAACTTATTGTCTAAATTACAAAATTAAATATTGTTCTTCTTTATTAAAATCTGTTTTAGTATAATTAGATTTTACTCATGTTGTCTTTCAAGTTGTCTTATGTGTGATGTTCATTTGGCTATCCTAAAACTTTTTCTGAATTTACTTTTTTCTTGCATCCAATCCATTGAACTGGTCTTTTGCTTGTTCAATGAGAATTCACTCTTAATGTTAAGCTATTCTCTTTAGACATGTAGTTTGTAGACGTTTCCTTTGTCTGACTGTTGACTATGCAGTTTTAGTTAGATGGAACTCTAGGGCAAGCAACCATCTTTCAATCAATACATACTGATTATTAGAAGGCCATCGTGGCCTTCACAAGATGTGGATCATATTGCATGATATTTGATTGTGAGACTAAGCAATGTAGGCAAAAGGCAGTTGAATAAAACCTTATTGAGATTAATGGATATTGCACTTTTTATCTCTAAAACAACCTTATGCTCTTTCTATGGGGCATAGAGAGAAATTGGGCCTACTATAGGTTCAAAGTTAGTAACTTTAAAGTTGCTCATTTTGACTTTAAACCTTTTATGTTTAATACTTGTTTGTTAACTTGTTTATCTTTTTATTTATAAACTAGTGATTGGTCTTCATATACCTTGTTTCTTTTTCTTAAGATGGTTACATCTTGCTATGCTGTTTTGAGAGTTTAGATAGTTTGCTTTTTGTGATGCTATTGTGTTGATCTCTTCTTTTATGAAGGTCATCAGTGAAAAGATAAGAAAACTGTCTAATTGTCAAATTGTTTACCACGGAATTGACTTCCAAAAGGTAAAATACCATAACATTGTGAATGTAACTTCAGCTTTTAGTTAATCATATCTCACCTTCTTCCAAACAAAATGTGCATTTTCTGTTTGTTTTCGTGCACATTTGTAGATATTAGATTATGGACTTAGTAATTTGTTATTTTATCTGGTTACTAGTAATTGTATTGACCTCTAGTTAGAAAGATCTGTTTTAGTCTAATATAAGAATCACATAAGAGCATAATGCTCTTTTACACCCTGATTTAGTCTCATATAATAATCTTAGTAAATCATATTTGGTACTGCTAGTATCAGTATAGAAGACTAGAAGGTTAAAATAAGACTAGCTATAGGGTTACAACATCAGTTCTTGAGCTAGCTATAGGGTTACAGTAGTTAGGGATGTAAGCAGAGAGAGGGATAGATGGACAGTGATGGATAGGATGTAATTGGTTGGACTTGTAATCCTGTAACAAATACCCATTATTCATTTTAAGTCTTTTGTAGTTGCTCTTTGAGAATTCCTGTCGAGAAGGACTATTTCAATTACAAGAAATTGATGGCCAAGTACAGAACCAAACCTACTCAATGTCATCCAAACTTAATGGGTGAAATCGATTACTTCATCAAGTATGGTAAACAAAAATGGGGTTTCAAAGAAACAGTCAAATGCGGTGTCCATGTGCTAAATGTGAGAACAAATATTTCCTTGTTTGTGAGACCATCAAGTTCCATATAATATTAGAAAGTTTTACCCCACTATACAACATGTGGTACTGCCATGCGGAACGACCTGAAATTGAACGAGAACACGTCCAATTGGAGATGGGACATGGTGAACAAATGTGAATGATGTTAAATGATGCTTTTACACAAGGCATTGAAGATGACAGTACGGATCTGGTAGACAATATACCAAAATTGCATAGATTTGAACACTTACTAGATAAGGCATACAAACCACTATATGTAGGGTGTGAGAAATATTCTATGTTGTCTTTTATGGTGCACTTATTTCAACTAAAGTGCTTAAAAAATAGACCAACAAATCATTCTCGGATGTGATAGCCTTTATCAAATATGCTCTTCCTGCAGACCGAAGAAGGGAAGATGATTCACCTAAGAGATTCTGTTGCATGGAAGCACTTGAACTCCTCACACCGGACATTCAGTTTTGATCCACGAAACGTTCGACTCGGTCTTGTGAGCAACAGTTTTAGTCCATTTATAATTGGATTGGGTCAAGCCACAGTACATGGCTGATAATCGTCACTGTTTATAAGCTACTTCCTTGGTTGGTAATGAAACAGAGTTATTTTGTCATGAGTCTTCTAATTGATAGACCCAAATCCCCAGGTAATGATATCGACTTATACTTGCAGCCCTCGATTGATGAGTTGATGGTGTTGTGGGAATCGTGTGTGACGACTTTTGATGCACATATTAGATCTTCTTTTCAGATGCGCGCAGCAGTGATGAGGTCCATATTTGACTTCCTTGCATATGGAATGTTATCTGGTTGGAGTACAAAGGGGAACAAAGCTTGTCATTCTTGTCATGTGAAAAATGGTTTGACCTATTTTATAGAAAGATGGCAAGTCAAAGGACAACATAAAGTCCAGGTTAGATCTGCAGAGTCTAAACATACGTAAACCACTCCACCCAAAGCCTTTGAATAAAGTAGTTCACAAAGTCAGCATTACTAATGCCTCATATATATGACCAAGGAAGATAAGACGAGATTTCTCAATGTGCTGAAACATTTGAAACTCCCATCTAGTTTTTCCTCGAACGTTCCACTCAAATTCAAGTCCAACCAAAGAAAATCATGAGCCTCAAGAGTCATGACTATCATGTTCTGATGCAACAACTCTTCCCACTAGCCTTTAGGAAATCAATTATGGGGCATGTTTGCAAAGTCATAAATGAGTATTGTTCCTTTTTAAGAGATTTATATTCGAAGGTGCTAGAATTGAAGAAAATTGATAAGTTAGATGCGACTATCTTGTTCATCTTGTGTAATCTCAAAAAAATTTTTCCTTCGGTGTTTTTCAATGTTGTGATCTACTTGACACTTCATTTTCCCACTGAGGCTAGATTGGCAGGGCCGGTCCAGTATAGGTGGATGTACCCAATCGAGCGATATTTGTTGACATTGAAGAATTATGTACGTAATAAGAACCGGCCAAAGGGATCTATTGTTGAAGGATATTTGATGGAAAAAGCAACTACTTTTTGTGCACGACATGTTGAGAGAATTGAGACAAAGTTGACAAGGCCTGAACATTACAATGAAGGTCCTTTGGGGGCAGGCCGCTCTTATTTCCTTAGTACCGAGGAGGCGTATCGGGTCCACCGGTTTGTACTATTTAACAGTCCGAAAACTCAATAGTACATACCATACGTATCAAACCATCTTTCTCACTTCCTTGTGCTTTAGTATTTATAAGATTATGTTAATATAATTTAATTTTAATCGCGTGTAAGAAACACTGATTACTTGAGACAGCTGCACCCTCTTTGGACTGAACGAATAATACAAACCGACCAACATAATTACTTTCTCCAGTGGTTTCAAACAAACGTAAGTTAGTCTCTGTACACTTACTCTAGCGTATTTCACCACCTTTAACGTCATAGATGATTGTGACCTTAATTGTGAAATGTAGGTGAAAAATCTGTCAGTTGATCAGGAAAAAGAACTAGATGTGTTAATCTCCCTTGCGAGTGGCCCCGATCGGGAAGCTAAATCGTACAATGGGTTCCTTTATAATGGATACAAGTTTGAGGTAGAGACTATTAAAATATCACGGATCACTCAAAATAGTGGCATCGCAACAATAGGAGAAGGATCTTATAATCCATACTACAAGTGTACATGGGAACATGGACACCCATCCACAGTACTGGCCATGTGTTAAGACAAAGATGAATCATACATTTTTCCATCGCATGTGCAACAAGTATTTTATTGTAAAAACCTTATTCACCCAAATTGGAGTGTCATTTGTCATTGGAAACCAAGGACCACTTACATTGATATCCCAATGGGTAATGTGGAAACAAGTGCAAAAGAAGATGAAACATTGTTGTTGGCACAACATGCAGGGATGGGAGACACGATTGTGTTCAACACGGAAGATGAGGATTTGTGGGTGCATAGAGAACTTAGTCAAGGCTTAAGGATTGACGTGGTTGATTTGAATATAACTTAATGTATGTTAGGTTATTTTGTCTCTTGTGCATGTTTTGTCTAATTGTACATTTCACATATGTATTATAATAAATATAACAACATCTATAATTGTGTTTTACAGGAGATAAAAAATAAAGGCCAACCAACCAATGAAGACACCTCCTACAAGTAAATATGTTCGGTTGCGAATGGGTCCTCCATCGGACTATCATAGTCAATTACTTGGACTTTGTTTGATCTAATAGATATGTATTAATTCAACAACTAATTATCTAGCTTGTGTACACATTCGAGTTTTGTTTTCGGAGTACAATTCCCCTTTGACCAACAGGTCATTTAAAATATTATTTAGCTTTTTCAATTGCATGAAATTGTGGTATTCTGATTTCATAGGGACGTCAGGTCATTACACTGCACTGGGTTCTGAGACCCAACCTCTTGTAGAAGAGAAAAGGAAAAGTTTGTCATCCGATGATGAAGATATGGAAACTCAAAATCCAGATGAAGATATGGAGGACTAGGAGGGAGCTGAAGACAGGGATGTAGTTTTGGAATTAGAACTACCCGAGCAACCCATCAGAAGGAGGGGTAGGGGACCAACTAGGGCTTCTTCATGTATGCCTGCAAATAGTGTGTAAAATGTACCCATAAAGAATGCGCAGATGGGCACAAAATATCTAAGCTATCTGTTCAAGTTGATGGGCACGTATACACTGGCTGAAAGGTATTTTCCCCTCCAACTACAGTGGCGACTATGATGATACTGAATACTCAAGGTGGTTCACCCATATCAATGTAAGTAGTTAATTATTTTATTTAAAGACTATTTCTTCATTAGGAATACTCTTTCAAGATTTTGTTTCACAGGAAAAATACAAATTTCTTGGTGAAAATGGGGAGGATGTGACTAGGCGAGTCGCCATGACAGCCATCAAGTCGGTTCTACAAAAGATAATCAGAGATAACCGGGCATCGTTTAAGAAGGCGCACTACGATGGTAAGACTGAATAAGAACTTCAACATAATCCAATATCCACTATCAGTCCGGCAGCATGGAAAAACTTGTTGCTTATTGGAAGGATGAGAAGATGTTGGAGATGTCCAAATGCAGCAGGGTCAATTGGACATGGATGAGATCAACCCACACACTTGGGTGAAAGTCCTGAAGTCATTTTTATGACGAGGAGGTAAACTTGCAATCCACTTTTTTTTCTGTGCATATCATACTGAATTTCACAAGTGATCTCAGTGATATTGGTCTTCAATTCAGCAAGTTGCAATTGAACAAGAAGTACACCGGTCCAAGGATCTGGCAGAAGCGATACTTGTACTGGACAAGGTGTTTGGTGGACCAGCTATGAGCGAGGGTTTGGGTCTGGTGCGCCCCCATGGAGGGGTACATCTGCATCTACTGCTACAAACACCATTGAGATTGCCGCCCTCAAAGCAAAGTTGGAAGTAGAAAAGCAAGATAAGAAGTTGATGAGAGAAACATTGCAGAGTGAAAAAGAAGACAAAGATAAAATGATAGAAAATATGGAAATAATGAAGCAATAAATTATGATTGTCATGCAATGGCAAAAATCTAGGGAGTCAAGTCCAGGTTTGAGATCCGTCACAAATTAAAAATCAGTCGCATTAACTTTCTGACTCCTCTCACTAACTTATGTGATGATGTTATTTTGGCATGATCATTTGTTCAATGTAGGCGGGGCTAGTAATTATATATGCTTCTATCATCCATTTTTTGAGTATTTCATGTACGTCTACTAGAACTTTATTATGTATGTGTGATTTGTCTGTGAAACAGATTATTGTACCATCCAACAGTTAGATGTTTACTTTTGAGAAACTGGTTTTTTAAAATTATGCCAATATTTGATAATCTGTGAAATTGAATTATGGAACAGATTGTTTAATGTGAAACAGGTTTTGATAATATGTAAGATTGAATTATGGAACAGGTTTTGATAGTTTTATTGCAAGTACTATGTCTTTGTATTTGCTTGAAGTTTTCAAATTTTTAGTCTCATGAACAAGTTTTTCTAATAAAATCTGTTCTATCTTGTATGTGGTTAAATGTTGATATTGGCAAGCCTAACCCTTTATAAACTTTAGTTCTTTATGCATCATGAATTTGCTCATTTAAAGATCTTGTCATAGTGAGTTTTTCCTTTGACGGTCGATTTTGACTTTGTGTTGTTGTGCTATAGGGCCCAAACCCACTTTCAAAAAAATAGAACATTTGAGCATATCCTCTAGTTCCTCAAAAACAGGTTTTGTTATCAGTGATTTTATCATTTTCTTGACCATCAAGCTCTGTCATTCCCATAATTAAGGAATGTAGGATTAAATTTAACTTTACTTTGAGTTGAATTATAACCTCTATTTCTTCTTATTGTTTTGCATTTTCAAAATTCAGATTAAGAGTTGGGATCTAGTTTAACTCATCAAATTAGTAATTTTGCTTGACGTATAGTGTCATATTTTCTGAAAAGTCTGAGACAACTTGGTAATTCATATTAAAATTGTATCCACAGCATAACTAGGAATTATATTGCAAATTATGTCAAAAGTTTCCTAACCTACAAGTGTGGTTTTAGATACAGAGTAATGAAGGAGGCTATGCAGTCCAGAAGAAGAAGAAAAGAAAGAAGAAACATAAAAGTAATTGGGGTGAAAACAACGGCTAAGAGCAATGTCAGTGCAGTGCTCCAATATTTTTGTTGTGGTGGATATTTTTTATCTTTTTTTATAACTGAGATGTTGTTGGTTGTGAAATATATGTAAGTATTGTTTACAATAGCTTTGATGTTGTTGGTTGTGGTGGAATTTATGTAAGTATTGTTTAAAAGTTGGATATTTTTACCTTTATAAACTAAGATCTTGTTGGTTGTTTATAATTATTGCAAGTATTTGTACTCTTGTCTCTTAAATGAGCAATATAAGAATTAAATACGTATTTTAAAAAAATACTATCCCGACGGTTTTTTACCATCGGATACAAACGTAATAAAAATAAATCCGACGACAAAAACTCATTGTCGAAGGGAAAATAAAAGGACGACAAGCAAGGGTCGTCAAGCGAATGAGCAGAAAATCATTTTCATTGGCCGACGAAGGTACACCATCGCGATAAAGTCCTGTCTCGATGAATAAAACCCGTTGTCGAAAGAATTAAAACCAACGACGGTTAAGGGTCGTTGAGTAAAGGTCTTGATTATAGCCCGATGGTCATACACCGTCGGGCTAAAAGCTTGAGTCGATGACTAAAACCCGTCATCTCACTTCTCTCTCGACAACAAATGCCCATCGACCGGGACCTTATGCGTCGACGACACAAACCCGTCATGAGAAACCTACTTCACGACGGCAGTAACCTGTAGGGAGAGAGAATCTCTTTGACGATAAACGCCCGTTGGTCAAAAGATTATATCACAACAACAAATCACCATCGAGGGTTATCTTCTATCTTGACGAATATAACCTGTCGGGAGTCAGATTCTTTTCTTGGCACTAAACGACTATCGTGATGCCTTTGCGTTACCACCGACTGTCATTACCTGTCGTCATGCAAAAAAATGTCCCGACGGACCTTTACCGTCAGGACAATGCTTGCCCGACCCGGTAATAACCCGATGGTCATTTCTCGTCGGGAAGTACTGACCCGACAGGTTGGGCTGTTGGACTAATGGTATTTCACCAATGGGCCATGGGTCTTTTCTACTAGTGTGGGCTCACTGGACTGATCAGGATGGAAGAGGACGTTGGACATGGGTTCTAATTGATGTTCTTAACCATGCCCCTGGCTGCAATATATATTAGTCGAAGTGAAAAGCTTGGCCGGTGGTCGGTTTGTAGCAGGAAGCATAAGCATCGCTTGGCGGCTTCCATTTGCAGTACTTCCGAAATGTGCAATCACATAGCCAGTAGGAGCTCTTCTAAGCTTAGGCACCAGGCACCATAAGGAGCTCCTTCAATTACATATACATTGCTCAATGAAAACAGGGGCGAGTTACCCAAGTCAGGACGCTTCTCTAGAGTACTAACTACAGAGGCCAGGAGTCTGGGTGAATCACACGCGGAGCACTAGAAATTAAGAGGAAATAGGATGGTTTATAGCTGAACCTTCTCAAATCTTTTCCAAACAATTGGGGGTAAACATTGAAAAGATATTTGGAGAAGCTAGCTGGCATCAGCTTTCAAAAAGACTTATCTTTAACAGAGAGCCTTGTACGTACTCCCCATTTAGGATTTCTTGAAGAGTAATGATACAGGCACAGCCGCTGACGTGGCATCCACGTGAAAAGATGAGTCAGAAAGAAAAATATTTTCCTAAGTCTAGTTCAATCGTGAACCGGGTTACGCGCAGGGGAGAGCTTCCGGGAATGGGGACGGAATGTTTTTTCCCCTTTGAGCTTCCGAAATGGTTTTTTCCCTTCGAGCTTCCTCTCCGTTCTTTTCTCCAGTCCACAAAAGCGAAGCTCGCCCAGGAAGACCAACGCATTCACGGCTTCAACAGCAAATCCTTCAAATCGCATCGAAGTCCGAAGCCCTAAAGGGAAAAATCGATTTTAGCTGCGAAATATGTTATTGTTCGTTCTTCATCTCTCGTCCATGCCCTCACGAACTCTCCGGTCCAGAAAATTTTAAAATCGTTGCTTCTTTGTTCGTTCTTCCTCTCCGGTCAATTCTTCCGTGCATGAATCATTCCCGCGTCCCCGTTAAGCTTTCCCCCCCTGCCTAACCCGGTTCAACCGCATAGACTTACGAAAATAATTTTCCTTTCTTATTCATCTTTTCACGTGGATGCCACTAAGATGCCAGCAGTGGCATCCACGTCAGCGGCTGTGCCCGAGTCGCTGTGCCTGTATCATTACTCTTTCTTGAATGCTATATATATCTTGACACTTACACACTAGCCAACAGCGACACCATATATCCCTGTTCAAAGGTCACTCCCTTAAATATTCTTTAACAAATTAAATATAAATATATAAAGCTAATAATTGCGTGAATCTGGAGCTGGGGGAATAGGGATCTCCAAGTTCCCTTCCAACATTGACATCACCGTCTTCATGGTGGGACGAAGAGCAGGTTCCTCCTGAATGCACCACAAACCCACCATCACCATTCTTTCCAGCATCCTCTCCTCCACTTCTTCTTCCTCTTCAGCTTTTACAAGCTTCAAAAGCTCACCATATCTGAAGCACCTGTAAACCCATTCGGTAAGAATCATCTGCTCGTGGGGGACGTCGAGATCGACATTTCTCCGGCAGCATATGGTCTCTAGCAAAACCATGCCGAAGCTGTACACGTCCGCCTTCACCGATATGGGCATGTTTTTGTACCATTCGGGAGCCAAGTACCCTCTCGTCCCTCTCACACCCGTGAAGGTCCTGGTCTTATCGGGCGTGAGTAGTTTTGCCAGTCCGAAGTCGGAGATCTTGGCAGTCCAAGAGGCGTCCATGAGGATGTTCTGGGGCTTGATGTCGCAGTGGATGATGTGGGGGTCGCAGTCTTCGTGAAGGTAGTGGATCCCACGTGCCACGTCGACTGCGACTCGGACTCTGTCGTCCCAGTGGAGACGGGGTTGTAGAATATGGTACTCGTCGTCGTGGTGGTCGTTGAAGATGAAGCTGGCGAGTGGGCCGTTGCTCATGTATTCATAAACCAGGAGCCTGGTCTGGCCTTCGTGACAGACGCCGAGAAGTCTCACCAGATTGCGGTGATGGGTCCTCCCGATCGATCTCATCTCCGTCAAGAACTCCTGCTCCCCTTCTTCGACCAATTTGTCTAATCTTTTGACCGCGATGAGTTTATCGCCGTCGGTTCCTTTGTAGACAGTGCCAAAAGCGCCCCTCCCCACTTCTTCCTTGAACCCGTCTGTGGCAATTCTGAGCTCATCGTACGAAAACATTGGCAGTGAGACCTCCTCCGTGAGTCTCAGATTTCCCTTGCGTGACAGTCTCGGGTACGGGCGTCGACGTGATCTGTAATAAAGAATGGAAGCAACGCCCAGAGCGACGGCAGCAACTGCAGCAAGTCCTCCACCCACGAAGATCAGGAAAACCAGACGGCGATCCGCCTTACTAGTACTACTTGAGCTTCCTGCAGTACTGATCTCTACGGAGGAACTACAATTCCTCGCTTTGATGAGAGTCACGAATGGAGAGTAATTCTGGGACTGCTGGTTAGCAACCTTCCCGTACATCGGCGGCATCTTTTGCTTCCGGCAGCTCCCTGATCCAAATAAAACAGCTCCGCAGTTACTGTCCGCCAGACATGAATCAGCACAGTCTTTCTGGGTCGAAACAGGGGGTATGGAATAAGTGTAACTCTTGAACCACTCGATAAGATCGTTCTCCAAGACGAGAATCGATTCATTTGTAGGAGAAGAACCTCCGCAGCGATTCGGTTCGCAACCGCGAGGCCAGTCGTTGGGGTCGATGACATGGAACCCCGGAACGCAGCTGCAATTGTGTTGACCATCGATGGAACTGCAGTAGCTGTTGAACCCACAAATACCATATACATTACAAGGGTCGTCCGTCGGCGGCCATTTTCTGACCATGACAGAAGTGCCGTTCCGTGAGAAATCGTGAGAATACAATCGAAAAAAGCCGTCGGCGTCAACTGTTGCACGGTAAGTAAACTTGGGATCGGAAGAATGGACCCCTGATAAATTGTACAAAAACGAGCCGTTGTCATTTAGGATTGACAGAAGGCCATCGCCGGCAAGAAGCAATGGATGATTCCCTCGTACTGTAGTGCCCGAAGCCCAGTAAGCGTAATATTCATTATTTCGAGATTGTTTAGGATACAGAGCCATGTTCCCGTCTGTCCGGGGATTCAGTCGGAAGCTTCCAGACGAATGATTCCTGTCTGAGACACTAGAAACGAGTTGATCACCAAACAACAAGGCCTGATTAGCCACGATGGTGTCTGTTGGAAAGTCAAAGCTCTGCCAAATGATTTTCGAAAGAGAATTGAAGATAACGAGGTTGCCAGTATCGAAGAATGAAGCTGAAGTTGCTTGTTCGGGTAGATCAAAGATGGGTTTGCTCCAGGCTTGGCCGTCGACGAGCAACAAGAACTGGCCATCATTTCTAGAAACCAGCAGCTTGGCATCGCGGGAGACGGGTTCGTCATCCCTGTTGACTACCCAGACCACGGTTCTGTTGGGGACGTCTGTAACCAGATTCCTACTCTGAAGCCGCCGCCTTCCGGGAAAAATCCGAAGGCAAAACGACCGGACGGGGATGTCCAGGAAGAGGGCGATTTGGAAGCGAAGATCTCAGAGCCCAATTTTAGATTTTCGGAGAGTCCCGATTCGGTTGCACAGGAACGAAAAGTAAGAGTACCCAAAAGGAGAAGGAGGAGCAGATAATGCATGATCGCTAGCTGCTCCGGAAGCAGAGAATTTTGAGAGGCGAAGCTCCTAGGCCTGCAAGGACATCCGAAGAGAGAAAATGGGGAAGGAAGCGCAGCTCCTAGACAAACAGCAAGGGGGAGGATAGTAGGTGCTAAGAACGTTAGGTGAGTAATTAATTAAGGGGGATGGAAAAATGTGGCCGCTCCAGTTTCATTTCTTAGGGGTGAGAGCCGCTAGCGCCTGCGCCACATCTTTTGTAGAAGATGAGGAAGACTTAAAATTATTTAGATTTTATAGTCACGGAGACTGACTTAGAATCACCGAGGTCGATTTAGAATTACAGAGATTGACTTAGAATCACATAGAATGACTTAGAATGACCAACATTACTCGGTAACGATCAAGTTTGACCATTACATGTGCCTAACGTGCCTAATGGGCTTTGTTGACGGTTCAATTCCACTCCCTCTCCCGGTCCAGACTCATCTATGGTAGTTATTAATGTGACATACAATCAATGGTATAAGTTGACCAAACTATTCAAAAGCTGTTTCGTACAATGTTGTCAAACCATGCTCTCAACTGTATTATTGAAGGTCTCACTACGATTTTAGTGATGGTCCTCTCACTTTAGCTCTTGGAGTTGAAACAGTAAGTTTGTACATGTTATAAAGTTACTAATTATTATTCGCAAAAGATCTTTCTAGGATAAAAGTGTTGTGAATGATGTCCCTTTCACGACATCCTTGATTGCAGTGGTTCGAAGCAATGAAGGTAAGTGATTGAACCTATTTGTGATGATTGTGTTGCATTTGTGTCTTTGTCACTTTTGATTTTTAGTTTGGCAATCCACCATTTTTTACAATGATAAGACACTCTTTGCAGGTAATTCATTATCACCTTTTTTAGTCTTGTTCTTTGTTTGATAGTTGCCACTTTGTTACTACATGGGTGCGTTTGAGTTGGTTTTCAATTTTCTTGTTTAAACAAATAATAGAGAAAATACCATTTGAGAGAAGAAAAAACAGTTTCTCAAACAATTTTCTTGAGCAAATTATCAGGTAAGCCGGGTTGATCAATTTCCTTTTTGGATTTTATGGACCTGTTAAAATGTTTCTTATATGTGAGAATTAGGCACTTACAGAAGAGCCCGTATTTTTTGTTCTTTAACACATAAAACTAAGATTTGACAAAGTAAATTCTAATGAAGATTTGATGCAGTTTTTCTGTTCTTCTTAGAAATACTTGTTTGAATCTTTTAATTTATGAAAAACATCTATACAACTTAAATGGGTCTTGAACATACCATTATATTTTTGCAGTTAGTAAATTTTTGCAGGTGAAAAAGAAATTAAAAGTCGATATATGGAGAACCTGTTGTAGCTTTGCAAAACTCCCTTTTCTCATAGATGGTAGGAAGTTGTGTTATACCATATAGGACAATAATGTGATTTTGTTGTGCAGCCTGGCTTGTTCGATCTTGTTGCAATGATTTTCAAGTACAGATAGGGATGTAAACGGGTAATAAACTGTACGGGTAATGGGTTTCCGTTTACCGTTTATTTTTTTGAACCCTTTACCCGTTACCGTCCGTATCCGTTTAGTTCCGTCAAAGTCTTACCCGTTTATTACCCGCCGGGTAAACCGGGTAAACGGGTAATAAACGGGTAATAAACGGGTAATAAACGGGTAATAAACGGGTAAATAGTAAAAAATATTAAAATTACCAAAAAAATTAGAATATTAATTAATTAAAGAGTTAGAGAGTTAGAGAGGGAGGGAAAAATTAGAATATTAATTAATTAGATAAGTAAGTAACTAGTAATTAAAATTAATGATATTCCTTATAACTTATTAAGAATTTAGAGTATATGACTTGATATGAATGTCTTGAAAGGAATGTCTATCCTAATATGTTATGGGCCAAAATTGAATTATCAATTATGTAAGCTTATTGAAATAAGATGAAATTATCTCGTGTATTTGTTAATTACTATGTTTATCTTTGTATAATTTTTATCATAAATTATAATATATTTATTTTTGTATGACAATTGTTTATATTTATAAAAATAATTTTTATTTGTATAAAATTTGACATTTGTAAAAAAAATGAAAATATTTTAATCTTAGATTACTAATACTACCTTATGTAGTTAATTATGAATTTATATGATCTATCCTCTATGACTATTAAAATTTGAGTGTATGACTATGATTCGATGACTCATTGACTTTATGAGACAATGAGTTAAAGTCAATATATATTAATTTTTAATAATAGCCAAAATATAAAAATATTCAAATTCTTTCTCTCTAAAGTTTTCAACTCTTCAAAATTGTATAATAAGTGATAAAAAACATAATAAGGTTATTTATATAAAACATAAATATTTTATGATTAAATTAAGTAAATATATAAATTTACTATATTACCCTTACTTAAACGGTAAACAGGTAAAACGGGTTCGGAAGAGCTATTTCCGTTTCCGTCCGTTTATTAAACGGTAGAGCGGGTAAACGGTAGAACGGTAAACGGATAATAATATTTTATTTTCGTTTTGTTCCGTTTATTAATCGGTCGGACGGTAGAACGGGTAATCGGCTCCCGTTTACATCCCTAGGTACAGAAGATATTGGACCACACTGTCTTCTACAATGGCACCATTGAAGTTGTTGAGTCTAGTGGTAATTTCCTTAGTAGAGAGCCCCTCTTTCTTATTGCTCTTGGAGTTGCTCTCGTGGTCTTCCTTGGCCTGTAGGTTTAAGGTCATCAGCTGCAACATTTACTAAAGTGATTATAAATTCGAGTAATGTTATGTGCACCCATGAGGATACGCATACCTGAAAATCATAGCATACCTAGTGATATCGTTTTCGTGAAAGTAAACATGTCTGCAATGCATTGACTCAAATTCTTAACCGGTCGAGAATCGAACTAATTATTTAGCTCGCTATACTGCTTCTGTATTCGTTTTCCATTATTATACTATTGTAACAGCTAATGCTGTATTTCTTTGAAAAATACTTGCGCAATATATATACTCATTATACTGAATTGAATGATGCATGTTTAAAATGAAGAAGTCATTTCAAAAATAACATCATCTACAAACGAAAAAGGTGTTTTTTCTTTCATTATTGCCATTTGACAACATTAAACATTGACTCAGCTAGTGTGAATAGGATTAGGGCCTATAAAATATTTACAATTTGACTAAGCAAGTTTAAGTAGGATTAGTCTAAGATATGGCATGTACTTAACGGAACCATTTCGTATCCCTAGTAATCCTATACTCATAATTAGGTACCTTATTAATTTATTGTGATTATAGTAGTTCTATTCCGAAATATCTCTACCAATTAAATATCGAAATGAGTAATGCTAAACGCACCTAGCGGGCGCACTTATCCGATGTACATGTTAATTTAAGCCTTTAAAAATATAAATTTTTTTTATATAAAATCCTGTTTTTTTGAATATAAACCCTAGGCATCAATAGTTTAGATTAACAGGTGTGTGAGATAGGTGCATAGGCTAAGTGCAACTAGTATTATTCTATCAAAATTTCATTGTTTTTTTTTGGATTAATTTTTTATCTACTTACATTACAGGTTAGAGATAATGGTAACGTAATAACGTGAGCAACTGAATGTGACAAAAGTTTTGACTGCAACAACGAATGAAATAAACCTGCAAAACACATGATCAAATGGGAAATCAGAACCATGTCGTCGTTTACCAGGAATTTTTGCCGACCCAAAGATTGAAAATTCGTTCTGGGTTCTTTTCGATCAATGTCCATTGGTCGTGTAATTTTCGGCGGATTGGAGGCATGCATTCATGGAAGAAAAAGACGGCAGCCATGCAAGGATATCCGAGGTGAGAAACGGAGAAGGAAGTGCAGTGCAGACAGCGAGGGATGAAAATGGGTACTACGAACGTTAGGTGAGTAATGAAGGAGGATGGAGAAATGGGACCGCCCGAGTTTTCTTGAAGGTGAGAGGGGCGTGCCTTCTCCTCCGCCTCATCTTCCCATCTACCCCTCCTCTGCCTCAGAACTCTTACCTAACCCCTTCTCTCTCCCTCCTGTATTTATTGCTCCAACCCCTTCTCTATCCCTCCCTGTCTTCCTAAAATCTTCTGTTCTGCACGGTCGCCACGTTCCCAGTTTACGACCCTCTTTTCTCCATTTTTATTTTTTCGTTTGTGAGAAAGAGAAAAGTTTTCGGAAAACAGGGTTAAGATTCTCTGCCCTCGCTGTTTCGAGGTGGGGGTGGATTTGTTTTCTGCAAACAGGGTCTTTCGCTCTGTTTCTTTGGTTCTAATTTGCCGACTTTCCGTCGAGGGAAGTCGGTGTTGCTCTGTTTTTTATTTGGCTCCTCTGTTTTCGTTTTCTGCCTTTAGTGTTTCTCCGGTTTTGCTGCACCGGGAAAGATGATTTCTGTCGCTTCCCACGAGACCCAGACGAAGATTTCTTCTCCGACTCCTTCAGTCGGAGATTCCTCCCCTGAGACCGTCATTTTCCGATCAAAACTCCCGGACATTCCAATCCCGAACCACCTCCCGCTTCACACCTATTGCTTCGAGAAAGCCTCTGAATTCTCCGACAGACCCTGTTTGATTTCCGGCTCCAATGGCAACAAGACATACACCTTCGCAGAGACCCAGAAACTCTCCCGGAAGACAGCCGCGGGTCTGTCCAAGCTCGGCATCAAGCAAGGCGAGGTGGTAATGCTCCTCCTCCAGAACTGCCCCGAGTTCGTCTTCTCCTTCATGGGAGCCTCCATGCTCGGCGCCGTGACCACCACCGCCAACCCCTTCTGCACCCCTTCCGAGATCTTCAAACAGTACAAAGCTTCCGGTGCGAAAATGGTCATCACCCAGTCCCAGTACGTGGACAAGCTCCGCGACGACAGCACTTTCCCCAAAATCGGACTCGATTTCACCGTCGTCACCGTCGACGACCCTCCCGCCAGCTGTCTCCCTTTTTCCGCCGTCTCCTCCGGCGACGAGCGCGACCTCCCGGCCGTCTCCATCGACCCCGACGACGCCGTCGCGCTCCCCTTCTCCTCTGGCACAACGGGGCTGCCCAAGGGAGTCATTCTCACCCACAAGAGCTTGATCACAAGCATCGCGCAGCAAGTCGACGGGGAGAACCCCAACTTGTACTTGACGAACGACGACATTGTTCTCTGCGTCCTGCCTCTCTTCCACATCTACTCTCTCAACTCTGTTTTGCTCTGTTCGCTGAGAGCAGGAGCAGGGGTTCTGGTAATGCAGAAATTCGAAATCGGGTCGCTGTTAGAGCAGATTCAGAGGCACCGAGTCTCGGTGGCGACGGTCGTTCCGCCATTAGTGCTGGCCCTGGCGAAGAATCCCATGGTGGAGAAGTTCGATTTTAGCTCAATCAGGATAGTGTTGTCAGGTGCTGCTCCCCTGGGGAAGGAGCTCGAAGAAGCGTTGAGGAGTAGAGTTCCACAGGCAATTTTTGGACAGGTAAAAAATCGTTTCTGGCTTACTTTTATCTTCATCGTCTTTACGGCTTCATCTCTGTTTATCTGTTTCTTTGATTTCTTCCGTCGTCGTTCAATCTGTGTTTGTTATTTGTTAGTCGAGGGAGACAGGAAATTTATTCAAGGAACTAAATGACGACACTAATTTTTAAATCTATAAGTGTTGGAGTTCTTAATTTATTATAACCTATATGAATAATATTCTTTGTTCATAATTTTTAAAAAATTTATATTCATATGACGATGCTAACAAGCCATCAGATTTTCCGCTAATATTGGTTTTTAGTCTCACTTTAAAATATTTTCTTTCCGTGAAGAACAAACA
Organism: Aristolochia contorta; assembly: GCA_022405105.1. Taxonomy (NCBI): domain Eukaryota; kingdom Viridiplantae; phylum Streptophyta; class Magnoliopsida; order Piperales; family Aristolochiaceae; genus Aristolochia; species Aristolochia contorta. The sequence goes on along the minus strand of CM039665.1, from coordinate 12,126,994 downwards.
AATATTTATGATCCTAAAATCAATGAGATTGATTGATTTACGAAACCGCCATTAATAATATACTCTTCGTAGCACTACTCTTCATCTTTTGATTTTAGTCTTGGAAGAGTTTGAGCCCAAGGAGCCAATATACCATATGCTCAAAATATACTTTAATGTGTTATTATAAATTAGAATTAATGATATGTGGCTTTTTAGAACTTTTTTCCCCAAATGGGTAGTTCTTGATTGTGAATTTCCTTGGTTGGAATGAAAAATCCAGTGAAAATAATGTCCAAGATTGGGTCTCTTCATTAATGTTCAACTACCAATTGTTCCATCTGTCAAGTCTCTAGAAACATTACGTCTTTCAAATTAGCTGGATGGACTCATACGGGCATTGATGTGCCTTGAATGCATATGTGGCACTTGTAGAGACACATGTGCTCTACGAAAAGGAAAACTAAATACGAATTTTTTTTTTAGTAAATAGTGAGGCAAATTAATGAAGTATATATTATTTTAAAATTTGATATTATATAATTATTATTATATACTAAATTCTCTTTTTCTCTAGAGAATTACGTTATACTTTGAGGGTGACCATTAGAAAATATATATTCTATCTTTAGTGAAAATGTTCAATTTGTTTTTTTTCTTAAAAAAAAAAGTCTGTTTACTTTTCTGTGACAGGGCTACGGAATGACGGAAGCCGGTCCAGTACTGTCGATGTGCTTGGGTTTCGCAAAGCAGCCATTGCCGACCAAGTCCGGTTCATGCGGGACCGTGGTCCGTAACGCCGAGCTCAAGGTCATCGACCCGGAAACCGGCTTCTCCCTCCGGCGCAACCAGCCCGGCGAGATCTGCATTCGCGGAGCACAGATCATGAAAGGTCCGCGTTTTTTTTCTCATGTTACTGTTTTCTTTTTCTTTCTTTGTTCTGTTTTTTTTTTCTTTCATATTTGATCGAACATGGCGGCTGAAAATATTGAAGTTATAATGAACACAGGATATCTGAATGACCCAGAAGCAACTGCGTCGACGATCGACGTCGAAGGGTGGCTTCACACAGGGGACATTGGATATGTCGATGAGGACGAGGAGGTGTTCATCGTTGATAGAGTGAAGGAGCTCATCAAATTCAAAGGCTTTCAAGTAAATTTCTTCCTCTTCGTCATCTAATTCGTCATCTTCGTCGTTCTCTTGTTCTTTAATTGCTTTTGCTGATCGATAAGGATACATATATACGACGGATTTGCAGGTTCCTCCGGCTGAGCTCGAGGCTCTTCTTGTAAGCCATCCCTCGATTGCAGATGCTGCTGTTGTTCCGTGAGTCCGATCGACTTTAATTTTCTGCTTGGCATCTCTCACTGTGACGTCTGATTTACCGAAGCAAAATTTATAATATCGGCAAGTACTAATCTAATTTAATCTCTGCGTACGTATTGGTTTGATGCAGACAAAAAGATGAGGCGGCAGGGGAAGTTCCGGTAGCTTTTGTCGTCCGTTCCAATGACTTCGATCTCACGGAGGAAGCTGTTAAAGAATTTATAGCCAAACAGGTGAGCAGATTGATATTAATTATTTCTTGTTGTTTGTCGACAATGTCGCATTCACAGACTGGTTTCCCTGTTCGGGAGCGAAGGCTAAATTCTTCTGGGTTATCGATTGGAATCTAAATATGGGAACCAACGCCCCGAATTCTAAAGCCATTTACACAGAGGAAAAAATAAGTGATTGAAAAAAAAGAAAGAAGGAAAGAGAAAGAGGAGAGACAATCAGACAACAGACAAGAAATTAAGGTCTGTTCCGTCGTCGTCGTCGTCGTCCCTAGCCAAACAGAAACGTGCAGAAAAGAGGGGAAAAAATTCATAAATGGCGGCAACTATTCATTACACAGAGTACCCAAAAACGGCAAAAACCCGCGTCGCGCTATTGATTCAACATCCGTCTTTTAAAAGCTGATTAATTAGTGATCTCTTGTTGTGGGTGGCAGGTGGTGTTCTATAAAAAGCTGCACAGGGTCTACTTCGTTCATGCCATCCCGAAATCTCCCGCCGGAAAAATTCTCAGAAAAGATCTGAGAGCAAAACTAGCTCAAGCTGCTGCTACCTGAAAATTTCCGATTGGTCCACTGTCGATACCTCCCCTGGGCATTTCAATTCACTAAGTCGGAAGCCATGGAAAGAAGAGAGAGAGAAAGAGAGAGAGGGAGATTTTTATTTGTTTGTGTATGTGCTTTGCTTTGGTTGTCTCGAAGTTCCTTTTTGTGATCGAAAAATTGCTATTCTTTCGTCGTGTCTCTTTGTCTCGTTGGAAAGTATCAAATTTTCATGACGTACCGGGTTGATCAAAACCGGAAACGATTAAGACGATAAAACAATACTCCGACTCCGAGACAAAGAAATCTCAAAAATTTCCGAGGTCTGACGAGTTCTAAAAAGATCCGCGTCCGGTTGTCTTGAGTGACATTAACTGAACTTGTCAAACTCCGGTCTATGGCAGTAGGGCTGCCATCGAGAAGGGATGCATTTGATTTTTCTTTTTTATCTGAAACCATCCTAGCTTTTCATTCATATGTAGTAGTAGTGTCTAAAATAAGTAATGCAGATATGTTGTCTAGATAGTTTAGGATTATACATTCATCCAACGTTTCAAAAGGTGGGGTCAAGCATGCCCCCATATTGTCATTGATAAAAGTATTTTTAAAAAGAGCTGTGATATAAGTAATGCGGGTTTTACTTCCAAGACTTTACATAGCGGCGTCCTCTTTTTAACTTAGAGACAAACTTTGAGATAAAATCAGCAAGATTTTAATTTTTTAATAAAATAATATCAACTTATTTTATGGGTAAATTCTAAACCCTAGATTTTCTCCTACTTAGACTGCCAACTATGCAGCCACGTCAGGATGTAAAACCTCGAAATAAAACAAGGAAATATTGATATCATTTTTCTTTTAAAAAGGGTGGCATGTTGTGCAACCACACTCTAATCATCTTCTCTCCTCTTCCTGCAAAAACAGATTCATTCTTGGCTAGAGTATTAGCCACTCCATTTGCTTTCCTAACTTGGTGTCGTAGTGTTGTTCTGGGTAAGCTCTGTAGCACGTTTCAGCATTCATTTATCCAATATGCCAGCCTCCAATTCCTCTGGCTCTTTCCCTGTAATTGTTGAATTACACTCTGCGAGTCTCCCTCAATAAAAGTATTAAGATTTAAGCAACAATGTTTAATAATATGCATAGTATGAGATAGAGGGCAATACATTCAGCCTCATTATTTGTCTTTTGAATAAGCCCACGCACCTATCCCACGTACATGTTAATCTAAACCATTGATGCTTAGGGTTTATCCTCTAGAAAATAGGATTTTATAAAAAAAATATTTTTTTTATATTTTTAAGGGCTTAGATTAACACGTACGTCGGGTAGGTACGTCCGCTAGGTGCGTCTAGCATTATTCTTGTCTTTTTATATAGGGACTAGCATGCTGCAATTAAAGGGGAGCCACTAGTCTTTTTTCTATTGCTACAAAGAGGGGTTGATAGGATTCTCTACTGATCCTGGCTTGTGGGACTAAATAAGATCCCAATGAAGAGGTATGTTTGAAACGCAAAATTTCATTTATCTAATCTTGGGTTTGTTGTGTAACTGGCAAGGAGAGGAAGATGGAAGATTTATTGGGGTTTAAGTGATGTCCCAAGAATGTTGCATATTCCTTCAGGGCATTCTTCATGGTAGAAGTAGTGTTTCTACCTTCCCTATTAAGAGGGTGTCATCTGCATAGTGCTGATTACAAATAGGGGATGTGTCTGATGTGTATTTCCAAGGGTTAATACTACCCTAGTTTGTGCATTCGGCCAGTGTAGCAGATAAGAGGTCAGTGACTAGGATGAATAGGAAGCGGAGATAGGGTTTGCCTGTCTGATTCCATAGGTTGGAGTGATGGGATCCGTGGGAATTCCATTTATTAGGATTTGGTATGTTGTGGTAGCGATGCAGGAAAGGATGAGGTCTTTCCACTGTCTAGGGAAGTTACAAACATCCAAGGAGTGAGCGATAAAGTCGAAGGAGATAGTATCAAAGGCCTTTCTTAGGTCACTTTTTGCTCCAAAATAGGAAAGAAAACATTTTTTTCAGCTGAAATGACTTCAGTATTTCATGTGCTAGAGAATGTGGTCAGACATTTGTTTGCTTTTGACAAACGCTGCCTGGGTGGGTGAGACTAAGTTAGGTAATATTTTTGCAAACTTGTTTGCCAGAATTTTTGTTAGGTTCCTGTAGGTGATATTACATAGGCTAATGGGTCTATAGTCTCCAAAATTTTTAGTTGATCTTTTTAGGATTTGGACAACATAGAGACGTGCTTGGATTATAAGGTAGGTAGGGAGATTCTTTAGAGAGCTTACCAAATCTTCGTGTTCGCTAAGTGGATCTCTCTGTGATTTCTATTTTCTTTCTTGGTGAGGGGGGGATTCTGATTTCCCGCGACGATCAGGTTTCATATCCTTCGTCGTGAACCTTTCTATCAGCGGTTTCCATTTTCCCAAGTTAGAAAATATTTTTGTGGGAGGATAATGTGGTAAAGGACAGTTTGTCCTTAAGCTAGTGTTAGGGGTGCACCAATATGGTTGCAAAGTTGTGTGCTTGTGGGATTTATTAGATCTGACTTGTTCTTCAGGAACTAGAGATTTTTCTGGAGTTTCAGGGTTTAAAATAGTGGACTGTACCCTCTGTGGGGGATGTATGATAATAATGGAGAGTCATCTTCTTCAATTCCTCACTTAGCCTAAGGATTTCGTAGCAGAGATCGTTTTCGATCGCTTCCTTCTTTTGGTGTTGAAGTTTCATCTTCCCGAAATTGCTTGCAAAGTCATCCTATCTATGAGCCTGTGTTTTTTTTAGTGCGCCATTTTGTTTTTTGGTCAATTGCTCCCTGTCTACCAGGTTTTCGGGCTGTTGTTGATTCGGGAGAGAGAATTATCAGTCCAAGTCCAGGTCCCTACAAGAAAAAGTTCCATATATATTAGTAATTCTTTCCAAAGAAAAAGTAACATATATTGGACTTAGTTTATGGTTAACATTTTAAAATTAAAATAATATATTGACAATTTATGCAGTAATTAATGGTTCAAAAGAAGTATATAGTGAGGGAATACGACGAAAATTTCAATTGAAGGTTATTTGTATGGGAAAATAAAGAAATAGAAGCTATAAATACGGTTATACTAAGAAAAAGTTTTATAGAAGGCTATAGCACTAGAATATGAAAAAACAATACCCAATATAATGCAATAGGAGAGATTACGAAGAAAAAAAAAATAACAAAGGAATATGCTGAAACATTTAAATTTAAACTATAACAATGGAATAGGAAGAAAATTTTCAATAGAAGACCATCAAAAAGAGAATAAGAAGAAAAATTTTGTCTGAAGGCTACACTAGGAGATTCTGAAGAAAAATCTTGATATAAGGCTATATTAAAAGAATATGAAAATATTTTTGATTGAAGGCTACAATTACAAAATGTGAAAAAAAAATATAAATAAAGACTATATTAAGGGAATATGAAGAAAAATTTTATAGAAGGTTATTTATAAGGGAATATGAAGAAAATTTTTATAGATTGCAATAACAAGGGAATTTGAAGAAAAATTTTGACTAAAGCCTATAGTTCCGTCATATGAATAAAACAAATTAACTGATGGGTGTATGAAGAAAAGTTTCGATACAAGGTTATTATAAAAGAATATGCAGAAAATTGAAAATAAAGACAAGTTAGAGAATATAAAGAAAATTTTTGAATGAAGGCTTATCATAAAGGAACTAAAGAAAAAATTAAAACAAAAGCTATAGTAAGGAAATATGAAGAAAACTTCTTATAGAAGTCTTACAGTGAGGGAATGTGAGGAAATATTTCGACAGAAGCCATAAGTTAGTGAATATGAAAAAAATTGTGGACATTGGGGTTTAGTAAAGGAATAAAAAGAAATATTTGGAATGAGGGTCAAAATACGTGAACTTGAAGGAAAATTTAATAGAAGCCTATAGTGAGGAAATATGAAGAAATATTTGAATAGAAGGCTACAATTAGGGAATAGGAATTAAAAATTTGATAAAAGGCTATAATACAGTTTTATGATGAAATTTTTTTGATAAAAGACTATAGAAATAGAATATGAAAAGAAATCTAAATTCAAGCCTATAATAGTAAGAGATTATAAAAAACAATTTCATAAAAAGACATAACTAGGGAATATGATGAAACATTTGGACTGAATGCTACGGGAGTGTAAAAAATAAAATCAAAATGAATGTTATAGCAAGGGAATAGGATGTAAAATTTCAATAGAAGGCTATGATAGAGAAATAGTAAGAGAATAAATGTTTGAAGGGATATTGAGAACAAAGGAACTTAAAGCAATTGTAAGAGGATTTGAAGAAAAGTTTGAAGTGAGACCTATGATAGAGAAATATGGAAAAAAAAAAGTAAAATGAAGATTATAGTAGGGGAAAATGAAGCGAAAATTCAATTGATGGAGTAAGAGAACATGAAGAAAAATTTCGATAGAAACCTATAGTGAGGGATTAGGAAGTAAAATATCAATTGAAGGCTATAGTAAAGGAACATGAAATAATTTAGAATGATGGAAAAGGTAAGGTTATACGAAGAAAAATTTGGACAAAAGGCTACCATAAGGGATTGTGAAGAAACATTTAGGAAGAGTTAGAAAGCTATAGTATGCGAGTTTGAAACAAAAATTAAGAGAAGCCTATAGGTTGATATATTAATAGAATTGATGAGAAATCTATAATAAATGGATATGATGAAATATTTTGACTTAAGTCTATAGTATGGGAATATCAAGAAAAATTTCGATGGAAGGTTACCCTATGAGAATAAGAAGAAAAATTTTGACTGAAGGCTTTAGTAATGGAACTTGCAGAAAAAACACAATAAAAGTCTTTTTAGAAAGGGAATTTGAAGAAAAAGATCTACTGAGTAAAATTTAAGTGAAAACTATATAAATTGAATATGAAATAAATTTCTGATAGGCTTTATAAACTGAATATAAATCAATATTTTAAGTGAAATTTGTATTAAGAAAAGATGAAATAAATGTGGACCGAAACTAAAAATTGCACTGCAGCAACATGAAGGAAATATGAATAAAATGTAATAAGTAGAAAAGATGAAAAAAAATGTGGACACAAACTAATGGAATATAGACAAAAAATTTATATGATGGCTATAAAAAGGTAATATATTGAAAATAAATCTTAGGAAAATTCAATATATGAAAAAATGTCTAAGGAATATGCTGAAACATTTGAATTAAACTACAATAATAGAATAGGAAGAAAAAAATTTGATAGAAGGCCATCAAAAGGGAGTAAGAAGATTTTTTTGTTTGAAGGCAACAATAAGAGAATTTGAAGAAAAATCTCGATATAGGGTTATATGAAGAGAATATCAAAATATTATTAATCGAAGGCTATAGTTATTAAATGTGAAGAAAAATTCTATATGAAGGCTATATTAAGGGAATATGAAAAACAAATTTATAGAAGGCTATTACAAGGGAATATGGAGAAATTTTTTGACCAAAGCCTACTGTTAATTTATATGAAGAAAAATTTTAACTGAAGGTTATACAAGGGTATGAAGAAAAATTTTGATACAGGGTTATTATAAAAGAATAATGAGAAAAAATTGAATATAGAGACTAAAGTAAGGAAACATAAAGTAAAATTTCGAAATGAATGCTTATCATGTGGAAATTGAAGCAAAAAATAGAATAAAGACCTGTAAGGGAATATGAACGAAAATTTTTATAAAAGTCTATTGTGAGAGAATATGAAGAAAATTTTGATGAAAACCTATAGCTAGTAATATAGAAAAATATGGGGAAAAATAAAGATTTAAATGAAGGCTATCACAAAGATTAAAAAAAAAATTGGAATGAAGGCTAAAGTAAGGAAACATGAAGGGAAATTTTATAGAAGTCTATAGTGAGGGAATATAAATAAATATTTCAATAGAAGGATACAATAAGGGAATATGAATAAAATTTTGTTGGAAGGTTGGAATACAGTAATATGAAGAAAAGTTTTGATAGAAGACTGTACAAATGGAATATGAAAAAAAATCTCCATATAAGGCTATAGTAAGAAATTATGAAGAAATATTTTGATAGAAAGACAACAAGGAATGTATGAAACATTTGGACTGAATGCTATAGTAATGGAAAACGATTGAAATGTAACTACAATAAGGGAATAAGAAGTAAAATTTCTATAGAAGTCCATAGAAATGGAATAGAATGTGAAAAAAATGTGGACATAAGGGTTTACTAAGGGAAAAAATAAAGATTTGGAATGAAGGCTATCACTGAGATAAGAAAACATTGGAATGAAGACTAAAGTAAGGAAACATGAAGGGAATTTTATAGAAGTCTATAGTGAGGGAATATAAAGAAATATTTCAAAAGAAGGCTACAATAAGGGAATATGAATAAAATTTTGATGGAAGGTTATAATATGGTATTTTAAAGAAATATTGTGATAGAAGATCGTACAAATGAAAATTAAAAAACAAATTTCCATATAAGGCTATAGTAAGAGATTATTAAGAAATATTTTGATAGAAAGACAACAAGGAATATGATGAAACATTTGGATTGAATGCTATAGTAAGGGAAAATGATTGAAATGTATACTACAGTAAGGGAATAAGAAGTAAAATTACAAGAGAAGTCAATAGAAAGGGAATATGAAGAAAAAATTTAATTGAAGCCTATACTTAGCAATTATGAAGAGAGGTTTTCACTAAACACTTAAGGGAACATAAAGAAAAAATTTGATAGAAGACCAGTGAAAAGGAATATGCACAAAAATGTGGACAAAAGGATAAAGGAATATGAAAAAACATTGGAATAAAGGCTATAGTAATACAATATGAAAAATATATTTTATAGATATCAACAGTGAGAGAATGTGAAGAAAACAACATAAAGGTTTTACTAATGGAATATGAAGAAAAAAATTGGATACAAGGCTGTAATACATTGTTATGAAGACTAAAATAAGGGAATATGAAGAAAACTTTTGATTGAAGACTATATAGTAAGGAAATATGAAAAAATTCTTGATAGAAGGCTATTGTATAGCAATAGTGAAATAAAATTATAACTGAAGGCTATAGGAACTGAATGTGAAAAAATCTTAAAATAAATTTGTTTATAAAGAAAGCTGAAATCAAAGTTATAGTGAAGAAATATAAGGAAATTTTGGACTAAAGTCTACAATTATTGAATTTGTGAAGAAAAAATTTAGGTTAAGACGATAGTAAGGGAATATGAAGAAAGGTTTTGATAGAATACTAGAGTAAGAGAATATGAATAAAAATGTCTATAAAACATTGGAGTAAGGAAATATAATAAAAATTTCAATATAAGGGAATATGAAGAAATATTTTGTGCAAAGCCAAAGTAATGAAATGTGAAAAAAATGAAATAAAGGCCGTAGTATCTGAATATGAAGAAAGGTTTCTATAGACTCCAGTAAGGGAACATGATGAAAAATTTTCGTTGAAGCTATAAGGAATATAATGAAAAATCTCCACAAAAGGCTACAATAAGGGAAAGTGAAAAAAAAAAAAATATGAATGAAGACCACAATTAGAAAATATGAAGAAATATTTTCGATCATAACATCTAGTTAGAAATATGAAAAAAAAAAAATATGAACTGAAGGCTCCAATATCCGATATGATGAAAAATTTTAAACAAAAGGTATAATAGGTGATATCAAGGAAAAAAATTGTACTTAACGCAATAGTAAGGGAATTTGAAAAAAAAAACTTTTTAGCAAACCTATCGTAGGTAAATATGGGAAAAAAAATTAAAATTGAAGAGTATAGGAATGGAATACAGAGAAAAATTTCAATAGATGAAGAGAATATAAAGGAAAGTTTTGATAGAAACCTTTAGTGACGCTTAGGAAGTAAAATATCGATTGAAGATTATAGTAAGGACTATGAAATAGAATTTAGAATAAAGGCTATAGTAAGGTTATATGAAGAAAAAATTGGATTGAAGGCTATTATGAGGGATTGTGGAGAAATTATTTAGAAGAATGAGATAGAAGATATGAAGAAAAATTTCAATAGAAAGATATGAAGAAAAATTTCAATAGAAAAATATGAAGAAAAATTTCAATAGAAAGATATGAAGAAAAATTTCAATAGAAAGATATGAAGAAAAATTTCGATAGAAACTATAGTATAGAAATTTGGAGAAAAAGTTCAACATAAGTCTATAGTATGGTAATATGAAGAAAATTTTCTATCGTAAGTCTAAATTAAAGGAATATGAATATTAAATAAAATTTGATAGAAAGTCATGATAGGAGAATAAGAAGAAAAAATTTGTCTGAAGGATATAAAGAAATATTTCTACCCAAAATGATTAAAGAAAAACCAAAAACTATTATAAATAAAATATGAAGTAAAAATTTGACAGGCTATAAATAAAAATTTTGACTGAAGTTCATAGTTAATGAATAAGAAGAAAAATTTTGGACTAAAAATTACAGTGAAGGAACATGAACAAAATTTGATCAAAATGTAATAATAAGAAAAATGAAAAAAAATGTGGACAGCAACTAAGTAAAAGAATATCGACATACAATTTATACGACGATTATCATGAGATAATATAAAGAAAAATATCTAAGGACGACTCGAAGCTGGTTTCAGACTTCAGATGACGACGTCTAGAAGCTTTCGAAATTGGGGGGACGACGTCTAGAAGCTGCGGGGCGCCGGTCGGAGGAGCGGTTCGCATATGGTCTAGGGGAGGCGGTCGGGCTCCCTGCCGGTGTTCGCGGGACACGTGGCGCAGACCGATCACAGGTGGAACCGTGAAACTAGCACGGCCACCGCGGAGATAACGCCGGTAAATTCGTTTTAATTTTGATTTTTTTCCATTGATATTTCCTTTTTATTTTTCCAGGACTCATTTTCCATGCCAATTCCTTTACGTCTGTCAATATTTTTTTGTTGGTATCATTTTCCACAATTTTCTTGTTCGTCCTGCACATTTCCACTGTTACTTCTGTTTCCATTTTTTTTCCATTTATTTTTTTTTCTCATGGATTGATTCTCTTTCCTGGGCGATTTGTTATCTATTTCACTATTCGTGTCTTTGAAAATAATTAAAAAAAAAAAAACCGAGAAGAAAAAAGGGGGATATTGAATTTGTTTTCAGTTTTATTTACAGTGTGCAGTGAGACCCTAGTTTGCAGAGGAATTGGATTCTCAGCGGCCATAGATCTTTGCAGCTATGAGCGTCTGCTCTGCCACACCTGTCTGTGATGAACCCTCCTGAATTAGGTGACCAGATACGAAGAAATATTTCTATAGAAGACGCGCTGCAGAACTGGCAGATTCAGCGGAATTCAGCTGCCGGACGTGCCGGGATTTCTTCACGGCCTCACCGGATTTGGACTCACCCGCCTCCGGAGCGGCATCGACAACGTCGGACCCCCGTCGGGAGTATCGACCCTCCTCGAGATAAGAGTCGACATTCGCCCTCACACCAACCTCCTCACCCACTTGTCACCAGAAACGGCTGTTGCTACCACCACTTCTCTAACCTGGAAGGCTGAAACACTCGGTGGCTGTAGTTTAGTGGTTAGAATTCCACGTTGTGGCCGTGGAGACCTGGGCTCAAATCCCAGCAGCCACAATGTGTTTTTCTAATTTCTTATAATGTTTTTAACCCGAACGTTTTTTTCTTAATAAAAAATTTCGACCTCAGGCCGTCATGCCAAGGAAATGGAACGTGTGTGGTGGGGTCACACGACCTCGCATACATGCCCGCGAGACGATTCAGATTGAATGTACTGATTCTTCCCATCGAGACTATTGCGAGAAAACATGAAGAAAAAATCTCTATAAAAGACTAGACTATATCAATGGATTTTGAATAAAAGTTTTATATAAAGGTTTTAACATGGGAATATGATGAAAGATTTGGATTTCAACTATATTAAAAAGAGTCGTGATATAAGTACTTTGGCTTTTACTTCCAAGAATTTACATCCTGATTTTACATCCTGAAGTGGCAGTCTAGATAAGAGATAAACTTAGAGATAAAATCTATAAATTTAATTTTTTTAATAAAATATTACTTATCTATTTTATAGTAAATACTAAACCCTAGATTTTCTCTTACTTAGACCTCCAACTATGCATCCACGGAACTATGTAAAACCTTGAAGTACAATGAGGAAGTAATGATATCATCTTTCTATTAAATATAAGAAAAAAAGCGGTGATATAAGTACTGTGGCTTTTTACTTCTAAGAGTTGCAATCGAGGTAAGAGATAAGTTCAGAGATAAATTTTGTAAAATTTTATTTTTTTAATAAAATATTATCTAACTATTATATAGGTAAACCCTAAACAATAAAAGAGCAGGGATATAAGGGAATATGATGAAGAAAACTTTTGATGGAAAGACTATAAGAAGGGAATAAGATTAAAAAATTGGACTTGCATTAGTAAAGGAATATAGAGACTAAGAAGAAAAATTTTTTTTAAATGCTATAGCCAATGAATTCTGAAGAAAAATATAGTAATATAAAGAAAATTTCTATTGATACAATAATGTAATGTGAAGAAAAATTTTAAATTAATGCTATCAAAAGAGAATATGAAGAAAAAATGGAATAAGTAGAAAAAATTTGTGTGAAGCCTATAATTATGTAAAAATATTGAGGGCATAGAAAAAGAAAATGAATAAATATTCCGATTGAGGGTGCAAAATTGGAATATAAAGAAAAGTTTAAATAGATGGCTATAGTAAGGAAATACGAAGAAAATAGTGGATAGAAGGTAGAGTAAAAAATACATAGGAAAATTGGAACTAGCTTTCATAAAAAAAAACATGAAAAAAAAAGTTGGAATGAAGTTATGGAAACGGCAGTGAATGAAAAATTTCATGTAAGTCTATTCTTTAGTGAGTGGGTATGATGAAAACTATCATTAGAAGGGTAAAAGAATATGAAAAAAAAAATTTCGATAGAAAATCTAAATACAATAACTCAAAGAAAAAATTTGATATGAGGTTATAGAAAGGAAATATGAGGAAAAATCTCAATAGAAGGCTATAGTAAGAGATTATGATGAAACTAATAGAAAGGTTATAACAAGTGATGATTAAAAATTTGGACTTAAGCTATATTAAGGGAATATGAAGAAAATTTTTAATTGCCATTATAAGGGAATAAAAAGAAAAATTTTGATTGAAGGTTACAATAATTGAATGTAGAGAAAAATAGTTTGTAGTGAGGAATATGAAGAAAAATTTCAATGGAAGGCTATAGGAAGGGAATTTGAAGAGAAGTTTTAATAAAAGGCTAAATTAATGAAGAATTTTTTTCTAGTGAAAACTATAAGGGAAAATAAAGAAAAGCTTGATGGAAGCAGTAAGGAAATACAATGAAAGATTATGATCGAAGGCTAAGGGAAATGCAAAACAAAAATTTAAATGAATGCTATAGTAAGAGAATAAAAAATTAAGACGATTTTATAGCAAGGGATTAAAAAAACTAATCCTTATGGTAAGAGTATAAAAAAAATTAATAGAAAACTCTAGTAAAGGATTATGAAGAAAAATTTTGACTTGAGTATTAGTAATGGAACACGAAGAAAACTTTAAATGAAAACTATAGTAAGGAAATCTTAAAAAAAAAAATAGAAAGATATAATAAAAGAATATGAAGAAAATATTATCAGAGAAGACTCAAAAGAAGGTTATAGTTTACTAATATGAATAAATATTATAAATGAAGATTATAATAAAGGGATATGAAAAAATATTTTTAGTAAAAGGCTATAGTGACGTGGTACCAATAATTTTCTTGATAGAAGTCATCTAAGTATAAAACGGTTCTTATTTAATTACATGAAGAGTGAATAAATGAATTTTAACTTCAATAATCATGTAATGATTTCCAATTCCTTAACTTGCCTTATTGACGGTTCCATTGTTGGACACTTGGACGCGCTTCATTTTTATTTGGCGGACCGGGAAAAAAAACTGAGAAGTCGTCTTTTTGAACCCCTTCTGCTTCTCCCCGGCGCCAATACCAGCCCCTGACTTGATTCTCAAATCTCCAGATTCTCCAGTGGCTTGCCGTCATCACAATTCCTCGCGATAATCCAGCCTTCATCATACCTTAGCGTGTGAGTTTATTTCAGGATTTACGTTTCTGTTTAATTTTTTATTTCGTTTTTTTTCCCCATTCGTAATTGGGGTTGTCTCGTCGAGTTCAGAGCTTTGCAATTTCCGTTGAGGTTCATTGTTTTGAGCTCCTAGAAGAACGAATTGAGTTTAAAACCATATATGACCTAAATTTTAGAAACTTCATGCAGTTTTTTGTGTCGAAAATTCTGCCAATTTTCGCTAAAATCAGAAAAAAAAATTGTCGAATTGAGAGCGTCGGTTATATAAGGTCGCCCTAATCTCTATCCCTGGTTTTTTACGCCCTGAAGTTCTTTCCTTGTGACGACCACCTTCGTCGCCCTTCTCTACTAGTACGGTTTCTTCCTTTTCTTTTTGTTTCATCTTCTCCTTAAAACGCTTGAAAAATGCAGCCAGGGATTTCTCGTACAATTCTGTAAAGCTGTATTCTGCTTGCTTTAATCCTTTAATTTTGCTTATACATACATTTTTTAATTATCAGGTTGAGGTTGGTGCCTATATTTTAATAGTTTTAATGCAAATATCTTAATTTTTTGTATGGTTATTCCATTACGTGGCTGAATGTGATGAGCCGCTTTTATTACTAGAAGCTTGGAGTGATATTCTGCTACCTCTTTCCAATAGAATACTATCATATTCATTTATTTGTCTATTACTATTTTACAAAACGTATCCAGCCTTGCTTTCTATAGGTTTTTGCCTCTAACTACGCTCTTACCACAATGAAAAAGAAGCTATCGAACATTGGTCCATAATTTTTTTTCTTTTTCTTTTGTGTGTGTGTGTTTATGATAACAAGTTTGGTCATAACTCAGTTATGCATTATATTTCCTTGAGCACGTACTGGTCGCAATTTCACATCTTTTCTTTTTGTGGTTGTTTATTTAAGTTCTCTTTCTTTTTTCCTACAGGACACAGGGTTTAATTCAAGTGAAAATCTTTTGGCTTTGTTTGTGTTCTCTACAAATGGTATCTGGGTTGATTAATGCAAATCCAGTAGTCTATGGAAAAAAAGAGAGGCGGACAAGAGTTTCACAGACTGATGTAGATGAGTGTGCTGTGGAACCAATTGATCAATTAGAAGTGTTTGATATCCTTGAATTTGCGTAATATTATCTATTTTTGGCTCTTTCCTTGTCTCTGTGTCCCATGCACTGTCATCTGTCCTAGAAGTTGGTGTTAATAAGATATTTCATTTTGAGATTGTGAGGAAGATCATAGTATCTATTTCTAAATTAATTACCCTGACTGTGCTATATGGTGTTGTAAAGGAATTCTATAGCTGGTTTCAGAGCGTGCATATTGATGTTTTTTATTGCCTTTCGCCAGATCTTCTTATTTTCCCTCTCCACAGCATTTTTTTTTTCTCGATTTATGTTTTTTTTCTATTCATCCTATCACGCAACTTGCACCCAAAGTGCTCAGAACTTCTCTACTAGGTTAAGAAAATGAGTACTTCAACTGGAATTTCATTAAGTGGGTAGTTTTAATTTTGTTTGAATTTCTTTTTGTTTTTCTAAAATGTTCTTTAGAGAATTATGTATTTGAAGATGCTCTCTTGTCAGCCTTTTCAACAACTGATTGAAATAAGGTCAATTTAAATTGCTTGTGAGTTATTTTAACAACTCAATACTATTTGACTTTTCTTGTGGTATTTCTCTGCAAAGTTTAGCTGCACCAATTGCAGTGATCAATAATTTATGAAAATTATGAAAATAATTTATATAGCATAGGCTTGTTTTTTTGGACGCAAATGCTGGTTAGCATCATCATCTTGTTCTGTTTGATTTTGTATTGTGGTTGAAATTTTGTTTCTTTAACAATCTTAAATCATATTAGAGATATAAAAGACCCAGAGCATCCATATTCTTTGGAAGAACTGAAAGTGGTTAATGAAGATGCAATTGAAGTAAATGATGAGGGAAGCTCTGTGAGGTATGCGAATCTCTTGCCAAACTATATGGTTCTTACACTAACTTATCTAGTCAACGAGATTGTAACAATGTATAAAGATATGATGCCTCATGAAACAGGGTTACTTTTACTCCAACAGTTGAGCACTGCAGCATGGTTACAGTTATTGGGCTTTGTATACGTGTGAAACTTATGCGTAGTCTACCTTCTCGCTACAAGGTAAGGCCTTTTAGACTTTACTGTTACTCTCTAATCTTGTTAGTTTTGGGTTGATTAAGGGTATTGTAGTGTTTTGTCTTCCTTCTGTCATGGTTTGGTGGCCTATAAAGTTGGTAGAACGTTTGCAAGTTGGGAAGAGGAGATAAAAACCTCAAGTTTTGTTTTTTTTTTTTCAAAGAAAAGCAATTTATTTTTAATCCAATTCTCATACTCCAGGAGACATGACCCAAGACCTCCTGTTACACAACCCTCTGTTTGACCACTGATCTATGCTCAAGTTCACTGCTTGTCTGATTTTTGAAAAATTCAGTTAGTTTTTTGGGGTATTAACAATTCATGCTTCAGACATTTTAACAACTTCTTTTTATGTAAATGTTCCCCTATACTTGTCTCCCCTATACTTGTCTAGCATTTGCATGAATATACACCCCCCTGCATAAAGAAACACACTACAGGGGGACTGGCGTCTTAGAATATTAGCAGCCCAAGGTGTTTTGAAAAACTAGAACCCGTGCCTCTGTTGATCCCACTAATTGTTTCTTTTCCCGGTTGCTTCATTCAGGTGGATGTTAGGGTCGCTCCAGGAAGTCATGCCACTGAAGCTGCCGTTAACAAGCAGTTGAATGACAAAGAACGGGTAGCAGCAGCGTTGGAAAATCCCAATGTAGTGGAGATGGTTGACGAGTGCCTTGCTCCCTCTTATACTTGATTAATGCCGCTGCCTCCAGTATTTTCAGTCTTCTGAGCGCAGGAAGATGCAGGCCTGAATGATCACATTACAAGGGAGCTCCTGTAAATTACTTTTGACACTTTAAGGAGGTATTTGTCCCATGCCTGCTTTTGCGACAGCAGCAAGAATCTTCCACAGGCTTGATTATCGAAATGAGTTTAGTCGCTTGACGTTTGTTGTTTGTTGATAAAAATACATTATTTAAAATTTTGAAGTTGTTCATTAGCTAGATAGCTTCCAAACCTTAAACATGTATATTGTATAATGTGTCCTCGTCAGGTGGTGGGTGTGGACCCACTTGATATTGTTTTATCCTCTGTCAGTTGGGTCGCCAAGATTGGGTTATCTCATTGCATGCATGGTACAAGTTATCGTGATAGATCAATTACTATTTTTTTAGTGACTTTTCTATATTTATATGTAGCCGATCTGCTCAAATGTTTTGGGTTTGTTTCCTAATACTTTAAATGAAGCTTTGCTGAAGCTGTCATGTATAGAAATTTGATTAAGTAGGTCTTTGCGAATATCTTAACAACATTGAGCAATTATGTCCGGATTAGTTATGTAGTATAGCAAACAATTATCACCTTAAATATTGTTTGACTGATAAGAATTAAGACATCCTCTATGTTTTAATATATCTAAGTCAAAAGTAGTGGAAAAACTAAACATTGATTAGCTGAAGTATTGATCCAAATTATGGGATCTCTTTACGTAAGTAATTAAAAGCAATAATAAAATATTGTAATGTTGGCTTAACAGGATTGAACACTATTGTTACCAAAAAAAAATAGAATTGAGTCCAGAGATTCCAACCACCATTTTAACTAATCCTAATTTTTAAGATTAATCTTCCTCGTATGACCCAATATCCCTTCTTGACACCTGTGCCCCACATAAAATTATGTCGGGCCTACTGGGTCCTCATCCATTTAAAATAACGCGGCCCAACAACCAAGCTAATACCTAAATCAGCATTGGAAATTTATTCATTAATGAGAGGGCCTTTTGACTCTCGCGGCTTGCTTTAATAACTCTAACTTAAGGTAATCCAATGATTAGTTTTGGGATCAAATTAAGTGAGAAACTTTAAATGACAAGCCAAAATGTGGTTTGTTTGTCTGGGTTCATTACTTTATTTGAATAATCCAGCTTTTATGTATGTGACTTGTGGCATATTTGAACTGACCCACCTTACAAAACTAGGGTGGGTGTCTCAATTGTTTAGGACTGAAAATCACCTCTTGTCAAAGTTTGAGATCTCTTAACCCAACTTATTAATTAGTGTGATGTTAGGTAAATGTAATGTCTTACCGAAGAAGTGAGGCAGGTCGTCCTACTTGTGAATTTATTGGTAGTGACATTGGCTCCTTAGGTACACCTAATTTTCTTTGTTTACATAAAATTAGATTAATAATTTAAAACTTAGTTACCAATTAGCTGATTTTTGTTTTATATTTATCAAAGTGTGAATCAGATTTATATCACAAGCCCTTATTTTAATTTTGACCATATTTGATTTTAAAATTGCAGTGTTTATATTATAATTGCCATATAATTATCACATAATAGGAGATATTTGGGACTTTCTAGATAAAAGAGATTGTGGGGATGCTATGCTTCATCTAAATAATACATTTTTCACTACAATAAAAGCAAAAAATAAAATAAAACTTAAAATTTATAATAAAAAATTACTTACTATGATATAAACTTTACTATTTAACTTTTAATTATCTTATAAATCCATATATTACGAAAAGAAATTCACAAAAACATATTATAAATCAGCACTTTGAAGTTGGAATAAATTTGTAAACAAAGAGCGATATAAATAAAATTCTTGCATTAAATTTGAATTAAACATTTATGCAATACGTAAAATTTTAAACCTGCATATATTAAACATAAATGGGTTCAGTAATATTTACAGAAATCCTGAAAAAAATGGGCGGCGTGATCCACATTTGACGAGAGCCGTGCCAGCGTTACTCGCAGACTGGCCCGGCATGCGCTTCCGAGTTCTTCCGATGCGGTGACCGGTCCAAGTTTGTTTTCGACAAAGTCTCCGAAAATCTCTCCTTAATTACGTGTGGTAAAAGAAATCTCCTGGGGGTAATTTTGTCAATTCAGTAGACGCGTCTTTCATTAACTCTACAACCACACGTAGACGAATGCTTTGGTAATCCCTTTCTCAGAAGTCTGAACAACAAAGCCGTGTCTGTTAATGGTGGCAGTCCTTAATTAATGTTTGTTTTGACCTTTTTTTTTGAAAAAAAACGTGGTAAACTAAAATTATCTCATTTATTATTTATGTATATATTTTTCGTTAAATAAGTGAAGAAGTAGGCTTTTAAATCTCTAAAAATAATTTAAAAAAAATAAAAATATGCTGAGAAGGAGAAGAGTCAGACCAGACACCACATTTTTAGGTACTGATGAAAGAAAAAAAAAGTTGAAGATTGGATAAAACCAAAATAAAATTTCCAAAAAAAAAAAAAAAACTAAAAGCTCCACCTCTGAAATTCCGAGAAAATCGTTACTATGGATGGGCAATCCGGTCATTTTATTAGAGTGATAAACAATGTCCGTTCTCTAATTCTCCGTCTTACATAAACAACGGTGGAAGACAGTTCACCTCTGTATTCCCCTTCCCTCTCCTCCCTTCTCTGTCATCGCCTTCTCTCTCTCTCTCTCTCTCTCTCTCTCTCTCTCTCTCGCTAACCCTTTTATAATTCCGGTCTGTGTTATATTAGACAGCAGAGAGAAGAGCGGAGGAAAGAAGAAAGAAAGAAAGAAAGAAAAGCAAATTAAAATTCGAGAGAGGGAAAATGAGAATGGCTCGTCTTCCTCTTCCCTCTTTCCTCGGTCCTCTGTTCTCTCTCTCCATCTTCGCCGCCTCTGCTCTCGCCTTCAACGTCTCCACCATCGCGTTCAATGAAGGGTACAGCCCTCTTTTCGGCGACGGCAACCTCGTTCCTTCCTCCGACGGGAAGTCCGTTCGTCTTCTCCTTGACCGTTTCACCGGTAATACAGTAATTCAATTTATCTCTGTTTGATCGGAACGAATTTTTTTTTTTTAAAAAAAGGCAAAATTCATATTTTTCTGGACTGGTTTTTCAATTTTCAGGGTCTGGGTTCATTTCCTCTGATTATTACAATCATGGGTTCTTCAGCGCTTCCATTAAGCTGCCCTCAGATTACACAGCGGGAGTTGTCGTCGCGTTCTATGTGAGTTTTTTTTTTATTTTTATTTTTTTAAATTTGTTCTTCGTGTTTTCGGATTGAATACGTGTTTTTTCGTTTACTTCTTCTTAATTATTTTCTGGGCACGGTTTCTTAGCAGTGATTTGGTTGTTTCAGTGATCAGAATTGTCATTTTAATGTATAAAGCTGCCGGGACGCGGTTTTGCTTCATATTACGTCCGAAGAAGAAACAGACTTGTTTCCATTAACAGTCGTTTTATATATCACGTCTCCCTCTTCCAGGGATTCATATTCAAAATCTGTTTTAACTCTTACGATCATATATAACTTCAGGCTTCTTTTTAATTTCTTAATTTGGCTTGTATATATGTACTCCCGCAGACCTCGAATGGAGATATGTTTGAGAAGACCCACGACGAATTGGATTTCGAGTTTCTGGGCAACATAAGAGGGAAAAAATGGCGTCTGCAGACGAATATGTACGGAAACGGGAGCACCAACAGAGGAAGAGAGGAGAGATACTTCCTCTGGTTCGACCCTTCTCAGGAATTTCATCGCTACAGCATTCTCTGGACCCAAACGAACATCATGTAAGCAATCCCTCTCACAGTCAAGCACTCTTCAAACGTAAGTTAGTTTCCGTTTCATCAGCGTCGAATTCTCCGTTCAGCTCGTGACATTAAACGATCGAGAAAAAAAATTCGGATTAGAAACGGCAGCGTCGACGAGTTAATTTGACTAACTCTTCCGTAGCTTGTCCGAAACCCGAATCGTTTCTACGTTTGATTTGAATTTTAATTCCGGGTCAGACTTTACTGCCTTCATGGCTTCCTCCTTCCTGCTCTGATGATGCATATGATCAAGACGCTCCCGCGCCTTCCCCGGTTTTGACCGCGCGAAGGCTCCCCCTGTTTTAATCAATTCTTCACCGGCGCCGATCCATAAAAATTCTTCATTAATGGCGGAGAACTAATCGGATCCAAAATTAACCTAAAGTGTGTTGATTAAGTCTTCCTTCTTATTCTCTTTAATTTCAATTAATTAATGTGCATGCATGTAAAAGTGCATGAAAAATTAACTGAAATATTAAGGTGGCTAAAAATAAAAATTTATTGTAATCTTGTTATCAAATTAAATCATTAATTTTTGAGAAATTTTTTCTGACATATTTAATGTTTCTATCATGGTGAATTTTTTGTGATTCTAAGTTTCCAAGTAGGTAGTAAATTTTGTGTTACATGTTGAATATAATTTGTAACATATTCAGATGTGATTGTTGGAATTATTTGAGGTAGTACTTGATATTGATCGTGAATACAGCTTCTACGTGGACGAGGTGCCAATCCGTGAGATCGTCCGGAACGAAGCCATGGGAAGCGACTACCCGTCGAAGCCGATGTCCCTCTACGCCACAATCTGGGACGGCTCCGCCTGGGCCACCGGCGGCGGACGGTACAAGGTCGAGTACAAGTACGCCCCCTTCGTCTCCGACTTTCACAACCTCACCCTCCTCGGCTGCCGCACCGACCCCATTCAGCAGCGCCCCGCCACCTCCTCCGGCGACTGCGCCGCCGAGACCGCCGACCTCGACGCCGCGGACTTCGCCGCCGTCACCCCGAAGGGGCGCCGGGCCATGCGGGCGTTCCGAGAGAAGTACATGACCTACTCCTACTGCTACGACACCTTGAGGTACCCCGTGCCCCCGCCGGAGTGTGACGTCATCCCGTCGGAACAGAAGCGGTTCAAGGAAACCGGGAGGGTGATCAAGTTCAACGGCGGCGGCGGATCTCACCACCGCCACCACAGGCGCTCCAAGAGGAGCCGCAGCCGGTCGACGACGACGACGCCCAACAACGTTAACGCCGGCAGCTCCGCCATCATGTAATTATTTTGGTTATAATTACATATTGTATCGTCGATCAATCTGGTGCATCGATGTTGATAGGAGGTGGTTTTATTAATTTCTTTTTTTTTTCTTTTTTCTTTCATTGTCGTGGGAAGGCTTATAAATTAATAATTATTTTATTTTATTTTTCTGGTTTTTAACTCTCTAAAACCGTTCTTTTAAGTTTTTGAATTACTGCTCATACATGTTTTAAGTAGCTAGTCAAAATAATGAGGAATCAGCGTGATTAGTATATTGAATCTATTTACGATAAGTACTTGACAGAAGCATTCGTCGTAAAATAATTATATATAACAGTGCCTATATTAATTAGATTATTAGTATGTATTTACATATTAACGTTCTGATATTAGGATACTTATAATACTAGTTACGTAAAAGTATTATGCTACATAAACGGGTTCATTGTTTGTAGAGGGCATATAAATTACTAAAATATAAATCATGATACTCGATATTGGTTGACAGTATTTCATTAATCAAGATGGATATATATCGTGAATTTCGACTTAGACTAAAACATGCATTTTAGAGAACTAACCAACTGAGACATTGATCTCACTCTTGTTATGGTGGGTACGTAATATATATTTATTAGACCTCGAAGGTAAGACATAATGTAATATTTGCATATATATTACTGATAGATACCTACTCTTGAATTATTAAAGGTGGAAGGTGAAGCATTCTAAAAACGCATGCTAGAGTAGTTAAATGTAGTTTCCTTATCAAAGAAAGAAGAGAATTAAGCGGGGTTTTCGTTCATATTGCATGTCTTTAGAAGAGTATTAATTAGGTGGAGGAAGAGAGGAATAATTACTATCTTCAGCATGCTCACTGGCTACTGAATTTGGACTTAATTATCAAGGGGAGGGCTGAGCTATTGTTGGCAGACTTTGTGAGCTGTTTACAGCTTGTGATATGCTTTGTGACTTGAGACAAGCAATCCGACTTTGCCATATATGTTGGACTCTATATTAAATTGGGATATTGATAAGAGTATCACACGGGGGGAGTTATTATTTCATGTGGCAGTGACACCCTTAAATTTCGATGCATATTGACCAATATGTCACATATTGGTTAATAAGATTCGTGCAATATTAAGCATATTATAATATTTCCAAATTTGATACATATTAACCAATATAAATTCACATACCCTGCATATCGTAGGAAAAATGAGCTCATGATCTTTAGAAGCCACGTCTCCATCAGAATTATGAGGCTTTTGGGAGTACGTAATGGGTCTTCACCAAATTTGGGACTAGGAGAAGTCTATGCAATTTGGGAGGTTTTTATGGAGATCAGTAATCAGATAGCTATACTCGATTTTTTATATAAAGAATTGAAGTGTGTATGAAAATTTGCCTTTAAAGTTGGCTATTAGATGGTCTTAGACTCTAGATAGGTTGAAAAAGAATTGGGTGATGACACTATATTACACCGTTCGAGATATGATACACGTGACGAGTGACATATTTTTTATGTCACGAGGGTACTCATTTGAGCTACCCTTCTTACGTGGGTCCATAGTTGGGGCCTCAGATTTTTTTGACGAAAATCAATATCAAAGCACTAAAAGGGTAATCCAAAGGCGTACCGTATACATAGCATTACTTTTAATTTATTACTTACTTATTCGGTTCTTTTTTATGTTTTATATCAGTGTTTCTTGATTTTACTTGAGGTTTTACACGGTGACGTGGCTGCATAGTTGGCGGTCTAAGTAGGAGAAAATATATAGGTGGTTTATCCATATAATAGGTTAATTATATTTTATTAAAAAAAGATTTTATCTCCGAGATTATCTCATACTAAACTCCAACATGGACGCCGCCTCAAGATGTTAAGTTTTGGAAGTAAAATCCTGCGGTATTTATATCACCGCTCATTTATTTTTAAATGTAAAAATATTAACGGGTTTACCTAAAATTTAAGATTCTAGGGACTTTAGACCATATATCTGAATTTGGTACGAGTTTAGAAACGAGGTTTAACTGTAATAGACAGAGCAGTGAGACTGCCAGGCTTGGAAAATACGTCTTGGTTCATTAGTTCTGAAGGCATCCAAAGAATTAGAACTTACAATGACTAAGAATTGATATAACTCTGCCTGGAGACTATCAAAACTGTCTCAAACTGTCACACAGTTCCAGAAGTTGATGTTTTTTTTAGTATTCTCTAACTGTCTTCGGATTCTGCATATCTTAATCAATTCTTTAATCATTCTCACTTCTGGTAGTGGTAGACTTTGATTGTCTCTGCCTTACGGCTGCAGATTGATATGAAAGTAAGAACAAAAAGAAAACACAATCAAAAGATCAACCTGACTTTTGGGTTTTAACTTTCACTTTTCAACTTTCAGGTTTCAACTTTCAAAGTTCGAGGCCACGAGCAGTTGGAAGTTGAAAAGTGAAGAACTGCCAAACAAGATTTGGGAATTTCCCGTGAGCTTCAAAACCGAACGAGATTCCTTCCCCCAATGGGCGGCGAATTTCCAGTGCGGTGAGCTTCCTTCATTTGGGCATTTGGACAAACACAGAGCGGGCATTCACGGGTCTCTGTCTTATGGAAGGGGAGCACGGAGGAGGTGTTTGTCAAAAGAGCCATGAAGCTTTCGGCTCCACTCATGATGGAATTGAAAAAGGAAAAACGATAATGGAGTCTTTTTGGGAATCGGAAGAGAATACATGAAACAGTTCACATATAGTGAGGGTGTCAAATTTCGGTTGAGATTTTGAAACCACAAGAATGAGTTATTGGGCAGGTTTATAGTAAGAGAGAACCGTGTAGACTGTGCCAAGGGTAGTGAGGTTCAAGAGGATAACGCCTGCAAAAACAGATATGGAACTCCATGGGTTATTGAAATACCTCTCTTTAAGGTTTCTTCTCCACTCCCGGAATCGTCTCTTCCACTTCTTCATGTTATTTCGTCGGAACTCATTCATTTCGATCCTCAATTCATCGTAACAGGTTTTGGGGAGGTATGTCATGTCATTTCTCAGACTATGCAATAGCTCCACAACCTTCTCATCGTTTGGAAGGTCGGTGGAAATGATTCCTCTAGATCGAAGCAATAAAACATCTTCAACGCTATGAATGAGACCGTCCATGAATGTTATGTAGGCGCAGATTTCGTGGCCGTTAATACCAGGGTGTAGACGCTCAAAGATGACCATGTTCAACATCCGTATTTGTGTAGAAGCAGAGAGCTCAATTTGTGGGAGACTCAGAATCCCCTTCTTCTTATCAAACGTGATGTTCAAGTCTGAATCATGCCTAGGTCTTTTCTCAAACACAATTCCGGCTTTCTGTAACTTAGATACAGACCACAATTTTTTGGTCAGCTTTTCTGGACCTTGGCGATGGTCTCCAGTAATCTTCTTCCTTATGAAATCAAGATAGTGCAGGGAGGTCGTCTGTCTTTGTTGGTCTCCTTCCTCTGTTTCAGTGTCGATTCCTGTATCTTTATTACCCTTCTCCCTTTCCGATGGCGCCTTACGTCGTTTAGACATAGCGAAAAGTGCTGCATAGAGAAAAGAAGGGAGCTGGTTTTCCAGCAGCATTTTGTCATTTATCATGTCGGCATTGGTGAAGGGTGACAAGCTGGTGTTAAAAACAGGATCATTTTGGCAGTAATCGAACTCATAATCGGGATCCTTTCTAAAGTAAACTCGATCGATCTCTACAAGAAAAACACCATCAAGCAGCATCAGTCGTAAAAACCTCTCTGGGTCCTTCCATTTCTCCTCCAAATCCCTGTAGGACTCCATCAAGCGTTTCGTCATGGGTTTCAGTGTCATCAGATAATCTCCCAAGGATTTCCCTGACCGGTTCAGGACATGCGACAGAGCCCTATGTTTGTGTTGCTCCATTTGGACGAGGTGAGGCGCACCATGGTGATAGGGGCCGAAGGATACTATCTGGGGTATGTAAGCTCGAGGGTTTTTGTTCTTGATGTGAGGCGGTACACGGTAAATACAACTATTCCCCCATTCTGTTGCCTTTTCCTCTGCAGACATGTTGTTCAGCTCCTCCAATAGTTGGACGTTGATGACGGTGTGCGCTTCCCTCGTTTCAGCAATTTGCTTATCCTTCTCTGTCATCTTTGTGCACCAATTCTGTGAGTGATCCCCTGCCTCCTCAAACATTTCAGTCCGCTTCAATAATTTCTCCGTCTTCGTCTCCATCTCCGTGATGACAACAAGCAACAGGTGCTAACTATTCTTTCCTCGTGTCTCTATTCTGCAAACCAAATGGCTGGAAAGAACGAATCCAGTTCGACAACAACCACTATTTCTAATCCGTAGAAATCATGAAATAAGGCTCTGCTTGCTTGCTTTCTCAATCAGTGCCGCTGCCGCATCAGCAATCTCTCTGTCTCTTCTGGGCAATACTATTATTTGGACGTTGAAGCAAGCAATCTCTCGGCGCCGGATTTGCTACATTTATGTAGGATTTTTCCTGCGCCCTATCATCAAATCTGAAATTTTCTGAAAGTCAAACTTTCGTGACGCTTAGGTGTCAGTCCTTAACTCGTATCAATGAAGCTTTTGCGGCCATACAAGTGTGAAACAGACAAATCGTTATTCTGGGTTCCCACTCGTTACAAATTCCTTCGTCGCTTATGGTGGGTTGACTTCAGACATCCTACTCAAATCTAGTAAAGTCTGGGAGTAGAAGAAGACTATTCAATCCTCTAACATTACTCTCTTTCATAGGCAATCAATTTTCATTATCACTTCTTGAAAGTACAAGGATATGAATTGCTCCAACAAGAATCTACACTGTAACACTGTAACAGAAGAAGACTATTCAATCCTCTACTCATATCCCCTAAATTTGATGATAAGCATTTAAAAGACCTAAAACAAGTAGGAAGGAGAGAGCGAGAGTCACTCTCCTACCACCATACTGACCTGAAAGCATATATTACTTACAAAAAAGACCCATCGAAACTTAATTTGACTATAAGATGGACGCGAAAGAGTAGGTATCTGCAGATGAGATTGATTCTTTAAGGAAATGTGAATGGCCCCCCGATCTGATTAGACCCTGCTGGTGGACTGATAGCCACCCAAAGAAGTGAGATAGTGATTGCGATAAGGCCGGACCACACAAAAACAATTGTGGGAGTCTTTCCTTTCCGACCCATCAGCCCCTTTGCAAATGGGTAGAGATGAGCCAGAACCCAAAAGCTGAAAAAGACACCACCCAGAAGCTTACTCCATTGAGGTATCACGCTGTATACAGTTCGGCTGACTCCCACAGCAATGGCAATCAGGTTGGTCATCATGATCACAATCGGTGGTATCATCAGAGCTGTCCATTTGACAATATATAGATCAGCAAATTCATCATCCTCATCATCACCCGCTGACTTGGAGGTTAAAGTGAACGAGATCTCAATCCCTGCAATGACCTTTAAGAGTCCCTGAAGTACTGCTGCAATATGAGCACTTGTACCCCCAATAAGCCAAAACTGTTCGTTACGCCACCATTCTTCTAATTCAATCCCAGACCATTTGATTTCAAGAACGGCAAGCATGCAGAGGGTGAGGGTAATGGCGAGAAGGTAGCAAAGGAAGGTGACATTGAGAGACTGGACAATGAACTGACCAGAGAACAAAGAGATTGCTGGAAGGAAGCAATAGACGATCAAGAAGATGGAAGTGAAAGGATAGATACCGACATTAAAGTAGGCAATTCTCTGCAGAAACTTCATTCTCGGGCTTGCTAGCAGGGCATTGTTGCGAGAGAAGAAGATCTCCACAGAACCAGTAGCCCATCGTAGTACTTGGTGGAGGCGGTCAGTGAGATTGATTGGTGCAGTCCCACGAAATGCATCACGTTTAGTCACACAGTAAACAGATCTCCATCCTCGATTGTGCATCCGATAGCCGGTGACAACATCTTCGGTTACAGATCCATAAATCCAACCAACCCTCTGTCCCCACTCAGTCTTGTCCTCATACCAGCATGAGATCACACTAATTGCCTCTGCCACGGTAGACGCGTCAAGAAGGTCTCGTGGAATAGTTAAGGCGCCTGGTGGACGACCGTTCTTCACTGCTGGATGATCAGCAAGTGGCCTGCCTTGGAACTCGGCCACTGGGATGGAATCAATAAGGAAGGTTGAGTTCCCAAATTGCTTCGGCAAAGCAGAAAGAGCTGTGTTTTCATCATCATTATCTCCCATTCTCAAGGAACGGTTTTCTTCATGCACAGCACTCTTCTTGATTCTCCGAGAGCAGCAGCAACTGCAGCAACCAGGGTGGTCCTCCTTTGCACGGGGTGGATCAAAACCATAGAGGGCAACACGACGAAAGAGGCATCCTGTTCCCACATACACTGGTCCCTGGATTCCATCAAGGGCCCTCATGTTGACATCAAAGAAGACGGTGTTATGGTTGGCATAACGGTCAGAAGGATCGATACCTTCAAAACGCTGAGGAAACTGGACATAGCAAATACGATCCCCACCACGGTCCATCATAAAGCACATGCCTTCCTTCAAAGCCTGCGAGTTGTATATATAGTGGTCACAGTCGAGATTGAGGATGAAGGGTCCATTGGACATGATGGCAGAGGCACGGACTAATGCATTCATGGCTCCAGCCTTCTTGTTGTGATCATAGCCAGGGCGTTTCTCACGAGACACATAGACGAGTAGAGGAAGGCGAATGTCTGCTTCAGTGAGATCAAGCTGGCGGATGTCATCTGAAGATCCATAAAGTGGCTCATCACTTGGAGGCTTCAGCATCACCTATCACAATGAGAGAACGTAGAATTTCAATGCATCATCTGCTTTGAGATGATTCAGTTATGACTAAAAATAAACTAGTGCAACAGCCAAACCAACAAAAGGAATTTCAGAAGGTGCACCAATACCTGAATAATTCCAGCATGATCACCCTTAGAATGCTCTGGTCCTGGAACAAGCCAAGTGCCTGGCCAGTGAGTACCATCAGCCATCCAAGTCGCTTTTGGGACTTTAACGGGTTCAGCTGGTTCGTCTCCTGCATCCTGCTTCTGAAGCTTCATGGCCTTTATCTCCTCCCTAGCATGATATGCATCTGATCGGCGTCGGATAGAGTCTGGCAGTCCATTTATCCGAACTTTAAACTCATCATACTCACGCTTTACGCGCCTCCTATCTCTCACAAAATCAGGCCGAACTTTGTTCTTGTAAGGATCCCTTTTTAAATGGAAGTAGCTCTCAGGGTTCCTGGGTTCAATATTATGCTTTCTGCAGAATGGTACCCATAGGTTAGCGAAACTTGCAGCCTCAGCCATGGCTTCAAATGTCAGAAGAGCGCCTCCGTCATCTGAGACATAACATGCAAGTTTCTCCACAGGATATTCAGCTGCAAGGATTGAAAGAATAGTGTTTGCAGTGACTAAAGGTGGCTCCTTCTCAGGGTCTGCCGTGGAGACAAATATATCAATACCAGGTAGATCAGATTTTCCAGAAGGATTATTGGGGCTTGGTTGTTCAAATTTGTCCTTAAGTACAGCAAGGTCAGCAGAGCGATTAACAGGGCAGAACTTGGGAAGCTGGTCAAGCAGCCAAGAGAATGCAAACCAAATTTCGCAGACAACCGACATAGCCCACAACCAAATCGCGTCCTCATTCTTGTGTGTAACTCTCCATGCTAGAAACAATCCCAGAGCAGCTATTCGAAAGAAAATGAGGAGTCTGTAGTTGCCAAGATAACAGCAAAGAATGTTAATAAACTTCAGACAGAAGAGAGCATTAGAGAGAAGAAGGGCCTCTTTTCTTATTCGGAAAGGCAACAAGAGGGAGTTACTCGGAAATCTCTTTAATTGGCAATAGTCATTATATAGCAAGCTACATATTTACTTAAATTAATCCCTGCATCTGCACCTGATTGTGAAAAAGCATTACAATGCGTATCTATCATAAATTTGGTGGGAGAAAAGTGTTGGGGTTAAATTTCATCTTACAGCTTTTAAAGAAGACCAGGCATACCTCTTTAAATGGCTAAAGCGGAGGTAGACACTAGACAGTATTTGTTAGTTGGGAGCCTAAAAGTTCTAAGAATTAGCCAGCAACAATATTTGAAGTTAATGTAGTCAGCTGTTGATAACTTGGAACAATGGAAAAATAAAAAAAAAAACAAACAAAAAATAAAAAACAGGACGGCCGGGAGTAATTGTTGATGGGTTCAAGCTTCATAGAGAGGTATTAGGTGTTATCCATGTGTAACCAACATCCAGAAAGAATTCATTTTTTCAGCTATATTTATACATTTCCCTCTATAAAAAGACCGATTGAGTAAAAAACCATGATATGGAACATACCTATATGGACTTAGTATCGCTGCAGGAATCTTCAGCTTGCGAGTTAGGGGCCTCCAGGGCTTGTTAATCAGCTCAGTCGGACCATCCAGATAATCCTCATTTCGTGCATTGCTGAGATTTCCTTCCTTTGGCCAGATAGCATTTCCATATCCGTAAGTACCTTTTGTTTCAAACAGCCATCTGTTGTGATCCCAATCTCCTGTCTGGCTCCTCATCAACATAGACTTGGTGGACTTCATCATGGACAACCTCCTCTCCATTCTTGACATACCATTTTGTGGTGAAATAGAAGAACGACGATTACCATCCACGGCCATCTCATCCAAATCTATGACCTTGTAAGGTTCCTTACAGCCTTGACAATAAGCTTCACCCCCCTTGACCGCATCCAGATAACAGGCTCTGCAGATCTTGAAATCACACTCACAGGGGAGGATATCAACCCCACGCTCATCAGTCATGAGCTTGGAATCACAACCGAGAATAGAACAGGAAGACCCTTTTGCACCAGCCATCTGAGGATGGCTTGCCTCCGAATCAATCACTTTGTCCATAAGATGAGCCCTGGTAACACTGTTGAAGCCACCGGTGAAGAGAGAGTTTGAAACGTATTGTTCTTCAACTTTAGCTGAAATTGAGTGGTCCATAGACTCTTCCATAGTTTCTTCCATTTGATTGTCAGGGGTGGACGGGATTTGTACAGTATAGTTTGGGAATTCCCCAGTACCTATCTCAATATCAAGATCATCTCTCGAATAATTGACGTATCGACCAGAGGAAGTTCGTCGAACGAAAGTGACGGTTGGAGTTAGATGAGCCTTTCCCTGGTCTCCCTTGAAAGACCTCGATTCCATATCGGAACAAGGACTGCAGATCCTCAGCACCTACAATAGGAAAAAGTCGAATTACGAGTGGAATCCTAATAAATCTGCCCAAATCAGAGGACACGGTGCAAAGTACTCAATTAAAATCACTAATTTCAGGCTCCAATTTCCTAACAAAAAATTGAAGTCCTTAAACTGAGAGAAATGAAGCAAAATAAGCACTATCGAACTACAGCAAAACTTCAAAATAAAAAACAAAATCTCTAGAATTTTGCTTGAAAACGGTTTCGAGGGAAAATCCTTGAATAGAAATAGAAATTTAAAAATGAAAACCCCAAAAACAGAAAATTATAAGTCTAGCCAGAACCATTGCAGCTTCTAAAACCCTTCAGAACGGAGCTAATTTCTATTCACTCGCCAAATTACCACAATCTATCAGAGAAGAAAGAACAAACGACTTTTCCAGTAAAGTGCATAACGTTCTTCCGAAATCTACTGCGACCTAACTCATCTAAATGAGGCTCGTCGCTTACCTTTAAAATGAGATCCCGACCGGAGGTCCGAAACTTTCAGAATATCAGAAACAACTGATAAGTACTCCAACGCTGAGAAGCTCTCATAGCGGGTCGGTCTTAACCAAAAGCTCAACAATTCAAAACATTAAAGAGCAGAAACCTCAAGCGAGCTCGATGCAGGAAGGAATTGACTGAAGGGGGATTGGACAGTGAATGAAACAAAGAGGAAGCGATCGGGATGTTTGAAATTTGAAATCTGCCGACCGTTCAGGGCCTCAACGGATAATTGCTTTTCTGCGGACTTTTATGCTATGTAGGGACGACAAAGGATTTAAAGCGGGCCGAGGTTTCGAAACGTGGCAGAGAGGGATTGGTTATTAGGGTGGAGTGGGCCGTGGAGCTCGTTCAAGGGACGTTGGCGGGAATTTGAAGTCCCGGAAATTACAATTTTTGTCGACTTTAACCTTATCTAGAAAGTAGAAACAAAAGGTGTCCGTCGCCCACTTGCTGATTCAGAAAAATTTTTGTTTCGCCAAAAAATGTAATAACTAATACCACCTTTCTCTTGTTTTTCAAATCAAACTGACCATGAAGCTTGCTGTATTATCAACTTGTATTTACGAGCCGGGTTCAACTAGTTATTAAGCAAAAAATATACTATTATCTTGAGTTTTATCATAGATTTATATTTTTAAATGTTTTTTTTTCAAGTTTTTCAAAAAGGTGAGCCTAGCTGAATTGCAAAAACAGTATCCACCATTGGATGTAATTGTTACTAACAGTTTGTACTTCATCCAATTTTGATAGAAAAATAACTTTTGGACTATCATATTTTACTATGAGATTTTACATAACAATACAATTGTCCTTGTGGCAGCCTAGTTGGCAATCCTAAAAAGGTTTAGAGTTTATCATAAGGAAAATACTAGTTACACTTAGGCACAGTACCTAGGGTTTACCTATTTGACATACCTGACGTAAACAGTTAATCCGAAAAACAGTTGCCTAGGGTTTAATGAAATGCACACCCTCGGGGGTGCGCATATCATTATTCTTTTACAAAATAAAAAATATTTTATTATTTTTTAAAAATTTTCTATTAGCTAATTATGTCATATATGTCGGATAAGTATTGCCACCTAGGTGTAGCTAACATAACTCTTACCCTAAATAAGAAGATAAATCCAATTTTATCTCTTACCTAGACTGCAATGTAGATGCCATGATGTAAACACGAGCAGTAATACTTAACAATATAATACTCATATGACTACTCATTTTGATAACACTATCACTTCTTTATAAATTTTCATTAATTTTTTTCAAACAACCAACTTAGAATTATAAACGTTGGATTAAAGAGTATATCAGTTTGTGTTATGCCTTTTTTTTTTTTACAACAAGCAATTCAAGTTTGTATTTCAGATTGTATTTCAGAATGTGAGAATAAAGAGTATATCAGTCATCCCAGGTAGATATTATAGGACTAAGAGTTACCCTCATACAGTCATTTGTCGAAAAAAAATGATTAACCAAAGTCGGCTTGTAGCCATATAAGGCAAAAAACAAAAAAAATACAAATTAATGCCGACCGAAGACGAGTTCTAGCTGGAAACTCCAACCAAATCGGGAGGTCACTGGAGGAAGAGACGGGAAATTTTTAGAAGCGGAAGGGGCGAAAAGTCGACGGTGCCGACCCGATTTTGAAACAACACGAGGAAGGTGGAGGGTGATGCCTGAGTAGGGAGAGGGTAGGCCGGCAGAGGTCAGGAGAGGAGGCCGCCGTTTTTTGTTGTTGTTTTTCTTTGCCGACACGATATGATAGAATCTGTCACGGTAAAATGCAATCTCATCCTGCGAGATGGATAGATGAAAATCAATGCCATCCTACGAGATTAAAAAACTGTCTGAATCGAAATGATGCCTCAACACTGGTCCCCTCGTTTCGATTCACGAGGACTGTCTAAAATGAGCTGAGGAGAGAAAAAGGAATATCACCATTCCCACACCATTTTAAGCACCCATTTTAAGCACCCATTTTAAGCACCCATTTTAAACACCCATTTTAAACACCCATTTTAAACACCCACTTCAACGAAGCTCGTTCTTCTAAAGGTTCACAGGCGAGGAAAGCCCCGGAGATTCTTTGGGAAATAGGAAACGTCGAAGTGAGCTGGGTCACAGAGTAAGATGAGATGATAACGTCATGAGAATGATTCTGATTGAAGACTGTACAATTAGCCACATTCAAGGTGACAGGAATGCCTATAGCTGTTGTGTAGTGCCTTAGTGCCTTAGCTGGTGTTCCTTTTGGAGGAAGCAAGAAAGCTTCGAAAAAAGCCAAACACTTGATCACGTGGAATAGAATGGTTTAATCTGGTAAGAGGAAAAAAAAAAAAAAAGGCTTGACAGGCTTGACAGCTAGTCTGAAGCAAGAGCAAAAATTGACCATGGGGGAGGTTTACAAGAAATTTAATGTTATAGATAAATGAAGGATAAGAGAGCACAACCAAAAAATTTGGTAAACCATCATTTGCAATCGGTGTAACGAATAATCCATTAAAGAATTCCTGGCTCAATAAGAGTGGATGAAAATTGATTTCATGACACAACAATCAATCATCAGAAAAAAATGTTTGGTTTTCACTGTCACTACTCTAAATTACAAACAAATAAGTACCTCCAAAGAAAATCTACAATGTAATACACTCTGTCCATATGATCCTTTACACCTTCCATTGTTCTTGACAGACGAAACTCCATTAAAAGAATTTTAAGATGAGGGGAGAGCAAGGCGGCTCCCCCTACTTTCGTAACTGACCTGAATGCCATGGATACTTACAACAAGAGCTCTCACCACCTGTCCGAGGCCCCCAGAAAATTGGCTTTGAGACGAGCAGCAAGACCAGACCACCAGCTAGGCCGGATAAAAGTAATACTTCACAAAAGGCCTATGAGTTAGAACCTGCTGATGAGATTCTTCAAGGGAATGTAAATGATCCACCAATCTGATTAGAGCCAGCCGGAGGATTGATTGCCACCCATAGGAGTGAGATAGTAATAGCAATAAGGCCAGACCAGACAAAAACGATAGTTGGCGTCCTTCCTCTCCTACCCATCAGCCCTTTTGCAAATGGGTAAAGATGAGCCAAAACCCAGAAGCTGAAGAAGACCCCGCCCAGAAGCTTACTCCATTCTGGTATCACACTGTATATAGTTCGGCTGACCCCAACAGCAATGGCAATCAGGTTGGTCATCATGATCACTATAGGGGGTATCATCAGAGAGGTCCACTTGACAATATAAAGGTCAGAAAAATCGTCATCTTCATCATCACCAGCCGATTTCGAAGTTAGAGTAAAGGAGATTTCAATTCCCCAATCACCTTTAAGAGCCCCTGTAATACTGCTGCAAGATGAGCACTCGTACCTCCAATAAGCCAGAACTGCTCATTACGCCACCATTCCTCTAATTCAATCCCAGACCACTTGATCTCAAGGATAGCAAGCATGCAGAGAGTGATTGTGATGATGAGAAGGTAGCAAAGGAAAGTGACATTCAAAGTCTGTACAATAAACTGGCCTGAGAGAGAGAGAGTGCTGGAAGGAAGCAGTAGACTATCAGGAAGATGGATGTGAAAGGGTAAATACCAACATTCAAATATGCGATTCTCTGCAGGAACTTCATTCTTGGGCTTGCCAGAAGAGCATTGTTGCGAGAGAAAAAGATCTCCACAGAGCCAGTGGCCCATCGCAACACTTGATGGAGCCGGTCAGTAAGGTTGATGGGTGCAGTCCCACGGAATGCATCACGTTTTGTCACACAGTAGACAGATTTCCATCCTCGATTATGCATCCGATAACCAGTGACCACGTCTTCAGTCACAGATCCATAAATCCAACCCACCCTTTGGCCCCATTCAGTCTTATCCTCATACCAGCATGATATCACACTAATCGCCTCTGCCACAGTTGATGCATCAAGAAGATCACGAGGAATAGTTAAGGCCCCTGGTGGGCGACCATTCTTCACTGCCGGGTGATCAGCAAGAGGACGACCTTGGAACTCCGCCACTGGAATCGAATCAATGAGGAAGCTTGAGTTTCCAAATCGTTTGGGCAAAATAGAAAGATTTATGTCCTCGTCATCAGAATCTCCCATTCTCAGGGCACGGTTTTCTTCATGTACAGCTTTTTGTTTCTTTCTCCGGGCAAAGCAACAGCTGCAACAACCTGGGTGGTTTTCTTTTGCACGAGGTGGGTCAAAGCCATACAGGGCTACACGACGAAAGAGACATCCAGTACCCACATACACTGGCCCCTGGAGGCCATCAAGTGCCCGCATGTTGACATCAAAGAAGACAGTGTTGTGGTTAGCGTACCGGTCAGATGGATCAATACCCTCAAAACGCTGTGGAAACTGAACATAGCAGAT
The DNA here is from genome assembly GCA_022405105.1 of Aristolochia contorta. Taxonomy (NCBI): domain Eukaryota; kingdom Viridiplantae; phylum Streptophyta; class Magnoliopsida; order Piperales; family Aristolochiaceae; genus Aristolochia; species Aristolochia contorta. The sequence continues at coordinate 12,090,664 of CM039665.1, read as the reverse complement.
GCGATCCCCGCCACGGTCCATCATAAAGCACATTCCTTCTTTCATAGCCTGTGAGTTGTAGATATAGTGATCACAGTCAAGATTGAGTATGAAAGGTCCATTGGACATGATCGCTGAAGCACGAACTAACGCATTCATGGCTCCAGCCTTCTTGTTGTGATCATAGCCAGGCCGCTTTTCACGTGACACATAAACAAGTAGCGGAAGGCGAATGTCCACATCGGCAAGATCAAGTTGACGGCTGTCATCTGTAGCCCCATGAAGTGGATCATCGCTTGGAGGTTTCAGCATAACCTGTCATAAAAAAAGAATAGGCAATTTTATCCATAATCTGCTTTCAGATGATTTGATTAAGATACAACCAAAGCAACACAATTTCATATCCAACACGAGATTCAGGTGGAAATCTACCTGAATGATTCCAGCATGATCACCCCTAGAATGCTCTGTTCCAGGCACCAACCAAGTCCCCGGCCAGTGAGTGCCATCAGCCATCCAAGTTGCTTTTGGAACTTTGACAGGTTCAACTGGCTCATCACCAGCATTCTGCCTCTGAATCTTCATGGCTTTTATCTCCTCCCTGGCATGATATGCATCCGAACGACGCCGAATAGACTCTGGAAGTCCATTTATCCTAACTTTAAACTCATCATACTCACGCTTTACACGCCTCCTGTCTCTGACAAAATCAGGACGAACTTTGTTCTTATAAGGATCTCTTTTCAAATTGAAATAGCTCTCAGGGTTCCTCGGCTCAATATCATGTTTTCTGCAGAATGGAACCCATAGATCAGCAAAGCTGGCAGCCTCAGCCATGGCTTCAAAAGTCAGCAGAGCGCCTCCATCATCTGACACATAACAAGCAAGTTTCTCTACAGGATAATCAGCTGCGAGGATTGAAAGTATAGTGTTTGCAGTGACCAAAGGTGGCTCCTTTTCAGGGTCAGCAGTGGAAACAAACACATCTACTCCAGGTAAATCTGATTTCCCAGTAGGATTGTTCGGGTTTGGTGTTTCAAATTTCTCTTTAAGGACAGCAAGATCAGTAGAGCGATTAATGGGGCAGAACTTGGGAAGCTGATCGAGCAACCAAGAGAATGCAAACCAAATCTCACAGACAATAGACATACCCCACAGCCAAATAGCATCATCATTCTTGTGTGTAATTCTCCATGCCAGAAACAGCCCAAGGGCAATTATTCGAACAAAAATGAGCAATCTGTAAGACCAAGGTACAAAAAGCTAAGTTCATAAGCTTCCGAGAACAATATAACCACAGGGAGAATTGCACAACATTCTAATATCTTTAAGAGACTCCAGCACATTAACCAAGTTTTTTTAATAAAATCTTTTCCTTTTTTCTCATTGAGAGTTGGGATAGGCATCTTCCTGCTAGTCTCAGTAGATCTCCACCTGATTATAAGCCAAAGCGTCTGGAAAGCATGTTTTTCTACAAGTAGGCACAAACCTGAAGGTTCCAGATCTGCTGTTGCTTCACAGAGATTACACATAATATGTTTATGTGCATATCTGCACTATAAATTTTAATAAATGCAAAGTTATCTTCTATAAATAGTAAATAAAATGCTCCAATATTGATTAAAAAGTATTGGGAGAATGACCATATGCCCCAGATAGTAACGAGAAAAGTATTATTACAATAAGTAAACAGGCATCACAAACACTCACATGCAAGGCAGAAACAGTATCCATTCTGCTATATATTTCGTTTCTTGAAGACATTGTTCACCTCTCTTTTTCTCTCATCAGGTTTGCCTAAACCACTTTCAGTTCCCAAGCATGCCCGCTTAAAATTACCATTGGAAGTCTTATTGATAGAGAATGGGAAATAAACAAGAAATTTAATCTTTATCAATTTTGATAAAAAAAGCTTAAAGAATTGTATCGAGAAAGATACCTATATGGGCTGAGAACTGCTGCCGGAATCTTCAACTTCCGAGTTAATGGCCTCCATGGCTTGCTAATCAGCTCTGTGGGACCCTCCGGAGCACCATCATCTCTCCCATTACCTAGATCTCCTTCCTTTGGCCAGATAGCATTTCCATATCCGTATGTTCCCTTTGTCTCGAACAACCACCTGTTGTGATCCCAATCACCTGTCTGACTCCTCATCAACACAGACTTGGTAGACTTCATCATAGACAACCTCCTCTCCATCTTTGACATTCCATTCGGAGGTGGAAGTGAAAGAGGACGGCTGCCATCTACTGCCATCTCGTCCACATCCAAGGCCTTGTAAGGTTCCTTACAGCCAGGACAATTAGGTTCACCACCCTTAACTGCATCCAGATAGCAAGCTCTACAGATCTTGAAACCACATTCACAGGGTAGGATGTCAACCCCCCGCTCATCACTCATCACCTTGGAGTCACAACCAGGGATAGCACAAGAAGACCCTTTTGCTCCAGCCATCTGAGGATGGTTTGCCTCCGAATCGATAACTTTATCCATGAGATGTGCCCTGGTTACGCTGTTGAATCCACCGGTGAAGAGAGAATTTGAAACATATTGTTCTTCTACTTTGGCAGAGATGGAGGAGTCCATCGACACTTCCATTGGTTGATTGTCAGGGGTAGGCGGGATGTGAACGGTGTAGTTTGTGAATTCACCGCTGCCGATTTCACTGTCGAGATCATCTCTGGAATAGTTGACGTACCGACCAGAGGAAGTTCGCCGTGCAAAGGTGACCGTCGGAGGAAGGGGAGGCCTCCCCTGTTGGAAATCAGACTCAGACGCAAGCGATCGAGAGGACCGGCTTCCTTTGAAGGATCTCGATTCCATTTCGTATCCTAGAACTCTGCAGTAGAAAAGAAAATCGAATCAGAACAAGCTCCTTATTGTTATATGCTCAAAGTAGAAAACACTCCGGAAAAAAAAAGCGTTTCGCGCAATAGATTTACATCGGCACTTCGGAAGCTCTAACTTCCATATCAAAAACTGAACAGTCTACTATCTTCATCCAGCTCTTGAAAGGTCAAGTTCGTAAAAGATGGGAAAAGGAAGGAATAAGCACAACTGCAAAGCTTCAAAGAAAATCTCCGCAGAAGGAAAACGGTTCAAAACAGTTCCTTCAGAGAGAGCTACTGGAAATCCGTTCCGAAAAAAAAAGTACATTTGGTATTTTACCAGAAATAAGAAAGAGAGTTCAGCCTCAAAACCAAACCTTTCCAAAACACACAATGAAGGGCAGGGCTGGTCAAATCACTAAACCTTCCGAAACACTTCACAAAAAGGAGCTAGTTTCTATAAAACAGCCACAATTACCTCAATGCACAACGAAAAACGAAGCATTTTTAAAGTAAAGAGCATCATTTTTCCTCCAAAACCGATTCCCCGACCCGAAGCTATCCAAACGAGGTTCGTCGCATACCTTTTATATCAGATCCCGACCGATTCTCCACCAAGCTCCGGCAGAAGCAGCTGAAACCGGCAGTCTGAATCCTTCAACAAAACACACAAACAAGCGGCAGTACTCCAACTGTGAGAACCTCTCATAGCGACTGAGTCCGATGCAAAAGTCCAAGCCCTACACGCCAGCCCCAAGTTTTTTTAAACCGGCAGAAAGCGTCCATTGCGTGTGTTTCAGACAGAGATTTCTTCAAAATTGGAAAGAGGGTCCCTCGGCGGGTTCAACACTCGCCGGCACGGTACCAAAAACAGTACTTTTTTCCTCCGACAATGAAGACCGGAGGTCGTAGCTGAACTTCACAAGAACAAAAACAGTATTCAGACGGCAGACGGGAGAAGAAAGAAACTCAGACGAAAGGAAAAGAGATGGCCGATGACGATCAGAGACACAGCAGCGAGAGAGAGACGAGAGCGCGGATTTATCCTTTTTCTTACTCCGAAATGAAATGAAAATGTGATTTTTTTGTTGGGTTTCTTGCAGGTCAGCGTGGTAAAAGGCGCAAGTCGGGGAATGCATAGCGGCGCGCGAGGGAGTGTAAACGTGGCGGTGGGGTATTTGCTGACATGGCGGAGTGGAGGCTGTAGTACCGCTGTCTATCTGCAGGTTCTCGGAACTTTGGCGTGGCGAGCAGATGAGTTTCCCTAAATACCCCTCAAAGGTACTATCAATTACGAGATGGGAATCTCTTCGTGTCCCGTCGCTGTTATCATCATCGTCCGGATTTACCGAAAATGAAAAGCGCCGGGCAACGGGCATGTTCGGTGCGGCGTGGTGTTTTGACGAAAATGACCCTGATGAGTGGTGGGCTTCTCACGCGTGTTTCCGTGTGAAGATCCTTTCTCATTGGTCTTTTTTCCTAACCATTTATGTTCATTTATCAAATGAATAATGTTATGGGTAGCCGCCAACTATGCATCCACACAAAGGTGTAGGTGCGCATAACATTACTCTTGTTAAATTATGGATTTACCGACTCTTGATAACATTATTTGACTCTTGAGCAAACAAGAAAGAAGTGAAAATTTTTCTTTAGATATAACTTAGTTTTGGAGCTATTTCAAAGAACAGAAATCTCAATTTTGAAAAAAAAATTTATCCTTAAAAAAGGTTTATCCAAACCCATTTCTGATCTAAAGGGCTGCTCTCTAGAATCAAAGAGAAACATTTAGTCTCCAAAAAAAGAGGTTACCCAACTGCCTCGTAAAAAAAAGTGATGAAAGGTACTGATTGGAATTAAACGGTTCTAGAAGGTGAGAGAAAAATGCTGGAAAAAAAACGTTGATAGGTGGCTACTACATGTGAATGTGAGTGTAAGTGTAACTAACGTGACAAGACAAACCCTATTCAATTGACCACCAGAACGAGAATTATGAATTACGGGCTTTGCTTTTGGGAGGGGAGCGAATGGCGATGACAACTGAATAAGGAAAAAGCTGGAATCTGATGATGGCGATTGCCCCTTTTCTGTAATATCGGGCGGGATTTAGGGCACAAACGCCGCGTTTGGACATGCCAAATTTCTGACCAGGGAGGAATACGGGATACTCGAAGTGTATGTATAAGGCAGTCCTTTAGTTTGAGACTTTTGGGGGTGGGTGTCCTACCCTCGAGGATTATCAGTAGAGGGTATATCATATATATATATCATATATGTCGCATCATCGAAAGCCGCAAATATCAGGCCCGGTTTTTGCGGTGTAGGAGGGACATTTTCGTTAATTACTCGAGTCCCAGGGTCAATGACTGCTTGGACATTGAAACGGCGACGTCGTAGGTGTTGTGCCGTGTGCGCAGGGAGTGGCGATTCGAATCGTATATTCGGTCGCAAAACCGCGTGGGAGAGTTGTGTGCATCGCTTCGGTCGTGTCTCCACGTCCTGGTGAGAAAGCGTTCCCTGTAGGGCCCACACCGATGCTCCGTTCTCGCGTGGGCCCCACTTACGAGGCTTTCATGATCCATCTTTTGGCCTTGGGTGGTGGATCCACAGAGGCCTGTCGTCCCACTCGCACGTGCCTCCCACTTGAGTTATAAATCTGGAATTTGTTCAAGTAAGTCACATGCAGCAGGTTAAGAGATTTTGCCCAAAATACGTGTAATTACTTAAGGCAAGAAAATTTATGATCGTCACAAATGTGAGCAAAACTAAGCAAACATTTATTAAAAGGATGGTATTATATTACAGGGAGACTACTAGAGCGTCGATATAAAACTTTTAATTAAACTGCATCAATAATATAACAAAGATTAATAAAACAACAAGTGAAAACGACAATGTTACAAGATTTCACTCGGACCCAATTAAAATGGTTCAGGCAGGTTCAGGTTAAATTTTGCTAATACCATAATAACGTCAGTAGTAAAAGTATGCAATAACAAAAATAATATATCATCATTTTAGTATTATAATATAACGCCGTTTATTATACATTGATGGGTCAGGGTCATAAAGGGGTTGGGAGTCCTCATGTGAGGGGGGGTACGTACAACACCAGGGTTAACTGTGTCTCTGATTTAAAGAAGGAATTAATTATTAGCATCTTTAAAGTTTGTATAATCTATTTTAATTTATGCCCTTCATTACTTAATTTCTCTCTCTCTTTCTGTCAACTTTAAGCAAATGTCCCAAAATATAAGGTTATTTACTTGCATGATATAGATAATAGAGTTGGCCGTGGAAGGCTGTCGACGGTGAACGATTTTTTTTTTTTTATATATATAAAAAATTAAGAACTGGTCGGGACAGGGAAGAGATGGAGGCCAGCTGCAAGCCTGGGAAGCACATTCTCGTTTTATGTTATAAATATATAAACCGTGCATGCATCACTTAACCACGTACACACGTTCCTCTTCTTGTTTATTTTTCTTAAATTAACCACGGAGAAAAGTCCAAGAAGCCTGGCTTAATTCTGGTAGTATGAACTTATAATAGCTAGCTTGAAAAGAATGACTACTTAAGATTGAACCATTTTTTATCAACCCGGACCGAGTTTTATAGACACGGATGATATATGTTCGCTATATTTCAGTACAAAAACTATGCGTTTATCGTGGTATCCCAAGACTAATTAAGCTTGAAAAATACATGCAGATAGCGAAGTTTATGTTTTTATCTCTTCTTGTGCTTTTGACTACGCGCGCGGTTCCATTTAATCTAATAAGAAGACTGTGAAGCACGTCATGTCGACGTCTCTGAATTGCCGGAAACAGCTAAGGAAGAAACGCAGTCAAAGAAGAGTTGGCTAACCCACCCTAACCTTCTCGATTTTATTATCACAAGGAACGCCTCTGGCCAGCTTCTTCACACGGAAATCACCCCATACCTTCATTTTACAACTCAGACTCACAGTTGTACGACTCGGTCAGGTCAGAGCCAACTTGATCACACGATTCAGACCGATTCGGATTCTTCGTCCTCCAGGTCCAGACAAGGATAAGCTCATTTGGATTCTATATCGTCATATCCCAAGGCCAAGCTTGAGAACTACATGCAGATACCGAAGTTTATGTTTTTCTCTCTTCTCGTGCATTTGACTACACGGTTCCATTGAACGTGAGGCTATGAAGCCCGTCATTTCGTCTCTTAAGAAAACAGCTAACAAAGGTAGTCAAATAAGAGTTCACTAATTGAATATCGAATGAATTCTGGACAAATTGTATTCACTTGTCTTCACGTACATGTAGATACCGAGATTTAAAGTCCACATCTCGTTAAGGCAATTGAGAAACTGACTTGAAAAAACTGATTGCCAGAGACACCTTTAGTGAAGATATTCGCAACCTGATCTTGTGTACAAATATAACGAATAACTAAATATAGGTTTGCCAGGACATATGTTGTGGACAAATTATCATACCATATATATATATATATAGCACTGGATAGGATTTTATAAATATACGCAACTCCTTAAATAAGTGAAGAGCACACGATACCACTAGATCAAGCCACAACAAATTGCTTCTTGGAAGACCACAATATTAAAGAACAGGCCACCAAACATAATACAGATACCCGGCGACAGAATGATGATACTCTGGGGTTACCCCATTCTGCATCAGTAAAGACATCAAGGCCGAAATCTGGGGTCAATTGTATAAGAAATTTGTGAAACATAATCTAGGGCCACTCAAAGTTAAGTATTGCAGCACTCCAACCGTAGAGCTATACTGAGTGGTATCACTAAGTGGAACGCCACTGGCCAGCTTCTTCACACGGAGATCACTCCATACCTTCATTTTACAACTCAAAGTCCTGGTTATACAACTCGATCAGGTCAGAGGCAACTTGATCTGACCGATTCGTATTCTCCGTCATCCAGGTTTTGTCTAGGATAATAAGCTCATTTAGATTCTTCATTTCCGGGTAAAGTCGGGGATAGACATGTTCATTCGTTAAAGAGTTTCATTTCAAGGCCAAGTCTAACAGAGTCAGAAGAGTGACCCGGATAGACTCGGCCAATCCGATTTCGGATTGCTACTCATCCAAAGTACCTCCCAAATCTAGGCCGCACAACCATGGTCAACTTATTATATTTACCAAGCATCATCTTGTGCTTTTTTCAGTGCCATCATGATAACAATCTTAGAACTAATTCGAAACCTATTTGGATCTGTTATACGCAAGGAAGAAAAAGAACAGAAAAGCGAATGGCAGAACAATTTGAAGACAAGTTTTGCATCCTCCATGCCTTGTTCCGTTCTATTTTGGGCGAGATTGGTGTTAATCTGCAGCAACTAAGCAACGTTCCAACGGCCATAAAGGTGTTAGCTTGTTGGGTTAGCTTAGTGGGTTAGCTGGTTGGGAGGCACAAGGGATGAACAAAAATATTCCTCTCGTAAAGCTAATGGAGAGTACACAAAATGCAAATCAAGAATTATAGCTTCTCTTTCATCCCAATAAATGGTTTCTTACAGCCCCTTGATCACCCCATTCTCCTCCCCCAATCACATCATTGACACTTCCCTGCAAGGAAATGCTACTTACTATTTCATGATTACTGTACAACAAACACCACAAATCACCATGAACAACAGCTCTTTTTTCCTGCACAGCTAAAACAATCACACGAGCTGAAAGATAACGTTATACATGCTGGTTTTGGACACTTCAGACATTTCGGACACTTGAAGCACTTGAAGCACTCGGGGCACTTGAAGCACTGGGGGCACTTGAAGCACTCGGGGCACTTGAAGCACTCGGGGCACTTGAAGCACTCGGGGCACTTGAAGCACTCAGGACACTTGAAGCACCCGGGGCACTTGAAGCACCCGGGGCACTTGAAGCACTCGGGGCACTTGAAGCACTCGGGGCACTTGAAGCACTTGAAGCACTCGGGGCACTTGAAGCACTGGAAGCACTTGAAGCACTCGAGGCACTTGAAGCACTTGAAGCACTCGTGGCACTTGAAGCACTTGAAGCACTCGAGGCACTTGAAGCACTTGAAGCACTTGAGGCACTTGAAGCACTTGAAGCACTTGAAGCAACTGAAGCACTTGAAGCACTTGGGACATTTGAAGCACTTGGGGCATTTGAAGCACTTGGGGCATTTGAAGCACTTGAAGCACTCAAGGCACTTGGGGCATTTGAAGCACTTGGGGAACTTGAGGCACTTGGGGCACTTGAAGCACTTAGGGCATTTCACACACTTCGGGCATTTCAGGCATTTTGTGCAGTTAGGGCATTTCGGGCACGTTAAACACTTTGGTCTTCTGAATTTTAATCTACAACAACATATATTTAGCCAACATGTTCTTCCTGGTCCCCGAAGGTTTTGCTTGATCTTCTTGAGTCGAGTTGCTGTGGTTATTTTCTCAATCTCCTGGACAAATCTGCTGAGGTGACGGATGTAATCAGGATACAACTCTAAGTTGCAATGTCCTCCCCCTTTGATCCATAGTGGCTCATATGGATCTTTTGCTAATTGCCATAGTCCATTCCCATGAAACCAATTCACTACATCATCTTCTGTGCCCTGCAAACAGCCATGATAAAACAGTGATGTTTACTAATGAATGCCTTTCTAAAACATTCTTACAGAGCTAGCTTTTCCCCGCTTTAAGAAAGGAGAGAAACGTAAGGACAAGAACAACAATTTACAGTAATCTGCACAGAAGGTTAACTAGAACAGCACAAGAAAAGCACCACACTATTTTAAACTAAAAAAGTCTAATTGAACTCAGATTGTAGCTCTGAGCTACTACTGGGAGTAGATCCCAAGCGCTGAAGGGAAGGTTTCATCAAATTTATAGCCAATGTAAAATCATCAGAAGATGCATCTTTAATCATTTCAAGAGACGAACAGAGTACTTTGCCCGGTGTTGATGGGAAGAACAAGGAGAAGCAAACCAGCAGGCACATACTTATAACTGTGATTAATGTGCGTTTGAAGATCTTTTGAAGTAAGCTCGACATTTGTCTCTCTCAAAACAGTTCAAGGTCAACTAGGAAATGAACCCTCACAAATCATGAGCCTAGATCACACATTCACAAGACAGCGGTTGTCGCCTTCCTTAATGTTGAAAGTACATTTAACAATGACTAAAAGTTGCCGCCTAATTGTAAAACCAGTATGCAGCAGCCATCTTATGTTGTCAGCTATAATGTCAGAATAATCTTATTTATTCCCCCTGGCATCAGTTGCCAACTGAAAGAAGAACAAATACAAACAGATGATAGTCTCCTAGATCCAAGTTTTAAAAAAATAAAATAAAATATAAAAATTTCCTATATTCATCAGGAGCACAGTCAGTATTCTTTTTGGGGAAAAAAATCCACATATTTTCCGTATTTGTCAATGTGTCATACTCATAGGATCACCCAACTTTTATGTCAGCTTTCTGGATAAATTCAAGTATTCAACAAGATAAGCTTTATGAGAAACAAGTATTATTTACTTATTTTTTATTTCAGGCTACCGGTCTTTTTATTAAAGCATCAAAGCAATCTCAGATCACTGCTCACAGTAAAGAGAGATTAAAATTTCATGTATTGCTTGACAACAATCAACCTCTATGAAACTGAAAAAAGCAAAATGAATAGCAAAATACAGGAGGATCTATTTTTCATCAGCTAAACCCATTCCAGTTTAAGGTTAGTTATACAGTAAAATAATTAAAGTAAATTAGTTTTTCAATAAGCTTTGTTCCAACCTGCAGCATCTGTTTTGTTAACAACCATAAGAAATTTGCAAAGAATAAGGAATTGAGAATAATAACTTCATATGTTTCATAAAACATTTACCAATATAAGAATGACAGAGAACTATAGGATTTTAGTGCTCACATGTATAATCATTACTAAAAAATTGATCCATGATGACGGACATAGGTTATGGGCATCACAAAAGAATTTTGAAGAAAAAGTAGAATCTAATTGTTACTTCAATAGTGCCATAAAAGATAATTACTAATATAAAAATGAAAGAGAAAATTATAAAGGATTAGTACTCACATGTATAACAAGTACTGGGCACTTGACTTTTGTGATTTTGTTGATGTTCTGCAATAGTAAGACAAAATTTAGCCTTCTATAAGCGCAATGCTAAGAAAAAAAGACAAGGAAAATTGCAATTAGGATGGCTTTTAAAATAGGATATACTTTGTAAATATCAAAGCATAAGGTACACTTGACATGGCAGAGGACACGAAGACCCGAGAGTATTGCACTGTGGAGCACAACACCCCTCAGCCGAGGCAACTTAGCTGCCAAGTGCAGTGTTGGCCCACTACCAACAGATTGGCCATACAAAATCAAGTCCTCTTGGCTAATACCATACTGGGTCTCCAGGCATTGATATATTGCCTCTATGTCTGCATATGTGTTGGATTCACTTGGCTGAGCCCACAAAAGTGAACAGAAGTCAGTGTATAAATCGGTAAATTTAGCACAGTAAAGGCAAACAGTACAAAGTCATGAAGAATAAAAAGAAAAAAGCACAAAATTTACGGACAGGAGAGGGAGAAAAAGTGGCGACAGCACAGAAAGAGAACTGAGGCCCACCAGGAGAAACGAGGCAAAAAACATACCTTACCAGTTGAGGCACCATAGCCAGAATAGTCATAGCTACATACCAAATTACAACAGTCATCAGTACTAGAATATGGCACAGAAAGAAGAAACAAGCACCCCAAAATAGACATTTGCTTTTCTTTTTTTCCTCTTTCCTTGGGGGTTGAAGCAAGAATAGACAGCTCATATTCGCATCAAGCATTCAATGATAAAGAAATCCATGAATCACGATCTCCAGTAAAACGATGAACAACAGCTAAGGAAAAGTTAAAAGAATGACAAAACATTCCTCCCCGAATAACCCAGTTTAATCGGACTATAGACTATAAAACATAACAATCAAACAGTGGCACGTTACCATAAAACATATGTAAACCAAAGACCAAATCTCCCAATAAAAATACATAATAGTGTGAAACCAACCAGGAAAAGGGTAAGTCCAATCACATAATTATGAAGAACTGTGGCTACGAAAAATAAAAAAAGCAAAGCAAACATATAATAACGATGGCTGAGACTGCTTAAGGTCCCAGTATCCGAGGTTTCGACTGGTTCAACACCAGAGGAGAGCCGCACTCGGTCTACCCACTGTTGCCCTTCGAACCGAAAGCTAAAGGTGAAAGTGAAAGCTGATGATATCGACTAGTCCAAAAGGATGAGCATGAGAAACAGGCAAGGACAAATCGATCATGAATACAGAAATCGAAGATCTGGGATATGACTTCCTCTCAGACGAACAAAAAAGAAAAATGCTTTTTTTTTTCAAATCCAAAAAGTTCAGCACGTTAGAATTCCCCCAGATCAATTTTCGAACAAGAAATTAATGTAGAGAGAGAGAGAAGAGAGAGAATTACACAAGATTAGTACAGCAAGTCAGGAAGACGAAAACGACGGGGAAGAAAAGCAAATTACAGTTTGGAAAGGGACATTTCACCAAGAGGAGGCGAAGAAAAAACAGATAGATAATGAATGCCTTCACGAGCTCAAGTAACGATTGCGAGAAATAGAATGACGGTGACAAGAAAAAAAGAAAGCGCAGAAGAATTTTCTTAGAAAACACATCGGAAAGAGATGGGAAGGCGAGTAACAGGAAAAGCCAGAATGACGGTGCCATCAACTTGATCCAAATAATACTTCAAAAGGAAAATTTTCCCGATAAACATCTCGACCGAGAACAGGGAAAACCTTTTAACGTTCCGAAGAACCAAAAAAATTTGCAGAGAAACAACGTCATTGAATTGATTCAAGAAAAGAAAAAAAAACCATTGTAAAGTACAAACCACAATAGAACGGAGAAACAAAAGCGAATCGCCCCACAATACAAAGGAACTTCGAAAGAAATTGCATCATTAACGAGAAAAAAATCGTTGATTCCGAGTAAGAAATCAGTATAATCGAACTGGTAGTAAAAACCGGATGACCGTAGTAAAAGGGAGTAGTAGCAGTCAAAGGAAAAGAAAGAAAAAACAAATAAAATTTGATGAAACAGGGAGGGGAAAAGTAGTCAAAACAGCAACTGACCCTATCAAATTAACCCTGAGATTAACCTTGAGCTGCACGAAGAGATCGTAGAGCTGGCCGAGATCGGCGGCGTTGCCGTGCGAGTATAGCACCGTCAGGCGAGCGTACGGATTTTTCAAATAGAAAGCGACGATTTTGCTGCCATGCTTGGTGTCAACGAGAAGGACGTCTGTGGAGCTGTCGCAAGGAATACCCGAGACCACCACCCTCCCGTCTTCCTCTTTTTTGACGCCGTACGTCGGCGGATCCGGTGGGAAGAAGGCGAACTTCGCCGCCAAGTGAGAGAAACAGCAGCCCATGTCCCCCAAGAACATTAACGGAATGGCAACTCATTGATACATGAGAGCTAGAGAACCGAAATGCATAAGCATGTAAGCTCCAACACTACCAAAATGAAGTTTTTTTTTTGTTTCTTTTCTTTCTTTGACAGATGGGTTTTCCAGAGAATCGAAAGATCGATAACTCCAACGACAGAACTTCACCCTGCTCGTCCACTACCAGCTCAACGACCTAAATACTCTTCACGACACGCGCTGGTAAAAAAAACCCAAAACAAACACAACCGACGCTTACTTCCACGAGTCTCTCCACCCAGACCCTGACGTTGACGAGGAAAGAAAAGCTCAGGGTTCCTGGGTCTGTCTGGTTCACTGAAACCAGAGAGAGAAAAATTCAAGCAACACGAAAGCGAGAGAGAGAGAGAGAGAGACGGTGGTTTTGGTTTAGGGTTTTCAGCACTGCATGTGGCGCGTCCACTGGTTTTTTCTGCTCAGGGGGGAGACCCAGTGCGAGAGGTGGCAGCAGCAGACTACAGAGCAGACTGCGGCAGAAACCCAGACGAAAGAGAGCGAGGGAAAACACTGGAGAGAGAGAGAGAGAGAGAAGAGAGAGAGAGAGAGAGAGAGAGAGAGAGAGAGAGAGAGAGAGAGAGAGAGAGAGAGAGAGTCAGAAAATCCAATTCCGGGCACCCACCCGTTACACTTGTCTGTCAGGTCAGGCGTTCCCCCCACCCCCATAAACCGATTCTAGCTTTTTACCCATTAACGTGATACAACATAAGAAGACACTGTAATTGCTGGGGATTCGTCGCCTTTGATCCCCTGCATGAAAGAGGAAGAAAAAACTTCCCCTCCATCCACTCCATCTACTCCATCCCGACCCTCCATTCTCTTCCTCTTACCATTCAACATCATATGATTTGAAATATTGAAAACCAAGTCCACGAGATGGGAAAGCTCGGATTTTTATTGAGAAAAATGATTCCACTTGGGTGGGTCATGTCTACCTTATCCACTACAGCAGGTCCCACATATTGTTTCAAATCCTAGCCCTGCAATTCGTACTCAAGGAAAATTGGATTGAGAAGATGCTAGAAAGAAGCACTCCCATTGTTCCAAGGGACCCATTTAAGAGACAAAATCATCATGACATCTATTTTCAGGATAGGAAGTAGGGTTAATTGTGTAGGCTCCCTAACCTTTAATTATTGTTTTTCTTTTTTCTAATCTTTAGCTATTTATAGATTTTCAAGCAATCAAGACAATTAGTGATTCTTGTTTTTATCTTAATTAATCCGAATTTAACCCATAAAGAATATAAAGATTCCTTATTTTATAGCTATTTTCAGATTGTAATGACATTTTTTACAAGCATGTCTTTAATTTGATGTTAGAGTCAAGAAATCATTAAAGTGCATCCATTTCTTAATTCGAGTCTTTGACTATAGAAGTTAAACGGTCGTTTTTCAGAGAATAAAATGGAAGTTTTGTATTGCTTGGAGCCTTGGATAGTTATATAAAATATAAGAGAATCTAGTAACAGTTGTTAACATTTTATTATATTTCATTTTCAGGTTAGAAACTTCAAATCAAATACTCGTGTGGGTTGTATATGGTAATAGTCATGTGGTAGCATTTATAATTTCACGACAGATCGAGAGAGGCAAGGCTGTCCGATTCATCTCGTCATGATGGTCGGGAAGAAGAGCCGTGAAGCAAGAAAACAAAACGAAGCCCCCTACTTTCCAACTGCTACTCAGCATCGGTCATCGTCCAGAAGTCCCACTGAAAGTGGAGACTAGACGTATCAGGAGAGGGCCCGAGAGTGGGAGAGAGAGAGAGAGAGACCGCGCAGCATTCATGGCGGGAATTATTCGAAGATTAAAGAAAGAGAGAAAAGATTTAACAAGTTTTTGGGGAAAACGGCGTGGGAACGGGAACGGAAAAGTTGCAGGGGAGAGGGAGGAAACGTAATGAAAATGTGGGTTGGGTGGGAGTCATTAGCCAGTCAGGCCGAAGCTCACCCCGACATGAGAATCAGCCGCTTATCTCCATTAGAGCAAATCATCGAACGGGTTGTCTGCGGGAAAGCAACGGCGTGAAGAATCGCGAAACCGGGTCGACAGAGATTGGATCCGTGACATCCGTCGTCCTCCCATCGCGAAACTTTCTTCGATAAGCAGGAATCATGATTATGATTTAGACAACCGCGGACGCCATATTCGAGGTTTTGAACCATCCAAAGTTAGAATGTAGAAGAACAGAGGAACCCGCAATTCGTCGAACAGTATAAGAGCAACGACACGAGGGATTTCGAAACGACCGAGCAAGCTCTATCCATGGCGTTGCTGTCCAAATCGAAGATCGAGATTTAGGAAAATGTGAATGTGATTCGAAGTTTTGAATCACCCAACGTGAGGACGGGGGAAAAAAATGCTGTAAAAAGCATCAAGTGTTCGTGGAAGATAACAGAGGAACCGGGGTTTCCGACTTTATTTAACTGCATGGAGAAGTGGGATTATTCGAAAACCTCGTGCATGCAACATATATTATGGAGAAGCGCTTCTGGTTTTGACGCGGAACCTGGCTCGAAGAAAAATAGTAGAGTAAAAATTGCTTGTCTTCTTCTCGTGTGGCAGCGAGCTCGCACTGATGCTTGTGGCAACTGGCTACTGGCCACTTCCAAATCCATTAAAATATTCCTTTTTGTTTTTTTACTTTTCTTATTCCTGAATCGAATCTACTTCTGAATACAGTCATGGAGAAGTGAAAGTAATCCAGAATCTTGATCTACTTTCAGATCTGCAGGACAGTGGAGCTGGCTTTTTGCGGTTAAGTACAGAGAAGTATACATTGAATTGAACCCATTTTTGAGAGCGATTACAAAACAGACACTGCCATATTCTTTTTCGCATTTCAATCCATAACAATTTCAATGAAGAAGAGAAGACAGTAGCTCCTGTTTAAAGCATATTCCAGCATATGGGACAGGAACCACCACCAGGGCCAGAAATACCACAGACCCGGAGTCATAAGTGACAACGGTTGAGAATTTATACAAATGGGTTCAAATGTTTGCTCGTTTTCAACGTTCAAATCAACAATGAAAAGCCCAAAGAAAGAGTAAAGCACCCCCAGTGCTCTTAACTCTAGACGCTTTTCTGTGATAATTAAACAGCTTCCGTGAGTTTAGTATCCACACTATCTGAGATCTTTAATTGATGAGGGGTTTTCTTTTAGGAAACATCAAAAGCGAATGAGGTCGTCAGCTTTCTGCTGCTTATTGGGACCCTGGTCATCGGAGGAGCTTCCTTTCTTTCCAAAAATCATCTCATCAAGATCGTCTAGGATGTCCTCTTCTCCCCCACGACTTCGAGATCCTGCAGGTTTTCTAATTAAAGCTTCTTCTTTACCCATGCGAGGAGATTCATCGGGCTCAACAGCAACAGGTATCATGGCAGGTTCTGGCTCTGTCGGAGCTGCCAAAGGCTTCGTCAGTTCTTCATACTTGGAGAGGACTTTTTGGATTTCATCATTCACATTCAATGCTTCGAAAAGTAAAGCCTCATTGTCACCGGCAGTTTCTACGATCCTTTGGACTGTGTACTGCGATTGGTGGCATTGTTGCACCAGAGTCGTTGTCAAGTCATCCTGTGGATTGAGAACAAATATTGATTCAATGCACTCCCATAGTTTTAGATGCAAGATGAAAAAATATAAATGTTCCTTGCAGGGGTTGCAAAAATTGAACTTCAAATAAGACACTAAAAAACTCATATAAAGCATGTTACTTGCCATTTCTCTTATACCAAAGAAACAGAAAAAGACACCACATGCGTGTTCCTTACCATTATCCATGTTCCTCTAAACCAATGTATGAAGAAGATAATTGAAGTATTCTATCTATCCAGCGAAAAATTTAAACCTCAGTTCCTAAATGGACACTAAGATATAGCCAGGTCAAATAAAAAGCAAGTCCCATAAACTGAGATCAAGGTATTCACATATGCGTATATGCCTGAAACCACAAGCAGTCTTTCTTTCACACACTTGCGCCAGGATCCACATATTGCTCAAAATCAAGGATGATCAAGATGGGTAATGAGAGGTGACATAGTCAAAGCTAATCTTTGGTATGCCTCGTGGATAAATTAAACAACAGGTAAAATAGAGGTTTTATTTCTTCCGGAACATTCTTTAAACAGAATTTCTTCCAGAAAATGACAACAGAAAATAACAATGCTAAAAGTTCAGGAGTAGTCCTCAGTCAACATTAACAAGTATTTACCTTTCCTACTTATCCTGTTTAAAGTTATCTTTATTCTTAGAGTTGATGATAAGAGTCCAAACTGTAGGCGGACCAATGTCTCTCCTACTTTCTTTTGTTCTTATTTCCATCTCTTCCAGGTACTCATTTCTTTAGTTGAAATAAAAGATCTAATGGAGAAAGAGGCAAACAAAAACAAAGGATTTAAATAGCAAAACAACTGACGATTTTTTGGGTTTGCTCTTGCACAGCTCCTTAAAATGCTACGGTTAATCTACAAACTCCCAGTAACAGTAAGGTTTTCCCAAAGGATTTTTTACAAAATTCTTTTTCTAATATTAGGCTGCGAAAAATGTTGATAAGTCCAGCAGAATGAGAACAGATAAGATAAAGAACAAGAAGAACTCCTCTTGCATACACATGACAGTTTTCGCATTCTCAAAGTGAGAATTTCTGTGTATTTCAGAGAATTAAAAAGAGCCTTTAAATTCCATCATAGTGGTTCACTGAAACAAGCTTGTTAAATTATAGTTAACTCTTTATATCGTTAGACAACAAAAGAGTTTCCCTCCCTTGCAAAATTAGTTGTTGATGAGCTATAACAGCCAAAAGATCCTGTGAACTTGAGTAAGCTCAGTGGTCACATGGGGCGATTTGTAGTGGGAGGTCTTGAGTTCAAGTCTGCACAGGGGCATAAGGCAGGGATTTTATGCACGCACACCATTTCAAAAAAAAAAAAAAAAGACATGATCCATCTCAAAAAACAAACAACCCATAGCTAATCGAAAGTTAGCAACTGTATTGAACACCACTCCAGACTCTTGGTGTCATCGTGCAAATCAAGTAAAATCCATAATTGTGCTGTTGCAGGTACTGATCTATTCCAAGGAAATAGGATAAGCTTAAGGACCAGTCTCCAATCTTGATCTCACGTCTTACCCATGCTAAGGGGGTCTATATGCATTTTGTTTGACACAAGGGTACATATGTATTAGGCATCATATTCAAAAACAAAAGAACAGAAATAATAAATCCTTCAAAAAATGTTTGTTTATGAAGCATTTTTAGAACCACAGCCCTATTTTTATGTCCACTCCAAATTCACAAGCAGATAAGGATGAAAAAATCTTGATACTGCATAAGTATCAACAGTACAGCAATGAAATGTTGATAAATGATCCAAAAACTATAATATTTTTCGACAAAAATGTTCCAAAAAGCATTTTATTTCAAAAAAGTCCCCTCAGTCACTTGAAACATCTGTAAACTGTTTCTTTCTTAAGCGACTGTTACTTCCATCAGAAGTCAAAATAGATCTGCTCTACTTGTTCTTTTCTACCTATATGTATATGGGGCTCAGCTTTCTAACTCAGCTTAAATAGCCATATCTTGTCAAGAGTAACAAACAAAATAATTACCTTCAAAACGTCTTGCTGCGGCGAAGATGACAAAACAGTAGAAAGAAGCTCAATACTGTTTCGAGCAATATCAAATGCTTCTTTGTCTGTTCTGGAGTAAAGCAGTGATACAACCTCAGGTGGGGCCTGAGGAGTCGCAACCATGTTTGTTTCTGCCTCGGAAACAGGCGTGGAGGAGTAAATATTGGTGCCAGACTCTCATTATCACGTCCAGGAAATCGAATGCCCCTCGACTTCAAGCTCTAGAAAAGAACGACACATCATTCAAGCGAATGACATCTAGAAAGGATGAAAAAGAACAGTATAACAAACATAACAACATTTTGCACATTTAATATCTCATAACCGAATAAAACCTCAGTACCTTATAAGTTTCTTCATAAACTGGTAAATAACGTAGTTCACTCCCCGATTCACCCCATGCTTCTATCAACGTAAGAGCTTTGTTGCGGTTGTTCACAACAGTTTGAGGATCATCAATCAATTTCACCATTTCATCCAAGACTCTCTCAGCTGCCACCTCAGAAAAAGCCTTTTCACAATTTTTAACACAGGTTTCCAATAAGACTAGAGCAAGATACTGAACTCTGGGATTTTTCAACATAACTCGTTTCTTGATACCACGAATTAGTTCAACACTGTTGACCTTCTCAGTATTGATCATGTCACAGATTTCTAAATTGGAAGCCCAATCGGGTTCGTCCAGGTTCTCGGAAGTGGCCTCTTCGACAATCTTGTCCGCTTGGTTTGGTCCCTGGAAAAGCTCCTTCATCTTGAAGCTCATGGATGTCATCCCAGCCGACATTTTCTTACCAACCTCAGCTCCACCAATTTTTAAACGTTCACCAAAGGCACTAACTTTTTCCATCAGATTGTCACTCATTGTCGAACCACCAATGAAAAACCCTAACTTCTATCAGGATTCAAAAGGGCCGTGAGAACAGAAAACCTGAACAAATTTTCGAAATTCGAACATCATAAACAGTTAAAAATACATTAGATCACAAGAAGCATCAGAATTCACTATAAAATCAAATTTAAGAACAAGGGTAAACTATTCATTCACGATCATTCCCAGTTTTAAACACAGGGCGATGACCAGAAAGGCCACAATCAAACTTGGAAGAGAAACCAAATGAAAGAATCAAAATTTTTTTACGGATCCAAATAAACCCAATGCCTGGTACAAATAAGAAGACCCATATCACAAACACGCATTCTTACAGCAGAAGAACCAAGCACAAACCTTGCAACAGTTCTGTAACTAATCGATCAACCCAAGTCCCGCATAATCAAATATTCCCACTAAAAATCATTAAAATTCAACAGAGAATGAACTCTTTATACGAAACTGAAACCGCAACAGCTGCCAAAGACACTAAACTATCGAAAACAAATCATAATTTCCAGACCCAGAACCTTAGACAAGAGAAAAATTAGCTCGAAATTAAGAGAAGGAGATTCCAGGAGAAAAATCATACCTTGAAGTTGAAGAAAGCGTTGGGACGGATTGGAGAGGTCTATGGACGATGGTGAAGAGTCGAAGTCTTCTCTCTATGTCGGAGTTGCAGTCTGCACTTCTAAGTTTCCTCGGTCTTTTATTTTATATATTCTTAAAGGCACCGAAAAGATTTAATTAATTTTAAAATTTTTTTCGCCGTCGGATAAATCCAGCCTTTTGTTCTCATCCGTTGGATACTCCGCCTGCTCCCGTGATACGCATTTAATTAAAAGGTAAACCGTAAGGCATGAGCGGCTAGAGGGTCTAAACTCAAGACTCTCAAGTCTATAAAGTCTATAAAGTCTCTAAAGTCTCAACTCTAAAACGCGTCAGGGAATTCCGCAAGTAAGACGCACGCGCGAGGGACGGTAGAGCGCGCGGGAGGAGACTCTGCGTTTGTATCCAGGATGTGGGGCTCACATCTTTGGCCAACGAGAGAGCGAGTACGTGAATTGATGGAGAGAGTTGGTAGTTTTTTTTTTATCCAAGAGAGAGTTGGTAGTTTTTTTTTTTATCCAAGAGAGAGTTGGTAGTTGCGAGGCCTTATAGCTGGCCCTTTTTGCCGGCAGTTTTTTTCATAGGACGGAACGGAGCCCAAGGGAACTGGGGAGGGTGCTCATGAGATCTTTGCTGGGAGCCCAAGAAGCATCATCCAGAGCAGCAAGGGCCTCTGGTAAGAGAACGAAAGCAGCGAGAACAAAAAGAAACGTCTGCCTGCTTCGACGACGTCTCTTTGTATTAGTCCGTGTTGCGAGAACAAAAAGAAATTTCTGCCTGCTTCGACGACGTTCGTCTCTTTGTATCAGTCCGCGTTGCGAGAAATGGGATGATTTCTCCGATTCATTGACTGAATGTTTTCCTCCAGCGTCTTCCTCCAGAATAAACACATCCAGAGAGAGCAAAAAAAAGACGAGAGATCGGAGATCGGAGAGAGGAGAGTGGAGAGAGAGGGTGAGAGTTTCAGCATCAGCCACTGTTTTATATGCGAAGCTGTCGTTTCTCAGACTTATTCTATTCCAGGAGAAACAAAATGAATGAATTTTTTAGGAAGTCTTTAAAGTAATGTATAGCCTAATGAATTCTACGCTACTTATATACATTACAAATTTACACGTACTTCCACCTGCGTATGTAGATGGGAAACAAAAATTAATGAGATACTGTGATATTTAAGTACAAAAATGGGTAGTCAATAAGACTTCCCCACCAGCGCCCTGTGCGCGTTTCTCAGCACGGGGGCTATACAATCAATTGGCATTGCCCTCAAGCATAGAGGCGTCATGCAGAGGATCCAAACAAAGCACTGAAAGAAATAATGCTAATTAGCAGCTTCGTTTGGATGTTACCCTGTACCATGCCATCAGCTTATGAACTTCATTCAATTGCATAGGGCACCGTATGGTATCTAAAGCAAAAGCAAGACATCATGCAATCTGCCATGGCTGAGATAATGAAACAAAAGAATTTGAAGCAGTAAGTCCTTTGTCGCCATGCACAGCAGACTTCAGTACACTGAACTGATTTATCACCGAACTGTATAAAGCTTCTGAAAATGCTGTCTTGGCCTGATGGGAAAACACAGTATGTTATTCAGCGCTCAAAAAGTCAATGTCCCGGTTTATGTAAATTAACAATTGCAGGTCCATTTACAGTATCTTTACCATTTGAGATACACTGACTTAGTAAATTATGGCATCAACAGTCACCAGAGAAACATGATAAGAACTGGGGCAGGGCACACCATCCCAAAACACCATGGTATTGTCTCACTAGAAGTTGTCAATACACTCAGTAAATCTAACCCTGAACGTAATAGGAGGCACAGAAATAATGGTTAACTGAGGCCATTGTCCAATGATTGCCATTTCGAAAAGGTTTGATGGCTAATTATTTTAGTTGCTCTTTATTTTCTGAAGTCATTGCTCAGAAATACATTGTTAACAGTGACATTTATTCCTACGGAAAACAAGAGAGGGCCGTGCAGCCAATGGGAACCAACAAACTTAAAGGACCAGCGACCTACATATACTCCCTTAAAAGAAAAAAACCTAACCTCTTCAGGATTTTCAATGCCAATTGTGATGTCATCAAAGCTCATTTCTTGACCCACAGACAACCCGACACCATGGTAGGAAATTAATCTTTGCTCACCAATTTCCTTTTCCACCTGAAAAAATCCAGCATACTAAAGCCACTTGCCGAGTAAAATAGAAAAACCACGCACAAAAACTCAGAAAGGATCATACTTGGGCTGGTGGTGGCATGATATCATAGCACAACAGTGTTAAAGGATACATATGTCCTGGTACACCAGAATGTTGTGAAAGCCTCCGCAAGTTATCCACTGCAGATGCATCAAAGGGAGCCTGTCCCCTTTTATATCAGTACAAAAAAAAAAAAAAATAGAGGCATCATAAGAAGTGTAACTAGTGACGAATTATAAAGTGAACAAGAAGTCTAATACGAGTGCCACTGTGAAGTTAGATGCAATGGATAAGATTGTCTTATAAAACAAGAATTTATTTCACAATGATTCTAAATAGAAGAGTATGGGCCTGGTCTACTGAAAAGACTGCATCACATTCAGACCCATGCATTTTCAGAGGTAAATGGATGACAGTTGTAACATATTTTTATCATTTTACCCTTGTTTTCAAAAAAAGGAGAAAAAAAAAACCTCTATACTTAGACCAGAGCCACTTTGCTCTTCCAAATTTAAGTATTATTGAATTGTGAGCAATGAGAGAAGTAGAGGTTTGCTAACATATGAGATGCCTGCATTGTATGAACAACTAGTACTAAAAAAATTTGGTACTTATTCTGTTTTCTGAAAATAGCAAAACCTTTTACTAATAAAGTTTAGCACTGAAAGGACAACATGCCAATGCAAAATTTGATTTAGATATTACCAATGCAAAATTTGATTTATATATTGCCATTGCAAAACTTGATTTAGATATTTTTTTTTTGAAAGTAAACTTGATTTAGATATTGCCAACGCAAAATCTGGATAACTGTAAAACTCACTTGACTTAGTTTGTATATCTAGACACTCTCAATCATGTACGAAGAATAGATAAAGTTGTGAAGTTGAGCATTAGCTCAGTGGTCACATGGTGGGTTTGTAAGGGGAGGTCTTGGGTTCGAGACTCCCAGGGACATGGGAATTGGAGTAAAATATCACTTTCCTCAAAAAAAAAGAAGGAGAAGAAGAAGAATAGATAGCAACCCCCTCTCCCCAACACACACACAAAACAAATATTTCAGAAAAGAAGTTCAGTGAGAGTGGCAGCAGCAATAAACGTTGAACATGTACTTTAACCAACATCTTAGTACAGTCCAAGGGAACAAAACTCTAAGAAGTCCAATTCTGCCTTGTCAAACACCCTAATGGACAAAAAGAGATACTTGGTGTAGATTGTCCCTTATCTGTATCATCTTTGACGACTTACAACTATGTCACACAAAATCCTGATAAAACAGACATGACTTTCACTACAAACAAATTAATTCAAGGAGAAACTAAAGCCACTTGACACATTTCATGCTATACAGAAAAAAGAGAGGATGCACAGAAATTGCAATGCAAATTCTTTTGTACAGTGAGCCTTCACATCAACAAAGAAACACTAGTTATTAAAATGCAACTATGGCTTGTTTTAATTTTGCAAACTCCAAAGGAAACATAATTTAAGTATTTAAGCATAACCTACACAAGATGCAGGTTACTTACTGGAAACCACTCTCCAGAAATAGGATCTGCACGATCTCTTCCTCCACTTGGAGCAATCCAAATTATTTGTGATCCAGACCTTCATCAAGAAGCAATTAATTCAAAGGGGAATACAAACTCAAACATGCAATAAATGAAGAAAGTGTAAAAAAAGAAGCAACAACAAAAGCAGTAACTCAAAATTATGAAAACGATTTTAAGCTTTCATAAGAAGCATACCTTAAAAGCAAAGCCATCTCCTTCAGACTACGGGTATTAGCTCTTTTCTTCATCTCGGCAAGCTCGGGAATGTCATTCATGTGCTTCTTTGAATACACGCAAATTAGGTTTCTAGTAATCAAACAGGTAACCAGTTTGTGCTATCTTAGCATTCAATAAGTAAAACAAAGGATACAACAAGATTTGCTTCAACTACAGCAAGAACTGTTGATCACCTTCCCATGCTGAATGGCTTGCAAACAGGATCTGTTACAACCCTATCACCTGCAACATATGTCTGATACAAACATATTTCAGTTAGTTTAGGTCATTTGACAAAAAGTTGTTAAAAGTTTCATCATTAAGCCGAGAAAATAAAAAGGAAACAAAAACTATTACCACTTTTTCAGCAATATTTGGATGTGTTGTCTCAAGCAGCAACGCAATTACAGCTGGATCGGCCTCGGTTTGATGGTTAGATACGAGAATTATATTATGACCCTGTATATCATTCACCAAAAATTTGTCTTAGTTAAACACGCATTATGTAAATCAGTGACAGTTGTGCAAGTTCAAAAATGTCAACAGTAGATTATCCCTATCCCCACTTTTGCAGTTTTTACTATTAAATAATTTAATTTTTTAACATAACAATTTGTAAAGTTGTGAACATGCAAGCTCCATTTGAAATCAAGGGGAAACAAAAGCTTCGGAGGGAGAGGCAAAGCCTCAAGCCTTAGGAAATAAGAGGGAGAGACTTCATAAGACACCATTTTGAACTATGGAATCTCATCTTATCAGCAGACAGCAGTTATAAACTGGTCAGCAACAATTCACTGCTGGCCAGGACTAATCACACCCCTTTGGCATTTTTCACTCCGCCCTCTTTCTCTGAATGAGGCAGTTGCAATACTTTTTCTGTACTGTCTTGCCCTATTTGTTCACTTTCCCAATTTCATGAAATTATCTTTCTAAAGCATAGTCCAAACTGCAAAAGATTTTTTTTTTTTTTTTTTGAGGAGATTCAATCTGCAAAATTTATTCTGAAACTAAATGGGGAAGTTAACAAACTTTGACTCTTAAAAAAGGCTAATCCAAATTTCCATTGTAATGCCCATAGATTGGAATTTGAAAAGTATAGGAGAAACCCAAAAATCCACTCCTGACATTTTCACACCCCTTCTTCCCCTTAAGCAGGCAGATTCCCAACCTTGCCCCAATTCCCCATGATAACAATATTTCCATGTGTTACTCTAGACAAAACCATCCCCTCTCACAGCCATCCAACAATAGTCAGCCTTTGTGATATCAATTCAAATCTGCACTTGGTATAAAAATTTTACTTTTAATTTGATTTTGACATTCCAAGAAGAGGTCACAAGTTTAAGACCCGATCTTTTCATTCTGGAATTGGAGCTTAGTGAGTATCACATGAAATTGGAGGGAGACTGAAAAAGATGTGGGCACTATATAGGGCTTAGTGAGCACTTGACAAGTTGTGGACCCTATATGGAGCTTAGGGAGTTATCCTACGATTGAGTTCTACAATATTCTTAATTACACTTGTTTCAGAGTTATTTTTTGCTTTCGATGATCATAAGATGATAACTTTCCAAAATAAAAAATGATCATAAGATGATAAAAAGTCATTGGTTTAAGTAGCTGGAAGTAGTGTTTGTTAATTGATATCTGGTTAAGAGTTTATTTGTTTTTCTTTGATCCATCACCCATTTCCTTAGGAAGTGGATTTAACTAGCTGAGATTGTTGCAAAAATGCAAATTAGTGGTCTCCATCCTCGTGGTATCAACCTCATACTCTGCTGAAACTTTTCTCCAATAATTTCGTGCAGTTGTGAGTATTTAAGAAACAACAATTCCCTGTTGCAAAAATTTTCCACCGCAAAGCTTCATGTTTGACAGACTCACTAATCACAATTACATGTTCTGAGTCAGTGACACCGCTCAAAAAAAATTGCTAAAAGTTGTTATGTTCTTGTCTCGAAAGAGAGGGAGGGAGGGAGCCAAGAGATTGGGCTGTCTCCTCTTCCTCGACTTTCTCAAATCCATTCTGAATGGAGTGAAAGAGGAAAGGGTCACTGAATCCCTCTTTCTGTACATCATTCTAAAATGAGAACCACCTTTTTACCATGACAAATTGGACGTAATACTGATTCCCATAAAAAAAGTTGGGCCATGTCTACAACATAAATATGCCTTATATATGCAGTCATTGGGTTTCATCAGCTGTATTTAGTATTAAGACTGATCTAGAAACACAATATCCCAGTACTTGAATGAGAAAAATATGATAATTAAGCCGGCCTGTGAAATATTACATATACACTTATCATTGAATTATTATTACTTCCAAACATTGCGGAAGTATAACAATTATTCTTACCCATTTGACAAGTTTTGAGTGCAAACAGGACACAATAAACTTCAGTCTCCACATACATCAGAAATGGGGGATAATATCGTCCGTATAATCTCCTTCCAGGTGTAGTCACTGTGCTAAAATCTGATAAATTTGACTGCATTTTCACTTTTAAATATTATGATGCCTTATTTCAATAGTAACTGTGTCCTCAAACCCTAAAAGAGATTAATTTTAAAAAAGGCAATTAAATAAATTCTGTCATAATCGTATGATAACAGCACTGACTCCCTTCAAGTGAGTGAGTTTCTTGCTGCTGCTCTGGTGACTAGTTTCTAGCTTTATTTTTTCTTGATCTTGAATACCCTCCCGAGGCTCTCAACTTCACCAGTGCATTTTCACAGATCCAATTACTTCCAATTAAGCATTCTTATTATTTTCTTTCTAATTGTCTTTCAAGCAAAAATCATAAAAGAAATTGAAATAAGCACCTGTTGAAGCTTCTCTTCAATTTCGTTGAATACCGATATGTTGCCGATATATGATTTTCTGAACCAGTAAAATCAGATATCATTGTCAAAAACACAGACAAAACTCATATATTATCCTGAATTGCAGAGATGAATAATTAAAATCTGACAGGCATCACACAACTGCTTATAACCCCTGTAAAGCAAATTCTGTCAAACAAATTACAGTCGGTTTTTTATCTTAAAACCATACGAGCAGTACTGCATTGTACACATTTCATTTCATTATCTGCGAATATCTTGAATTATTCATAAAAAGATCGTAATAGTTCAGCATAGTTAAACAAAAGCAGACAGGGTACATGTCTGAAACAATATAGTGTTCTCAAACAAACCTGAAATCTAGCAATGGCCGGATATACTTTTGACCAAACATGTAATAGTCAAAGGGTTCTCTAATGGCTTTATGGTGAGGAGAAAAGACAAAAGGATTCTGTAAATAAGAAATTCACACCTTATCAGGATATCATTAAAAAGGTAATAAAACAGAACACATTGATGAATTCTAAGGAAAAGCACTATGCCAATGGATGAACCTCAACATCCATTAGAATGCGGTCGAATGTAATAGCCATGTTTGACAATATCAAATCTCTTGCCTCAGGATGCCCACTTTGTAAAATCTGAAAGTTACACATGAAATTCTATAGAATCTCACTAAAAGTTTCAATATTTAAAATAGATAATCTACGATTCAGGCATCCACCTGGTTTAGAAAGTTAATTCATTACCGCATTCCGATAATTTTTGTATACTTCCTCCATCCCAGAAGCAATACTTAGTGGCAGCCTACCAGATTCTATCTCCTTCCTAATCCCAGAAAGTAACTCTGCAAAGTTTCGTGGATCAACCCAAGCAGCAAAAGTGAGTATCTGGAGGAAATATCAACAATTTGGAAAAATTTTAAAGGCATAAGGGGATATGATTGGGGAGCGGAGGCAGATGCGCAGGCTTGCCTAATTTTACAGAAGAGGTCACCAATCAATCACAAGTATCAGCTCCTTGGGACATATGTTTCAAAACTTTCAGAACAAAACATTTGGAATTTGATAACAAAATCTAATATCCCTCTCAGACAGCAACTATTCTGTGCCGGAACAGAGAAGAATGAACCAATTAACAAAAGAAAGTTAAATGAAATAAAATTATCAAAAAAAATTCCATCGTGGACCTATTTGTAAGGGTCTTTTGTGAGAAAATATTTTAAAATGAACATACAGGTCAATAGCCATAGAGGAGAATCTCTACTATGAGGTCTTGAATTAGAGTCATGACTGTGAAAGAGGTTGTGCGTACATAATCAACAACACTAATTAAGAATATATTAAGAAAAAATTCAGCAAGCTTTACAGGTGAATGATAAGTGGAAAATAGTCAAAATTGATCACTGACCACTTATGGTCTTCATCAGCTGCTAGATTGTTTGGCTCTTTTCTCATTTCAGAATGAGTGTGTATGAAGTTTGCATGAAAGGATTCAGCAACATTGTGCAGCACATTCCCAAAAACTCAAAAATAAAAACGATGAAGAGTTATAGGTTTCATTTTGAGCACCTAGTTGACATGATACCTATATTGATATGCCAAAGAGAAGAACAAGATAAAGTGGCCCAACTTGCCATTAGTCAGATTAGCAACCACACTGGACATCAAGCCAGCTACCAGCATAATCCCGCTTCTGACGCAGACTCATGCAAAATTAAGAAATTCACATCAAGATATCAACTCTAACAACTGTTTTATATTGCTCCTAGTCAGCTTTTAGCAACAACTCAAGCCTTCATAATGTAAGTGCTCTCATCTGGATTTCACCACTTCTCGCATTCAATCATCACTTCAAGTTAAATTTTATTGGTCAAATTAAATTTTATTGGTTATTTAGCCTTCTTAAAGATAGTGCTCTCGTCGGGAGTTCATCTTCTCTTGCATTAGTCATCTGGCTAGATGAACAATGAGCTCATTCTTCCAAATAACCATCCCGTAAAATAGATCGGGAGGGTACGCACATACACACGAAAACTTAGGAGGAACTATACCGTCGATCTTGACGCAGAAAGAAACTCACCTTCTTCTGTTCGGGCATCGAGAAACGTCCGCGAGTGCTCGACATCTTCATCTCCACTCAAATCCGACGCAAGAACAGCCCCTCTTCTAGGACCAACAGTCCTCTCCGTAGCTTCTTTATCCTGCACCAGCTCCGCCATCGCTCTAAACTTCGACTTAGAATCGGAACCACGCACCAGACGCGTACCTCGCCGAACACCGGGACAAATACCAAACGAACACGCGTTCGTCGAAATCCTCGCCAACCAAACGCCCGGATGCTTCGCCCTAACATTCACACAGACGCCAGAAACCGACGGAGAAGCCGAAACGATCCACATAGTCCAACACAACCGGATTCGAAACGAGCAACCGCGAGTTCCTTCTCACTGATTTGATCTCCCAGCCGTAGCTCGCATCTCCGATACCGACGGCTTTTTTTTCCGAGCGAAGAATTAAGCTCAACGACTTCCGGAGCAAGAAAACACAAACCCTAGAGACAGACTCGAATCCTCCAAAACGCCCTCATTCCTCGGCAGTCTTCTTTCTTTACTTTCACCCTATGTAAACTTTGTTCTCGGGGTTGACAAACGATCCGGCGACTGACTTCTCCGAGTCAGACAAACATGGTGGCCCGGCCTCGGCGGGGTTTCCTTTCAATGGCGAGAAAGGAACAGATTACGCACAATGCGAAGAAACTTCGTCCCACGGAGGGTAGAGAAGCCGAAGAGGGAGCGAGAGGACAGAAAAAGGCGGCCAACGAGAGGCGAGAGAGCCACCGCGCGCGGGAGTTCGCAGGGGGTAAGATTACGACCTACTTGATCCGTTCGAGGCAGCAACGTGTCGTGTTCCTACTCGTCCTAAAAACCGGGAGTGTGCATTTCAAACACGTTTTCTAAGCTTTATGGGTCACTAGACTCACTACGGTTACTAAGGAGAAATACTTAGTGAAAGATGGGGGTAAGGGATAATTAATGGTGAAGATTCTCACGTGGGGCCAACAGGTTCGTTTAGTCTGGGTCCCACTGATTCTTTCTTTCTTCAAAAGCACGTGGCGTCGACGCAACTATTCGGGTGGAAAGTTACTCAGCGGGGGTTAGTCAAAATAGATTTTGAAGTTATTTGAGAATTCAAAGTAACTAAAATTAAATTCTGGGTAAATGATATCCTTGATTTAATTGTATCATATTAGGTGTTGTTGGAGAATTTGAGAGAATTCAAAATTCCCCCTGTTTATGGGAGAGTTAATTCTCAATGAATAATAACTCATGCACCAGTTGGGTGTGCGAGTCGGACACCGACCCTCTCACAATGAAATAAGATAATATATTTCAAGAAACCCAAAAAATATATTATTTTATTCTATTGTGAGAGGGCCGGTGCCACCCAACCGGTGTGAGAATCATCACTCATTCTCAATGGAGTAAAATTACAGAGGAGTGGGACTTCAAAGTGTCTCCTAGATTTAAGGAGAACCTGAAGTCCTAACCGCCTATATTACACTAACACTAAAAAGTTAGTTTTCTAGGACATCAATGTCCTCAAAACTGATATCCCTTATGACTAACCTCCTGTGATTACTAAATCCCAAAACCTTTTATTAATGGTTATATAGATTTAATTTCATTAAAATTATCACTAGCCAAAACATTTGATCGTTAATATCGTATAAATCCAAAACAATGAAATATTTTGAATAGTGATTTTCTAAAGAAGTGTTTTTTATTTTTTTGAGAAAACATGCCTAGTTTTGGTGAGAAACAATTTTTTTTATGAACTCAGTTAGAGGAACTTATAGGGTGGGCGTTAGGTAGGGGATATTTTGAGTGTAAGCACAAAGGAGTATGGGTTCAGTTAGGCATAAAGGTTTGTGGACAACGGGGAGCATAACCAACAAGAACATGTCTATGCCAGAGACAAGCATGGTAGAGTGTCTAAGTTGTGAAAATTGCTTTGCTTGGTAATGCATCACAAATTTTTGTGCACACCATATCAGAACTCGAGTTATTAGTATATGGATTTCAATGGGGAATGGTTTGTAGAACAAAGAGGTGAGATGGGATGATTGGCTGCCCAAACCTCTCATATTAATTCATTTCTTATGTGATTAATTGCTCACGCTCATTTCTTCTTTCGACTGTAACAAGTTTCCTCTGAAATGCTTTTATTTTATTTTTTGAATTAAAACTTATCAAACATGAAACTACAGGAAATTAATGACGTTCCCAACTAATCTAAAGTTCGCTCTTTGTTGTCCAATCTTAGGTTCGATCTCAGCAGTCTAAGAAGAAATTTGATCCTTGCCAACCAAATTGATTTTCGATTTGAACCGTCAAATTTGAGATTTATCATGACCATCCAATTTTTTTTTTTTTTTGAGGGGGTTGATCTCAATGCATTGTTGAATCCTGAATTGAAATTACACCAATGTTGGGGGTGCAGGTTGCTGCCTCAACTCGAGATGAACAAGGGAGACACCTTTCCTTGCTAGGCCATCAACAAGAGCATTTGCTGATCTTTGGATATGACTTCGAGTGCAAGAAGTATTACTTCCAATTTCCCATATTTCCCTGAAATAAACCTCTAGTCTCCATCATGGTGGGGATGAGGTTTTCTTGCACCAATCAATGACATTCATGCAATCTCCCTCTACTTCTAAGTTCCCTTGCAACTTCTCTGCAAAGAGTTTCATCCCTTGCCACATGGCAACGGTTTCAACCTCTACTGAATCTGTTGCTGGAAGTGGTCCCTCAAAGGATAGGATGATTCTTCCATCATGGTCCCTGAAAGCTCCTCCATACTTGACAGGGCCAGGGTTCCCCATAGAGGATCCATCCACGTTAAGCTTTAAGGTTCCGATGGGTGGGGGCAACCATGTAGCAGCAGATGGGGTGGGCTGATTTATCGCTAGTCTAGCAATGGTAGCCCAGGAAGTTCTAGTCCTGTCTTCTCAATTTCCTGGGATTCTGGTTTGGAGTTCAACCAGAAAATGAGGTTGTTAAGTATGTGTTCAATCAGTTCATTACTGCCTCTATGCTTGTCCCTGAAAATCCTTTTGTTTTGTTCTTCCCATAAATTCGAAGTTATGAAGGTTATGCTGGCCCCTAGCATTAATTTCCCCCTCTTGGGTAATGAAGTGGTTTTCCATTGGTCCAGAAGGGAACCCAAAGGTGGGTTGGAGGGGGGGGGGGGGGAGGAGATTTGGAATAGAGACAAAAAAAAGGACTATATTTGCTGGCTATATGCACAGTGGAAGAAGATATGCTCAGCAGATTCTGCGCCTCCATTACAAAATTGGCAAACCATGGTAGGAAGAGTCATCCCCCTCCTTACGAATCTATCCCTGGTTAGCAGCTTGTCATGCAGTGCTAGCCAAAGAAAAAACTTAGCTTTAGGTAGGGCAGACAATTTCCATGCCCAACTAGCAGTGTGGATTGGGCCCTGAGCCAAGTGGCTGGTGGCAAGGTATGTTGTTTTCACCATAAACTCCCCATTGGAACTAGGTTTCCAAATCAGTTTGTCAACACACCTGGTGTCAAAGAAGTGCCTTGAGATGAGGAGATCTAGTTGGCTGAGTTCACTAGGTTCGACATCTCTTAATTCCCTTTTAAAATGATTTGTCCAGATAAAAGAGCTACCATGTCTGGAGGTTAGCATTTGATGGATTGTCACTACTGGGTTAGTTGCAACTCTGAAGAAGCGGGGGAACCTAGTCTTCAGGGGTGTGTCGCCAATCCATAGATAAGACCAGAATTCCACCATGGTATCGTTCCCAGGTTGGAATATAATGAGGGATCTGAATTCATCCCATTTCTTATGTAGACTTCCAAATTGGGGATAGGCCGTGTGAGGGGTTCCAACCCAAAACCCAATCGGTCTCATTGACTCCCAACTTTGCTCGTACCAAATCAGCCCAAGCAGGGGGTTTATCCTTGTCTTGTTCTTAATTTCTCAATCACCGGGTCCCAAAGTTGTTTTTTTTTGACTTCCACAAAAAATAGGTAAGCCCAAATGCACAAGTGGTAGTGATCCAGTGGAGCAGCCAAGTGCACTCACTGCCTCATCAAGTATATCATGCTGCAGATGTATCCCCACAAGGGAGGATTACCCCCAGTTAATTTTCTGGCCTGTGGTGATCTCCATTAACGCAAGCCCCGCCTTTAGCCTCTTAATTTGTTCTAGTGTACCCTCACAGAAGATGACCATATCGTATGCAAATTGAACTATGGGATTATTGCCTCTAGGTAAGGCATTATTGAGCTATTCTACCTCCAAAAGTTTGTTAAGGTATGTCGTCATACCTTCCCCCACAATGTTGAAGAGGAGGGGAGAGAGGGGGTCACCTTGTCTAATTCCTCTTGACCCTCTGAATATCCAAACAGTCCTCCGTTTATGGATACAGAGAACCGTGCTGAGGATAGGCAGGAGTAAGTCCACCTTTGCCATTTAATGCTGAAACCTATTGCTTTCACGACTAGATCTAAATGACGCCAGTTTACCCTGTCAAAAGCTTTTTCTAGGTCAAGTTTTAGTAGGAATTTTGCGTATCCCTTCTTTGAGAAGAGGCCAATTACCTTGTGTACTTACATTGTGGAATTGAGTATTTGCGTTGACTTGATAAAAACGCTTTGCTCCTTGCTGATAAGTGAAGGAAGGTCTTTCTTGAGTCTTGCAGCTAAAACTCTTGCAATTATCTTGTATACACCCGAGACAAGGTTGATGGGCCTATAGTCTTTGATTTTATCAGCTCCTACTTTGTTGGGGACAAGTGAAATCATAGAGGCTCCAATTGAGCTTTGTGTGAGACCATTGTGATAGAAATCGTCAAAAAGCTTTAATAGGTCGTCTTTCATAAAAGACCATGCTTCTCTGAAAAATTCCCCATTAAACCCATCTGGACCCAGTGCTTTGTCACTCGGCATGGTAGAAATTGCTTGGTTTATCTCTTCAATAGTGAAGGGGGCATCAAGATCAATTACCTAATTAGGAGTGAGTGTTTTGAAGAGGAGGCCCTCGATACAAGGCCTACATTTCTGGTCTTCTTGATATAGATCCATGAAGTAGCTAGTGATCCCTTCAGTAATGTCTTCCCTCTCAGAGATTAGTTCTCCATTGATTTTTATGGCTGAGATCCTGTTTATCCTTCTCCTGTGAGAAGCAACCACATGGAAGAATTTGGAGTTAGAGTCACCTTCTTTTAACCACTTGTACCTGGCCCTCTATTTCCAATATTTTGTTGGTGGACGATGTGAGTATGTTGTGCAGATGATGCCCCTCTATCCGAGAACTCCTCAGGAGTGAAATCTCTATTTTCTTCTATATGATCCAGGCCATCAATGTGTAGTTCAAGTAGTCTCTTTTGTGCTTCTCCGAGGGCTCTCTTTTGCCTAGCCCAAGAGATGATTTTGCTTTTAAGGTGTTTCAACTTTTGATGCACCAATTTTGTCTCCCTGGTTTTTGTGGTGTGCAGGCTTTGCCGCCATTCCTATAATTTTTACTCAAACAGATTACTGTGAGCTAGGTGTTTTCAAACCCAAATTGCTTTCCCCCCCATCTGTATAGGTTTGTGTCCAGGAGTATAGGCCAGTGGTCCGAGACCACTTTACCTAAGACTCTCCCTGTGGCATCCTTATATAGGTTGGTCCATTCATGGGATACAAGGATTCCGTCCAATTTAGATAGGACTGGATGCTGCTACTTATTACTCCACGTGTATTTTTTACCAGTGGTGGGGATCTCCTCTAACTTGTAGCTTGTAATTAAGTCATTGAAGTTTCTCATGGTGCTTGTTATTGAGTGAACCATTGGTTTCTTTTCATTTCTGAATTTGATGGCATTGAAATTGCCCATCAACATCCATGGACCAGTCCATCGGTTCATAAGGTCACTTAATTCACTCCTAAATTGTTTTCTCCCGTGATAGGAGCTAGGACCATAGATCCCCCCATGTTCCAGGTTAAGTTTAATACTTTATCTCGAATTCTTAGTCCCAAACAGAAAGCACCTTGCTCTGATTCCTCCATTTCAAACCATGTTGTGTCCCAAAAAACTAGGACACCTCCAGAGGATCCAATTGCATTAATAGCCGACCACGAGGGTCTATCAAAAGGGGAAATTAAAGATACAACTTCATCAGACATTTTAGATAATTTCGTCTCTTGTAAGATGACGAGATTTACATCGATTCCTCTCAAAAATTCTTTAATTATGGCACGCTTCTGGAGGTTGCCTAGGCCCCTTACATTCCACGAAGCTGCCTTCATTAATGACACCCTTGCTTGCGAATTCCATGGCGTTGTCCATTTTCACAACCACCTTGGGGGGTGGGGATGATTTCTGATGTTCGACTGCAGGATCACGTCCGTGCGAGCTTGATCGGATTATTTCATTGGACTGGTATACGTGCACTCTTGCTCTGTGCCTGTTGTAGGAAATGGGGCCTGCAGTGTTGCAGTGGGCCCATTCCTTCGAGACTTCTATGCCCGTGTCTAGTGCTTCGTAGAAATGCTCTTCCATAGGGCTCGTCGAGGCGTGTGGGGAGGGTGGGGAGGGGTGGGAGGGTGGGGAGGGGGAGGGGAGGCCGGGCTGCCCTCCGAATGTTTCGACGTTGTCTGCCCAAAGAGGTCGAACCCTCCCAATCAGAGTGGGGTGGGGGTACCTGTTCCTCCTGTGGTAGGTACGCATCGGTGGAACCATGGCGAGCAAAGTGGCCAAGTTTTCAGAGGTGGGAGGATGTTATGAGATTTCCGTGCTTGAAGGGGAGAAGGCTGGATTATTATATAGGCGTCGCATCTGATTTTGCCCATAAGCCTCTACTGCGTTGGTCACCTCCATTTCCCCTAGGCTGAGTCTTTGTCTGGTGGTTCTAATCTCCTCCCCAGTCTCGAATAAGACCTGATATTGATTTCCTAGAGTAATATCCGGTGCGGAGTCGAGTCTATGCGGCAGATTTTCCAGATTACGCCGCTCCCTACTGCCCGTCCCTTCATCTGAGGTCTGACCTGGCGCCTGGGGCAGTCTTAAATTTAAATTCGAAGTTTGAATTTAACTGACCTGATTTTGGCAAATCCGGGCGGCTTGGAGTCCCTCGGATCGGATGGGCTCGCGTGCTTTGTGCCGATTCAGGGCTGGGTCATCATTTCACCGTATGCCGAAAATAAGATCTGATCCTTGTCTTTGATTTAAGTCGCTGAGTTGGCTCGTGACTCGGTTCCCATGGCCGAGTTGGCTTGCGACTCGGTGGTGGCCGAGTTGACTCATGACTCGGTCCCGATGACCGAGTTGACTCGTTACTCGGTCTTCGTGGTCGAGTTGACTCACTTTCGTTGTCGTCTCCGGCACCAGCTCAGGCTTGTTCGGCTCCGAAATTTCCAGAACGGTAAACCTACAGTCACCCCCAGTAAATTCTACCCGCCCACCAGACGGCCACCTGTCTCCGCAATTATTCCAACCCCTTGCCACGTCAATACTTTTCCTCGATCGTGTTGCCTCATCAAGGTAAAGGAGGGTCCCGAAGTGGTTGAAGATGCATTTAATCGACTCCTCGTCCCAAAGCTGAGGGGGATGCCGTAAATCTGGAGCCAAAAGCCACCGAAAGCTATTTCCTCCGCTTTCCATGGCCGCCCCTCTTCGATCTTCTCCTTGCCGCACTCAGGTAGGCTGTTGCAGAGCGCATGACTGTGTTCCTGTTCTTTAAGCCATACGAGTCTTCTCCTTCCTCCTAATCGTGAAATCATGGGTCCGATCTGAATAGAAAGGAGGGATTTGATGTTTTCCCCTAACTCCAGATTCTCTATTTCTTGTTTCAGGATTAGCACGAACGCGGATTCCAAAGCTTTTGCACCAGGGTTCCATGCTTCCATCAATGGATTTTGACCGTCATAATCAGGTCTTTTTTCTCTTATTTCCTCTGAGTTTGGCCTGGTTGGGTTTGTGCTGGCCCAGTCCTCGCCGTGCATCAGCTCGGTAGTTGCAGCTAACATCCTTTCCCAGACCCTGATGCCCGCTGAGATTTCGGGAATATGTACCCTGGCGAGCATTGTGCTCTCTGTTTCATGTATGATTCTGAGCATACGCTTGACTCCCTGCGAAGAGCAGAAGGTGAACTTTTCCTTCCCAAGTTGAATGGTTTCCTTCTTGCGAGATTTCATTTTCAGAGATTGGTCCATCATCATCCAACTTTTCTTTACGATGCAGGCCGGGATGTGTATGAAGGAGCATTTGACGCCAGTAGTAACCGAAATCTTGATGCTTAGCTTCCCGTTGGGTTCCGATCTGTCAACCCATTCTTCTATATTGACAAACGACTCTTCAAAATGGATGATCCTTGATTGTAGAGCAGGTATGTTTGATTTCCTATTCCTCGTAACTAGGGTCCAGTCATCGTCTTCCTCTTCTACTTCTGTCTGTGAGTCCTGTGCCTGAACGTCCTCTAAGGCTTCCGTGATGATGTTTCCTCCCCCAAACTTGCCCTCGTAAGTTTCAGCAGCGTCGTCGGGGTTTCCTTCGGCGACAACTTCGTCGCCGTCGCCAACTCCCGGCTTAGCGATCCTCATCTCCCGAACCTTATGCATCCTTAACTTTTCTTGTAGACCCTCATCAACTTTCAATCATGACCATCCAATTGAAAGTTGATTATTGATGTCCAATTTGAGATTCGATCTTAGCCGTCCAAATAGAGATTCAATGTTAGTTGTCCAAATTAGGACTGGTTCTTAGCGGTCCAAAATGAGAATGGATCTTTGCCATCCAAACTGAGATTTAATCTTGGCCATCCAATTGCTATCAATATTTGCTGTCCAAATTGAGATATGATCATAGTCGTCCAAAGTGAGATTCGATCTAAGCCGTCCAAAATTGAGATATGTTCTACGTGGTTTTATTCTAATGGAAGCTTGTTTTTTTTTATTTTAACCCGATTGAACCAAAATATACCATGACCTTGAGTCTCATTAAATGCCATTATATTTCTTATGAATGTAAACCTCCATATTGGTGTCGAATGTAAACCTTGAGTCTCTTTGGCCGATGCTACTGCTCGGAGAGGCTTATTTGTGTTCGTAGAGTCATTCAATTCCTGGTTGCACCTGCTGGACAAAGCAACACGCGTCCAAGGGGATTTTTTTTTGAGTGGCAAAACCCATTGAAGCACTGGTTGAAGAACGCTGAACAAGGCCAAGGGGCCGATGACACAGTTGCTGATTAGGATGTCCTATGAGAGAAGCACTAGGATAAAGAATTCTTCATCCTTCTTCCCATTTCCGTTATTACGTGCAGCTGAGACCTCCGGTGCCAGAGGTTAGACTATCAGTGAGTTTTTCAAGATACTTGCGGAACAAACTTAAGGTAAGACCAAAGGAATGCTTGATTATGGCACTAAGAAACTGAATATAATGAATAAGAAAAAGAACGGCCCCGAGGTTCTTGAAGATCAAGAAGAAGAGATCATTGACAATGACGGATTCAAGAAGCCCAAGAATGGTGATGAAAATAATGGTGGCAATCCCGACGGCACCGGCACTACTGCATAGGCGCAAAACTAAAGGCCCAATGTGCGAAGATGAATTAAGGTTGTGGGGTCAGAAATCAATTAACAATGGATAAAGAACATGCTTTTCCTGCATGTGAATCATCCAATCAATGGTGAACACATAACTCCTGTCTGAGCACAGGGACCAATGAGAATACGACATAGTAATATTACTCTAGAAGCTTCTAACTTGCTATAAAAAAACTCACACAAACCCTAGTTAGCAAGTTGCATCAATTGAAATATCTTTCCCGAATCAATAATCATGGCTGATGGTGGTGAGTTTCGTAAGAGTGGGGAAATGTACGCGAAGGAGGAGAAGAAGGCTGTCGAAATCGCAGATGATCTCGATAAAGTGGAGGGCGGGGAAACAAACGCCAAGAGGGAAGAGAAGAAAGTTGTCGAAATCGTTGAAGATCCGGCAAAAGTGGAAGATGCAAGGCCGGAACCGGTCGATGCTGCTACTCGAAGAGGCTTATTTGTGTTCGTAGAGTCATTCAATTTTTGGTTGAAGCAGGGTGGTCTAGCACATGCCGGACAAATCAGAGCGCGTCCAAGGGGCTTTGTTTCAATGGCAAGACTCATTCAAGCATTGGTTGAAGAACACCAGACAAGGCCATGGGGCCAGTGACACGGTTGCTGATCAGGATGTTCGTCGTGACAAAGGCAAAAAGGTTCTATATGAGAGAAGCATTTGGATGAAGAAATTTTCATCCTTCATCCCATTTCCGTTATGACATGCAACTGAGACCCTCGGTGCTGGAGGTCAGACTATCGGTGATTCAACCGGAGGTAAAGATCCCATTAAATTCTCTTTGCCAAAGTTTTTCAAGGAACGTGCAGAGCACAATTCAAGTATGACCAAAGGAATTCTTGACTATGGCGCTAAGAAACTAAATATGATGAAGAAGAAAAGTAAGGGCCCCGAGGTTCCCGAAAATCTCGATGAAACACTCCATGATATAATAACGTCTTCAAGAAGCCTAAGAAAGGTGAGTGTTTGTAAGCAACCAAATATAAAACCTTTACTCAAAACAAATGTAGTTGGGTGAGAAAGGATCGTTCCCAGAGAGAGAGAGTTAGGGGGGAAGGTTGATCATTTTGAAGGAATTTGGGAAAAAAAAGTGAATAAGGAACAATTCAGATTGAGATATAAAAACACTAAGAAACAACATTGGTCTTAGTCAACATCCACCATCGGAAGTCCACAACTGATCATTGATGTATGCATATATCAATTCACACTTTGAATATTCATCACTAACTCTTTCTCCTTGTTCATAGCTAATTAGAAAACAAGTGACCTAATTAACTCTAACTACTAATAATCTTAAGACAAGCGCTAAAGATTTAATATAGCAACAACATTAAGAATTAGAAAATCGATGAAGCCAAACAACACAAGCACATGCGGTTGCATTTAATTTAGTTGGAAATTCTCTCTTATATTTAACAAGTTCAGATGCAGTAATTATTAAATCTTAGTTGCTTCAGAAGTTAGAGGGAACAAACAATTACTGATTTGATATCTAACTTAGAAACCGATTGTAACAATCAATAAACTAGTAGGCCTCCTAGTTATTAAACGAAACAATCATTAAAATAAGTGCAAAGGAACATCCAATACACAATGAATAAGTTGAATAACGAAAAAAAATTAGATCTCATAGGTTTTGCCGACTCTGAGGCTTCAGTTTTCTTCGACCAATGGCAGAAATCTAGCCACGCAGGGCCATGACGAAAATTACAGAAAGAAAAACAAGTTGAGTGGAGGGAATAGATAAAAACTAATGATGACCTATAACTTCTAACTCCTTACATAGACTAGAAACATTAAACATCAAAATTGTTGATATTTCTTTTCTAGGTCTAGCACATCTTCAATCATCTCAATCGGACCTCCGAGTAACGAATTAATCCCCTATTACGGGTCTATGGTTAAACTGTCAAAAATCTCTCATTTAGCTCCTTTAAATATTTAATGCCTCCATATGTTTCCTACATAAAAATATAAGAATAATCAAATATTTTGGCACTAAATAAATATAAAAGACTAAGCATTAAGGATGAAAGTATGAAATTATTATTCCCATTACTGAGGAAAATGATGGCGGCCTCGCTAAGTCTACCGCATTGGTGTAAGACTAGAGGAGGCCTGA
This sequence comes from Aristolochia contorta, assembly GCA_022405105.1. Lineage (NCBI taxonomy): Eukaryota > Viridiplantae > Streptophyta > Magnoliopsida > Piperales > Aristolochiaceae > Aristolochia > Aristolochia contorta. Next base: position 12,049,673 of record CM039665.1, on the reverse strand, counting down.
TGTACGAAGAGATATTATGGTTGTGAGGGGCAGTAAGCAATTAACAATAGATAATCAACATGCATGTCCGCATGCGAATTATCCATTCAAAGAAGAACACGTAACTCCTGTCTGCAGAGCACAACGGCCAATGAGAATAAGACGGAATAATATTATTCTCGAAGCTTCTAACTTTCTATAAAAGAAACTCACATGGACCACTGATAGCTAGTTGCATCGATTGAAATTTCTTTCTCGAATCAATAATCATGGCTAATGGTGGTGAGTTTAGTAAGGGCTGAGAAACTGACGCGAAGAAGGACGAGAAGAATGTTGTCGAAGTCGCAGATGATCCTAATAAAGTGGAGGAGGGTCGGGAAACAGATGCCAACAAGGAAGAGAAGAAAGTTGTCGAAGTCGCTGAAAATCCTGCGAAAGTAGAGGATGCCGGGCCGGAACCGGACGATGCTGCTGCTCAAAGAGGCTTATTTATGTTCGTAGAGTCATTCAATTCCTGGTTGAAGCAAGGTAGTATGGCACCCGCCGAACAAACCAGCGTGTGTCCAAAGGGATTTGTTTGAGAGGCAAGACTTATTTAAGCACTGGTTGAAGAATGCCGGACAAGGCCACGGGGCCGGTGTGTCACGGAGCCAAAATCACCTTGGGCCTAACTCCGTGCAACATTCAGCTAGTCCCTATAACATTGGATTCAGGAGGAACCGAGCTAAGCCTATTTTGTCCCAAGGATCACTACTACCTGGCCAGCAATACAGAACACACCGTGCTCAAGTATGCAATCTCCCTAGAACTTGGCCTTGAAGAAGAAGAACAAGAAGAAGAAAGAAAGAAGTGGATGCGAAGAAGTAAATCACAATAAGTTAGGGAAAATTTCTGTAGAATTACCTCATTGGGAATCAAAGTACATATGTACGGAGCTTTTGCTCAGCCAACCAGTGAAAACAAAGAGAAACTACTCCCGCAAAAGCCTCTCATGTCTTAGAGCATGGATCCCCCTTTACATGGTCCCTCGAACCCCTTTTTATAGTTTTCCTACATACAAAAACCCTAGATGAATCCTAGCGGAACTAGGAGACATGTTGATCACCTTCGGAAGTTGCCAAATAGTTGTATCGATTGAAATTTCTTTCTTGAATTTGTAATCTTGTCTGATGGTGGTAAGTTTCGTAAGGGCGGAGAGGTGAAGAATGTTGTCAAAGTCGAAGATGATTGTGATAAAGTGGAGGGAGGTGAAACAAATGCCAAGAGGGAAGAGAAAAAATTTGTTGAAGTCAATTGACATCCCGCGAAAGTGGAGGATGCAGGGCCGGAACTGGCTGATGCTGCTGCTCGAAGAGGCTTGTGTTCGTAGAGTCATTCAATTGCTGGTTGAAGCAGGGTGGACAGGCACCCGCCGGACAAAGCAGCGCATGTTTAAGGGGCTTTGTTTCAGTGGCAAGACTCATTCAAGCACTGGTTGAAGAACGCCAGAGAAGACCAATGGGAAGGTGACAAGGTTGCTGATCAGGATGTCTGTCACGATTAAGGCAACAAGGTCCTATAGAAGAGAAATATTGGTATAATGAAACCTTCAATCTGTCATCTCTTTTCCATCATGGTGTGCAACTAAATCCTCTAGTGCCGGAGGTCAGACTACTGGTGAGTCATTTGGATGTAAGAATCCCATAATATTATTCGTTCTAAAGTTTTTCAAGGAACTTGCAGAGCACACTTCAGGTAAGACCAAACTTGACTATGGTGCTAAGAAACTGAATATGAAGAAGAAGAAAAAAGAATGACCCCGAGGCTCCCAAAAATCAAGAAGAAGAGATCATTGACAATGATGGCTTCAAGAAGCCTAAGAAGGTGATGAAAATGACGGCGGCAGAGCCGGCGGCGCCGTCCCTTCCGCATTGGCATAAAACTAGAGAAGGCCCGATGTGCAGAGAGGAATTATGGTTGGGGGCGTTGTAATCAATTAACGGTGGATAATGAACAAGCCTGTTTGACATGCGAATCATCCAATCAATAGTGAATGCATAACTCCCGTCAGCACAACACAGGGACCAATGAAAGTAAAATGGAGTAAGATTACTCTCGAAGCTTCTAACTTGCTATAAAATAAACTCCCACGAAATTTAGTGAACTAGTTGTATGGATAGAAATTTCTTTCTGAAATCAGTAATCATAGCTGACGGTGATGAGTTGTTGAAGTTGCTGATGATCCCGATAAAGTGGAGTAGTGCGGGGAAACAAAGCCTAGAGGGAAGAGAAGAAGATTGTCGAAGTCATTGAAGATCTCGCGAAAGTGGAGGATGCATGGCCGGAACAAGCCGATGTTGTTGCTCGAAGAATCTTATTTGTGTTCATGGAGTCATTCAATTCCCGGTTGAAGAAGGGGGTCAGGCACCCGCCGGACATAGCAACGCATGTCCAAGGGGCTGTGTTTGAGTGGCAAGACTCATTCAAGAAATTGCTGAAGAACGCCTGACAAGGCCAAGAGGCCGGTGACACAGTTGTAGATAAGGAAATTCGCCGCGAAAAGGCAATAGGATTCTATATGAGAGAAGCACTTGGATGAAAAAACCTTGAATCCTGCATCCCATTTCCGTTATGGCATGCAGCAAAGACCTTCTGTAACGAAGGTACCGGTGAGTCATTCGGAGGTGAGAAACGCATAAACTTCTCCTTGCTAAAGTTTTTCAAGGAACATGTGGAGCACACTTCAGGTAAGACCAAAGGAATGCTTGACTATGGCAAAGAAAATATCGCGAGAGTGGAGGAAGCAAGGCTGGGCCCGGCCGATGCTGCTGTTCAAAGTGGTGTATTTGTGTTTGTTGTGTCATTCAATTCCTTGTTGAAGCAGGGTGGTCAAGCACCTGTTGGAAAAAGCAACACACATCCAAGGGGATTTGTTTGAGTGGCACGACTCAATCAACCATTGGATTAAGAACGCCGGACAAGGCCATAGGGTGGGTGACACTGTTGCTGATCTGGATGTCTGTCGCGACAAAGGCAAATGGTTATGTATGAGAGAAGCACTGAGATGAAGAAACCTTCATCCTTCATCCCATTTCCGCTGTGGCGTGTAGCCGAGAAACCCGGTGCAGGAGGTCAGACTACAGGTGAGTCAACTGGAGGTATAGATCCCATAAAATTCTCGGTGTCAAAATTTTTCAAAGAACTTGCGGAGCACACTTCAGGTAAGATCAAAGGAATGTTTGACTATGGGGCTAAGAAACTGAATATGATGAAGAAGAAAAAGAAGGCCTCGAGGATTCTGAAAATATGAAGAAGAGATAATTGACAATGACGGTTTGAAGATGCCTAAGAATGGTCATGAAAATGATGGCGGCAGAGCCGCCGGCGACACTACCGCATCGGTGTAAGACTAGAGGAATTATGGTTGTGGGGGCAATAAGCAATTAACGGTGGATAAAGAACATTCATGTCCGGCACGCGAATCATCCAATCAAATGTGAACGTGTAACTCCTGTCAGCATAGCTCAGAGACTCGTTTAAGGGGCCTTTTTTGAGTGGTAAGACTCATTCAAGCTCTGGTTGAAGAATGCGGGACAAGGCCATGGTCCGATGACACAGTTGCAGATCAGGAAGTCTGTCGCGAAAAAGGCAAAAGGGTTCTATATGAGAGAAACACTAGGATGAAGAAACCTACATCCTAAATCCCATTTCCGTTGTGGCATGTTGATGAGAAATCCAGCACCGGAGGTTAGACTAAAGGTGAGTCAACTGGAGGTATTGATCCCATAAAATTCTCCGTGCCAAATTTTTTCATGGAACTTACGAAGCGCACTTCTGGTAAGACTAAATGAATATTAGACTATAGCGCTAAGAAAGTGAATATGATGAAGAAGAAAGAGAAGGACTCGAGGATCCAAAAAATCAAGAAGAAGAGATCATTCACAATGACAGTTTCAAGATGCCCAAGAATGGTGATGAAATGACGGCGCCAGCTCTATCGTCGGCAGTATCACATTGCCGTAAGACTAGAGGAGGCTTGATTTGCATAGAGGAATTAATGTTGTGGGGGGCACTTAGCAAGTAAAGGTGGACAAAGAAAATGCTTGTCCGACATGCAAATCATCCAATCAACAGCAAACCCTAACTCCTGTCTGTAGAGCACAGGGACCAATGAGAATAAGACGGACTAATATTACTCTCACAACTTGGAGAAGAAGGTTGTTGAAGTCGCAGATGATCCCGATAAAGTCGAGGAGGGCAGAGATTCTGATGCCAAGAGGGAAGAGAAGAAATTTGTCGAAGTTGATGAAGATAGCGCGAGAGTGGAGGATGCAGGGCCAGAAGCGGCCGATGCTGCAGCTTAAAGAGGTTTATTTGTGTTCGTAGTGTCATTAAATTTCTGATAGAAGCCAGGTGGTCAAACACCCTCCGAACAAACCAACACGTGTCCAGTGGGGTTTGATTTAGTGGGAGTTCATTCAAGAACTGGTTGAGGACTGCCGGAACAGGGCACGGGGACGGTGACACGGTTGTTGATCAGGATGTCCGTCATGACAAAGGCCAAAGAGTTCTATATGAGGAGGAGACATTGGGATGAAGAAACCTTCATCCTTCATCCCCTTTCCTTTATGGCGTGCATATGAGACCTCCAGGGCCAGAGATCAGACTACCATGGAAAAGTTTTTCTAGGAACTCAAAGAGCACACATCCGGTAAGACCAAAGGAATGTTTATCTATGGCACTAAGAAACTGAATATGATGAAGAATGAAAATAACGGCCCCGAGGTTCCCTTAAATCAAGGAGAAGAGATCATTGACAATGACAGCTTCAAGATGCCTAAGAATGGGGATGAAAATGACGGCAACAGCGCCAGCAGAGCCAGCCCTTCCGCATTGGCGTTAGACAAGAGGAGGCCAGATGTGCAAAGAGAAATTATGGTTTTGGGGGCAGTAAGCAATTAATAATGGAAAAAGAACATGGATGTTTGGCATGCGAATCATCTAATCATCGATGAACACATAACTCGTATGTGCAGAGCACTTTGAGAAAACTAGGGTGTACCTTTCTATTACTTGGTTACCTTTAAATAGGTTGAATTACAAGGGTTCAGGATTAAAAAAGAAATTATAATAATAACTTTGAACCTTAATAAATAACCAAACTATAATGTAGAAACTAAATGGCAATAATACCCTTTGTCCATTGAGTTTTCCAACACCCCCCTCAAGCCTAAGCGGAGATAATTCGTTGGTGAACGCTTGCGCACGTATGAAACTTTCACACCTTGAAAAATGCTTGAACAAACTTGGGTCTTCACATGAGTTCCAACAAACTTGGGTCTCCATGTAGATTTCTTCACCAATAAAACATATACTCCACGTAGACTTCTTCACCGGTAAAATATCTACTCAAGTAGATTTCTTCATACATAAACTATGTATTCCATTTAGACTTTTTCACATTACTCTCTCACTAATAGCTTTCCATGAACAAATAACTCTCTGTTGTGTAATTATGCCTTTTCCTCAGAGGCACACACCCTTCTCCCAAGAAGGGTACCACACTAAAACCCAATAGCTACCAAATAATGTGTCTTGCTCACTCCTCTTTACACACAAGGGTAGTGTCACAAAAGGTACCTCCTGCATGTCGCACACGAAAAACATAGAAATATCCAAGCAGCTAGGAAGTAATGTAACCCATATCTTCCATAAACAAGCACCTCTCACATTGGCCACAAACAGTCTTTCCAAATCAACAAGCTCACCAAGAAATAAATAATGGAAAACTCCACGTTTTCATTCCAAATCATAGTGCAATGATAATAATTCCATTAAGTCGCATAACCTGAAAACTCTTGCAGCAATTTCCCTCACAAAATATCCTCCACCTCTATTAACACGGAATTCATAATTCATCCAAGATAAATAACAGTCTTGCTCCTAGCAACGATCTTCTAACTAATTTCTGGAATTCACAATATAGCTTCAGCTAAGTGAATCCAGCAATTACAGTATCTCCTAGAGAACCAAGATCCAAGATATTCTTCACTAATTGATCCAATGCTCAAGAGATATTGCAAAGACTAGAAGCCTCATAGTCCAGCAATGAGTGAATCGCGTGTATAATAAATCACCATAATGGAATTAGAAGCATCAACTTAAATAAGTTAATTGAAGCGATCCACACAATGACCAACACCCAGCATACCACAATGTCAGCTGTATCTTTAACAAACATCACCAGCTTGTTATTGGACGCACCAGCTGTCACAAGATTCCATAATATGCTATTTGAATTGAAAGAACTCCTTTTCCACCTTGATAAGAGATAGCAGCAACATAATAACATAATAAAAAGCATAAGCCCACACCACGAGATGGCGATAGAGGCCAGCAGCTGCTTATAATTTCAAGAGATCTGAAAGCAGCAAATATACCAAACAGCAGCTGCTTAAACACAAAGCCAGTAGCTGCTTGAGCAAACATAGCAAGCAAACGTCATGTATGCACCCCAACAGAAACAAGCGGACAAGATAACCATCGGCAAACTCATTAAAAACCGCAACAACCAATGACAACAAGGTCAAGAGTTTCATAACGGAGTATGTGTGCAAGGATGGAAACTTCTTCAGCTACACAAAACGACCCCTTTTTTTATTAAACCCCAACTAATATGCAACTAAGAGCTAAATTAATTGTTTCACCTCTGCGAACTCACTTAACTTTACCTAGGCATTATCTTTATCATTCTCGGATTCCTCCTGGATCGGAGAGGGTGTTGGGAAAATGACTCCCATGAGTCGGGTCCGGGTCCGGGTTCAGGTTCGGGTTCGGGTTCGGGTTTGGGTTTGGGTTTGGGTTCGGGTCTGGGTCCGGGTCCGGATCCGATAGTTGGATCCGACTCGTGTCTTTTGGACACGACCTGTTCTCTTCTAGAGTCACGATAAAGTTTGGGGAAAAATGGTTAGGGTTAGAGTGGAGAGAGAGAGAGAGAGGAAGGGGAATCCGTTCGGCAACAGCGGTAGTCCCGACTACTTCGGCGAGGCGTTTCTTCGGCAAGAGATTTATTCTTCCTTGTTGTTAGAGCCTTGGCGACTGTTGCACCTGAAGGGGAAGATAAAAATAGGGTTCTCCAATGAATCAAAGTTACTGGAAAAAAACATTCTCTCTCGATCGCACAATCCCTCTCTGTTACAAATCCTTCTTTCGCTCAGTCCTTTGTTCCTAATCAAAGTTTCTATTTTATTCTTTGTCCGAATTCATAAACTCTGTTTTGGGCAATCTCCGGCGACTCCACTTCTCCGACGACGAGTGCATCTCACCGGCAAAGAGCTGTGTCCCCTTGGGAGACTATCGGAACATCGATTGTGCATCTGAGATCGTCGATTAAGTCTTTAAAGCAGTGGGTTCACCACACCGTTGCTTCGATCTCCAAACCGATAAGTTTTTCTTTGTTTTTTCAATTTGATTTCAAATTTGTAGTAGTTTCTTTGCTTGTTAGTTTATGATGAGCATGCTATAATTTATGTTAATGAGAAATTGAGTTGTTGCTGGATTTTGATTTATTAAGAAGTGTAAATTAGATAGTAACTTTTTCCTGCTGTGAAAAATTATTAAAGGTTCTGATTTAAGGTCCAGAGGTTATGTAAACTTCATTTGATCTGTATAAATTAACTCTGCATTATTGTTTGACTTTACTTTCAACTGTTATATAGTGATTTTAGTTTCAGATTAATATTTCTTATATACTGAGAACTACTTATTGATTGTTTCAAAGCTTTCGTGAATTTTAGATTTCTTGACCAGAGCTTGCGTGTAAGTGAAGAGAAAGAATCAAATTTTGTGTTACTGGATATATTTGGTTATTGTAGTGCTGTTGTACATCTCTGTAATTTGAGCTTGGTTATCCATAATTAGTTGTTCATGCCTCTACAGTCCCAACAATTTAAAGACTTAACTTACTGTTTAGGAGCATGATATTTTGAATTTATTGTTAATCTCAGTTGAATCTCGGATCTGATTAAATTCTGAAGATTGATTGTCTGATTTTCATGTAGAAATCAGAGTGTTGGTTTATTGTTTTTTATTGTTAGGATTGTATAATTGAAATCGTTTTATTGTTAACTAATTGATTGAATTATAGACTAATTTGTAGTTTATTGTCCAATCTGATTTTTTTTCTTTATTTTGATAAATTAGACTTAGAATCAGATGTAGTCCACAAAATTTAGTTGTAATCTCTTGTTTTGAATTCTAAAAGTCTTCTACTTGAACTTCTGAACTTGTTTGAAACAATTGATTGGGTGAAAAACCTAAAACTGAAATCCATATTGTTTAGGGGGACTGATTTTTTCAGATTACATTTAGGTGCTAAAAGTTTAAAGACATTTGTGTTTAGAAATGAATAATGTAATGAATATACTGCTCTTAACAAGGTACTGTTAGACCTATTCAAACTAGACTCGTTTGACGGGACAAATTATAAAAGATGGTCCCAAAAACTTCTTTATTTTTTGAACAACTCGAAGTAGACTGTGCTGTTCAATGACTCTCCTCCTGAGATTGACATGATTGGAACGTCTACTAATGCCCCGACAACTCCTCAATTAACTCCTCCTTCAATTTGGACAAAAACATCAGATCTAGATGCAAAGGCCAAATTTAAAAAGGACAATAAAATTGAAAGGGAACATTTAATAAATCACATGTCAAACGACTTTTTTGACCTATTTGTGGATCTTAAATCAGCCAAGGAGATTTGGGAATTTTTGGAGTTAAAATATGGAAGAGATGAAGTGCAGAGAAAAAAATACATAGTTGGAGAATTCATGCGATACGATATGGTTGATGATAAACGTATAATGGAACAAGTGCATGAATTTGTGAACATAACTATAAAAATGCTAAGTGAAGGGTATAAGGTTTGTGACATGTTCCTATCTGATGCCTTACTAGACAAATTCTCACCGTCCTGGAGTGACTAAAGAAACACTCTGAAACACAAAAAGTAAAATATATCACTTAAAGAGCTTATAGGTCATATAAGAATTGAAAAGGCAAATTGCCTCAAAGATAATCAAAAGTCTTTATCAGTCACTGGCCATAGATCTAACATCATTGAATCTGGTGACACCTCAGGTAAATCCAAGTTTAAGAAGGGTTTCAAGATAGGACAAAACAAAGGGGAGTATAGGTAGCAAATTGACACAAGAAAAGCTGTGAAGAAGAATGGAAACAACACAGAGGTGAAGTGCTAGACCTGTGGGAAAATTGGAGGCAAAGCTTACCAATGTCACAAACGTCACGACAAGCAGCATGGGACAAAGCCTTTAAACCAGGCCCACATAGTTGAAGTTGAAGTTGCCACAACTGCAGCGGTTGTCAAAACTTACCTAGTCGAAAACAAGACAAACTGGGTGCTAGACACTAGAGCTTCAAGACACTTATGTGCCTATAGAGAGCTATTTCATACCTTTGTTAACGCTGCAGAAGGTGAAAGTGTCTACATAGGAAATGAAAGCGTGGCTGGAGTGCTTGGTAAAGGAAAAGTTAATCTCAAACTAACCTCTGGGAATACCTTAGCCTTGCACAATGTTCTTTATGTACCCTGCCTATGTAGGAATTTAGGGTTAGGTGCCTTATTGAATAAAGTTGGTCTAAAACTTGTATTTGAGGCTGATAAAGTTGTGATGACTAGGAAAGGGGAGTTTGTAGTGAAGGGTTATCTTAGTGAGGGTTTATTTGTTGTCAACATTGTATCACAAATGATCAATGAAAGTTCTTCTGGTTTGCCGTATTACCGAGTCATTAACTTGTGGCATGGGAGACTCGGTCATGTGTACGTAGCTTCTATTAATAGACTTAGAAAATTTAACTTAATTCCCTCAGTAGATGTAAAAGATTTTTCTAAATGTCTTGTGTGTGTAGAAGCCAAATACGCTAAGAAGCCATTTTAACCAGTTGAGAACAGAAGAACCGAAGTGTTAGAGTTAATCCATTCAGATTTAGCAGATTTCAGGAACACTGACAGTAAAGGAGGAAAAGGTATTGTGTGACCTGCATAGATGATTTCTCTAGGTACTTTAGAGTTTACCTTCTAAAAACTAAGGATGAAGCAAAAGAAATGTTTTTGAAGTATAAGACGAAAGTTGAAAATCAACGGAATAAGAAATTTAAACGAGTTAGGTCCGATAGAGGAGGAGAATAAGCAACTCTCTTCCTTAAAGAATTCTATGAAAAGAATGGGATTATACATGAGTTTAGTGCACCTAACACTCTACAACAGAACGACATAGCCGAGAGAAAAAACAAAACCCTCAAGGATATGATGAATGATATGCTTGTAAGTTCTGGGTTACCCGACCATATGTGGGGGGAAGCCATTTTTTCAGCTTGTTATATCCTTAATAGAGGTCCTCACAAGAAATTAGATAAAAATCCATATGAGTTATGGAAAGGATTCACCCCTAACCTGAAATTCCTTAAAGTGTGGAGGTGCTTTGCCAAGGTGAGTTTACCAGCTCCTAAGAGGACTAACATAAGACCTATAACCTATGATATGGTGTTTATAGGCTATGCAGAAAATTGAGCTGCTTATAGATTCATGTCATTAAATGACAACTCAATTTTTGAATCTTGAGATGCAGAATTTTTTGAACACATATTTCCTTGGAAGAAATAAAAAACACTAGCATAGATCCTAGTACACCTAATGCACCTTCCACCGTGTCCAGTTCTTCTACTAGAGTGAATGAACATGTAGATGAACCTAGGAGAAGTAAAAAAAAGATTGAGGCTAATTTAGGATTAGATTTTATTACTACATTCTTAATTGAGAACCCTGAGAAGATAGATGAACATGTGGCTTCAACGTTCTTAATTGGAGATAATCCAAAGACTTATACAGGAGCAGTAACATCAATAGACGCTAGTTTTTGGAAAGAGGCTATTAATAGTGACCTGGACTCAATTATGTCCAACCATACATGGTACTCAATGGAGATTTGGACAAGGAGATTTATATTCAATAACCTGAGAGGTTTGTTGTCAAAGGTCAAGAGGATAAGGTGTGCAAATTGAAGAAGTCCCTCTATGGATTGAAACAAGCTCCAAAACAGTGGTATGAAAAATTTCACCACACTCTAATCTCAAACGGTTATGTGGTAAATGCCTCAGACACATGTCTGTATTGAATGGTGTGTGGTGCAGACTATGTAATAATATGTCTATATGTGGATGACATGTTAATATTTGGAACCAAGGAAAATGTGGTGATTGAGACCAAAACATTGTTGTCGTCCCAATTTGATATGAAATACATGGGAGAAGCTGAAGTAATTCTTTATATGAAATTAACAAAAACTGAACAAGGTTTCTCAATGAGCCAATCTCATTATGTTGAGATGATGTTGAAGAAATTCAACTGTTATGATTTACTATCTATGAAAACTCCTTATGATCCAATAGTCCACCTTAAGAAAAATGAAAGGGAGAGTGTGTCTCAAACTGAGTACGCAAAAATCATAGGAAGTGTGATGTTCCTTATGAACTACACTCGCCTGGACATAGCATATGCAGTTAGTAGACTGAGAGGCACCATGGATTGGGGACTGCACTTTGGTAAGTTTCCCGCTGTGTTAGAAGGTTATTGTGATGCCAATTGGGTGTCTGACAATGATGAAGTGAGTTCCATGAGTGGTTGTGTTTTTACTTTAGGTGGAGGAGCGATTTCGTGGAAGTCTGGTAAGCAACTTGCATTGCTCGCTCGACTATGGAGTCAGAGTTTATTGCACATGAGCTAGCAAGCCAAGAGGCAGAATGGTTGAGAAACCTATTGGTAGATGTGCCACTGTGGGGGAGATTGAGTGCTCCTATATCCCTTCACTGTGATTCTCAAGCAACAATCGGAGTTGCTTAGAACTGTGTGTATAATGGCAAGAGGAGGCATATACGCATTAGACACAGTGCGATTAAACAACTTATGCAAAAAGGAGTGATTTCTTTCGATTATGTGAAATTCGAAAGAAATTTAGCTGACCCTTTCACTAAGGTTTTAACCAAAAAAATTGGTTCTTGATAAGTCGAGGGGAATGGCCCCTGTCATTAAGAAGAAAATGGTGGATACCGCTCTTGAGGTCAAACTAAACCAATTTCTTTCTTGATATTGTTTATCCATCCCTATGGCATGATACTGAGCTTTGGATCTTATATGATAAATTGTAGCCGTTTCTTTGGGTGGTCCTATAGACGGACTTGATGGTTTCTTCATCTTTTTTAGGGTTGAGCATTTAATTGCTCTTAATAGGTCCATAGCCCAATGAGTGGTGGTGCTGGAGATACACACTTGATGGATCCACCTACGTGAGTGTGGGGGTGTGACCTCCTATGAAAGATTTGGACTTGTGTTTCTAGAGCGCTCATGAGAAATCTTGAGGTTTGCGCATGACTTTTTAAAATCGCAATGCTTTATCGCAGAGTTCGCTCGAGAGTAAGAGTTCAATGCATGTTGTGAGGGTCTCAAACATGGTTCACTAAGTTCAAGAGTACTTCACTTGGTGGATCTGTTTGTTGCCTCATTTCACTACGTATCAATTCAAATCGAAAGATATTAATACTTAAGTTATTGTTGTGCCCAGAACAGAAATCATTCATGTATGTCATTTTGTGGGGAATTGTTGGGAAAATGACTTCCATGAGTCTGGTCCAGGTTCGGGTCCAGATCCGATAGTTGGATCCGACTCGTGTCTTTTGGACACAGCCTGTTTCCTTCTAGAGTCACGATAGATTTTGGTTAAAAATGGTTAGTGTTAGAGTGGATAGGGAGAGAGAGGAAGGAGAATCCGTTCGGCAACGGCTCTTCACCCGACTGCTTCGGCGAGGCGTTTCTTTGGCAAGAGATTTATTCTTCCCTGCCGTTAGAGCCTTGGCTACCGTTGCTGCTGAAGGGAAAGATATAAATAGGGTTATCCAGAGAATTAAAGGTATAGGAAAAAAACATTCTCTCTTTCGATCTCTCGCTCAATCGCTCAATCCTTCTTTGTTCCTAATCAAAGTTTCTATTTTATTCTCTGTCCAAATTCATAAACTCTGTTCTGGACCATCTCCGGCGACTCCACTTTTCTGGCGACGAGTGCACCTCACCGGAGAAGAGCTGTGCCACCTTGGGAGACTATCGGAACATCGATTGTGCATCCGAGATCGCCGAATAAGTCTTTAAGGCAGTGGATTCTCCACGCCACAACTTCGATCTCCAAACCGATAAGTTTTTCTTTTTGTTTTCAATTTGATTTCCAATTAGTAGTAGTTTCTTTACTTGTTAATTTGTGATGAGCGTGCTATAATTTATATTAATGATAAATTGAGTTGTTGCTAGATTCTGATTTATTAAGAAGTGTAAATTAGATAGGTAATTTTTCCCGTTGGGAAAAATTATTAATGGTTCTGATTTAAGATTCAGATGTTATGTACAGTTCTTTTGATCTGTATGGCTTAACTCTGCATTATTGTTTGATTTTACTTTCAACCATTGTATAGTGATTTTAGTTTCAGATTAATATTTCTTATATACTAAGAATTGTTAGTTAATCTAGTTATTGATTGTTTCAAAGCTTTCGTGAATTTTAGATTGCATGTACAAAGCTTGTGTAAGGGAAGAGAAATAAATCAGATTTTGTGTTACTGGATATATTTGGTTGTTGTAGTGTTGTTGTGCATCTCTGTTATTTGAACTTGGTTATCCATTATTAGTTGTTCATGCCTTCACAGTCCCAATAGAGGGTACCTTGTTGGTGGTGCCGCCATCATCAATCAACAAAAAAATTGTGCTTTCCTGTACATTTTTTCCTGGACCAAGCATTTCTACTCAAGCCTATGTTCAAAACAAACCCAGTTTGGCATGGCCCTAAACCCTAAATTTGTTAACTAGAAGAATACTCATCGAACTACAAAAAGACAGCACCTTACGGAAACAAAAATCCATAATAATCAAACCAACAGCTAACATAGAATCAAAGTTCTTTATGTAGAACATCACCGAGAAAAGAGCCGCCAGGTTGACATTCAATAGAAGATAAGAATCGGATAATGAGAACAAAACCCAGCAGCAAGAAGCCAAACAATTGACCTTGCCGGCGAAGAAAAAACTTTAAACCAGCGCAAACAAATACTTCTTTTCACAAACGAAATTCTTCATTCCCCAACATATTACTCTTCATCTCCATGTTCCTTTCACAGGCCACACTTCAACTGAATCAAACTCTTCTTCCTCAAGAAACAACAAACCCATCAACCCAAAAACCAAACCAAATACTACAAAACAGAAAAACTAGCAATGACGAAGAACGGACAAGGCAAACATAAAGAATTACTTTTCACATCCTAAACTCTTCTACGATACCAAGAAGAAGATCCCATGACCTCTGTAAGTGACAAGTTGTCACCTACTGACCTGCTCTGATACCAGAAAACTAGGGTGAACTTTTCTATTACTTGGCTGCCTTTAAATAGGCTGAATTATAAGGGTTAAGGGTTAAAAATTAAATTACAAAAATAACCTTGAACCTTAATAAAATACCAAACTATAATGTAGAAACTATAATTACAAAAATACCTTTTGTCCATTGACTTTTCCAACAAGCACAAGGACCAATGAGAATAAGATGGAGTAATATTACTATCAAAGCCACTATCTCACTTTAAATTAAATTCACACGAACCCTAGAGAACTAGTTGCATCGATTGAAATTTCTTTCGCCAAGAGGGAAGAAATGAAAGTTGTCGAAGTCGTTGAAGATACGGCAAGAATGGAGGATGCAGGGTGGAACAGGCTGATGCTGTTGCTTGAAGAGGTTTATTTGTGTTCGTAGCGTCATACAATTCCTGGTTGAAGCAGGGTGGTCAGGCACCTGCCAAACAAAGCAGTGTGCGTCCAAGGGGCCATGTTTGAGTGGCAAGACTCATTCAAGCACTGGTTGAAGAACATTGGACAAGGCCACAGGGCCAATGACACGGTTGCTGATCAGGATGTCCATCACGACAAAGGCAAAAGGGTTCTATATGAGAGAAGCACAAGGATGAAATCCTTCATCCCACATACCATTTCCGTTGTGGCGTGTAGATGTTAAATAAGGGGTTGGTGGTCAGTCTACTGGTGAGTCAACCGGAGGAATAGATCCCATAAACGTCTTTTTGTCAAAATTTTTCAAGGAACTTATGGAGCACACTTTAGGTTAGACCAAAGGAATATTTGACTATGGTGCCAAGAAACTAAATGTGATGAAGAAGAAAAAGAAGGTCTCGAGGATACCGAAAATCAAGAGGAAGAGATCATTGACAATGACGGTTTAGAGATGACTAAGAATGGTGATGAAAATGAAGGCGACAGCGCCCCCGCCGGCACTATCGCATTGCCGTAAGACTAGAGGAGGCTCGATTTACGAAGAGGAATTAAGTTTGTGGGGGCACTAAGCAATTAACGGTGGATAAAGAACATGCCTATTCGGCATGCGAATCATCTAATCAACAGTGAACACTGAACTCCTGTCTGCAGAGCATAGGGACCAATGAGAATAAGCGGAGTAATATTTCTTCTTGTAGTTTCTAACTTGCTATAAAAGAAACTCACATGAACCCTAGGGAACTAGTTGCATCGAATAAAGTTTCTTTCGCGAATCAGTAATCTTGGCTGATGGTGATGAGTTTCATAAGGGTGGGGTTACAGACGTGAAGAAAGAGGAAAAGAAGGTTATCAAAGTCGCAGATGATCCCGATAAACTTGAGGAGGGCAGAGAAACGGATGCCAAGGAGGAAGAGAAGAAAGTTGTCGAAGTCGCTGAAGGTATCTCGAGAGTAGCAAATGCAAGGCCAGAACCGGCCGATGTTGCTGTTCAAAGAGACTTATTTGTGTTCATAGAGTCATTTAATACCTGGATGAAACAGGGTGGTCAGGCACCCGCCGAAAAAAGCAACACGTGTCCAAGAGGCTTTGTTTGATTGGCAAGGCTCATTCAAGCACTGGTTGAAGAACGCCGAACAAGACCAAGGGGCCGGTGACACGGTTGCTGATCAGGATGTCCGTCGCGACAAATGCAAAAAGGTTCCATATGAGAGAAGCAATGGGATGAAAAAACCTTCTACTTTCATCCCATTTCTGATATGGCGTGCAGCTCTGATTGGAGCAGGAGGTCAGACAATCGATAAGTCAACCGATAAGTCAACCGAAGGTAAGGAACTTGTGGATCAAACTTCACATAAGACCAAAGGAATGTTTGACTACGACACTAAGAAATTGAAAATGATGAAGAACGAAAAAGGACCCTGAGGTGTCCAAAAATCAAGAAGAAGAGATCATTGACTATGACAGCTTTTAGATGCCTAAGAATGGTGATGAAAATGATGGCGGCAGCGCCGGCCCTTCCGTATAAGAATAAGACTAGAGGAGGTCTGATATGTGAACATTTAACTCCTATCTGCAAAGCACAGGGACCAATGAGAATTAGACAGAGTAATATTTACTCACAAAGATTCTAACTTGCTATAAAACAATCTCACATGAACCCTAGTGAACTAGTTGCAATGATTGAAATTTCGTTTTCGAATTAGAATGATGGCAGAGGGTGATGAGTTTCGTAGGGGCACGGAAATGGACGCGAAGGAGGAGGAGAATGCTGTTGAACTCGCAAATGATCTCGATAAAGCGGGGAGGGTGTGGAAATGGACGCTAAGAGGGATGAGAAAAAAGTTGTCCAAGTCGCTGAAGATACCGCGACAGTAGAGGATGCAGGGTCGTAATTGGCCAACGCTGCTGCTTGAAGAGGCTTATTTGTGTTCGTAGAGTCTTTAAATTCCTGGTTGAGGTAGAGTGGTCAGGCACCCGCTGGACAAAGTAGCGCGCATCCATGGGGATTTATTTGAGTGGCAACCCTCATTTTAGCACTAGTTGAAGAACGTCAGACAAGGCACGGGGCTGGTGACATGATTGTTGATCAGGATGTCCGTCACGACAAAGGCAAAAGGGTTATATACAAGAGAAACACTAGGAGAACGAAACCGTCATCTTTCATCCCTTTTCCGTTATGGTGTACAGTTCAGACCTCCAGGGCCGGAGGTTTGACTATTGGTGGGTCAACCGAAGGTAAGGATCCCATAAAATTCTATGTGTGAAAGTTTTAATAGGAACTTGCGGAGCACACTTCTGGTAAGACCAAAGGAATATTTGACTATGACGCTAAGAAGCTGAATATGATAAAGAAGGAAAGTGAATGACCACGAGGTTCCCAAAAATCAAGAAGAAGAGATCAATAGGGTTCGTGTGAGTTTCCATTCTTGAAGAGGAGGACCAATGTGCAAAGAGGAATTATGGTTGTGGGGGCAGTAAGCAATTAATGGTGGATAAAGAACATGTATGTCCGACGTGAATCATCCAATCAACGGAGAACACATAACTCCAATCTGCTAAACACAGGGACCAATGAGAATAAGATATAGTAATATTACTTTCGAAGCTACTAGCTTGCTAAAAAATAAACTCATACGAATTGTGAACTAGTTGCATCGATTGATATTTCTTGCCTGAATCAGTATTCATGGCTGACGGTGAGGAGTTTCGTAAAGGCGGGGAAATAGACGCGAAGAAGGAGGAGAAGAAGGCTGTTGAAGTCGCAGATGATCCTAATAAAGTGGAGAGTGAGAAAACGTACGCCAAAAGGGAAGAGAAAAAAGTTGTTGAAGTCGCTGAAGATACCACGAGAGTGGAGGATGCATGGCCAGAACCGGCCAATGCTGCTGCGCGAAGAGGTTTATTTGTGTTCGTAGTGTCATTCAATGTTTGATTGAAGCAGGTGGTCAGGCACCCGTCGGACAAAGTAGTGCGCGTCTAAGGGGATTTGTTTTAGTGGCAATACTAGTTAATGAACGACGGACAAGGCCATGGGGCCGGTGACACAGTTGGTGATTAGGATGTCCGTCGCGACAATGGTAAAACGGTTCTATATCAGGGAAACATTGGGATGAAGAAGGAAGTTGAGGGGGCATCATCTTTCTGTTTGTTCGTTCTGCGTTTTTGTTTCTAACATGTTGTGTGTTTTCTTGTTTAGGGTTTCAGTTTCTGTGTGTTTTTGTAGTTTATATTTACATCTTTTTTAGATGATTGCCCCGAGCATACTCTGGCGCCGACTAGAGGTGGCCACATCTTTCAGTGTTTTCTAGGGTTTCAGTTTCTCTGTGTTTTTGTTTCTGCGCTTGTTATATCGATCTCTACAAAGCATTATGTGATGCAAAGAGCAAACCGGTTTGTTCAGGGTTTCCGTTTCTGTGTTTTTGTTTAGAGACCTTCTGATATCGATCTCTACAAAGCATCATACATATGATGCAAAGAGCAAACCAGTTTGTTCTGGGGTTTTAGTTTTTGTGTTTTTGTTTCTGAGCTTGTGATATTGATATCTTCTAAGCATTATATATCGGATGCAAAGAGCAAACCTGTCGAATGATTGCCACTGGATGACGAGTTGAGCTCACCAGGTAAATCCAGAAACAAAGTAAAAATGCCTCTTCCTCCTGGTTAATATTAACCTGGAGATCTAATCCTCACCGCCCGAAATGAGCTCCTGAGACTTCATGTCACCGGCAGCTCACGGTGAACGAAAGCTAGATCAGGAGCATTCCAGGGGTTTTTGAGCCTTGGAGGGTTAATTTTGTTCGTTTGAGATGGTCGTTAATTAACGGTCAGTGGAATCTGCCAGGTGTAAATTTTAATGGACTAATCGAATAATGATTAATTACTTACGTACCCATTGATTATGAACAAACCATAAGTGAAACATGTTCATAGATAGCTTACTTATATGAAAAATAAATGAATTATCTCCTATGATTAATTAACTTATAGGATTAATTATCATATAGGACTAATTATCTTAGAGGATGAATTACCTGGCATAATTAATGAGTCCTGGGGGTACTTGTCTTTACTCTTTTTATCCAAATTATCATTACTTAATAATTTGATTGCATATGCCCCATTTTTTATTCATGCTATTTATTTCCGTGTCAATGAGATGTATAATATATAGAAAATAATATTAATTTATGAGTTTAATGTTGTTAATTAATAAATGATGTAAATGATATATTGAATAAGCAAAATGAGCTATTTCTCATACTATCGGTTGCCATAAATAGAATTGAAAGAAAAATATTAGTTTACGATGAGATCTGATTAATCCGAAAAATTAAAAAAATTAACTATGACGTTCATGAGTTGATGATAAGATTTTATCTTGGCTGTCCAAATGTATTTGATCGTAGCTGTCCAAACCGAGATACGATTGTAAACGTTGAAATTCGATCTTAGTTGTCCAAATCGATACCTGATCTTAAATTGAGATTCGAATGTAACCGTCCATGCTGAGATGATTCACTCTTAACAATCCAAATTGAGATTTGACAAAGCACTCCAATTTCATATTCAATCATTGTTGTCTTGACTGGGATTCTGTCTTATTCATCCAATCTGAGATTCGATCTTAGCCTTTCAAGTTGAGACTCAATCTCAGCCATCCAATGAGATATACTATCGTAGCCGTCCATTGTGTCTTAGCCGTCCAATAAATTGACACCAATTAGTGTTGTTTCATCCGAGGCATGGAAAGGAAAGATCTCGTCGCCTGAGACCCGGAGACCCTGCAAGGGAAGAAGAAGGGACCGACGGCAACACATCGTGGTGCATAGTCAAAATTCACCGCCTGCAGCGGGGTCCAAAGGGCTAGATTACATAATTACACGGTTATATTATAACATAAACAAATCACTGTTTATAAGCACATGTTTAATTTATCTATTGCTGAACCTGTAAAAGCTTTGAAGTCAACTAATTACAGTTCTCAATTGATTGAATTAACATTCTTAGCTATTCTGATTGTCTTTTTGCGATTGATGAAGGGGATTAATTAACAAACTGGAATATTGTGGCTGATTGGATTAATGCACTGAAAAAAGTAGTGGAAAGTTGTAATAGATTCCACTGATTATTACTGTTAGGTATGGAAAGATTGTCAGTCTAATAGTACTTGTTCTGGAAATGAGTAACAACAATGACTTAACAATTGATGAAAACTCTAAACAAGGACCTTCTTCTAGTACCCACAAGTTGAAAGAAATAATTGAGTTTTACTCGTCACTGGTAAATGAAATATATGTGCCTGTACTTTGTTCTCTCTTTTAGTTCAAAATATGAGTATGATTTATGGGATCCAATTACAACTTCACAAATCCATTTTTAAAGTTAAAATGAGGTTAGAAATTTTCTCATTTTGTAAAACCCAATTTTCGAATTCGTGGAAATAATAATGATTTTTTTTGTGTGACGGTGAGGTGTTAGAAAATCTAATTGGGACACACATGTAACAATTAATGTGTTAAACCATTGTTTTAATTAGCCTAATTAAGTGATCTATTAGGAATAAAGTATTAAGGCTAAGGGCATAATTGTCTTGAAAGATTTAATGTGTAGATACCATAAGTGGTATTTTCAATTTGATGAGGGGCAGAATTGGAAATATAAATAATAAATAAAGGTTTATGGTCCCCACATGTAGATGATAAAAGCGTGTTGTCTCTCCCTATCATGATACACGATTAAGATAGATCTACATCAGGTACGATTCCGTTTCTATTTTTTCAATTCAAGCATGCAATTGATGCGATTTACAGTGTATATCATGAATACGAATTCCTACAATTGGTATCAGAGCCAATCATATTCGATTCATGCTTTAATTTGAAATATTTTCGTTTTTTATGATTTGTTTTGGGCTCGGGGAGTTCGTCGAAAAATTTTCAAGATCTGGCGAGATCCTGTCCTCGGATTGCAACAAAACGATGGGGGTTTTGGTTGCCGGATCTCGGCGACCATTTCACCCAAATTTTGGGGCCATCGGTGGCCGTAAAAGCCCTGGCGACGCCGGAAAAGTGGAGCGGCGAACAACCTTTTGAGCTTGATTTTTCCGGCGATTTTCGGATTGAATCTGGTGTTTTATTGTCGCCGGATAAATCGCCAGTGTTCGGCGATCAAATCCGTGCCTTTCCCCTGCCGGAAAGATGGCCGGAAAACAGGTACACCAATAGGGTCATTAACTAACTCGGATTCCACACTTACGAACGGGGCGCCAATGGGGGCGGGACTACCTCCCGCAAACCGGTTCCGACCGTGAACCAGACCGGGTGTCGGTCCGGTTCGTCTGTGGTTCGGTTCCTTTGATGGACCCGAACCAGGCCGGTTCGGTTCACTTAATAAAACCCGAACCAAGTTGGTTCGGGTCACTAAATAATAAAAAACTGGCCCATTTCGGTCTGGTTCGGCAGTGGTTCAAAAAATAATGGGTTTTTCAGTTCAGAACCCGGTTCAGGGGCCTCCGAATGTCCGTTTTCATTGAAATTTGGACCATACAGACAATATTTCTTGTACTGTATTGTGGTAAATATTTTGGATTATTTTAAGCATGATTTAATCTCCAAATTAATTTTTATGTCCCTATGGGATGCATGGTCCAATAAATTCGGATTATTTAATTTAAATTAATTATGCATGCTATGAATAGTTAAATTTGTTGCATGCATTGAATGTTTATTGAACCATCAGGTTTCTCAAATTCATATTTTGCCATGTTTAGATATATATATTTTGAAGTGAATTAGCGAAAGCGACATGTCGCCAAAGCGACCTTTATTGTGGAAGCTAATTCATTGAAAAATATAGAAGGTTATTTGTTTGCCTTTCATGTGAATACTTACCAGCCCAAAGGAAGGTTATTATTTGACAGAATCAAATAACACACCGGTGATGGTAAATGGATGACAATTACAAGGATTGAACATGTGAATAGTAAACAAATCTAAAGATGAGTTTATTAGTTCGACATGCATTATTGTCAACCTTTGATCATTACAACAAGAGTACCGCTAGCAATTAATATTATTGTCCAAAGACTTGATATTAATAGCGCGCTTGGTATCTTGAGATGGACTATGTCATTATTTGAATTTACTAAAGTTTTATTTTTGATATATGTGAGTATGTTTACATTATTTCTTTTGTTCTTTTTTCAGATACTTTTACTGTTGTAACTGCTAATGTGAATTCGGTACCAATTTTGTACCAATTTTGAATGGTACCAACTTTAAGGATTGGAAAGAGAACATTCTTATTGTTCTTGACTGCATGGATCTGGACCTTGCTTTAAGGGAAGAGCAACCCCCTTCTCTTTCCGATAACAGTACTCTCGATGAGAGGAAATATCGTGAGAAGTGGGACCGCTCTAATCACTTGAGTTTGATAATCATAAAACACGGCATTCTACACAACTTTAGAGGTGGGGTATCGACATCGATTACCAATGCCAAAGATTTCCTTGCCGAAATTGAAAAGCGCTTTCAAAAAGGCAATAAGGCGGAAATAAGCACGCTTTTGCGCCGCTTAATTTCCATGAAGTATAAAGGCAATGGAAATATAAGGGAGTACATTATGGAAATGTCTGACATGGTTTCAAAGGTTAAGACCCTTCATATCGAGTTATCTGAGGATTTACTCGTATATTTGGTCTTACTTTCTCTCCCAGCACAATTTGATCAGTTTCTGGTTAGTTATAACTGCCAGAAAGAGAAATGGACTCTTAATGAGCTCATTTCGTATTGTGTACAAGAGGAAGAAAGATTGAAACGTGGCATAACAGAAAGTGTTCATTTGGCTAGCACCTCTA
This sequence comes from Aristolochia contorta, assembly GCA_022405105.1. NCBI lineage: Eukaryota > Viridiplantae > Streptophyta > Magnoliopsida > Piperales > Aristolochiaceae > Aristolochia > Aristolochia contorta. Next base: position 12,026,961 of record CM039665.1, on the reverse strand, counting down.
AAGGAAAGGGCAAAAAGAGACAGAATGAAGCTGCAAAGGGTCCAGTACAAAAGAAACAAAATAAGGCTGAAAATACTTGTTTCTTTTGTGGTAAACCTGGAAATGTTAAGAAAGAGTGTACAAAATATCATGCCTGGAGGGCAAAGAAAGGTATGTTCTTTACTCTGGTCTGTTCTGAGGTTAATTTAGCTTCAGTACCAGAAAACACTTGGTGGTTAGACTCTGGTGCTACTACTAACATCAGTGTTTCAATGCAGGGCTGCCTGAGCTACCGAAAGCTAAATTATGCTGAAAGATGCATTTATGTTGGAGATAGCAAGACGGTAGAAGTTGAAGCAATTGGGCATTTTAGATTTTTATTGAGTACTGGATACTATTTAGATTTATTGGATACTTTTATTGTACCATCATTTCGACGGAATTTAATCTCTGTTTCTTGGTTTGACAAATCCGGTTATTGTTGTTAATTTGGAAACAATCAGTTCATTTTATCCATAAATTCGAATGCGGTTGGTACTGGTACTCTAATGGTATATGATAATCTATATTTACTTGATACTATTGCTTCTTTTCATGAAATCCTTAATGTGGAATCACGTGGTACTAAGCGAAAAATTAATAAAGAAAATTCAGGCGCATTGTGGCACAAAAGATTAGGTCACATCTCTAGAAATAGAGTTGAATGACTAGTGTCAAATGGAATTTTAAATTCCATTGACTTCACAGACATTAATGTTTGTATTGAATGCATTAAAGGTAAACAGACCACGGAGAAGAAATTAGGTGCATATCGAGCTACGGAAGTCTTAGAATTGATACATACGGATGTTTGTGGACCATATCCAATACCTTCTTGGAATGGTTAAACATATTTCGTATCATTCATAGACGATTACTTTAGATATGCAAACTTATTTCTTATCCAAGAAAAGTCTCAAACACTGGACGTGTTTAAATTATTTAAGGCTGAAGTTGAGAATCAACTCTACAAAACCATTAAGTGCGTTAGATCTGACCGTGGTGGTGAATATTACGGCAGATATGACGGTTCAGGTGAAGAACGTCCAAGACCATTTGCGAAATACCTAGAGGAATTTGGAAACGTCTCACAGTTCACCATGCCAGGATCGCCTAGCATGAACGGTGTAGCTGAAAGACGAAATCGGACTCTTAAGGATATGTTAAGAAGTATTATTTGTCATTCTATCTTACCAGAGTCAGTCTGGGGAGAGGTTTTAAAGACTGCAGCTTACATTCTAAATAGAGTACCAACTAAAGCCGCTGCTACAACGCCTTATGAGCTTTGCACTGGCAGAAACTCAAGTCTAAAACACTTAGCAGCTACTTTATTGGGTATTCTGAGCGATCCAAAGGGTACAAATTTTATGATCCCAAATTAAAGAAAATTTTTGAGTCGGGAACAACCACATTTTTTGAGGATATTGAATTTGAGGGGGAAAATAAGGTATCTGTGAGGAAGAATTGGTACAAATTCCAAAACTGATTCCTATTGTATCTTTCCAGGAAGCAAGTCTGGAACCTTTTCATGACATTGTTATTTATAACCCCAATTCAAGATATGACAGTTGTTCCTGAAGAACAAAATCAACATCCTCAAGAAATTGTGCAACAAGAAGCGCCTTTGCGGCGATCCACTAGAGTAAGAAGAAATGCTATTTCGGATGATTATATAGTATTTCTTCAAGAACATGAAGAACATAATGGAGTGAAGGAAGATGATCCAATCAACTTCCGTCAAGCCACGCAAGATTCGAACTCAGAAAAGTGGATTGAAGCAATGAATGAGTATAAGTCTATGCAAGACAATAAGGTTTGGGAACTTGTCCCATTGCTGGAAGGTGTGAAACCCATTGGTTGTAAATGGATATTTAAGACCAAACGGGATTCAAATGGTAATGTGGAGAAGTATAAAGCTCGTCTTGTAGCAAAGGGTTTTACTAAAAAGGAAGGGATTGATTTTACAGAGTCCTTCTTTCCGGTTTCCTCGAAGGACTCTTTTAGAACAATCATGGTGCTTGTCGCACATTTTGATTTGGAACTTCATCAGATGGATGTCAAAACAGCGTTTTTCAATGGAAACATTGATGAAGCAATTTATATGGTACAACCAGAAATTTTTGTGTCTGAAGACACAAACAAGATGGTACGTAAATTGACCAAATCCATCTATGGGTTAAAACAGGTATCTCGTCAGTGGTACCACAAATTTCATCAGGTAATTCTCTCATTCGGTTTTGAGACGAATGTTGTTGATGATTGTTTATACCACAAGTTTACAGGGATCAAGTATATTTTTCTAGTTTTGTATGTAGATGACATACTGCTTGCCACAAATGATATAGGTTTGTTACAAGAAACCAAGAAATTTCTTTCAAATAATTTTGAAATGAAAGATCTTGGTGAAGCATCCTTTGTATTAGGAATCCAGATACACCGTGATCGTTTTCGGGGTATTTTGGGATTATCGCAAATGGCCTATATTGATAAGATACTTCAAAGATATGGCATGCAGGATTGCAAACCATGTGAAACCCCGGTCGCTAAAGGTGACAAATTCAGTCTCAATCAGTGCCCAAAAGGAAATCTTGAAATTCAAGACATGTAGAGGATTCCTTATGCATCAGCTGTAGGGAGTCTAATGTATGCCCAAGTCTGTACACGTCCGGACATAGCATATATTGTTGGAATGTTAGGCAGATACTTAAGTAATCTAGGTATGGATCATTGGAAAGCAGCTAAAAGAGTTTTGCGGTATTTGAAAAGAACAAGAGATTACATGCTCACATATAGGAGATCAGAATGTTTGGAGATCATTGGGTATTCTGACTCCGATTTTGCTGGATGCCAAGATACCAGACTATCCACTTCTGGCTACATTTATTTGTTTGCTGGTGGGGCTGTCTCATGGCGTAGTGCCAAGCAGACCATTATTGCTTCTTCTACTATGACAGCAGAATTTGTAGCATGTTACGAGGCATCCAATCATGGACTATGGCTGAGAAATTTTGTCACTGGGCTGCGAATTGTGGAAAACATCGAAAGACCACTTAAGTTATATTGTGACAACAACTCAGCTGTATTATTTTCAAACAACAACAGGCGCTCATTCAAGTCAAAACATATTGATATTAAGTTCCTAGTTGTGAAGGAAAGGGTACAGAATGGACAGATTTCTATTGAACACTTAGGCACAAACTCCATGGTTGTAGACCCTCTTACAAAAGGTCTTCCACCTAGGGTCTTTCATGAACACACTGCTCATATGGGAGTCTTACCATATCAGGAATCTGCAGTTTAGGGGGAGTTTGTCTCTTTGATGTTTTATATTCACTTTTAAGTATGCATACATTGGTGTGTGGATATTTTTTTCTTATCAGAAATACAGTTATTGAAGCATAATTCATTTCATTCTGTACATAAGGTTATTATTAATGATCTCACTTAAGTAGGGCCAGTTGAAAATCGACATGTACAGATCACCTTCATGTGATTTTCATGTTACACCTTTCATGATTGATCTATGTCATTTAGTTATATTGATATTTGTGATCACTGAAGGTTTAGTTATGATTGATATAACGACTGCCTCTTTGATCCTATATTAATACATCTACTGGACGAGATTGTTTGTGCTCTATGTTTACAATGGCAAATTTTGAGCTCATAAAGTGTGACACATTATTCAGGTTACATATGTGGTTCAGGGGGAGAATGTTAGAAAATCTAATTGGGACACACATGTAACAATTAATGTATTAAGCCATTGTTTTAATTAGCCTAATTAAGTGATCTATTAGGAATAAAGTATTAAGGCTAAGGGCATAATTGTCATGAAAGATTTAATGTGTAGATACCATAAATGGTATTTTCAATTTGATGAGGAGCAGAATTGGAAATACAAATAATAAATAAAGGGTTATGGCCCCCACATGTAGATGATAAAACCGTGCTGTCTCTCCCTATCATGATACACGATTAAGACAGATTTACATCCGAAAGACCTAACTTGAGGAAAACGTCATTTTCATGGAATCAGGTACGATTCCGTTTCCGTTTTTTCAATTCAAACATGCAATTGATGCGATTTACATTGTATATCATGAATACGAATTCCTACATGAGGAATATAGATCAACTCAACACCCTCCTGCATGCTCAAGGGGGTGGAACCACGTTGAGCTTGGTTCACATGAGCTCCAGCTAAGGGCGGTAAAGGTGTTTGGTAAAGAATGTCGGAAGGTTGAACAAATCAACTCCGTGTGTACTGGAGTCGAAAGCTTCCATCGGCCAATTTTCTCGAATGAAATGAATGTGGATCTCGATATGCTTGTGTGACTGTGAACGACGGGGTTGGTTTCCAAGAAGATGGAGCTTGTATTGTCACAATACATAATAGTAGTTGGAAGACAAATATGTAAAAATTTTAAGATATAAGTCCATAAAATGTAATTGCTGAGAGAGGTCTGGGTGCGGCACTCGGGTTCACAAGGAGCGGGAGATCGTGTGCTGTTTGTGTCACGTTCAGAGTGAAGATGAGGATATGGAGGAGAGTGAACATACTAACATAATGAATTAATTGTCAACGCTCAATATTGAAAGGAAAAATGATATCAGTACTGCAAAGTTTTACTGTGAAGTTTTACAGTCTGACGTGCATGTCTTATGTGGCATCCACGTCAGCTGCCTACTTGACAAAGAAGGAGAGAGAAGAGAGGCCGGAGCCGAAGAGGGAGAGAGGCCGGAGCGGGAGAGGGAGAGAAGTCGGAGTGGGAGAGGGAGAGAGGTCGGAGCAGGAGAGGGAGAGAGGACAGAGCGGGAGAGGTAGAGACGACGGAGCGGGAGAGGGAGAGGAGGAGGCCGGGCGGAGGGAGAGGAAGGGGCCGCCCGCCATGCGCCTCCCCTTCCTCTCCTCCCAATCAACGGCCACTGCCCGCCTTGGCGCCTCCCCTTCCCTCTCCCTCGCAATCAGCGGCCTCCGCCCGCCATGACGCCTTCCCCTTCCGTCTCCCTCCCAATCAGCGGCCTCCCCGCGCAGCACCTCCCCTTCCTCTCCCACCCAATCAGCGGCCTCCGCCCGCTTGTGGCGCCTCCCCTTCCTCTCCCTCCCAATCAGCGGCCTCCGCCCCGCCGTGGTGCCTCCCCCCTTCCCTCTCCCTCCCAATCAGCGGCCTCCGCCCGCCGCTGGGCGCCCCCCTTCCTCTCCTCCCAATCAGCGGCCTCCGCCCCGCCCGCGCGCGTGAGGGAGGCCGAGGCCGCCCGCGTGGCGCTCCCCCTTCCTCTCCCTCCCAATCAGCGGCCTCTGCCCCGCCGCGCGACGCTGTGAGGGAGGCCTAGGCCGCCCCCCATGGCGCCTCCCCTTCCTCTCCCTTCCGATCAGCGGCCTCTGCCCCGCCGCGGCGCGTGAGGGAGGCCGAGGCCGCCTGCCCCTTCCCTCTCCCGCCCATTCGGCGGCCTCCCTGGCGCGGGAAGGGAGGCCGAGGCCGCCCCGCCGCAGCATCTCCCCCCTTCCCTCTCCCTCCCGCTCTGCAGCCTCCCTCCCTCTCCCTCCCGGCCTCTCTCCCTCTCCCCCTCTCCCGCTCCGGCCTCTCCCCCTCTCCCGCTCCGGCCTCTCTCCCTCTTCCGCTCTGGCCTCTCTCCCTCTTCCGCTCCGGCCTCTCTCCCTCTTCCCGGCCTCTCTCCCTCTTCCGCTCCGGCCTCTCTCCCTCTTCTGCTCCGGCCTCTCTCCCTCTCTCCCTCTTTGCCAAATAGGCAGTTGACGTGGATGCCACACGACATCCACGTCATACTGTAAAGACCGACAGTACCAGATCAACGGTTTACTTTCCTTAGAATAGGAAAATGGCCGATGCGATGATGATGTGCTTCATGAGTGGGCCCATGAGGTGATGACGATATGCTTTAAAAAATACTTGGGAGATAAAATATCATAGACATATATTAAAAGAATAGGTGTGACGCTTCAGTGATGACAGAGAGAGAGGAAATGTAGCTGACTGCGAAGAAGATACAGAAGGAGAACGGAAGGACGTAAAGCAGGCCTGTCTGTAACTGTAAGGCGAAGGTTAAAGTCACCAAGGTTGAGAATGAAACGCCGGTAGAGGACGTGAAATGAAGTGGCGGGTCCGATCATGATCTGGACGGCGTGGGGGCTTCGGATCAGAAGACCAAGAGCGGAGAAGGTGAGTTCTTTTGCAGGAGAACACCACTGGGTCAATGACGAAAGGTATGAAAACAACTCACTGCAGGAGAACACGTCTTTCTTCTTGACAACAAAAAAGGCAGAAATCAAAAGGAAACAAACCTAGCGAGATCGTCAACCTGGTAACTTCTCAAAAACAAACCACCCTACCTACCGTATAATCCAAATACAGCTCTATGTTGTCCAAATTCTTCTCAAGTACCTCAAAGATATCATCAAAAAGGAAAAACCACAAGGGATCATCATTGCAGTTGAAAAGCCACCGGGAAGAAAGCACCAACGCCGGCACAAGAGCAGAATGCCCAAGAAATGGACAAAAGAAAGACCAAACCAGGTTACATCAAGGTAAAACACACCAGCTGAAGAAGCCATCGCCACCGGAGCCGGAGCAAAGCACTTAAGCAACGGAAATGTATACGACCAAATCAGGTCAAATAATAGAAAAGCACACAAGTCCCCTACGAGAAAGGAGAAATGATGGCCACATGGGGAAGTAGAGCAGCGATGCGACGCCAGGTTAGTACCCATGCTGCCTAGCCCTTTAGATTCGAAAATCTCTCTGTTTTCACTAGTAGAAACCAGGGTTTGGGAGCCGTCGCCCAAAGTCTCAAAACCGTTGCCCAAATTTTGGGCGACGAAATGCTACTGTAGTCTATTGGGAGCGTAGCCGGAAAAGTGATGGTTGAACAAAGTTTTTATCTGGAAAGTATCCGGCGATCGTTACAACCATCGCCCGAAGTTTCTGTTTGGGAGACGATTGAATTTGCTTAGATTGGGCGACAAAATAAGACAGTCGCCGGAACTTTTCTGATTTAATTTGGGCGACGGTATTAATCGTCACCAGAAATTTTGATTTTTGTTTTTTAAATTTCGACCTGGGTCATCGATTAATCATTTTCCCCTATTTAAATAGTTGATGTACCCAATGTTTTGAAAACCGAACCGGTAATCGAACCGGTGGAGCAGCCGATTCAGGTTGAACCGGTGGTTGAACCGAGAGTTGTATGTCATTAAAAATTTGTTTAGGTAAGGAACCTCTTGAGAGAGGAGAGGACCGGCGAGAGAGGAGAAGGCCGGCGAGAGTGGAGAGAGCCGTCGCCGTCGAGAGAGAGAGAGCCGTCGCTGTCGAGAGAGGAGAGAGCCGTAGCCGCCGAGAGAGAGAGAGCCGTCGCCGTATAGAGAGAGAGAGCCGCCGCCGTCGAGAGGAGAGAGTCGGCGAGAGAGGAGGGCCGGCGAGAGAGGAGAGGGCCGGCGAGAGAGGAGAGGGCCAGTGAGAGAGGAGAGGGCCGAGAGAGAGGAGAGGGCCGGGAGAGAGAGAGAGCCGGGAGAGGAGGAGAGCCGTCGCCGTCGAGAGAGGAGAGAGTCGGCGAGAGGAGAGGGCAAGCGAGAGAGAGAGAGGAGGGCAAGAGAGAGGAGAGGGGCAGAGAGGAGAGGGCCGGGAGAGGAGAGAGCCGGGAGAGAGGAGAGCCGTCGCCGCCGTCGAGAGAGGAGAGCCGTCACCGTCGAGAGGAGGAGAGCCGTCGCCGTCGAGAGAGAGGAGAGAGCCGTCGCCGTCGAGAGAGGAGAGAGCCGTCGCCGCCGAGAGAGGAGAGAGCCGTTGCCGTCGAGAGAGGAGAGAGCCGTCGCCGTCGAGAGGAGAGAGAGCGTTTTATTAAACCCTAAACTTTACGGGGATTTAATTTAAACGGTTCAACCGGTTTCGTCCGTTCAACGGTTCAGCGGTCGAACCAAAAAAACCAGCCGGGTCATCCGGTTTTGAGTCTCTTACCGGTTTTGAAGCAAACCGAACCGCAAGAGGCTCCGGTTCCGGTTGAACCCGGTCGAACCGGCCGGGTCGGTTCGGTTTTCAAAACATTGACCTATCTGTTAATAAATCAAATATAGCAAAATCAAAGTTCACATACACAACTTTAATTCTCCATCAACTATGAAAGTAGCAACACTATTTAAACAAACCTCATCTACATCCATTCCCACACATGAGCCAAAACTATCAACTAATTAATTACTCTAAAAACCTTCATCCTCAGAACCTTCAAGGGAGTTTCTTCACCACTGTCCTTGACCAACAATCCAACTCGGTACTTATGCCAACACTAGTTACCTGAAAAGTATTCAAATAAAGTAGATGTTTCAAAAAGACAAGGGATACAAAGTGGAATCAAGTAAAAAATTAAAAATCTAAATGCCCCAAAACAATAAAGTCTTCCCTAGTCAACTATAAAGATCGACACTATAATCAGAAAGCAAGAATAGAATACCATATAAACTGAATATTTGCACATATATAAAAACTCGATCCAATAAAAAGTATTATGATTTAACAGAAACAAAGTTCACGTACACTCCAACTTACAAGTTTTGAGTCCTTGTTATGCTACATGCTACATATTAACCAAAAGATGCACAATACTTAATATTGTCCATATGAACAAATGATACCTGTAAAATAAGAAACTGAAACAAAAAACTATTTGTCATTTTAAACATCTTAAACAAGATGTAGTTTTACAAAAACTTATATTTCCCATATGAAAGAATCTGAACATAGACCTACAAGCATGCTCCCCTCACCTCCCACATCGCCCCTGTAGCAAACAAAAAGTTAAATGAAGGTCAGTTTAGAAACTGAATGAGCACCATGAAAAAAGACAAAAAAAAAAACCTCTAGGGTAAAAGTCTGCACTAGGGCCAAGGAAGGCATCACAATAGCCTCCAGGAATAATAGGTGGGTAAATTATCATGTCAACCAAAGAAAGTTCAATATGTTATCAATATGAAGGAAACAAGAAGCAAAAAACAAACGTTAACCAAGAAAGGGGAAAAACCACAAGGATCATCATTGTAGTTGAAAAGCCACTGGGAAGAAAGCACCAACGCCAGAGCAGAATGCCCAAGAAATGGACAAAAGAAAGACCAAACCAGAGTACATCAAGAAGAAAGACCAAACCAGAGTACATCAAGGAAAAACACACCAGCTGAAGCGTCACCAGGAAGAAGCTACCGGCACCGGAGCCGGAGTAGAGCACCTAAGCAATGGAAACGTATACGACCAAATCAGGTCAAATCAAAGAAAAGCACACAAGCCGCCTCTGAGAAAAGGAGAAATGATGGCCACATGGGGAAATGGAGCAGCGATGCGATGCTAGGTAAGTACCCATGCTGCCTAGCCCTCCGGATTCGAAAATCTCTTTGTTTAATTTAATTGTGAATTACCTGTGAGATCTCCTCTCAATAAAAAAAATAAACAATTCAAATATTGAAAACCAACCATGGGATCTGTTGAATTTTAAACTCCCTTCCCTAGATTATACCCTTAACCCATCATCGGAAAATCCACAAACCCACTTGATTTCTGCTCAACATGAGCCGAAAATATAAATGGTGACTAGACCCTACAAGATAAAAGGCAATGTTCTATACCCTCGAAAACGTAAGGTTTTTGCGTTTCCTACCACCGAAAATGCTTTGGTTTTCGTAACCTCCTGACTTGTACTTTCCTTCACCCCGACATCCATCTGCACTCTCTCTCGAAAACTCTCTCAATACATGAGACTCCCGGAAGAGATGTCGATGCTAGAAGTAGGTGACATACAACCAACCCAAGGTCAACTGACAAATATCACTGAAAGCTTCCATTGGGTTTCCATTTCGGGTAAATGCGTTGAAAGAGGAATTAAAAACCTCCAAAACTCCCTAGTGGGTTTGTTCGTAGTTCGCACACCAACTCCACTTTCTATGCTAGCAAACCACCTCCAAAGTCTCTTATGGAAACCTGGCCAGCCAGAAGTAACGATATCAATCTACCCCCTAAACCAGGGATACCATTCAATTGTCTTATCCTCAGCCGAAGCGAGTGATGAACTCCTCGTGCATATGCCAATCACAGTCCGAGAATCCTACCTCCACCTCTTCCGGTGGCCTAGAAATTTTCACACAGACACATACCTTTTCGATCATGGGCTTCTCTAGGTACGCATGTTAAAGCTCCCTTACTATTGATGCCACGATGAAGCTCTTTGCTGAGCTGTTGGACCACTCGGACGATACATCTGCATGGATGTAGACACAACACTTAACCCATGCAGCCACTCTTACGCTGAAAGTTCTGATAAATTTGGAGGATGAAGACAAACAAGGTACCACTATAGATATTGACCAAGAAAGCTTTTATTTACCATACGTGGTGGAGGGACACCCCAAAATATGCACCATATGCAGAAGATGTGGTCATAACACTGCAGAGTGTCGCGGGAGTCCTCAACCAACTCCTATAGATCTTATTTTGCCAAAACCCCAAGGAGACCGAGACGGAGAAAGCCATGAGGGAGAATGGACGATCGTCCAAAGGAGAAACAATATAGAAAGAAATGATAGAACCCCCACTCTTCCACTTGATAGTCTTCGAAAGACCAAAACCCACATGATAAACTGAAGCAACGCCGAAAATGTATCCACCGCAGACTTCATACAATCGCTAGCCGCAGACATGCTACCCAGTCACACCCCACCGAACTCGCCTGTTGCAAAGGCAAATTCGCTTATAAAGAACGCGACCGTGGGGGCTCCACGAGTAAACTAGGAGAGTTCAGCGACCTTTGAATAACAACACTACATGCCGAAGCAGAAGAAAGTGTCAGCAAAAAAAAGGCAAATAGAGAAGCAGCTAAGCAAATAAATAGACTAGACTTTAACATCTGTCGGTGCACACAAGCTATCCCGAATAGTGAAGGAGGCACCACCCCTCCATGCCTCGTCGCAAGGTAAGCTTATTGCGACCCCCTGACAACATTTATTATGTCTGTAAATATGCTTATGTGGAATATGCGAGGAGCACACAGGTCCTCGGCCCGTCACACACTAGATACTATCCTTAAAACCCACACTCCTGAACTTATTTATCTCTCGGAGACAAAATCAGTAACACCTGATTCATCTCCCACCTACCACTAGTTGTCTGATACTTATCCCTCCTCTCATGCCATTCCCTCGCAAAGTCTCAGCAGTGACCAGTGGTTGTTCTGGAAAGATAGCATCAGAGTAGAAATAATACACACAACCGCATATCTTATACACACTAGAATTGAACCTACAATAGGAAAGGACCGTATGTAACGTTTGCCTACCTACCCCCACAACCCCCTAGGTGGACACTAGCACTAGATGAATTAAAAATATTCAAACACCCTTGTTGGTCCCTAGTATGATTGTCGGTGACTTTAACGCCACCGTAACTAGTAGTGAAAAATACACAGCAAATGGCGGCCAATACAAAAGCGATTTAACGGATGGACAAAGAATAAGCAAGGTCATTCTATGGCATGGAAACAAATGTCAAAGCACTTAGGTACACTTAAAAAAACACACCATGCACCAACTAGACAAGGGAGAAAACACTTCTTTATGGTATGATAATTGGCTACAGGATGAAAACGGCAACCAAAATAGCAAGCCAAAAACCTTTAGTGGTCCGCATCACCCAAAGGAGCTAGTGAGCTCTATCATCCAGTGAGGAAACAAATGGAACGAACCTCGCATTAGAGAGATCTGGCCCCCAAACGTTGTTGAAAGCATATTACAAACACCCATAGCAGCACAAAGACAGGATACCTTGATCTGGTCACTCTCTAAGGCTGGTGTCTTTTTGGTTAAAACAACATACCATATTTCCCATAGAGATCAAAAGGTAAATAAAAACTCCAAAAAATTGCGGCCACACGATCTAATATGAACTATATCTGGAACTTAAAAAATACACCGAAGCAAAAATAGTTTAATGGCTACTTATAAAAGACCGTGTTCCTACTGCTGACAGACTTATTCAGAGAGGCTTACAAGTTAATCCAATATGATAGATGTGCTCAATTGAGACTGAAACCCTCACACACTTACTAATGTCGTGTATTTAAGCATGGAAGTCTGGAACCTGATTAAGGAACATACTAAGGTTATCCCAAAACAACCCACAATTAGGTCCTTTTGGCTTGAATTTTTCACCTCTAGAGACACGAAAAGACATCCTAGGATTCAAGCCTACATTGTACTTGCACTTTGGGAGATTTGGTGCTCAAGAAAAAAGAAAATCTTTGAAAAAAAAAAAATACAACCCCAAACTAGTGTGCCAACAGAATTTTGGACCTAGCTGAGCAAATCATAAATCATAGGGAGATTTCTAATCAGATGAAAAGTAAAGAACCTAGGTTAAACATTTGTTGGTCTCCACTATCAATTGGCTTCCTTAAGGCTAACTTTGATGGCTCATTGTTATCAAATAGTCTTCATGCTGGGGCTGGAATAATAATTAGGAACCTAGAGGCTCCCCTTTAACTGTAACATTCTGGTCCCTATACAAAAAAAAGGATCAATGAAGCTGAGTGTATCGCTCTATATCTCACGCTATGCATCATTAAGGAATGTTGTCCAAATCTTAACATTGATATTGAGGGAGATTCACAAACGGTAATTCAACTTATACAGGGAGAGATTAGAGTTTGGCTGATAATTTGGCAAAGAATGGATCTAATTTTGCAGGACGAGGAGGAGGATTAGAGTTTGGATGCATGGCATCCCGATTTTTTTGAAAAACACTTTTATTAGTGACAATCTAGGGGCATGTTTGACCCCATCTTTTGAAACATTGGATAACTGTATAATCCTTAACTCCCCGGAAGACATCTCTACGCTACCTGTTTTAGGCACTATCTCTACTTCGGAATGAATTGCGTGAATGGTTTCAGATAAAAAAAGAAGAAGCTAATTTCACAGGCTCTCCATAAAACGAATATAGACTTGAGAGTTTTTGATTTCTTATACAAAATGTTCGCCATTGCTTTTTTGCTGAAGCTGTTGGATCACATGGTTGACCGAATAAAGCAACTGCAACATTCGGAGGTTGTTAGGTCTATGTCCGTCAAATGCTGATAAATAATATTATTTTTATTATGTCTCATTTATAAGTTCCAGCTTACGACCCCTGACGATATTCTGGAAACATTTGCTTTGCCATAAAAGCAACCCCGGCACTCATAACCCTAGCTAGTTGAATTCGAGCTCTTTTCCAGTCCTACTTATAGTTTCTTTCCTGAATCACTAATGACACCTGATTGCGACTTTTCAATGGTTGGGGAAGCAAACCCAAAGTATGAAGGTCTGACTGAAGAGAAAGTTTTGGGGGGAAACCAACCTGAAGAATGAATATATTGCTAGATTTGGTGAAAGTAGAAGAAATTGTTGGGGAAGCCGACCAGGATGAAGAGGTCGCACTTGAAGAGAAAGTGGAGGAAGTTGTTGGGGAAGTCGACCAGGATAAAGAGGTCGCAGGTGAAGAGAAAGTGGAAGACGTTGTTGGGGAAGTTGACCTGGATGAAGAGGTCGCTCATAGCAGAAGAGAAAGTGGAGGACATTTGTTGGGAAGCGACTAGGTGGAAGCAACTCCCAAAGGTACGTTATTCCAATTGACGACTCTTTTAAGTATATGTTGTATCAGGAACAGGTAGCAAACTCCAAACAGGAGGAGGTGTTGAAGGGACTGAAGACTTGTTTGTTGAGGAAGTCGGTCCATTTTCAGACTAAACGAATAGACTGGCAAAGGCAAAGGGGTGTTGGGAGAAATTGTGGGATGAAGAATCCTCCTTCGTTCATCCCATTTCTGCCTGTGCCTGCGCCTGAGTTGACCTCTGGTGCCGGAGGTGAGAGTACCGATTCATTCGTCTCGTTTGCACCTGGGCCTGAGTAAATGGCTGTTGAGGAAATGGTGGATGCAGGTCTCTTATAAGTTCTGTTCTAGACAAAATATTTTTGCTCAAATATATGTTGAATCAAGAGTAGGAAGTAGGGGATGCTGACCTTTTGGAAGATGAAGAGGTTGAAATTGCTGAAGAGAAAGTGGTTGAAATTGATGTTGAAAAAGCGGAAGTGGTGGAATATTCTCCCATTAAAGGTTCGTTCCAGATCAAATATTCTTTCAAATATATGTGTTGAATTAAGGGCAGTGGGTATGGAACACTGAACTTCCGAAGGATGAAGAGGTCGAAGTGGTTGAAATGGTTCTTAATGAAGTGGTGGAAGCGACTCTTTTAAAGGTCCATTCCATGGCGATTTTTTGCTGAAATATATGTTGAATCAAGGGCAACAAGTAGGGGGCGACGACCTTCTAAAAGATGAAGAGGTCGAAGTGGCCGAAGAGAAAGTGGTTGAAATGGCTGTGGAGGTGGAATCTGCTCCAGTTAAAAATCAATTCCAGACCAAATACTTTTTCAAAAATATGTTGATTGAAAAGAAGGAGGCAGGGAACACCGACCTTCTAAAGGTTGAAGAAGTTGAATTGGCTAAAGAGAAAGTTGTTGAAATGACTTTTTAGGAAGTGGTTGTAATGACTCCCGATAAATGTCTGTTCTACACCGAATATTTGCTCAAATATATGTTGAATCAAAGGAATGAGGTACGAGACACAGACATTCCGAAGGATGGAGATGTCTAAGTGGTTGAAAAGAAACTGGTTGAAATGACTTTTCTTGGAGTGGTAGAAGTTGTGCCCGTTAAAGTTCTGTTCTTGATAAAAATTCGCTCAAATATATTTGAGTTAACAGTGAAATGAAGGGGATGTCGACCTTCCGAAGGATAAAGAGGTCGAAGTTGCTAAAGAAAAATTCGTTAAAATGACTATTGAGGAAGTGGTGGAAACTATTCCCATTAAAGGTCCATTTCAGACCGAATATTCACTTAAATATTTGTTGAATCAAAGGCAGGAGGTAAGGGATGCTGACCTCTAATCCATATCCATATGATGATTTTGATCCACATTTTTGCTCTTGAACCACTTGCTGAAGAAACCTTTTGTGTGGGGATGTAAATGAGAGTCGATTGCTTGTTCTACCATTTGTCCAATTATTAAACGGAACAAAATTGAAAAAAATATTAATTTTCGATTACCGTTCTACCCTTTACTGTTTAACCATATAATAAACGGAATGGAAACAAAAGTAGTTCTTTTGAACCCATTTTATCTGATTACCATTTTTCGTTAGGGTTATATGGTATATTTTTATATCCACTTAGTTGAACCATAAATTTTTAATCTTTCTAATAAGTTTTTATCACTTATTATAAAAATTAGTAGTACCTCTTAATCTAAGAATAACAAATATTTAATTGTTTTTCTTACAAATATCGAATTTTAAATGTCAATTTTTTATATAAAATAAAACAATTGTCATACAAAAATAAATATATTATAATTTGTAATTAAATAATTTTACAAAGATAAACATAAAAATTAAAAAATATACACATGTATATTGTATGTATCAATTATATATATAAATGTGTATATGTATAAATAATAACAATCATTATACATAAGCAAATTTTATAAAAATGTCAATAACTTTATTAACTATGTACGAATTCAAACTCAAAAACCTTGGGTAATGAGGTGACTTTCTTCTTATTTCAATTGGCTTACACAATTCAAATTGTTGGGCTCTACACCATAATATTATAATTTCTTCTCTCGCTCGAGGCATACGCCGAAGCTCCTAGTGCAAGGTATTTGATTCTCTTCCTTCTGTGTTTATCTCATTTTTCTCTCTTCTTTCTCTCTTTCCCCTCTCTTTTCGCTTTTTATTCTTCTCTCTCCGGTTCTACTTCTCTCTTTCTATTTTTGGTGCTGTGATTTTCTTTTTCTCTCTTCAATTTTATCTTTGTTTAATCTCTTAGGTAATCTATTTTCTCTGTGATGATTTGCCCTAGTACCCTAATTTTTTTTTCAACTTCTCTGCGTTTTGCCCTAATGCCCTAATTTATTTTTCTCTTTCTTTGTAGTTTGTCCTACTATCCTCATTAACCCTTTTAAAATTTGAAGCAAACAAATTTCGTTTATCTTTTTTTTTTGTTTTTTAGTTTCTTTGGTTATTTTTATATTTTTTTAATTACTCATTTACATCCCTATTTGTGTGTGAACCGTTATAGAAGAAATTAACATTTTTTTGTATTGTGGGATATGTGTGTGGCGTTATTTGCAATCCCTGTGTTTTGTGGTAGGAGTGAGTCTCTTTATTTTTTACTAGGAGACATTTAGTCTTTAGTTCTTCCACTTGTCCAATTGCAACCCCTCAAGTTGTTGCTAATTATTTTACTCCCTTCTCTCAATGCGCCATTAGTTTTTGACCAGTGATATAAGTACTGGCTTTTTACTTCTAAGACTTTACATCTGTGGCGTCCACGTTGCGTCCAAGTAAGAGATAAACTTGGAGATAAAATCTGCAAGATTTTATTTTCTTAATAAAATATTATCTACCTATTCTATGGGTAAACTCTAAACCCCATATTTTCTCTTACCAAGACCGCCAACTATGCAGCCACGTCACGATGTAAAACCTTGTAGTAAAATCAGGAACTACTGATATTATTTTTCTTAGTTTTTTAACCTTTTCCATTATTGTTCTTGTTATATTTGTTATGTTTAAGAGCCTTCTCCAAGTGTCAACTTTTTCTTATATTTTCTTATATTCAACTGTGCATAAATCTTTGCAGTAAGTACATGGGGATTTAGTCGTAGGGGGCTCTTAACTTCTCTTTTATTAAATATTACCGGTTAGCCGATTACTTCATCGATTAACCGATTATGTCTACGTATCAACCGATTACATCTACCGACTAACCGATTACTGAGCGAGTTACGAATGCTGTAAAGCCCTAAACCTCCTCTCAGTGTTCCCTCCCTCGCCTTGAACAACATTTTCCCCTTCCCTCCCGAATCCTCACTTCTCTTCCTGTCTGCACCTGTCGGCGAGCCCTCAGACCTCAGCCTGCGTTTCTCTCTCGTCCTGGAGCATCTCTTTCTCACACCTCTCGTCCTGGAGCCATCTCTTTCTCACACCTCTCGTCCTGGAGCCATCTCTTTCTCACACCTCTTGTCCTCTCTCCATCTCTCCTTGTTTCTCTTCCTGGCGGCACCTCACATCGAGCTCTCTGCATGCGTTCGTCTCTTTCTGACGGCATAACTTATCTAACCTTCGTTTCTTGCTTCCCGACGGTATCTGTTAGACATATGTTATATTCATTCTTCCTCTCCCGAGCATTCCTGCCATAGGATCTTGCCTGCTAGAACGCAGATTACGGTGAAGAATTGGCTTAATATCTAGTAATTTTCTCATTTCTTAAAATTTAGTTTTCATTTTTATATATATATATATATATATATATATATATATATAAGTGACCCTCTCCTCCAACTTTTTTTTCTATATTTTTAAATTTTTAAATATTTTCTCTTTAATTAGGGTGAAGTAGAGGAGGTTAACTTGTGTGTGGGATTTTCTTTTCTTGGCTTTGTATTTATTTTTTTTATCCATTCCTTATTCAGTTAGTTAATTTGTCCAATCTGTCTATAGAGAAAGCCTTTTCGTTCTGAAATTTTTTTAGGTGGAATGTTTTTTTTTATTCCTTTACTTAAATGGTTTTATTTCTATCATCTTAAAGTTCTTATCTTTTCAGCTGGATTTTGTTCACATGCTTTTTATTGTTCCACTCTTGTAACAGTAGTATCACTGGTGTTATTTTTGCCTACTAGTAGCTAAATGCTGAACTTTGTTACTTGCTTTCAACATTTATTGGCTTGTTTTTTTTTTTCTTGATGGAAAATCTTTTGGAAAATTTTGAATTTTTACAAGTAGGTAGTCTTGGATTATTTACAGATGGAAATTCCCGTTCTGGACTGAGCCAGATTATCTTATTCTTCGTCTTCGACTTGCAACTTTAGTTATCATGTTCTCATTTTTCAGTTTGTTAATATGCCGATATTTTAAAAAAGAAGTTGAATTTAAGTTAGTGCTGTCCTGTTGGTTGCGCATCTCTAATTCTTACAATTGCTTCAGCTGTCCATCGAATGCTGTTTGTTTCAATCCTCTAGGCTGATTGAGAAATTTGTTCTTTTTTAATAATAATGGTGA
Source organism: Aristolochia contorta (assembly GCA_022405105.1). Classification (NCBI taxonomy): domain Eukaryota; kingdom Viridiplantae; phylum Streptophyta; class Magnoliopsida; order Piperales; family Aristolochiaceae; genus Aristolochia; species Aristolochia contorta. Next base: position 12,008,790 of record CM039665.1, on the reverse strand, counting down.
CCTAGTCCTTCTCAAAATTTTACACTCTTCTCATGAATTTAGGAATAAAAATAACAACTTTGTTAGATTTCATTATAATCAGAAGAGAGCTCGGTGCATTTAAAGTAATGTAAAAAATAACCTTACTTTCTGGTTTATTTAAGTCAAAGTGCTTTTCATCAAATTTTACTACATCCTTTACCCTGCAGCCTGATTGATCAGATCATTAAATTTGGAATGCAAATAATAATAATTGAAAAATATCCTATTCCCCTAATGAAGATGAGACCGGCATAGGAATGTTAAGCATGTATTAGAGGTCTAATGAGAAATACCACATATAATAGTATATGTTTACTGGTTTGCCTCAAATGTATACATTATTGTACCTCTTCTAATCACAACTGCAAACTGAAGTTACGTAAGAGAGGCAGAAACTATCTTAGTGACCTTCAATGAAGGATTCATTCTATCTCCTATCTATTAAAGGCGTAGGCAAGGCAGAGTGGCAAATTACTAAGGGAGAGAATATGTCATTCTTGAAGCACCGATTTTGTAATTGAGTATATTGTTTTCAGCCACCAATATATTATCTGAGTTTCAAGTGAAGGAACAGACTTCTGTTTCATTGCTTTGCTGGTCCGGTTGTCCTTCCATAAATTTGAATAAATGAATTATTAAATTACTTGAAGTTAACAAGTTGATTGTCTAATAAGATACTCACAAGGGAGTTCTTTTCTTCAATCAAACTATCTAATAAATAAAAGATAGATGGAACCTTCCTTTCATCTCTCTTGCTTTGAAAGATTGTAGCAGGGAGTAGCCTTCCCTTGTCATGTACAAGAAAAGGGGACACGAACATCAATGACTTTTTAATGACTTTTTCCTTCCTCTGGCTCTCTTCAAACTTTTTCCAGCTAATTTTTTTTTTAAATTTTTTAAATTTTTGTTTGGTTTTATTTTTTTGAGAAAAGTGAGAAGTGTAATATATGAAAGGAAGTTACAAGAGGCGGGGTGGGTGCCCTGCTGGTTAGTAATGCATAACAATTAACTTATCACTCCACTCATCCTGCAACAAGGGGAGAACTTTTATGCAGTCCTATTTGTTAAATACTGTGAGCAAGCTTTTTTCCTTTAATAAAGCTAGAAAAAAAGGGATTATTAGTCCTTCAGAAGAGAGGAGGGAAGGGAATATGGGGGCAGTCCTACTCACACGCACCTATCTCTATCTCGTTGATAGTGAAATGTAGGAGATAGAAGGATAGGGGCTTCACCTTCTATTCTCATGCTTCTTTTTTCTTCTTGGTTTATTAGGGAAAGGGGGAGTTCAAAGGTCCATTACAACTGCAAAAGATAAAAAATCTTGTTTAATATTTTATCTAGGAGCTCGAAAAGTACTAGTGGTTTGTAAAGAGTCAACCTATTGAATTTTTATAAACTCAACGAATTTGTTGTTTAGCATGTTGAAGATTATCAGTCATTTACGTTAGTTATATTGATATTTTTGCTTAAGCTACATTTTAAAGCTGTTTTCATTTTCCTAATTTTAGCTGCAATGACCAAAAATAAGAATGTAACATTCTCATTCCACATGGTTAGTTCCATGAGTGGTGTGTTTTATCATACAACAAGGTCAATACATTTTGACAGGGGAAGCTCAAAGCTGAAAAGGAATGGAGGGAACATAACCTGCGAATTACAAGTACTTTGTTTCTTTTTGAACATATGTAGTATTTCAGTATTTTTAACTTATCCATGTCATTTTTTCTTTTTCAGGATAAGAACTGCCACGATGAGTTTAATTTCTCTAAATGCTTCTTCAAGGAAGCTTGCAAAAGTAATCAGTACGGATGGGGCTGATCCACATGACCAAGAGATTGAAGAAGCAAATGTTTTGGATGGATCTGGTGAAGTCCATCTGAAAAAGAATAAAAGGAAAAGACAGTCAGAATTTGACGAAGAGCTGGAAAAGAATGAGTTGAAGAAGCTAGAGAATTTCTTATTTGGGTCTCTTCATTCCCCACTGCAGTTTGGGGAAGAAGAAAAAGAAGAAATGCAAGATCTAAAACATCGGGATTCTATGTTATTTTACATGGATAGATCAGCTGATGGCGAAGATACCATTTATCAAGAAGACCTTGAATCACAAGACGACAACAAACATGATGATCATAAGAAGGATAGGAAACCTGTTTGGGTGGATGAGGAGGAAGAACAGACTATTGTAGATATATCAAAAATTAGTAGATTGAGGAAACTTAGAAGAGAAGCCAATGAGAACTTGGTTACTGGTACAGATTACGTCTCCAGATTGCGGGCCCAGCATATTAAGTTAAATCCTGGAACTGAATGGGCCCAAATGGGGCTAGATTTAAGGGATTATAGATCAGATGATGAATCTAGTGAAGATGATAATGGAGCTGTTGTAGCACCTGGTTATAGTGGTGTGGAAGCTGATTATGATATTCTTTGTAGTAATGAAGACGTAGTTGTGAAAGGTGGATCCAAGCTGTTGCCAGGGGTACTTGATTACTCAAGGCTTACTGATGCAAATTCACATGAGCCTTCAAATGGACCTATAAATTCAGTTCAATTCCATCGAAATGGACAGTTACTTCTTGCTGGTGGATTAGATCGAAGATTGAGATTTTTTCAGATTGATGGCAAACGTAACACCAAAATAGAGAGCGTTTTTATAGAAGATTGTCCTATCAGGAAAGCTTGCTTCTTACCTGATGGTTCCCAAGTTATATTTGGGGGAAGAAGAAAATTTTTCTACTGCTTTGATCTTGTGAAAGCCTCAGTGGATAAAATAGGTCCTCTAACTGGTCGAGAGGAGAAGAGCCTGGAAGTTTTTGAAGTTTCTACTGATTCAAATACTATTGCATTTATAGGTAATGAAGGTTATATCCTTTTGGTTTCAACCCGAACGAAGGAGCTGATTGGAACTTTAAAAATGAATGGTACGGCAAGATCTTTGGCTTTTGCTGATGATGGACGACAGCTTTTGAGCTCTGGTGGTGATGGACATGTTTACCATTGGGACCTTAGGACTAGAAGGTGTTTCCACAAGGCTGTTGATGAAGGTTGCATGGAGGGATCTGCCCTTTGCACATCACATGATAGTAAGTTTTTTGCAGCTGGGTCAAGTAGTGGAATTGTTAATGTTTATAATAGAGATGATTTTCTTGGGGGCAAAAGGAAACCCATGAAGACAATTGAAAATTTGGTCACCAAGATTGATGGTGTAAAGTTTAATCATGATGCTCAGATTTTGGCCATTACATCCAGTATGAAGAAAAACAGTTTAAAGTTAGTGCATGTCCCATCATATACTGTGTTTTCAAACTGGCCTTCACCAAAACAGACACTTCAATATCCTCGCAGTTTGGATTTTAGTCCTGGCGGTGGGTTCATGGCCGTAGGAAATGCAGCAGGGAAAGTGCTTTTGTACAAGTTGCATCACTATCAACATGCCTGAGCTGTTTTGACCCAATTATAGCATTATTTATCTTTGCACTTCATGAATTACAGCCAGGCTTTCCTCTTTGCTCCTACCATGTTGAAATTTTTTATGAGCGACGTCTGTCAATTTTGTTTTGAGTAGGACTTTTTGGTTGGTTAAGACTGTTAATTTTTTTTATTTATGTTTTTAATACTGACTTAATTACGGGAAAATATGATTTTGTTTACCTCTTTCTTTGTCATTCACAAATACAATCAAGAGAAAGTGTTGGTCAGGATTGCTTCCATCGGGCTTTATGACGCTAGCTAAGAAAGGAAAGCAAACAAGGTTTTATAGGCACCCTCTGCTGCATCTCTCTTTCATTAAACTTTCTACTCTCATATGCAACGGGGGGTCCCTCTCGCACCAATACACCACCGATAACAAAGTCTGAAGCGTCAGGGAGGACTGAAAAGACTTGCATGCCTGTGATTCTTGACTGAGTTTTCTAGTTTCTTCCATGAGCGCTCGGATTTGGAGATAATGGAAATGAAATGCAGAGTAGAGAGTTTTTTAAGAAAGTTTTCCTTCTCAACTTCAGTTATGGGCGTTTTATTTGAATCGAATCACAATATAAAAGGGGTAAACAAGAATTGACAAGTTTGTATGTGGGATAGTCTCCTCAAATTGGGGAGCAAATTGGAAGCCGGGAAATACCAAAAAACTGTCAGGCAATCATGTAGGAAAATTCCTCATATATTGATCACTCAACAATCTTATTCAAATAGAAAGTACATGAGGTAAAGAGAACCTATCATTAAGTAAACCCATAAAAACTTCATCGAAGCTACAAAAAATTAATTGAATTAACTAGTTTATCAATAATTGAATTAATTAAATACTGAAATTAACTCATGTACAGATTAAAAGCATAAAATACCCATCCTTTTATTTGGGTAGACTAGTATCTTCTCCATTTTGTTGATTAAAGGACAAAAAATGGAATGAAAAAAACATGCTTTCATGCAAGATCGAACCGTGGACATTCAGTTTACAAGACTAACGCTCTACCACTGAGCTATAAGGTTTTTTCTAATCTGAAAGTTGTATTTTATTTTTCTCAAAAGAAGCTTAGGATGCAGTCACATCAGGAACTTGTTCCACCCCTTGTGATTGCGTCGCTTGCTTAGCAAAAGAGTCAGCACGGCCGTTTGCACTACGGAAAACATGAGACCAAGAGAACAAAACTAGAGCAAGTTGAAAGATCATTAAACAAAACCAAAATCGCCTTCGAGGCCTAGCTTCACTAGTGGCCCATGAATTGATGACTTTAGAGTATCTTTCACTGAGCTATAAGGACTTTATTACAATTAAAGAACTTAAAAATATTTGGTACCCAACAAGATACACAGAAACTTCCCAAAGCTCCTATCATTTTTGAAAACCTTAAATCTGTTTGGCTACATTCAAAAACAATTACAAGCACTATAAGCTATTTGGAGGATATGAGCTCCTCTTTAGATGAAAGAACCACTATTTGGACAACAAATGTGTTTGAAGAGACTTATAATATTTAACAATTTATATGTATACATATAAATTGAAGTGTTGTAACTTTACGCGATCAAGTTTTTGGGTTTGATGATATTCTTAACATTGAAATGTAGATTTAAATTATTTTATATTTTATATGTACATTATATAATGATTAACACAATACAAATCTCACATTTTTAAGTGGTGTTACAAATTGTAAGTGGAGTGCACTAATACTGCAAATTGGGATACATACTACAAACTGGGGTACATACTTTTAAGTAAATAAGGATATTTTAGTGTTTTTATTCTATTATCTTTAGTATTTCCATACAATTAGGATATTAAATAGAGTGGTGATACGAGCACTTTGAAATATTACAACAAGGGCTTACATCCTGACGTGGTGTCTACGTGTCCAGGTATAAGAGATAAACTCGGAGATAAAATCGGCAAAAGTTCATTTGTTTTAATAAAATATTATCTTCCTATTCTATGGGTAAAAGAAGGTAGTACTTATATCATTTTTTTATTAAATATATATCAATATATAAAACTAAGTCATATATTATTCATCCAACATACATCAAAATTTTCAGGTAGAACACTTTTTTAAATAGGTTTAGCCAAAATAAGACTTCCTCTTTTAATGTGGCCTTGATGGAGAACTCTTTATTCCAATGACTCTTGCAACTTAATTTTTTATGAGTTTTTATAATGGTTTCAAGGATTTGCTTCTCTCATCATGTGTGAAGTTTCAAGGTGTCATTTGCACTTCACGTGTTTTGCGGGAGGAGAGGGTCCATTTTATTGGGGACATTAGAGATGCCTCTCATCTTTAGTTCTTCCATTTGAGAAGTAGAGATGCCTCTCATCTTTACTCCCTTCTCTTGATTGGCCATTAGCTTTGTTAATTCCTTCCCTTAATTTTATGCTTGTTATGTTTGTCGTTTTTCATAAGCCTTCTCCAAGTGTGAAGATTTTTATATCCAACTAAGTATTAACTTGTGCAGTAGCTCTAGTTACCTAGGAGATCTAGTTGTAGGAGGTCTTGGGTTCAAGTCTCCATGAAAAAAAGAAAAAAAAAATCCTCTAACCATGCATTTGGCTTCCATCAACTGCTTAATTATTACCACTTCACCAATAATCTTCAATGATTAACCGATTATGTCTATCATTCAACTGATTACATCTACGGAATAATCGATTACTGTGTTAGAAGTCGAAGGTTGCAAAATCCTAAACATCCTCTTGTTGTGTTCCCTCCCTCGCCTCGAACAACATTTTCCCCTTTTCTCCCGAATCGTCATTTCTCTTCTTGTGTGCACCTATCGGTGAGCCCTCACACCTCAGCTGGTGTTTCACTTCCCGACGACACCTCAGATTCAGCTCTGGACCTGCATTTTTCTCCTTCTGACGGTACATAGATCATCGTTCTTGCTTCCTGACAGTATCTCTTTCACATATGTTGCATTCATTCAACCTCTATTGGCCTAATATCTAGTAATTTTCTCATTCTTTAAAACCTAGTTTTAAATTATTTTTTCTTTATTTAGGGTGAAGTATGTTAAAGATTGAGTCTTCTTTTGGGCGCTTTGATACCATGTAAAGTTGGATTCGAGGTTTGTCCCATAATGACTAGCCAATTTAAGAGGTTTATTGTCCAACCTTATTACTTGATACAATTATTTAAAAATATTACAACATGGGATATTTTTTCGACTTAACACTCCCCCTCACATCCAGGCTTACACATATGCTTGTAATGTGAACACACTTTCAACGGAGCAGCCAATACTGGGTCACTTCATGGAGCTCACAAACAAATTGGGTCTCATTACATGGAGCTCACAAACAAATTGGGTCTCACTTCATGGAGCTCATAATCAAACTGGGTATCACCTTTTAGAGCCTACACACCAAAAAAGATGATAATTGGGTCTGACCCATTCACACAACCTAACTCAGATTGAACCCCAATCCCAAAATGACTAGCCAAGTTTAGGAAGCTTCTTTCCAAGTAATAAGCCAAAATCTATTTTACTCGTTTATCTATGTGGGTTAAATCTTTGACAAAGTAGAGGAAGTCAAATTGTGTGCAGAATATGTTTTTCTTCGCTTTGACATGACTTCTGTTTTACCTATTCCCTATTCAGCTAGTTATTTGTGTAATATATATGAAGCTTTTTCATTCTGAAATTCTTTTTAGGTGGAATGCTTTTTTATTCCTTTACTAGAATGGTTTTATATCTTATTAAAGTGCATATCTTTCCAGATGGATTTTGTTCACATCCTCTTTCATTGTTTTGTAGTAGTAGGGTCACTAGTGTTATTTCTGTTTAATAGTAGCTAAATGCTGAACCTTTTTACTTGAAAAACTTCTTTTTTCTTGATGGAATGTTTTTTAATTTTTATGAGTAGATTATTATTTTACCTCTTTTCCACATACACCAGCTCGTGGGTATGATTTTCTTGGCTTGTTTTATTTTTTTTCTCGAGCCACTTGAAATTGGAAATGACGATACATAACCCTCTCGAGCCCTGTCTTCACTGTCATCTGCTTGGAAAGATGCACCCTGTTATTAATGTACGAGAGAACCTTGAGTTTTTCAAAAGCAATACTTTTAATTAAAATCTTGGCACATATGACCTGTCTACAATTAAAAAAATTAGCAAGAGTGAGAGAGTCAAAGGATTTTCTTTTTCTTTATGATTGTCTTAATTTCAAGCAAAACTCATAAAATAAAATGAAATAAGCACTTGTTGAAGCTTCTCTCCGATTTCATGGAAGAGCGATATGTTGCCAATATATGATATTCCGAACCAAACAAAATCAGATATCATTGTCATAAACACAGAGACAAACCTCAAAATCTTTTTGAATTAAATCAGAAAAGAATAATTAAAATGTGATAGGCATCACCACTGCTTATAACCGCTATGAAGCAAATTTTTTCACGCAAATTACAAGTGGGTTTTCTCTCTTAAAAGTAGATTGCAGTATAGCATTGTACACATACCATATTTTTTTATTCCGTCTTCGTCTACCAAAACGACTGGAAATGTTTCAAAAAAAGTAGGCATACGGCGTAATGTGAGAATATCTTGAATTAAGTCATAAAAGGACTGTAAGTGTTGAGCATAATCAAACCAGAGCAAACAGAGCTTCCATTTATGTCTGAAACGATATACAATGTTCTCAAACAAACCTGAAATCGAGCAATGGCCGGATATACATTTGTCAAACATGTAAGAGCCAAAGGGTTTTCGAATGGCTTTATGGTAAGGAGAAAAGACAAAAAGAATCATGTAAAAAAGACAATCACATCTTATCAGAATATCAAGAAAAAGATAATTAAACAACACATATTAATGAACTCCAAGGAAAAACACTATGCAAATGTATGAACCTCATCGTCCAATAGGATCCACTTGGTTTAGAAAGTTCGTTCTTTACAAAATTCCGATAGTTTTAGTATACTTCCTCCATCCCATAATCAATACTTGGAGGCAGCCTGCCATTCTCTATCTCCTTCGTAATCCCAGAAAATAACTCTGCAAAGTTTTATGGATTAACCTAATCAGCAAAAGTGAGTATTTTGTGAAAATGCCATCGATTTTAAAAGTGTTTTAAAGACATCGTGGAATATGACACAAAAGAGGTCACCAATCAATCGTAAGCATTAGCTCCTTTGTAGATTTTTTAAACTCTCGGAACGAAAAATAAGGAATTCCAAAACAGAAACTAAAATATGCCCTTCTCAAACACCAACAATTTTGTGGGAGACCAGAGAAGAATGAACCAAACAAAGTTAAAAGAAAGAGAAGTATCAAAAACGTTTTGTCGTGGACCATCTTGGTGAACATATTTCTACTGGTCATTTGTGTGAACATATCGTGAAATGAACATACTGGTGAGTGTTAAGAGAATTAGTCCCACATCGAAAAGAAGTGAGAAGAATCATGGGCATAAAAGAGGTAATCGACATCCCTATTGTAATGAGGCTTTTTGGGGTAAAATCCATTAGCAAATTTGTGCGGGCTTGGGCCCAAAGCGGACATTATCATTACAATGTGGAGATGTAAGCCCGTTGGGCCAATAAGAAATCTGACATGGTATCAGAGCCACTTTCCGTGCGTGGGCCAGAAACTTCTTATTTGTCTGTGGGTTTGACTCAATTTGTTTGTGGGATTTAAAAGGCGAGACCCAATCTGTTTGTAGACTTCATAAGATGAGGTCTAGTTTGTTCATGTCTCAGGCCTATTGTGTAACTTTGCCCTGGACGTGAGGGGGAGTGTTAAAAGAATTAGCCCCATGCTGAAAAGAAGTGGGAAGAATAATGGGCATAAAAGAGGGAACCCGTATCTTTATCGTAATGAGACCTTTTCGGGTAAAACCCATTAGCAAAACCGTGCGGGCTTAGACCCAAAGCGGACAATATCATTACAATGTGGAGACGTAGGCCCGTTGAGGCCAACATGGAAATCTTACAATGAGTAGACGTCGAGTTAAGATATACTGGGTTAGAGTCATGACTGTGACAGAGGTTGTGCATGTATAATCAACATTACTATTTTTTATGGCCCACCAGATCCTTTATGGCAGATAATCTGGCAATTATATATTCTTCCTAAATAGAAAATCTTCCTATGGCTTCTTATCAAAGACAAACTACAAACCTCATCACTCCTTAGACGAAGAGGTCTCCATCTTAACCAACAATGTCAATTATGCCACTTAGCCCTAGAAACTATTGATGATCTCTTTATACAATGCCCTTTTGCTTATTCTGTTTGGCAAGCGATAAATTCATTTTCTCTCGTAACTCCCCAAACACACAATATCAGATCTTATTTCAACATTTTAGTATACTCTTCCACCACAAAATCACAACCTAGAGCACATATCTATGCAGTTAATACTTTTTTGAAAATTTGGTGCTCTAAGAATAAATTATTGTTTGAGAACAAACTCCCCTCTATCACTCAATGTGTGAACTGTATTATTTATATTTCTCACCAAACCACTATGCACCGCCAAATCCCCCAAACCACAGTCAAACCCAAAGATAGAAATCAAATCCAATGGTCCCCACCTTGGCATCCGTATATCCTGGAAAATTTTGATGGTTCGGCTTTGATTGACTCAAATAGGGTAGGATGTGGTGTAATATTTCGTAACTCAGAGGGGGAAACATTTATCTGTGCTTTTTGGTCTTTAACTCATAAAACAAATAACCAAGCTGAACTACTTGCTCTTCAACTTACCCTTTCACTCATAAATAAATATTTTGCCTCCTCACCTATTATTATACAAGGGAACTCTCAACTCGCTATACAGATGATGCAGGGAATTTAGACCAGCCATTGGAAGTTAGCGAATATTGTCCACACCTGCCACCATATGTTGAAGAAGCTGCCCAAGGTTCCTCACTCACCCGCTTAGGGAAACAAACACAGCAGCTGACACGTTGGCGAAGAAGGGCTCCACCGAAGCAACTCCACTTACTGATCACATCAGTATATGGTTCTGTAGTATTCCTAGTATTCCTAGGTTTTTGCGTTCAGTTTTACTACAAGACTCTATCAGAGCTACTCTTTCTCAAAACTTTTACTTTCGGATGACTGTATAACTCTTCCTGCTTCTAACTTTGTACAATCTTTACCTGCTTTTGCACTTTAATACTAGTAAACTTTTTGAGGATCAAACAAAAAAAACATTACTATTTAAGAATATATTAAGAAACAAAAATCAGCAAGCTTTACAGGTGACTGATGAGTGGTAAACAGTTGAAATTGATCACTGATCACTTTGGTCTTTTTGAGTAGCCAAATTGTTTGGCTTTACCCCTATTGGTGCCTATGGCTACTCAGCAGAAATACTTAGAGAAAGCTGGGGGGCGGGTATGGGATCTATAATGATGAAGATAAATAAGTGGGACCAGCATATTCATTTTGTCTGGGTCCCGCTTCCCCTTTCTTCCTTCGGAAGGCCTGTGGCAGCAAGGCAACAGGTTCGAGTAGAAAATTACAAACTATTACATCCCAAAACCTTTTATTAATATGGTTATACAATGTATACATAAATTGAACTTTTATTTAAATATATAGAGCCTAAAAAGTTGATCAAATTTCATCATATAAATCCAAAACAATAAATTTCTAAAGAGGAGTTTTTTTATAATTTGTTTCAGAAAACGTGCCTGGTTTTTATTTGTTATGAGTGTAAACACAAAGAAGTATAAGTCTATTTCAATATAGGATATGTTAGGCATAAAGATTCGTGAACAGCGGGTGGAAGTACCAACAAGAGCACGTCTATGCAAGAGGCAGGCGCATGGCCTGTCTGAGTTGGCTCACCCATGCTGTATCTTCGAATCCAACGATTTAGTAATGCCTGTAAACATTGATTTCAGCTTTAAGCTTTAGCAATGCACCGCAAGCCTTTGAGCAGAGCAAATCAGAACGCCAGAGTCAGGCCATGGATAGGATAAAGATATTGATTTCTGATCTGCTGGCTGAATTGACTTTGTCTCTTAATCCCACATAGGGAAGATCAAAGAATCTCTAATGGCTAATAAGTTTGCGGTCAGCGACAGGCAAGTACAGATTGCCAATTTTTTTTATCCACACAAGAAACGATATATATATTAAGCAAATAGCAAGTGTAAGTGAGTGTCACTGATTTTTGTCGTAATTAAGTACAGTCATCCAAAATAAGAGTGTTCGGGCATTAGTTTGCCCTCAAAGAGTCTTCATATAGGAGTTGACAAACAAAAGATGGGGCACCCTTAAGCCATATGTTAATACGGTTTTGACCATGCGAAGCCATGGTAGTCCCATATTTAGCAAGACTGTCTGCGACCTTATTTGTCTCCCGAACCCTATGTTGGAGTTGAACCTGTGGAAGTTCCTTCAAGTAGTTTCTGCATGTAGAGACCAGATTTTACAACCTCCAATGAGTCGTCTCCGATTCCTGCATCAGTTGTATTACCAACAAAGAGTTCCCCTGCACAATAGTAGGAAAAGAACGGAACAAGTATTTTATGAGGGTAAGGGAAAGCTGAAGGGCTAGAAGTTCAGATTCATTATTGGTTTTGTGGGTAAGTGGCCACGTTGCACATAGTAAACTTTTGCCTGTGAGTCACGAAGAATAAATCCACTACCTGCCTTTTGTGTTGAAAGGTCAGAGGAGCCATCAAAATTCGTCATTAGATACTTAGGTGGTGGGGGTGCCAAATTATGTGAGAACGGTCTTGTTTGGTGTACTGGTGCTCCGGGATTTGTTTATGGCTGATTGTATGTGGGCTAGGTAACAGATCCGGCTGTAGCTTTGGGCTGGAGAAGAAGGGATGTGTTCAAAAATTGCTTTATTGTGAGTACACCATATTTCCCATATGGTATTAATAGCAAATATGTGTATGCGAGGTAGAAAATTTGTAAGAGTATGAAGTAATTGGGAAATATATGATCTCAGTGGTGTATGATGAAGAATAATGGAGGTGAAAGGTTGAATGAGAGGCCAGAGATGTCAGGCAAATGGACATTGAATAAAGAGGTGATCCGGGGTTTGCTGGTGATAAGTGCATAGGTGGCAGGTGGGGTTAATATTAATAGCCCGTCGAAGGAGTTGGCTGGTAGTAGGAAGTTTATCAATGAGAGAGAGCCAGAGGATCAGTTTTTGTTTGGGGAGGACACGTATTTTCCATAATTTAGGCCAAAGAGGGTCACTTGAGCCGTAGATCTGTTGGTTTGACCACAATTTAGAGTAGGAGTGTAGATAATGGTGCGCTCACTTAACCGAGAAAAGGTCATCTAGAGAGAGAGAGTCCAGATTAAGGAGTCATCAGGGTGGACATCGGTGGGAGAGTTGAGGATTAATTCTACAACGTCAGGGGGCCACAAGGCTCTGACGTGATGTTCATTCCAACTATTATCGTGGTGGAGGAGAGATGACACCTTAGCTGATATTGTTAAAGGACTTTCTATTAGACGGGAAAAGTGGCAAAGAAGGTTGTTGTAACCCTTGGACCCACGTATCAAACCAGATGGAAGTGCGAGCCCCCTTTCCCAGCTGAGAGTGGGTAAGCTGTAGAAAGGTGGGTATAAACTTATTGATTTGTCTCTAGACAAGTGTGGAAGAGTTTGTAGTTGTTTTGTAGGCGAGATGAGGAGAAGGCCCGTATTTTGTTCTCATGAAATATGCCCAAAGTGATCTCCTACAGGTGTACATTCTCTAGAGGAGCTTCAACTTAAAAGCATGAGTAGTTGCCTGTATAGAGCGTAACCCTAAACCCCCCTGTCAATGAGATTCACAAAGTAAGGACCAGTTTACTAGGTGAAGTTTGTTATTCCCTTTATATGACCATAAGAATTGTCTGAATTTTTGTTCTAAGTTATTTATGATATGCATGGGAATAGTAAAGCAAGTAGGAGTGTGAAAGGGGATACTACTAAGGACATATTGATAAGGATCGGGTGAGCTGCTAAGGATAAGGCTTTATTCACCCACCCAGATAATCTAGTTTATATTGCTCTAATTATTGGACCATAGGTGTTGCGAGTAATTTTTGTAGTGGGGACATTAATACCTAGATAAGTACCCATAGATTGATCTGGTTTGAATTTGATTATCTGAGAGATAAGACTGACGAGTAGAAGGTGTGACACTAGTTGAGAAGAAAAGGGAGAATTTTGAGGTATTGGGGTGTTGGCCGGAGAAATCAGCATATTGGGAAAGAATGTTTGTGATTGTGGTAGCAGTATTGGAGTCAGCCTTTCCAAAAACTAATAATTCATCAGCAAAATGCAAATTACAAATAGGTTCCATACATGGGATAGGCTGCCAAGGGGAAATAGAACGTTGTTCGATTGCTGATGAAATTTTATTTGAGAGGAGTTCAGTTGCAAGGATAAAGAGAGAGGGTGAAATGGGGTCTCCTTGCCTAAGGCCACATCTAGGGGTAATAGGGTAAGATGGCGAACCATTGATCAGAATATGGTATGTGGTGGTTTGGAGACACGAGAGGATTAAGTTTTGCCAAAAAATGGGAAAAATTAAAGGATTGTAAAGTGTGTGCTATGAATGACCAAGACATAGTATCGAAGGCTTTCCTGAGAGCTATTTTTGTTCCAAAGTAGGCATGCTTTTTCCCTACTAAGGTGAACGTTTTAAGGATTTCATATGTTAGTAAAACATGGTCCGACATTTGGTGGCCTTTAATAAAAGCCTCTTGAGTAGGGGATATGATCAAGGGAAGCATTTTTGTGAGTCTAGAGGCGAGAATATTTGTGAGGATTCTATAAAGAACATTGTATAGGCTGATAGATCTGAAGTCATTAAATGTTTTTGGGCTTAGGATTTTGGGAATAAGGACAAGGAAAGTTTTGTTAAGACTAGGCTCCATAGATCCGGAAAGAAAAATTGAGTTGAAGTTTTTAAGTAGATCTTCTTTAAGTAAGGTCCAATGGTGTTTAAAAAAGATGAGGTGGAAACTGTTCGGCCCTAGAACTTTGTATGATTCCATTGAAAATATAGCCGTGCGTAATTCTCTGAGAGAAATATGACAAGCTAGTGTTTGTTTTTGGGATTCACCAAGGGGGGGAGGGGGTGACAGCAGAGGAAAGGGGAGTGTTAGGATTGGAAGATTGAGAAAAGAGATGAGAAAAATATATTTCCGCAGCCCGTTTGATTTCAGAGTCTTGTAGTGGGAGTGTTCCATCCAGATTTTCAATAGATTGGATTTTATTTGTGTGAGAATGTGATCGAATAAAGGCATAAGAATATTTAGAATTTCCATCTCCTTCTTGAAAGATGTTTTGACTAGCTTGTTGGAAGAGATGAAGATGTTTAATTCCAGATAATTTCATGAGCTGATGTTGAAGAGCTTTTTCCTGTGATAGGAAATGGGGATCAGCTGGGGAGAGTTGTAGTGATGTTTGAATATGTATAAGAGCTTGTGTACACTCTCTTATCTTAATATGAAAATTTCCAAAAGAGGATTTGTTCCATGTCATAAGTTCATTGGCAATGTCAGTGAATCGAAGATGTAACATATCAGGAGGAGGTGTAGCTTGATGGGGGTGTGTAATTGCCGACCAAGCTGTATGAACTAGTTGGCCATACCCGCTATGTTCCATCCACATAGTTTGAAATCTAAATGGGCGGGTAGAATGGGTTGGTTTGGTGAAGTTGGCAGGCAATTATCAGAGCGTACTTTAGGTAAAATTTGAATAATCGATTGAGGCCAGGTTTGCAACCAAGTAGAATTTACTAAGGCACGGTCTAAGTGAGCTTTGATTAGGTATTCGCTACAGAAACAATTCGACCAGGTAAATTTGGAGCCTATGCACCCTAGATCTATCAACCCCCTTTATGAATAAATTCTAGGAAGTGTGTATTCGGTCGGATAGGTGTTTTGAATGAAGAGAATTTTTTCATCTGGCGACTAAATCGCATTAAAGTCCCCTACTAAGATGATAGGTGTAGTGACGTGGGCAGTTAAAGAGTGTAGAGCTTGGAGGGAATTGAACCATGTCAGATGTTGGGGAGGGAGATAGACAAAAGAAAAGAGTGGCATAATCACCTTGTGGGAGAGACACCTGGCCATGGATGAAGAATTCACCCGAGTTGACAATTTGTAAGGGGATATGGGTTTTCCATAGAAGCCATTGGCCGTTACTAAGGCTTCATGAAGGGACAATGTAGTCTGACGAAAGGAAGACTGTAGCCACTTAAAAGTGGCCGATGTATCTAGACATGAGACTTTGGTTTCACATAAATAAATAATTTCGGGTGAGTGTGTGCAAAGAACAGTGGTGAGAGCATGTTTTGCAGAGGGACTCCGATTTACTTTTTAGTGGATAAAGCCAGATATACCTGGTGTGATGATCAACAAAAATCACATAGTATTTATAACTATCACATGATAAAACAGACATCCAAACATCTGAAAACACCATCTCTAGAAGAGAATGAGATATAAGAGATATATCATGAAATGGTAACTTGTAACTCTTATTACAAAGGCAAGCATTATAATGAAAAGTATGTCATTACGAAGAAGAAAAGGACACATGCTGAGAGTTTAATAAAGTACATAATAGTCTATTAGATGGGTGACCTAGACGACTATGCCATAAAGAAAAGGACTGATGAGACACAGAAAAAACCCTTGGTGATGCTGACATATCCAATGATGGAATCCAGGAATACACCCCATCTTTAACTGGTCCTTGATGGAGGATGACACCCGTGCAAGGATCCTTCACCTGAAAATGTGTCGATGTAAAGAGAACAATAACATTTTTATTATTATTTTTGAAGAGGTTGTCACATTTCATTGATCAAAATGCAGTAAATTACATACCAATAACATAATTAGTTTGGCATAATTGAGAAACAGATAAAATATTTTTATTCATGGAAGGCACACAAAGAGCTTTGAGAAAATTTAAGGTCAGATTTATTTAAAGGTGGAGAAAGTAAGCCTTTGTGAGTAATAGATAAACCTGCACCGTTACCAATAACAACATCATCTGAACCATCATATGGGGAATGAAGTGAAAGATTAGTAAGATTGGTTGTGATATGGGGAGTCGCATCCAAGTAGAGAATTCAATCAGAAGAGGTTGGGTTGATTGAATAGGCTGCAGCATTAACTTGAGGAAACACATAGGGATGTCGAGGATGATACTATGAAGTCGAAGAGGTTGTTAATGGGAAATGTCTGAAGGATAGGAATCTCTTGGCAGAATGACCTTTCTGCCCACAAAGTTAACAACGCCCAAGATAAGGATAAGGACTGCGTTGATTCTGAGACTGAGATGGTTGTGATGAACCTGAAGTGGAAGATCAAGAAGGACCAATTTGACATTGAGCAGTGGAACGATTCTAAACTTTGTTTGCTGGGGCAGTTCGTGCAGCTACATTGGCAGTGGCCGGGAGAGAAGTCTGATTTAGTTTTGCTGCCGCAAGTTGACCTTCTCTATTAATAAGTTTCTCATGTAGTCCTTCAAAAGACATTGTGTTTTCTCTGGCTTGAATTGCATTTGATAATTCTTTGTAATCGTTGTCCAGGCCATTGAGAATCTTGATATTGAGATTGTCAGAATCGACATGAGCATTCATGAGTGCAAGTTCATCGGCTTTGGTCTTAGTAGATTGCAGAAATTCAGTGATGGACTGAGTGCCTTTGATGGGATGATGAAGCTAAGTTTTCAGCTGAGTAATGCGTCCTCTCGTGGGTTTACCATATGTGCGTTCGGAGGTAGACCAAGCATCTCGACAGGTTCGAGCAGTGGCAATGTAGGGAATCAAAGTCGGAGATAGGGAAGCAATAATAGCATTAAGGATGAGTTGATCTTGACGTAGCCATGTATGAAACGCAGGATTGAGAGTTGAACCATTATTGACCGTGAGGAATTGCTCAGGGCATTATCATGTACCATCAATGAAACCTAGAAAATCATAGCCGGTTAGAAGAGTTGTAAACTGTAGACGCCAAGAGAGGTAGTTTGAGGCAGTAAGCTTCAATGGCGCTTGTGCAGGAACATTGAAGGAAATAATGGTTGGTGTGCGTGGATATGTTGAAGTTGATTGATGCATAACGACATCAGTGGTGGACGAGGTCAAATAAGAAACTCGTGCAGCAATGTTTGAAGCAAAAAACAAGGATTTTAGATCTGGCGTGAGCTGAACCGCTCTGATACCATAAAGAAGTTTGAGAAGAATAATTTTCTTTGATTGTTGAACAAGAAGTTACAGAATATATAATTTACATGTCATGTAGAAGACGATAGAGATCTTGAATAAGTAGGAGAGATCTTGTAAAAGATTTCTATCCTAGTATATAAAAGATTACAAAAGATATACAAAATATTTACAAGATACTATACAACGTACCTGGTCTATTATCGGGATAATAGCCTGACGGGTTTAGGTCCATGACATGCTCTTTCCCAGGCCATGTTTCTTGCTTCCGAGTCAGAAATTGTTGCTCCCTTATGCCATTTCTTTACAAATAAAGAGACTCCTCTGTTCGCAGCTCGCAAGCAGCCGCAACGGATGCCATGACATTTCCACCACCAGAGTAGCAGCCACGAGTTTAGCATCGTAGGTGTAGAACTCGCCTGAGCTCATCCATCTGTCCCTCTCTAACACGGGGACCCAGGCACCGGTCGGACAGTTCCCCTCCAAATATGCATCGTGCCGGAGTGAAAGACGAAACATGGTCCCAGAGGTTGAATCCTCGGAATTGAAGGGAGTTTTAGGCGAGCAGTCCCATTTTTTCTCCTTACAAGCAATGCCAAATAGACGTGGCGAGCGGGCCCATTTTTTCTCCTTACATGGAATGCCAATTAGACGAGGCGAGTGGGCCCATTTTTTCTCCTTACTTGGAATGCCAATTAGACAAGGCGAGCGAGCCCATTTTTTCTCCTTGCATGGAATGTCAATTAGATGAGGCAAGCAGGCCCATGCTTTCTCCTTACACTGAATGCCAATTAGATGCCACCTCACGGAGTTAAGGATTGAAGTAAAATGTCGTAGAACACGTATCACCACTCCATACATAAACCTTGAAACAAGATATATATATGACCTGTAAAATACTTCTTAAAAGGAGAATTAGAAGGCATTCAATTACTAGTGATGTTTAATAAGTGGAATAGTTTAGGTTTGCTCCTATTTAGGAGGAGGTTTGGCTCGCATGAAGATAGGGTACTGCCCAAATCTGGGATGGTCACTTGGGGTAAGTCAAAGAATAGGAATGTGATATGCAGAGAAGTAGTAGTTGGGCGCAGTTCTAGTTCCTGCAGAAATTAGTCAATCAGAGGAGGTAACAAGGGAGAGGGCTTTATATTGATCAGGGTGGTGCATGTGATTTTGACAGGAAGAGAAGTACATCTTGAATTAGTAAGTGTGCGGTGGCTGCTGGTTATAATTTGTAGGCAATGGCTGTGGGTGCTTATTGATCAATTTTTTAAATTCTTACAATATCCCTAATGCCTGCATGATATATATCATTTTATGATGAGGCACGGATATAAACAAGGTTTATTATTGCCTTGTCAATAAATAAATGGCCTTGCCATGGGAGAAAATTTGATTAATCCTTGATTTAAGGTTTTCTTAGAAGCTGTTTAATAGAAGAACCCAGCCCTACGAGATAAGGAAGCTGGGCTATTATCGATATGTATCGGCTGATACAGACCGATACGTATCAGATTGTTTAAGTAAGGAAACAAAACTCGGGGGTCGTTTCCATTTCCCATTCACAAAGGCACAAATCGACCGAAATTTTAAAAAAATTGGGCTTGTTTTGTTTTTTCGGCGGAATTCATCCCGCCTGACAACAAAACTCTAGGTGGTGGAACATTAGCCGGTGGTCAGCTGACTGTTCTGCAGCGGTTGCCGGTTGTAAGGGCAACCGGAACACCGGCGCAGAGAAACTAGGGTTTCTCTGCAGTTGATAGCTGGAGGTTAGGGATAAACCTCTGGCGGTCGAGTCCTGAACTTGTGAACAAGACCGGTCTCGTCCGGTTAGGCAATGGTTTAATAAAAAAAAGGTTTTATATTAAAAACTCAGTTAAATGCTTTGATAAAATCATTTTTTTGATGAAATTGGACCAAAGACATAAAAAATATTTTTTTATTTTATGTTGTATTTTTAAAAAAATTAAAAATTTTAAATCTTCAATTAATGCAATATTTTTTAACGATGGGTTTGGTTCAAAGTGTTTACATTTGCCCACGAAGCCGGTTAGAAAAGAATGGTTGTAAAAAAGAGTGAAGGCATTGGTAACATTTTTATTCCAAAAAGAAAGCACAAATACACCATTTCGTCTAAAGGTACATAACATTTTCAGGATATTTGACACAGAAAAAAGAACAGAATAACTAAAGTACGATCTCTTTCAATAACAATAAAAGACATTCAAACAAAGACCCAACCACTGTGCAAAAGATAAAAAAAACAACCTTATATTTATACAAACAAGGAAGCTATAACAAAATTTTATTAATGATAGTAAACCCTATAAAATCTGGAATCTCCCTCAACACATGGAAAGATGGGAATACAAAAATCTTAAACTTATGCTAGAAGAACAAATAAAATGAACCGAACACAAAATTACTTGCGGCGAGGGGGAAGAGCCTTCCGTCGATGGCGACGAGGACGGAGGAGTTCGACATCAGGAGGGTGGCTGGAATGCAGAGGAGACGGCCAGAACTCCCCCCGAGAGCCTTTGGAAGAACTGGGTTAGCGAACCTCAACGGTTTGAGGAAGCTGGGTCTTCGGCCGGAGGAGAACATGCGCCGTCCTGGAGGAGAACGCTGGAGGAGCTTCGATTGATGATCATTGAGGGAACGCCAGAGGTGCTTTGCGCACTGGAGTACTTCGACGAAATCGTCGATTGATTTCCAAGGCGGGAGAGGGAAAACCCGTTACACGCGTAACAGGGCGCGGGAACTTGGGTCCCGATTCAAATTGGGACCTAATAATTTCATATGGGCCATTGGCCCATATGAATCTGATCGAAATCCGGCCCAACGCTGGATTTCATTCCGTCAGTGGTTGGGTCGGATTTCGCGTCATTCGGCCGACGCGTCATTCATAACCGCCGGCCGAATTGTCTTCCGCCGGCGAATAACTTTCCATCTGCCGGCATAACAGAGGTTTTTAGTAGTGTTCCTCTTCCTCTTCCTCTTCCTCTTACTGGGAATTTTCATCTGCATCTTCAAATTCACGTTCATCTATGAAAATATGCCAAGATGTGATTCTTCAATATGTGAATGCTCCAGGTCTAACATGGAGTTTAGTACTATTACAGAACTCTCCCCGTTCACTGTTTTTGCCATTAGCATAATCATGCAGGCACTGGAGATGTAATTAAAATGGATCCCCTTGAAACAATCCGGAACTGGTTTGTGGCTAGCTAAGGCATGGTGAGAATTAGGCCCTTTGGTCCATGAGAAGGTGGTGAGGTCGAACACTTCACCACAACAATTAGCAAGAAATACTGAAAAATATATACTATCGAAGACAACACCATAGCAGAAGAAACACTTCTCTAGCATGGGAGACGGAGGACTCCACTCGTCCCTATCTACGTCGTAAGCCATTGCCGATTGCAGTGACTCGTCAGTTACCGGATTCCACCCTCCTGCCACAAAAATCATCCCGACTCCGTCAGAAGCGTGGGCAAATAACAACTGACGGGGAGCTGGCATCTGGGCTCCCTCTCGCCATTCCCCCTTGGAAACTTTATACACCCACAAGGAGGTACCACGTGAAGCCCATGGATCCAATGTCGTCAGGTCACCCATCGCCCCTAGCTTCTTTCCCGTCATGGAAATAACACAGCATATTGGCAGGCTAGCCGCAGGAAAATTACCCCTCGCACCTCCAATCTTGTTTCACCATGTCGTACAATATCAGCCGGCAGCGGACCCGGTGCCGGTGCCCTTGGCTTCGATCCTCTTCTCGTATTTAATATATTCTTGCAACAAGATCATTAATTTCCCATCCTTGCCGGGTATACTATTCAAGCGCGAGACCAGTAGATATTGAAGGAGGTTGTAGAAGCATGAGCATATTAAAATATGTGAAACCACTAACAACTTTACTATGTACGATTACTTATAGCAATCAAAACTCAACTATATGAGATTAAAGCACCACTACAACAATCAAACTATTCAGAAACACTAGTCTGGTCTTTTAATATAAATTTACACAAACAAAAATGTATGCAATACAGATTACCTTAATAAAGCCAACAGAACTACAGAAATAAAATTTAAACATAAGATGAACAACAAATTAAATCATAGATCTAATTACAACATACAATCAAGATGATGAATCAGGAAGATGAACAGAAAATTGAATCCTTTATCTAAATTACAGCAAACAATCAAGATAATGAATCAGGAAGATGAATTCAGACTTTAAGTAACTAAGTTACTAATTCAAACAGTTAATTCTACAAACTCTAACAAGACACCATTTTTTATTAAGAAATAATTCAAATAGATGGAATTAGATCTGAAATCGAATTTAAAACAGACTAAGACTTACATAATCAGAACCACCATTTAGCATTTAAAACACATACTACTATTTAACATGCAATCTTTGAATAATAAAACGTAGATAAAATCAATTAACACTATATATAAATCAAGCATGCTAGTGACTCACTAACAAGCAAAGGAAACAACTGCTAATTAGAAATCAAACAAATATAAAACTTATCAGTTTGAAGTCCAAGCTGTGGCGTGGAGAACCCATTGCCTTAAAGACTTAATCGGTGATCTCGGATGAACAATCGATATTCCGATAGTCTCCCAAGGTGACGCAGCTCTCTTCCTGTGCGGTGCACTCGCCGCCGGAAGAGTGGAATTGTCGAGAGAGAACCCAGAAATAAGAATCCGCACAAAGGAAACCGAATAGAAACAATAGACAATAACAGAGAGAGAGCGAGACTGAGATTTACAGAGATTTTTTAGCAACAGAGAGATTGAGCGAGAGTGGTGGTTTTTTCCATACCTCTAGTTTCCGGGATAACCCTCTTTATACCCAACGCTTCAACAGTCGCAACCTCTTCTGAAGAGTCATCTCTTGCCAAAGAGTCCCCTTGCCGAAGAGTAGCTTTGCCGAAGCCGTTGGGGGAAGAGACATTGTCAGATTCCTCTCCCCGCCTTCTCCTTCTTTGCTCCAACCCTAATTTCTCCTCCAAATCAATCGGGAGACCGAGGGAAATAAGTCGTGTCAAAAAGACACGATTATTCTCTCTAATTGGATCCAGACCCGAACCCGGATCCGGACCAGGAACCGACTTATGATAAGTCATTTTCCCAACAGATAGTGCTGCCGGTAAGTGAAAATAAGTGTGCGCTGCAGCCAACTTCCATAGCTTACACACCATCCCAAGCTTATATGAGTGGAGTAGAGGGGCTCAACCAGGCACTCTGTTGCAATTTCGTTTGGTAGTACGGAAAAAAAAAGTGGTGATATATGTACTGCCAAGTTTTACTGTGAGGGTTTACAGCCTGATGTGGTGTCCTCATTGGAAGATGAATTAAAACATATCTAAAATAACGACTGAATGGGGCATGGAGATAAACCAGGAAGGAAGAATTAAAAAACAACTAAAACCCTAAATAATTAAGAGTCGTGCCAGGAGAGAAACATGATGCGAGGAAAAAAAACATGATGGATTGGAGAAGAAAATGAAGAGAAAAATTCGGGCAGACAAAAGATGAGAGAGCAAGGAAAAAGGAAACGTGGGGTGGAAGCGGGAAAAGGAAGAGCAAAAACAGAAAAGATAAGATCCAGAGGGTATTGAGAAAAATGGTATTAAAATGTATCGAGGAGATCAAATATTGGGAGAAACAAACGGGATGAGTTTGATAATTGATATATAAGAGTTAATTTTAATCAATAGGAGATGTATATCGCTGTCTTTCCAATCTCAATAACTATCTAACTTGAACATAAAAAATTAAAAACACGTGGGAGCTTTAATCCCTCAACGAAAACCTGATTTAAATGTTATGATACGACTACACCAATATATAACAACCACAATCTTCAGTTTTTTTAACTTTGTTTTACTCATTGCAGGTAATTGGTTTTTATTTATTATATATCAATATGAGCTAGTTAAATGAGATTACATAATTTTACTTCTTATTTATTTCTCAGGCGTTTACTAAACATCAACTTTGAGATCAGTAGTATATTTATTTTAAAAAATAATAATATCAATATTTTAAAAATTGTCGTTGAACCAGTGGAACATCTGATTTTGGTTGAACCGGTTCAACTAGGTTCAGGGTTAGAGCAATGAAAATATACCTTTAATTTATCACAAACTCTGTGGAAACAATAACCAGAAACTTTTGACGAAAAAAATATTATGAGATTTTATTTGCACTAATCAGTATTGGGTACAAAATATAGAACAATGAAGGACTCTGTTTTCAAGAAATCATTTTAAAGTTTTAGAGGATTGACAAGCTGCATGGATTGATTTTCAATTTTCAAATATATAAAGTTTTTACCCAAAAGGAAAAGATAACTTTGATCAGGAGAAAATACTAGCCACATTTCCATGGCTAGTTGTCACCCTATATATCCACGGACCATAGAAGTAGTTGGCTAGACTCTTTCAGATGTCACCACGTGGCATTGGCTAAGTCTAGACTTCACCGATGTCAAGGCCACGCCGGTTGTTCTTTATGGCGGAGAAGCCATGTTCTGCATATATATATCGGGGATGTTTTAATTAGATAAAAAATTCTAGTATTTGGTTAATCATATGACCACCACTAATATTGCGGGTTGATTTGCCTAGCTACTAACAAAACCAATAAAGAGGCATGAACCAGTACCGTATGCAAGGGGTACTGATGATAGACTTGTACATTTCGTGCACGTTACACTCGGTTTCTCATAAATACAGAGGAGATGAAGCATACAGCAGTATTGTTGCCTAAGGAATACTCTGCAACATGGTTCGTGGAGTTCCCTTGAAAAAAATTTTAATTCAAAAATTGTATGATAACTCTAATTAGACCAGCTCAATCCTAGTGGTACCTCGAATGTTAATACCATTAATGTAATCGATCAGCCTCCAAGGATCAATAATAGAGGATGCGAGACTATGTACTCCGAATCAAACACTTGTATATATTTATTGTGAGTTTTTACATCCTGTTGTGGTTGTCATCCTAGCAGCCTAGTTGATAGTTCCTATTTTATCCCTTACCTGGACTGCCAACGAGGATGCCACATCACGGTATAAACCCTCACAAGGAAATTTGGCAGACATATCACCACTCATTTTTAATTATTATTTATTTTATCCAATTATTATTTTCTTATGGTTTTTGAAAGCCCATTTAATAAATCTAAACAAGAATTAAATACAATTACAATATCATAAAGAGGATGAGAGAGGAATATAAGACATAATCTTATTAAATGAACTATTGGATCAAGAAATAACTAAAAATCATATACTAATCAATTACATGAAATATATTGATCTATTTATTAAAGTTTTTAGTTTATGACAATGATGTCAATGGTGATGTTGGAGGTAGTTATATGTTGGGGATTCAAACTGGAAAAGCTTGAATGTTTAGGGTTAAGGAAAGAGGGGATTAGGTTAAGGACAGGAGGAAAGGGGAAGAAGGAAAACTAAAAGTGAAGATGTTTTCTGTTATTTTAACCTAATTGGTCCAAAGTGGTGTTCAAAGAGGAAGTACTGCTATTATTACGTGGATACGTACTTTCTACTGGAGATGCCATAGACGCAGTGGTTGTTCAAAGAGGTACTACGTACTACGCATAATAAGATCTTATAGAATAAACCAGAATAAACAGATAATCATAAACAAACCCTTACTTTAGTAAAACCCACCATAATGCTCATTAATGATCCATAACAATAATAATAAACCTAGTAATATATTCCTAACAACCAACCCCATCAAGCCTGCCCATGTTATCCAATGTCCATGGACTTTGGTTTACAATAATCTCAAGTAATACTAAACATGTGGAACATTTCATGAGATGGTTTTTTTTATATTGTTGCAGGGTCTTATTAGTGGGTGGCCAAACAGAGCTGGACCAATAGTAAATGTAGGTGCTTTGAACTGTTATGATGCTGTTCGTCGATTGTCTAAATAAGTGAAGAATGTATTAGAGTAAATGGAGATTACTGAAAAAACACAACAGTCCATCAAGTTGTGTATTTCTGACTTTTTAGCAATGTTGTCGGTCTCCTAAATAGATCAAAAGTGCAACTTGGATCTGATATATATCTCTTGGAAAATGCTATCTGCAATAGTAAGTATCTGACGTGCATGACATAACCAGCCAATTCGAAACACAGTTGCCTAGGGTATTTTATCCTTTAGAATTTAGGATTTAGGTTTTTATAAAACAAATAGTAATTTATTATTTTTAAAGTTTTCCTACTAGCTAGTTATGTCATGTGTACTGCAGCCTAGGTGCAGCAAGGATTAGTCATATCTCTTGCATATACCTAAGTACTATTAGTTTTATTACTTGCCTGGTCTCAAATGTCGTATATGCCTTGCGAGATCCACTTGAGGATCAATTGTTTTCTTGCCATTAATCTTCGTCCTAAAATCGTAATATCTATGAACCTTTGTTCAATAAAAAATTAGCACCAATGAACCTTTTTGCAGAAAAAAATCAATAATGCAAATATTTAGGACCAACTTTATTGAAAGAATAACCTTGGTACTAGTAGTAGAGTATGTTTCTAGGTTTACAGAAATAATGAATTCGGTTCTCCAAAAATCTAGTATTTTTTCTTTATACTATTTCCATTGGTTTTAATCTTAATATATCCCATGGGGAAAATGTGGCTTATGAGATTTTAGAGTTTTCCCTTAAAAATAATATTATTAATACATATTACACAGACGCCACTTTCCTGTGAGTGTGGAGAATTTGTCATGTAAGAGTTTTTTGAAGGGTCATTTTTAAATGTTTATTGCATAACTGCCATTTTGCAAATTGAAAGTGTTTATTGCATTACAATCCAAAGAGTCGCACCTATAGGAAAAACTGAACTTTTCACCATGTTAGCATTTATGATTTTTTAGTAAATTAAATCAATAAATATAAATAAAGTGCCTTACTTCATAACGAAAAATAATATTACAAGGAAAAATATTATCTTTTAATTGGAAGTTGATCGTTTTATGTAGTATATATATTTAGAAGCATATTGGAAATATAAGTTAAAATTGGAGCGTATGAGAATTAGAAAACCTACAAAAGCATAGATGATGCCATATTCCACACGTATCATCCAGGACATACTTCTCCAAAACCATCAATAAAAATATAAAACAATAGTACAATCGAAGGAAAAACTTGAAGTAAACAGAACATTGTGGTGCTTAGTCAATCTTCAGCAATCCAAGTTGAGGAAGACAACTAAAATAGCAAAATATCTAGTAAAGCCTTGACATAAACGCTGTACCGTGCGTGTAAGTAAAACTCAAAAGGTTTTTATTTAAATATTATTAATAGAAATAATATTTGTTTAAACTTTAAGTAATTCAGTTGGAAAAAAATTTCTCACAATGTTATTTTATACTTTTACCCATGACCGAAATAGATTGAACCATATAGAATCAATATATTGAAGCATCCCTGGACGAGTACTTCAAACATGTGTACAAAGCTGAAGCAACTATCCCCCAAGATCCTCTAAATTTTCAGCAGACCAACACCCCAGCAGATCAGCAAAGTGAAAATTTTTACCGCACCATAATAAAAAGGTGATTTACAAAGCATTATTTTTTGTGGAGTCCCACGCCCGGACTAGATGGTTTCCATGCAGTTTCTATAATCACCATTGGTCCCTTTTTAAAGAAGACACCACCCAATTTTCCTAAATATGTCTTCATCCGCCTCAAATCCCCATGATTTGAATCTAAAAAAATCATATACTAATTAATTACATGAAATATGTTGATCTTGATCTTATTATTAAAGTTTTAGTTTATGACAGTGATCCCAATTAATTGTGATGTTGGAGGTAGTTATATGTAGGGGTCACAGGACATGGATAGGACAAGGATATGGATTGCAAAGGATAGGCCAAGGATATGGATTGCAAAGGATAGGCCAAGGATATGGATTGCAAAGGATAGGCCAAGGATATGGATTGCAAAGGATAGGCCAAGGATATGGATTGCAAAGGATAGGACAGAGATATTGATTTACACTCTTTGAGGGAAGCAAACAAGTAGAAATTAGTGATTAGATTCTATCATTCTCATCAATATATAAGATACATGACTACATGATAATGCTTACACAAATATCACACCGGCAAGACTAGATTATTATTTAACTCTTGCGTCTGCTCTTCCTAACAGAGAGATGAACTCGACGGCGACTGTGAGAGCATTTCTGGAAGCCAACGAACTGAGACTCGTCGACGACCACGAGGATTCCGACCCTCCTCCGGCCAAATCCGAAACTCCCCTGAAGACAATACAGGGCACTCCGTTGGACCTCGCCGTCTGCAAACAAAAGGCGGGAGAGAAGGGTTAATAATTTAATTCAGAAAAGCGTGAAATATCGGCAGAGAAGCAGAGAGGGAGAAACAGAGAAAGATGGCGTATACGGACCATGACGATGGCAGCGCTTTCTTCGTCGACGGTGGAGACGTTAAAGGTACTGAAAAGAAACTCTCGATAAGCAACATTATCTATAAAAATGTCCGCCGTGGATCCCCTGTGTCCGAAGACCACTTTGGGTACTTCCGGCAGACAATACGTCGCGTTCTCGCACTGCTGCAGCTTCAAATCCTGCCAGCATATTGCAGATTAAAAATGGGAGATCTTTTTTATTTTTATCGAGTAAATCAAAGTCGAGGTCGGAAAGTAAAGAAAGAAGCTCACCCGAAGCGTTCCTGCGAGATGGTACCACGACGCGTCGGGCTGGAGCCAGAAGACCTCCTCCATGGACCGACCGACGGAGTAGAATTCTTCAGGTTTGAACTGCACCCTCGACAGCGAGTTCTCCCCTGCCACCGGAATGTTGAAACTCCCTATCGCGAGCTCCGGCAAGTCTCCCTTCTCCGAGTTCAATTTCTGTCGTTTAATTCAGATATGGATCAGAAATGGAAACAGAGCACGAAACCCCGCATCGATTTTGATCGAAATTGAGATATGATTCAGTGACGATTCACCATCCAGGCCCAGGAGCCAGTGAAGGCAACGTATTTGAGGACGCTAACATCGCCGAAGGACAAGGAGTCATTGGCACTTCCGGCGGTGCCGTAATGGACGATTCCCCTCATCTCAAACACGTCTATCAGGATTTGGACCGTAACTCCAGCGTTCAACTATACAGAATATATGTTCAAATGGGTTTCAATTTTGTTTCTGAAAATCCTGATTAATCAAACGAGAGAGGATACAAGTACCCTGTACCCTTCTTTGGCCGGACATTACACAGATGACATCTACGTCTCTAATGGTTCCAATGTGGAACTCCCGCCCTGTAACAATACCAATTGAAATCAGAGAAATATTTAACGTTCCAATTAGATGGAAGAAGAGACATTTTGGAGAAACCCAAAATGAAAAAAAATCGAAATCAGAGAAACCCAAGATGGAAGGAGAAGCAGCTTTAATTGGGGAGGTGGGGATGGGATCTAGTGGTGACCGGAGATATGGACGGACGGTGACCGGGTCCGGGGACGGAAGAAACCGGAGTCGAAGAGGGCTCGTTCTTCGGCCTCGTACGCCATCACGACGCCGACGTAAGCTCCGCGAGCGTTCACTTCTTCTACCACTTCCCGAAGCGGGTGGCTCCCAGGTAGCGCCGGGACGAGCGGCGCCGAGTTAAGAGCGTACAGTACGAAGAATAGAAATCCGAGCATCGACTTCGTGTCCGGTTCCATTCTAGCTCCTTGACGAAAGATGAGATGAATCAGGGATTCTTAAATAATGCCACTAGTGGAACTTCAATACTGTGTCAACGGTACGTTACTGTAGCGTACCGTTTGCGTACAGTCTGACGTGGAATGCTTATGTGGCATCCACGTCAGCTGCCTCTTTGGCATAGTGAAAACCGGTTCTCTTGAGCGGCAGAGAGAGGGAGGGAGGCCGGAGCGAGAGCGGGAGGGAAGGAGGCCGGAGCGAGAGCGGGAGGGAAGGAGGCCGGAGCGAGAGCGGGAGGGAAGGAGGCCGGAGCGAGAGCGGGAGGGAAGGAGGCCGGAGCGAGAGCGGGAGGAAGGAGGCCGGAGCGAGAGCGGGCGGCCTCCTCCCGCGCCGCGGCGAGCGGCCTCCCTTCCCAAGCTGCGGCGGGGAGGGAGGGAGGCCGGAGCACTCCGCGGGGCGGCCTCCCTCCCGCGCCGCGGCGAGCGGCCTCCCTTCCCAAGCTGCGGCGGGGAGGGAGGGAGGCCGGAGCACTCCGCGGGGCGGCCTCCCTCCCGCGCCGCCGCCCTCTCCCTCCCTCTCCCCTTCTCCTTCCCTCTCCGGCCTCCGGCCCTCTTCCCCTCTCCTTCCCTCTCCGGCCTCCGGCCCTCTTCCCCCTCTCCTTCCCTCTCCGGCCTCCGGCCCTCTTCCCCTCTCCTTCCCTCTCCGGCCTCCGGCCCTCTTCCCCTCCTTCCTCTCCGGCCTCCGGCCCTCTCCCCCTCTCCTTCCCTCTCCGGCCTCCGGCCCTCTCCCCCCTCCGGCCCTCTCCCCCCTCCTTCCCTCTCCGGCCACCGGCCCTCTCCCCCCTCTCAAACCGGAACCCGAAGGTTCCGGTTTTCTCTATGCCGAAGAGTCAGCTGACGTGGATGCCACATAAGCATTCCACGTCAGACTGTACGCTAACGGTACGCTACAGTAACGTACCGTTAGCATTATTCTTTTCGTATTTCTACCCACCATCCGTTGTTTTCCACACGCCTGCCTGCCATCTTCCATTCCCAGTCTTTGGTCTTCCACCAAGCACCCAGCCACAACCTACTCACTTGGAGTCCCCACTCACCTCCAGTTCTTCATCCTCATCTTTTATTAAAGTATACCTGCATCTGACCCTACCCACTTCTCCACCAGCCGGTGCTTCCTGGCCTATAGATCAACCGATGGACCAGCGACCACTGATAGGATAACTATTCATATCTCACCCAACTGCCCCACTGGCCACTGACCCTATGAAAACGAGGTCCATGACCGGCAGGCTCCAACCCAAATCCTTCCACTCAACTTGTCGTCCACCCCTACTTCCTCCCTCACCTGCTGACCTAACTTGCTACAGTCAAGTAGTGAAGCAGCCAGAATAGTAGCATGAGGCTATCCAAGCAGAGTTTAATGCATTATTAGCTAACAACATATTGATCACATGGAATAAGTGCTATAAGGGTGCAAGACCATATCTGATGGCAGCATTTGTAGAATTGTAGAGAGAGAGAGAGAGAGAGAGAGAGAGAGAGTTGAAGTCCTGATTGATTTCGGATTTATCTCGGAATTGGTTTTCGGGGAAGGCGACGTATTAGGGGACGCTAATGTCGCCGAAAGACAAGGAGTCATTAGCACTTCCGGCGGTGCCGCAATGCCCGATTCCCCTCATCTCAAACACGTCTATCAGGATTTGGACTGTTAACTCCCGCGTTCAATACATAATATATGTTCACATGGGTGTACCCAAATGAGTTTCAATTTTGTTTCCGAAAATGCTGATCAATCAAAATGAGAGAGACAAGCACCTTGTACTTTGAACTGAGACTATGGTTAAATGCTTATGTTCTGTAGAGTTCTGATTGATCTCGGATCAATTATCTTGAGAATATCCTCTGAAATCACATTGTTATGATCTTTCCCACATCACCTTAATTCATTTGCAGAACTAAGTCACCCCCAACAGGGACGTCGTAAACACTGGCTGATTTTCTTTAAAACTCTTAACCCCTACCCGAAGAGACAACCCTAGGGAACTAACCAAGTAGTTGGATTTCATCTCACAGCAGAAGAGTCGTCCAATGTCCCACATTTGCATTAGTACTTGAAAGCGGTTGTCAAAGAGCTAGGTCCTGCATCGCCCAAACCTCTGTCGTCGGTGGCTACACCATCCCAGAAGGCACACAGGTCGTACTGAATGAACCCTTGGACCATTCAAACAGATCCGTAGTTCTGGAACGCCCCTCGAGGGTCTGCTTTGGGAATCATCCCATTTGCAAAACGGACGACTTTACATGTTTTGGATATATTTCATCAGAATATTCCAGAGGTAAATATGAGTGAAATATTTGAAGTTGACCTTCTATAAGCTTTACCCAAAGGGCTTGTTAAACTGGCACTCGTATGGACCCTCGTAAAGTTTTTATATCTTGTAAATTTATGTGATCTAATATTCGATGTTGTACAACATATTCAGTATCACAGCCAATGCCAATGTCACTATGGATATGTTCTCGAAAGGATTAGTAGATAGTGTATATATAACCCAAAACCAACAAATCTTCTGCAAGAGAACAGCGGGTGCACAAGAGGCAAAAGGAGTATATATAACCCAAAACCAACAAATCTTCTGCAGGAGAAAAGTGGGTGCACAAGAAGCAAAATAACCAAGTGGCATTAATCTGCTTACGAATCACAACCTTAGTCTCTCATAGTTATGTAATAAAATGAGACGACAACAT
Source organism: Aristolochia contorta (assembly GCA_022405105.1). Classification (NCBI taxonomy): domain Eukaryota; kingdom Viridiplantae; phylum Streptophyta; class Magnoliopsida; order Piperales; family Aristolochiaceae; genus Aristolochia; species Aristolochia contorta. The sequence goes on along the minus strand of CM039665.1, from coordinate 11,976,626 downwards.
CAGGCTGGCCCCACAACACTATCATCACTATCATAACTATCAGCCTATCTCCTACAAATTCATGAGGCGTTCAAGAGGGAGTCAAATCAAAATAGACAACATTATATCAGTGAGGTGAATCAAAATAGGCCTCCTGCCGCTGTACAAATGAGGTGAATGTATTCCTGGGGCGGCCTGGAATAGCTCCGCTTTGACTGGAACAAACCACCTCTTTCTTTGTATGTATATATAACTCCATTCTTTATCTTTCATCATCTATATCAGCAGCAGCCGAGAGCTTGCACCACTTCTTTACATGCGCTGAGGAACACAGGCCCATCCGGAGCCCCTCTTTGGTCATGTTTGGGATGCTCCCTCCACCGAATGGCTCCACATCTCTCAAAACAACAGAAAACTTGCAAGGATCTGGGGTTAACCTTCCACCATTCTGGTTGTTGCAGCCCATGCATGCGTGCAAAAACCTGCCCTTTGTCCTGTCTTCTCCAATCCATACAGCATGCTTGAAGTACCAAAACACCACCCATTATATTATTGAGACAAGTAAATGACCTCAGAACAGGTGATCAGGAGAGCAAAGTATCGGCACACATGTCAGCCACAACCAACTTGCTGGATGCAAAGTATGTAACCCATCACTTCAACACGGACCTATCATGGCTCAGCCATTGTAGTGCAGTTTCTGACTTTGCGCATTCTGGCCCGCCTGCTGCTGACCAGCCTGCAGGTTTATAGGTTGAGAGTTGTACTGTGTGAATGGCTGAGAGTAGAGAGGATTCATCAGGCCCTGCAAGTGATTTGCACGCATGTTCAGCTGTCAAAAGCATAGGATTCAAATTTAAACGATTCAACAAAATTATCCCAGACACATTACATGTTCCTTGTGCCTTCAGATACATGTTAGCAAGAAAACTCCATGTTATTTTTTAACTTAAAAGAAAGAGAACATAGAGAGAAGAAACTGCATTTGCAAGAAATAAGAGGACAACAATTGTTGTTCACTATTGAACGTTGATGGCTTTAGGTACTTTATTTGTCAGGATAGAAAAAATTACTTTAAATGGAGTGGTACTAGCCATAACAATTGACCTGTGATTGAAGAGGACTTGGTCCGGCTACACCAAAGTGTGATTGTGAAGACTCATCTTGCTGGTGTTCACTAAATCCAACTTGTGTGAATAAACCTTGAGACCCGTGCTGCATATAGTCCTGTATAAAATTCATATGAAAATCAATAACCAGGAAAGAATACAGGCTAGCAAAAGTGTAAGACAGCTTCAACAAAACCTGAGATATGAAGTCATTGCCAGTGCCTAAGTGGGAATATCCACCCTGAGTGTTTTGATTGAGGAAGCTTCCAGGGAACCCAGACTGGGTTCCTCGTGCAACATAATCAACTCCATACCCACTCTGAGAAGCCTGTGTTGCAAATAAACATTAGAGGGCAAGATCTTGATAAGTGCAAACTTTTAGTATAGTTTGAACCTACCTGTGTTGAAAAATCTGCAACGTTATATGCAACATGAGATCCTTGGCTTTTGAAGTCATCACCAAGAAAATCCTGAAACGATTTTTAAAATTGGGAAGTATGTTAAAACTAGATGAGAAAGAAATTAAAGAATGCCTATATGTATTGCAACTAAATGCACCTGAGACATGCCACCAATGGAAAATCCTTCACGGAATGTCTGGCTAAGACCCTGAACAGGCATCTGCAGCAGTGGTGAATGAAAATCAGGTCACACTGCTTTTATCTCAGACTTTATAAAATAAAATCTAAAAAGAACTGCAAAATAAAAAGGAAATGATATAGAATGCAAGAGATTAAAAAAATTTGAGCAGACCTGAGTCATGAGTCCTGATTGAGATAATGGGGCTCCAACAGATGGCTGACTATTCGGATTGTCCAAAGCAGGAAAATTAAAGGCTGACCCTAGATTCCCAATAGGTTGCTGAGAACCTTGCTGATGAGAGAGGTGTCCACCTATCGGACCACCTGCATTACCTCGTCCAGCACCAAAACCCCTGCTTCCTGCCTGAGGAACTTGAGGAACAGCTCCAATTGGTCCATGGACAGCCCCACGAGTTGGAATAGCATATGGCTGAGAATGTGGCCCACCAGGAAATGGTGGAAGAGGAATTCTGGGCACAGCATATCCAGCTGGTGGGACACCAGGTTTATGCGTACCATTAGGCGGTCCAAACTGCATATAAGAATGACCTACAGGTGGAGAAACAATTCTGACTGTATTAATTTAATTTGTTTTGATAAGATTATCGCACCAAAAACAACTAAATAATTGAACTGAAAATTATGAGGAAAAGCTATTCTAATATTCAGGTTGAATTACAAAATCCTGTTTATCTAATACACGAGAGCCATTCTGTAAACAGCTTTTACTATACATGAGAGCTGAAGTACACAGTACAAATACCTTTGCCACGATTACCCCTTTTATCAGCATTTGGGCTTGATGAACCAATAGAACTGAAGGAATCATTTGGTAAGGCTCCAGGTCCACCACCAAACAGAAGCCGGCGATCATTGTAGATCTATTTATAAAATCGAAGATGAAAAACAAACTTAGAGAATGTTCTGATTGATCTGACTATAAAAACTTGAACATAAAACCAACATACAGAATAAAAATCGGCTGCATGAAGAACTTTCTACCTTTTTTGGCTTTTGAAACTGAACCATGCTTTGTTTCAGGTTATTAAGAGGACCCTCGACAAGACATTCATGTTCCTGCAGATAAAATTGAAAGGTTTGAACACATATGGGAAGGACAGAACTCAGAAAAACGATAACAAAATTTCTATTAAAACGCGCATAAGATGAGCTAACAAAACATGAAATACCTTATAATGGGTCAATAAGCTGTTCCATAGGGGTTGTTTGCTGAGGACTTTAGGATTCCCCAAAATAACTATTCCATAACGAGCACGCGTCAATGCTACATTCAGCCTCCTTGGGTCATTAAGGAAACCAATTCCCTTCAGACATTGTCATACAAAAAAAAGCCCGAATTTTAAGCAGTTAGATGCACCACTTAGTCCATACACCGACATGATGAGAAGGTATAAAATTTCAAAGTCACATCATAATTTGCCATATCTCAGAGATAGGGTTTCATCATGACTTAAATGCCCACCTGATGCTCATTGCTCCTCACACATGACAGAATTATGTAATCCTTTTCTCTCCCCTGGAAAGAATCAACACTTGCAACCTATAAAGAAAAATGAAGTATATTACGGTAGCCATCAATTATAAAAAAATTAAGGAAATACCAGCTCAAAAGCAGAGTATAACCTCAATTTCCTTGTAAAGCTGTTGCCTTAAGGCCCCATTTCTTGACATATAGTTTACGATGTAAGCCCGTTGTCCTTCATATGGCGTTATCACACCGATCTGCAGGTATTTTGGAGTTGTAATAGCATCGAAATTAAAAATGAGGGAAAACAACAATCACAAAAATATATATTAGCATACCTGACTAGGAACCACACCACTCCGCAGAAATGTGGTGACAATTTTTTCCACATTTGCAGCCTCAGTCCTATTTAGGTAGGATGTTCCACTGGCACTTATCTCCTCTTGTCCCATCTAAGAGAATATTTAGCATGTTACTAACATAGTCTTGCAGAAAAGCTCATCAGCTAAATCAAATTAAAAGATACTTACCTGAACATAAAAGAACATTGGACGATTTGGCACAGGCCAGGGAAAGTCTATACCAGTTGTTTGCCTCTCGTTGATGGTAACACCATTCTGAAGGGTACCTTCATAGAAGCTATTTGAAGGAAATTCTGATAAACAAGGATGCATTCGATATTGAACCTGCAATTACCACCATGATGAATAGGTAGGGTAGAATGAAACAGCTGGGTATCAATCAGTGGTAGCGTGTACCAAACTGGAGACAACCAGGAGATGAAAACTCTTTTCTGGAAGACACAACACAACTCATACCTGCAATCTAAAAGGTTTTACTCCCAGCAGTACAAGACGCTCAAAAAGGGACTGAGCAAGACCTGCACGCGCTGCTTTCTTGCACATAATCACCGGACCCAGTTGACAATGGTCCCCAACTAGAACAACCTTATTAATAAAAACATATTTATTAGTGGAGAAAATATCAAAGGGCTATTAACAGCAAATGCATGGAGAACAATGATCTATTACCTGTTTGACCCCGAGAACCAAAGGGATAAGGCACTCAGGCTCTGTTGCCTGGGTAGACTCATCAATAAGAACCTGCATAAAAAATAAGTAATTAAACACAAAATAAAAAGGAAGGAAAATAATCATATGCAAAATGTATTTTCTCACCTGCCGAAATCTGAAGTTGGCTAACCGAGGATCGCCAGCACCAACACAAGTGCAGCAAATAACATCAGCACTCTGGGATATTTCCCTCTCAGTAGCACGTTTCAGAGCCTTGTACTTCTTTTCATCACTGCTTGACAGTTCCCCTGACACAAAGTACACATTGAATCAAACTTCATTACATTATTCTAAAAATGCTTCGGATTACTCTCCCGGTACTTCAATACAATCGCAATGTCAAAAATACCATTAATAAGGAGATTATCTCTTAAAATCAATGTCAGGTAGAAAGTTAAGTCTTCTGAAACTTTGACCTAAGAGGGTATAATAAGGATATTAATACCCGGACGTCTTGTTCAGATGTTTCTAGGGCAGAGTACAAGTGAAGTATTTCAGTACTGAACCATTAGGCCCAGTAACATAAAAGCAAACCAAAAACAAGTTTCCATCCTTCTGGAAAATTCACAAAACATAAAAATACACACAAGATATCGCTCAAGTATTAAATTTATTATTATTTGGGAGTAAAATTTAATAAATTGGGGAAAATAATAGGTTACATTAAAACATAGAGAATATCAGCCGAAACTGAAAAGTACATTACCACAAAATATTAAGCAGAAAAAAGAAAAATATCCTTCAAAGAAGCATTCTAAGCCTAGAACTACATAAATCTGCAAAAGAATACAACCTAGACTGTTACAAGAATATCATCATGTGCCATTCTTCTATATATTTCTAAATGAAGGAGAAAAAACTGAAGAATATTATACCTTGTTCATCTTTCAACTGTTGGAGCTTGTGAAGTTCACTTTTCTCAGAAGTGTCAAGATGCCTTACCTGCAAAAACCATTTAAAACAGCTGCTAATATTGGCAAAATCTCATCCATGATTCATAGATAAAAGCAACATAGCCATGCTAACAATCATCTGACCTGATAGTGAAGTGTCAAATGCTCAACAGGGGAGCTGACAGCTTCCCTAGATTTTGCGCATAATCTGACTACCTGAAATCCAAGCAAGAAAAAGAAAAAAAAAAAAACAGTTACAACCAAAGAAAAATCTTTATCTCAATTAACAATAATTTCAGAGCAAGTAATTGAAAGAAAGAAAAGGCCTTTCATTGAATGGCTTTTTGCTTCGCTTTTTGAAAAGCTATTTAACAACAGATACTACCAACCCATGCATGAATTTTTTTGCAAACAAGTTAGAGCAAGAACAATCTCAATAACAGAAAATATGAAAATCCACAAGGATGTAAAATCTCCAAAGAAAGAGGAGAAAAAATGATTGCATCGGAAGAAAATTAATCCAATAAAAATTCTTAAAAAACCTAACTCAAATTACCTTCAACCCAGTAGCACTGATCTTCTCTGCAAGCTGATCAACAGCAACATTACTAGGGGCACAAACTAAGACCTGAGAAGCATTTTAAATGCAAAATCAGGCACAGGAGTTCTCAAATTATAGCTCAAAACTAATGCAAACTAAGCACCTTGAACTCACCTGCCCCTGGCCCTGCTTTGCCATATGATACACAATGGCAGCGGATGTAACAGTTTTCCCTGTACCTGGAGGACCCTGAATTAAACTGATTGGTTTCTGAAGGACACTTTTAACAGCAAACACCTGTACACAGAAATAATGAGAATCCACATAACCAGAGCTTGCAGGAGCACAAAATAGAGTAAGAATACTGAAATCTCATAGCCGCTTTGAGATAACAAGAAAATATGCAACTGCGCTGCCAAGAAAGAACATCAGAAAATTATTCATGTTTTTCTATACTTACATTCCCACTCAACAGCAAACAAACAAGCCAGACACTTATGTCACCATAAAACCAAATTACTAAAAAAACACATGATTTCAGGCAGACATTGTCCCAGAAGGTAAAATTACAACACTTCAATTTAAAGGACACCTAGCTTCTATCATTCATTTTTTTTGGAAGAACATTTAAAAAAAATGGAATGGCATTCAAGGACAAAGACCAAGGGCCAAAAAAAGTCACATGACGGGGAAGATAAAACAATAAGAAAGAGCTGGTCCACATCCACCAAGGTTCCCACATTTCTAGCAGACATAAATGTAAGAAGTATCAGCCTAATAAAATTCCATATCCGAAAATTTTTGTGAATCTAGGTAAACCCTGATGGCAATGCACTCAAAGTGATACCCATGCACCAAAAAAATCCCTGATATGCTACATTAGTAAACCAACACCATCTCTGTTCTACAACAACAAAAAAAAAGATACAGTATGATAGAGTACTTGTTTTAATAATCCTGAAAATACTGCAAAATCAAATTCGCTAAAGCCAAAATGTAGTTGCATCACAACCCAATTGGCCCAACTTATCATATGTGGCAAAAGACAGCATACCTGAGAAGCATTGAGCTCAGGAAGGCCAGGAGCACCAAAACGACGAGGTAGTGCATTACGAACAACCTGAAGTTCAACTTCATGCCCCAGCAAGTGATGATAAATATAGCTACATATACAAGTACAAATGATATTTTCAATCAGACGCAGCTGGAAGAATGCGGCCCAATTCAGAGTTCCCAACACAGAAAACAACAGAATGTTGTGGTTGATTTCTAACATAATGTACAAATCAGAAAAGCAACTATTTGGCCAGTTGGCCAACACGTCACTCACCCACTAACACTTGTTTCATCGACAGCAAAAGTCTTCATTGCTCCCTGCATCCGATCAAAGCTTGTACTCTTCCAGACAAAATCAACACTAAATCCATGGTTCACATCAACTGGAACACCCTAAACAACAACAAATAAAGCAAAAATAATTATGAATAGTTGCAGAAAATTCAGGGAACTCCTAATTGTCCACTGGCCTCTTCCACAGGTAATAATTTTCCAGAATCAACATAAATAGATATTGAAAAGTCAATAACAAAAACTAATATACCTGACTAGCACGCAACTCAAGTGCCACTTCCTCTTGTGCAGTTAGCTTGATCTAAATTCATTGAGAAGTAACATACCAAATAAGAACAACATCAAAATTTGAACTGCTTCAAAACATAATTAGAAAAATTGTCATTAAATTAATACAAATAAATAAAGAAACAGAACATGAGAGATATATATATAAATCCCGTGAAGCTTATACTATGGGAACTCTTCCAGAACTAAGAATACATACCACATGCCCCACAGATTGCCATGCAGGATGTGTTGCATCTCCAGAATACCGTAGCCGCAACTCATCACCAGGAACAAGCCTCAACTCATTATCTTCCTATAGCATCATTATTGCCACAATTATTATAAACATAAGATAATTTAACTAAACAACTAGAAAAGATCATAAATATCCCACCATGTTGTAAACTGAAATTAGTGTAGCACACTCAAATTCAATACCTTTGGGAATACAAAGTACGCAATACGCTTCTTATTCAAACCAATATCCCAACGGATGGTAACATTATCTTTACTTTGAGATTCTTTCATCATCTAAAGGAAACAAAGAACCGTGTTAATTTAAGTTCATATGCAGAATCCTGAAATCTGCAAAATAAAACCTAACGAAGAAACAACTTAAAATATGAACCAGACTCCCCAAATTTTTTTTTCACATTTCAAGATGATAGTTTCACATAGCCAAAGGTATGACAGAGAGCAAACACTAACTTTATCATAGTCAGCTTCAAGTTTGACAAGTGGGGCAAACACATTTTGATACTGCAATTGAAAATAGAAAAGATTAGCAAAGTCATATCCATCGATAAAGCCCAGGAATTACAAAACAAAGGTATAAAAAAGAGAACAAGAAAAAATGTCTAACAGAAATATGAGCAAAAAGACACTCTCGCATCCACTATCATGCTCCTTAAAGTAAAAATGGTTACCTGATACGCATCTTCATATTTTAATGCCACAGGTTGAGGCTCATCATCTACCCCAGGTTTCTCAAGATCTTCAAGAGTAGCATCAGGGTTCGTTTTCCATAATTCCTCTACCTTATTGATTTGTTGAGCACTAATCTGCCGTGCTCTTAATTGCTCTTGTTCAGAGGGGATCTACAGTTGCCAAAAAAACAGAAAAAAAAAAAGCATAGAGAATGTTTTAATATCTTTAGAAAATCAACAGTGCAATTATTATTTGTGAGAAAATAAACAAAATAAACTTGACAGAGGGTAAGAAAGCATACCTTCACGAGCCACTGCAAGAAACATCTATCGTCAATAAGCGGGCACCACTGGCTCAAGTCCCAGTTCATGTCCTTTAGTGCATTCACACTCAAACAAGGCTCCCGACATAAGAGAACAACTACACTCTCTGTCTTGGCAGATATAAACCCCAAAAGAAATACATTCCGGCAACCACAGTTATAACATTCAAGGATTGTTTCCCCTAAGGGGCTATCTTTATGAAGACAAACTTCCTTGTGTTTTGCGCGGACCTACAACAGAACGAAATGTAAAGAGCAAGATTAGTTCAGTTGACTTCCACAGAGAGATAATTCAAACATATGCAAGAGATATCTGGCACAAAGTGGCCAACAATATAAGATTAAATCATTGAGGTTTATAATTTCAAGTTTTAGTACAAACGCATTTTCCTCTTCCGAAATGGAGTATGATAAAAAATAACTCAAAACACATACAGCAAGTAGCAAGCATCAACCTGGGACAGATGAAAAACACGCTTACAGTTTTGTACTTTCGTTGGGATACTAAATCTGAAATTTTTATGAGCCAGTGCTTCCTAAAGGGTCGATGTGCTTTATTGCACTTAAAGCTCTGAAGTAAAATAGAGTGATAGCTAAGCTAGTATCTTCCAACATATTGATTTTGCAGGTTACAAAAGCATTCAAGTGACTGCTTAAGGTGCTTTGAGTGTCCTACTTTTCACACTTTTTAAAACAACTACTTACCATTTTTTTTCAATATATATAACTTATCAAGACTCATCTACCTAACTAATATAATTTTGTCTCCTTCAGAATCAAACATCAAATATGTATCAAAAAATTTATCTTTGACTCTGAAGGAGACAATTAAATTAGTTAGGTAGATGAATGCGTAAGGAGTTCTTCAAGTAAAAGGAGCGGTAAGTAAAACATCAAATATCATGAAACTTTTAAAGACAACCAGTAAGTTAAACACAAGAAACATTCTGTTACAACTCCTAACATTTTTTAGGTGATGATAATAAAGGGAAAATCCAGGCCAAAATCCACCAACACGGTTACCAATAACAAGACCTAACAACACAAGAAATTGGATTCCTGCCCCATAACCCAATGAATCACCTGCAGAGTTTGCTGATTCCACCTGCTTGTCCCAACCCAAAGGCTACCATCTTGCATCAACAAACAAGTTTTTCTAGCTATAGTTTTGGGTACTGAAAATGACAGCCTTTAAGAGTAGTCCCAGCCAGCAATCAGACCAAACTAATCTATTACATGTGGCCAATATAAAACCATGCATTCAAAACCTGATCTAATTGTGTCAGCCACTGAGAGTGTGTCAATAACATTTTTTAAATCTTTTAACACAGCATCGACAGGACCAAAATTTCCACAGCCACTTAATCAATAAGCCTTTCTTCATCGGACAGTAGTCTTCGACTCCTACTCCATATGTTTTTAGATAATGAATACCCCCATCGAAATATATGGAACATGAATTTTTCTGATTCACCGCCCTATAAGAACCTACCTTCAATGCCTTAAATCTTTTAAGGACACTAGCAGCACAATGACAGGAGTGAAAAATAAAATTGAAGTTGAAGAGTTGCTGAGAATGAGTCTCCCAGCTTAAGATAGCAGCTGATCCCCTCCTCCCAAAAAGGGCACTTTTTTCCTAACTTCCCTAAATAGGTTCCAAAAATTTACGAAGTTTTGTGAGTCCTCACTAGCTCGTTATAACAATTTATTTACATATAAAAAACAATTTCAAGTCAAAACTCAAAGCAGACTAAAAAAACGAAGGAAGTATTAAAAAATTATCTTTACCAATCTTATCTCCTTTCCAGAATCAAAACTCTTGGATATTAGAATAGATCTTTAAAATAATTCTATAACAACAGCTTCAAGGGTTTACCAAGCATTCACCAATCTTCTAGTAAAGATAATCATACATCACCAACAACAGATCATTACAGATAAAGATAACATGATTTTTCAGAGGAAAGCAACATGTAAACAGTAAAGACCCCTACCACATTCTAAATCTCAAAGGTTAGTATACTTTACAGCCCTCGAAAAGGTATAGGTCAAGCCAACATGTGAACTTTCATTTTCATCACTCAACTAAATTAAAATTTGCTGCTTCATTTTATGTTATGTTTACAAAAAAAAAATGTTTTAATGAACAGGGAGAGTTCAGTAAGGATGTATAAGTCAAACAAGTAAATTCAATACAAATTTCGCGAGGATGGGTCTCTAAACACGAGTGGCTGCCAATCCCTCCTTATAAAAAATAAGCAAAATTGTTGAACCGTCTAAATTACTATATTTAAAAGCTATGCCTTTCAATTAAATTCCCGAATTCTTCCAGTATCTCCAAACAGGCCTATTTTCCTAAGACCATTTTAATCTTATTTGTTCACTTTCACACCCAGGAACGATCCCTGTGCATTACAGCACCATTGTTAGTTGCACCTAGAAAATAATTGAATTAATCGCATTCTCTTTTTTGTATTGTCCATATACCTCCGACGTATCTATCAAATGCATGAAACCATCTTCGCATTATCTAAAGCGTTTCATTTGTGTCCTATTTTGTATTCAACTCCCGTATCCAGCACCCTATACACACGACAGTACTAATCCCTAAGCCCAAAATCGTATATTAAGATATGTTCCCACGTGAGGAATCAAAACAGGGAACAAAAATCAATTACTTACCAGGTGATTAACAATATGCGAGCCCGAAGTGTTTCCCCTCGAGTTACAAAACCACTTGCGGCATGAAGGAACGTTGCACCTCACAACACAGGCCGGGTTCTGCACCCCACAGTATCGACAAGCATGCTCCGTAAGATCTCCCTTCCCATACTCATAACTGTCATCCTCGCCCGTCTCCTCGAAATTCAAGTTGCCCATCCCGGACGCAAGTGCATCCACAGCAGGAGAATTGCTGCCGCCTCGCGCTTTCGAAGCGCTGGAGGCGGGCGTGGAAACCGCGCCTGCATCGGTCTGGAGATCAGCGGGTCGGTCGGGTTGGTCCGGAACGGAGTCAGAGGAGGACGGCCATACGGAGGAACGAATTGGCTGCGAGAGCTCCGGGAATTCGGGGTAATCGTAGTCATCACCCTGTGTGTTAAACTCGAGAAAGGTGTACGCATCTCCGCCAGTGTCCGGCTGCGACGCCGTCTCGTAGAGATTGTTTGGGACGACTGTCTGCGCGGCCATGGAATCAACGGACGCGCCCTAGGTCAGCGAGGGCTCGAGCTAGCGTTACGATTCTCCGATTTCCAGTGTTAGGGTTAGGGTTTGACGAGAACGGTTGGGGGTGAAGGGGATGGCCAAAAGCCGCGAGACGAATTTGGAAGAGAAATGAAAAAGAAACAGAATGAAAGAAAGGTGTGTGTGAGAGAGAGATAGAGAGAGAGGGAGACAAATGGACAGGGCCTCTGCGTGTGTTAATATGTCCGTGTACATTTCCGCGTTACTGACTTAGATACCTTGAAACTTCGAGTCGGTGGATATAAAATATAAATCCATCTAAAGTAAGGGCGAGTCCGTCCCCCTCACACATGGTTGATGAAGACTGACTGAATCCTGGTTGGGTCTTGTTAAATCTGTAACCATAGTTCATGGTCCATGAAGGTCACTCAAAGATGCCGACTACCAAATTAATTATAAAAATGAATGTAATGTATACTACAATACAAAGATTAATTTCCTGGTGTTAAGGTACCTGACTTGGATCATACTTTATTATTCTTTTACTAAATATTAATTGATTAATACTTATGCGTGGGTGAGATATGGCATGATCATACTTGTGGTATGAGATTTCTAATATCTAGCTTAGTGTATTGCTCTACTGGTCCATGACTTCACCTTATACTGGTCCATGACTTCACCTTATATTCATTGTGAATTTTTAACTTGAAGATAAAAATGTGCCCATATTAATACAAGTAGAAGAATGTGTATGGAGAGCTTGATAAACCACAAATAATTACTCTCTTGCGATCTAAGGTTTTTTTTTTTTTTTAAAGTCAACTAGCTCGTAATTATTTAAAAGTATATATCATCAATCAAGATTCAAAATGCTTCATTTTTCATTATTATGCAGCGTTTCGAGCTATCCGAATAAAGATCATATTGATTATGATTGACTTCGTTTGTGCCAGCTCCTACTGCTCATAATTCTTTGCAGCTGGTCGAGGAGTAAGGGAAAGATTGGCAGGGAAAGCCTTTTATCTGCCCTATGATGGCACCACGTTCACTTTACAGTATAACTTCCTTACCTTGAAAAACTCGGATTAGTTTTCTCTGCTACATCACTAAATCACAACCCAAAGAAAAACCAACATCACTGGCTCCAAAACTGTAAATCAGTCTTCGAGAATTTCCGAACAAAAAATGACTATTGTTACAAAATTCCCACGTATGAACCATGATGCCCCACCTCCTAATGTTAAAATTTTTTGTATAAATACAGGCTACAAGATGTTCTTCCGCAACTCTAGACTACGCTCACTTCACTTCCATGAACCAGTCAAAATTAAGAGAGGCGGAGTTCTACCATTCCTTCCTTTCGTTTTGGTGAATACCAAAATACAACCTTCCCGACTCTAAAGCCCCTAGAGAGTAATTCAAACTGTAAACAGTGTCTTCAACATGGGGCAGTCGCTCCCTGATGGCGAATTCAGCGCAAGCCTTGAATCCACTCGAAAGGCGATTGGGCGGCAATCTGTGGTATAATTTGTGTTAGAGAGATGTAAAAATGACAGGAGTGAAACAAACTAGCTCTAACAGAGAAAGAACTAAGAACCTGGTATGCAATTACAGTACCTGCTGATGAAAGATGAAGTTCAGTCTTGGAGAAGTCAGTGAATCTGTATCCTGTTTAACAGGAGCATTCAAGAGACCAGATACTAAATTTTTGGTGCTCTTTAGGAGTGCTGATGCTGAAGGAATGTCCAAGCGAGTATCTACTCGTGTGAGGTCCAAAAAATCTTTCTTGAATCTCCCATGTTGATAAGTACAGCACACAGAAGCAAATGCATCAATGCCAAATAATGATCTTATATTCACATCCGAAGTGACTTCATGATGGACACTACTATCTCCCACCTGATGTTTTGAACTAATTGATGAATCACCCCTGCCAGCCAGCCAAGAAGTACATGTAGCCCCTAATACCAAACATAATAAAGATTATCGGAAAAAATATAAGCCCGAGGAATCGTATGGAATTCTAGAACTGGGTACATGAAGGTGTGTAAAAGATAGAAGTGGTCAGCTTGGAGCAAAAGAACACGACAGGACTTTGAGTTCACTGAATTATGAGACCAGACCAGACTTGATCTTGCATTTCAGAAACTATTTAAAAAAACATTTGCTCATTTCTAATTTAAATTTCCATATTTCTTCATAAATGTTTCAACTTATCACATACTAAGGGAGAATCCATCATCAATTCTGCAGAATAAACGAAAGTTCCCCTGAACTAAAGAACGGCAGAATCACTCATTCTTTTTTTTTCTGAACATTAACTTAAAAGGTTTCTTCATATATAAAAACCGTCATTTGAAGTCTTTCCCACCGGCATTTATTAAAGTATTTGCCCCTATTTTCAGAGATTTATCATTGTTACTAGATAAATAGGTTTAGACAGTTGGTGTCACTTCACTTCTTTTAGCCGTGGACTGCTCCAAGACCAGGAAATTTTTAAATTTCTCCCCTCAAACTTATTATATATCTCAACAACATTTAGATAATCAACTTTATATCCAAAGTAAACCTTCAGTAATAGAGAGTTAAAGAATAATGACACAGATAAAAAGAAATAAAGGATAGCATTATTACCAAAAATTCCTGATAGTGCTGCATGGGGTTCTTTTAGACGCTTATCATATGAAAACCACCTGAACCGACCTTTTTCAGTTTTTATTTCCACATCCTCTTTCTCTCCTTCAGTCTCCAAAAGTCCTTGCTCTTCTCATATGAGAAAGCAGCTTTGGCACACAAACCAGGCATCAGAGCTGATGGCACATCCCCACAAGTAGCATTAAGAGCATGAGGATGACCACCATTTTTGTGTAGGCCAACACGATATCTCAATCCTGACTCAGAAGCATGAGACGACAAATCTAGTGACACCAAAGAAGGCATATCCCAGTAACCACCTTTGCTGTCCAGAAACAGCTCTGGCCAAGCAGCTTCAAGAGCAACATCATGGTACGGAAGCTGCATGCATCCAATCAAACTAGTTAACTTGCAATGCTCTATCCTAGGCTGTTTGCATGTACCACTTATATTACCACTATAGATTGCAACACTCTTCACCTAAAGACTAACTTATATTGCTTCTTTGCAAACAAGTGTTTTGAAAAGAACTAGGTTCCCCTTTTTCATGCATTTTCAGTAATTATTAATTAAACTCGTCACGCATGCTATTCTTCTAGCATTCTTCTGGTATTTGACATATCAATTTTCCTTTCTAAAGGAGAAAAGGTCTTCATGTAAACTCTTTTTACTTCTGTGAAATTAATGTGATTAGGGAATAATCACAAGCCCAACTCTCTTTAAGCCCATGAATAAAGTACAAAAATACCTTTACTACAACTGTACACACTTTGCCACTTAAGAAATGGGATCCCCCACATTTAGTGAACCTTAGGCACTATGACCGCTTGCAAGAATAATATTTTTATCTTTTGACACTTCACTGGTGCAACAACCCAACACTAGGAGATGTAGATCATGTCTTTACGGGATTTCCTTCATTGTAGTGAACCTTGGAACTATAACTGCTTACAAGAATAATCTTTCTAATATCTTTTGACACTTCACAAGTGCAACAGTCCAACACTTGGAGAAGTAGATCATGTCTTTCTTCTTTTACAGCAGTGCTTCTATAGCAGAAAATTGGTTACACACTACCACTTGGAAACCTGATCCAGGCTAAGAGAAGTTCTAAGAAAGAGGAATAAAGTTTGGACATACATGCACTTGATGATTAGTCCCCTCTTAGCAGAAACATCTGCTAAATTATTGTCAGAACACACAAGAATACTTCAGATCTAGTAATTTTGTGAAACCTAAATACCAGATCATTTAGGTGAACCAGCCTATACTTTTCATCTTAATTCGTGACACATCCCAATCACAGGATGATGAGAAAAGACACAAAACCTAGCACTGACAAAGGAGAGTCCATACAAGGTCAGAAGCCAGAGGAGATATGTGAACACTGAAGTGGCACATAGATGTTTGGCTATGTTGACCTACATCTGCTATTAGCATGGCTTCAAAAAGGGAGAGAAGGAGTCCCATAAAAATGAAGGATCAGCTGGAAACCCCTTCTCAAGCAGGAAAACCAGCAATGCAATCAGCTGAACTAAATACATGATTCCATGCAGTTACGCTTTTCTTTTTTCTATTCTTTTTTTTTTTTTGGAAGGAGGGGGCGAGATGTTCTTCTCGCTGACCAACTAATAACCACCAGAGACTCTCCTTCCATAATGACTTGTCATGATGTTTATTGTAAAAAAATCCACCAACCTTGGGTGAATGCCGAGAGATCAGCAGCTGTCAAGTCAGCCACACCAAGGAGACCAGAGAATGAGAAGAGAGTGGAACCCGCACCCTCTCTGAAGACAGCACTGCGGCCTACTGGCCCGGTACCCCTAGAGAGCCCGTCAAAATCCAGATATATGCAACTAGGAGCAAGGGGAATCCATTGATGCAAGGGGATGCTTTGGAATGGACAGCTTGGTAACTGCTCCTAAATGCTGTTTGGCAACTGAAGACAATAATGAAATTAGTTGGCACAAATAGGTGAAGACCTTCAAAAGTGGGATTTGTCCACCACTGCTTTTGACCAAAGATTACAGATATTCAAGATCTCTTTGCATGATAATTTGAATGAAATATGTCAATATATTGACATTTCATAGCTAAAAGCTCATAATATGCTGCAAAAGACCATAAATTTGTAGGATATTTCGGAAATTTACTAGTCTTAGACAGGTTATGAAGAAATATCCATGTTAAAAGCGACATTGAAAATTTGGGACGGTGCTACTTAGCATATGCTCCTCCACTTGGCCATTCTATCTTTGTTTTTCAAAAGTTATTACCTCACAAATCTTCTCTTTTTCAGTGCTTAGATGATCTCATTTATATTTTCAACCTAGGATATTAAATCATGTTTTTAGCTTACGCCGTCCACAAACTTAAACGAAACAGAGCTTGCCTTCCACTTTCTTTGAATCACCCTGAACATGTTCATTCAAAAGAAAGAAAAGATTGAAGACATAACACAAAAAATAGTGCCGGATGCTCAAAGTGAAGATTAGTGTCTATGCTCCTCATGATGTGCATAAGCTGATAATGGTGGATTCTGTAACACGAGTTCTCCACCCATGCCTTTCAAATCAATGTGGTAGACAGTGAAGAAAGACACCGTAAAGATGATGGTCTGAACATTATCAATGGAGGCCTAGTGATTGAACGGTTAAAGGAATGCAGTGATGCTGGTTGAAGGATGATGATTACATCAAACTGGTGGTGAAAGACTTCAAGAAAGTCAATCACACAACAATGAAGATAGCAGAATAGAGAAGGATCCATATAGCTCTAATGATTATGCTGATGATGATAGTTCAAGACTTTGTCCTCACATAGTACGTGAATATTTTTAAAACCACAAATCCATAACTCTCATTCCGGCTCAACAACTAGAAATGCCACACCAACAGTTCTTTAGGACCAACCTATACCAGTAAAGACCTCCAGTGTTTTCAGTTAGTGTGAACATCAATGGAAGTTTTCTGACTGGTTTAAAGATAGAGTTAGTGCAATATAAGTTTTAACACTAAATCAATGAGTGAAATTAATAACTCGTGATCTATAAGAAGCAAAGGCATTAGTGCCAAAGAATACAGATAAACGGATCACCTGATGAAAAAACATTGCTTTAGTGCGGGTCCCTTTCTTCTCACCGTGAGCTTCAGTGCTGAAGAATATGGATGACTCAGGTGATAAAGAAAATTGTGAACAGAGGCCAACTGAATACAGTGACTTGTCAAGAAAATGCTTTGCAACATCTTTAATTGAAGGAATTTCCAGCTCATCATTTTCC
This sequence comes from Aristolochia contorta, assembly GCA_022405105.1. NCBI lineage: Eukaryota > Viridiplantae > Streptophyta > Magnoliopsida > Piperales > Aristolochiaceae > Aristolochia > Aristolochia contorta. Next base: position 11,958,995 of record CM039665.1, on the reverse strand, counting down.
GTCATTTCTGCTTTAATTGAAGTTACCAACTTTTTAGGACGGAACTGTCCAACGAGTCCAAACCACCTACACAATGTCAATGAACATAAGATTCAATCTAAATAAAAACTTAACCATTAACGAGAAAAAAAATTTGAAAAGTAGGAGGCAAACAGCATGACGAGGCCTTAAAAGTGATTCTAAAATTAGTAAAAAATTGAGTCAGACCTTTCCAGTCTAAGTCTCTCGAGCGCTCGAGTTGGAAGAATGGATTAATCCAAAATCTAACACAATGTATTACATGAGGAAGCAAAAATGAAAAAGCTAAAACTGGAGCATCGCCTTCTTTGAATGGCAATTAATTGCATAGCATCAGTAACAGCAAAATCTCGTAAGAATACCAGAGAACTACCTTTACGTCCTTCTTCAATTCAAATCAGGAACTTGGCTTTCACTGGATTACTCCACCAAAAGAGAAATAGGGAAGAAAAAAAATAAAAATAATGACCATTTATAACAAAAAAAGAAAAAGAGATAAACAAAATGCCATCCAAGCAACATACGCAGTCTGTAAAAGAAAAGAACAACGGAGGTCCATCATTCTCTTATCCTCACCAGTCAGGAGCCTCATGTTGAAACAAAAGCGACTGTAGCGCGAAGGAACCCAGCTCTTTGGGCGAGGTCGGAGAGAAAGAAGGAACAATACCCAGTGGAAAACCATTTCCTAACAAGGCAAGCTGCTGCGGGCGGAGGGCCCTACTCGTCGGGGAGGGACGGAGTGGAAGGGGCTCCCCGGGCACCGCACGGGCCGAAGCATCGAGGGTATGCGAGGTCGAGACTGCTAAATCCCAAAATGCGGCGTCCATGGCCTGCCTCAGCTTCGACATTTTCGATCCTCCACAGCTCCCCGCACTTCAGTACAGCTTCCTCCTAGTCCCTCCCACCCTTTCCCTGAGTCTTCTTCTATGCTCCTTATCTAAGCCGTCGTAGCGACTGACACAGGCGTTGTTTTTTATGAGTACGTTGCCTAAGAGAAGTTTGTGTCTTCTTTCCTCTAAAAAAATTATTGAAATATATTTTCTACTTTATAAGCATAATACTATAGTTTGGTAATAATATTTTTATAATAATAATAATAATAATTAATACCTAATATAATTTTATCTTGCAATGTGCAGGGTGCGCATTTCGTCCCACATAACGGGGAGGTGGGACATTTGTGCACCCTAGAGTTTTGTTAAACTCAAACTTGTTTCACATTAATAAAGGCCCAAATTGTAGATAGTCCATTACAACATAAAATCAGTAGTGCTAGTTGCACCTGGTCCGCAATACCTATCTGACCTATTAGCCCATATTAAAATTTTTAAAAATAAAAAAAATAATTTTTATTTATAAAATCTTAAATTCTAAATTCTAAAGGATAAATCCTAGATGCATCTAGTATTATTCAAATAAAATATAAATAGTTTGTACGGATGAGTGTTGCAGCCAATCACTAAATGCCATGTGGATAAAAATATTCTCTTGTAGTTCTAGGTAACCCACATGCAAAATTACCCTATTATCACTGTGAAGATCAACTTATCTGGTCCAATAATTTAACTTTTAAGTGTCTTTCGTATAGGTAATTTTCTGTAGGTTAAAACAGGAAATGAAAATATACATATCTGGGTTTGTGGTTCAGAATCTCCTACACCAACTTATCTAAGGAGATGAAGTAACTATCAGTACATGCCATGCAATCATGTGGTGGTTTACCTGTCTTTTCACCATTGTGATTAATTGTATAATGTTTGTGATTAGAGATTTTATTTGGTCTTATACGCTCTTGATTGTTTGATCTTCAAAAACCACTGGAGAAATCATCAGCTCGAATAACGCATTTACACATACTAGTTTACTTGAATAATAAAGAAGAAATCTACGGGTTTATCCATAAGCATCAAAAGCTGCCACCATGAAAGGCTATTCATGTTATAGTCTTGACCGAGAGAAGAAACATGCTGAAAGTGTAAGACCATTGCATGGACACCATATTTTCCTTCCTGCAATCTCTGCATTTCTTCCATCTTTGACTTGTAATTGTTAATATGCTTCTTTTTAGTTGAAGAAACATTGGCAGCCAGCTTTCTCTTCCTTTGAATATTGAAACTAGCTAAAGTAGCAAATTACCTGGTTACATTATAAACTGTATTCCTTGATGTCTTGCTTTTGTCTGATATTCTTGCAGGAGAAATGACCACCAAGGCACTAGTATTGTATCTAGTGTTAGTTTTTTTTATATTTTTACCCTTTAAGTGTATTTTGGCCTTTTCCATTGTAAGCACCTGTCTTATAAATACCTCAATTGTCAATAAGAGTTTAACCCATTTGTATATGATTTTGTCTAAATTAACATGGTATCAAAGTTGACTCGGTCCAACTCAGTCCAACTCAGTCCTAAATTGGTTTGAATTGGTTCACTTGGGATCAACTCTAACGAGTCGAGCGAGTCGACTTGGTCCGACTCGATCATCTTTCCCAAATCAAAACTAGGGTTTCAACTCTGGTTGGACTTTCCGGTGCCGATTTTGGTAAATATTGTAGGTTATTCAGACTTTGTTAGAAACTTCACCTTGTATCTGGTTTGCTTATTGCTCAATTAGGGCTTTGTCAGAAATTTCTCCTTTATCTGGTTTGCTTATTGTTCAATTAGGGCTTTTGATTTGCATATGATTTTGTGCGATTCGCTCCAGCGTAGCTCAAGGTTTACTCTGTACGTCTTCGTCCGTCATAGCCACTATCGCCACCTCTGTCGCCACCACTGACCGGTGCAACTTGCTGTCGTCGTCGTATCATTGTTGTCATCCCCGTCGCCGTCGTCCCGTTGTCGTCGTTGTCGCCGTTGCTGTCGCCCTATCATCGAAAGTTTACTGCCGGCCTCGTTTCTCTACTACTTCAGTATACACACATGTATTCCAATTGAACCAACGTAGTCTGACCAGGTTGGACCAGACCGGACCAGATCGGACTGGACAGGGCAAGATTGGACTGGATCAAAACCCGACCTTTCAGATTATGAGTGTTTGTTAGTGCATTTGTTTGTAAGTTTATTGGGTGTTCTTGCTTTTATTGTGATTGATTGGAAGAGCTCAGGATGACTTCTAGCGATATGACTCAAGTATAATGTTATTATTGTAAGAAATTTGGACATATGAAACATTCCAGTCTGATAAGGCTAAAGAAAACTTAGACTCATATTCAGACTCCCACTACTACATTGACCATTGCAGATATCCAGAATATGATTAACAAAACTCTTGTTAACCTTGGTCAAGGTATTACCTCAGTTTCTGGTTTGTCTGCTCATTCATAAGGGCTCTTAAATCATTGACTCTGGTGTGTCAAATCATATGACATATGATTCTTCTATTTTTATTTCTACAACTTCTTCTTCTTCTCCTTCTTCATCGATTTATACAGTTGATGGTTCTAAACTTCTTGTTGCACATTCTAGTTCAATTTGTACAAATTCTGGTATTTATTTATCTTATGTTCTTTGTGTTCCTAGTCTATCCATGAATCTGTTATCTGTTAGTGATCTTGGGTTTCATGTTCTTTTTACTTCTTCTAGGTGTTAGGTACATGATTTTTTGATAGGGAAAGTTTTTGGGACAAGCGTAAAGTTGGCCGATTGTTTGAATTTGATAGTTTGCATATTCCTTCTAGTGTAAACTCTTTGATAAATTGTGGTTTGACTACTTGTTCTAGTTCAGAGTTTGCCCTATGGCATAGTCGTTTGAGTCATGCATCTCACTCTACACTTTACCGACAGCTTGTAGGTGACCTGATTTATTTAACTATTACTCGTCCTGATACCAGTAATGCAGTTCATGTTGTCAGCCAGTTCATGTCTGCTCTTCATTCTGTTCATTATGTTGCAGTGTTGCGCATTCTACGTAATGTTCGGGGAAGTTTGTATAGGGGTTTGTTGTTCTCGTTTGCTTCATCGCTTACTTTGTCTGTATATTTTGATGTTGATTGAGCAGGTGATGTTACTGATAGTCGTTCTACTACCGGCTATTCTGTTTTTGTAGGTGACTCTTTGATTTCTTGGCGTAGCAAGAAGCTATCTACTGTTCTCGTTCTATATTGATGCGGAATACCGGGATCTGGCTGACACTACTTCTGAGCTCATCTGGTTTCGTTGATTACTTCATGATATGGGTGTTTCTTTGGATTCTGCTACTCCTCTTCATTATGACAAAAAGAACGCTCTTCAAATTGTTCACAATGATGTGTTTTAATGAGAGGACCAAACATATTGAGGTTGATTGTCATTTTGTTCGACATTATAGTGTTTCTGGTACTCTCACATTGTTGTATATACCCTTTGAACATCAAATTGGTGATTTATTTATGAAGTTGCTTACTTCATCGCTATTTATGTTCCAAACTCCAGATGTACTCTTTTAATTTATCTTAAGTTGAGGGGGGATGTTAGATTATATACTTTATTTAGCACTGCTAAAAATGTTGGGTCCGCTGACGGAAGCCGTCGGCGGAATGAGAATTGGTCGACGGACCTGGGCCAGCCGCCGGCCGATTATACAGGCTATTAAACCCCCATTGGCGGAACGTTAGGCCTTATTTTTGGCCCAAAAAAAGTGGCATCATCAGGCCCAATTGTCCACCGATGGATTATATTTAATTTCATCATATACCGTTACATAATGTAACGTTTAATTTCTCCCGCGCGCCCTCAATATCGACTATGTTGTAGTTTTGTCCCTACGCGCGCGCTCTCGGTCTTTGGTGTTGTTTCCGACCGATGTAACCTTCGAAACTCACTTAGGGAGCGTTCTCATTGGAATCGAAACCATCTTCGACCCTCTCCTCTACAAAAACCCTCCGGAAATCTTCAGGCGAGCTTCAACCTTGTCCTGCCTTCTCTGCATTTGTTCCGCCGGCCTGTCTTTGAGATCGCGCGCCCTCTGTTTCCAAAGCTACCGTTCTGCCATTGCATTTCCCTACTGGTCTGAATCCGTCGACGAGACTCAGTTCGAATCCAGCAGAAATAGGCACAATGATGTTTATTTCGTAGCTCGAACAAGGTACCTTCTTTTTCAATTTCTGAATGTGTATTTTTCAATTTTCCACTGATCTTGAGCTTCTTGTTCAAATCGAAACAGTATTTCGTTTTCCTCCTTTTTGCTAAAGTGTTTCTCTTTTGGTATTGCTTGGCAGATATTATTCATATCACTGCCGTGTGATTTTGCTACTACAGATTATATAAGTTCATCGTCATTGATGTCTATGCATAAATAAAAATACACAATGACCCTTTACATCATCATTGTATGGTCTTAGTAGATTGAAGTGTTTAGCTTTTTTCTTTGATTTTATTATATTGATGCTAACTGTTATAGAAATGTTGACCTCTTGTTGTAAACTTAACATCGACCAGAAGAATTGGGAGGGATGCCAAAGTGTATTTGGTTAATCGATGGTTGAACATTGGCATGTAAAATCTACATTTTTGCATGCTATGTTTTTATTAAATTACTGTTTATTCACAAAACAACTATTTTTGCCAATTAAACTTTCTCCTTCTTACCTTAACCAAAATGAGAGTGGCTTTTATGAATGGTTTCTTAAGCAGTAAAGTCATATATCGTCTCAATTATTAGACTTCCTTTTGGCTGCTCATTGCTTGATATAGGTATGTTGTTTGCTTTATGTCCTTCTAACCTATTTATATGTCTTCCATATATGACTCTTATTTCGTACCCGTTCCTACTATCTATATAGTACACAGTAATTAGTTTCCTAGTAGCCATTAGAGTTGTAGTTTCCATGAATTACTTCCTACTTTTAGACTAGTATTAGCCATTAGAGTAGTTGTTTCTACTATCAGTAAAGCCATTTGATGTTCTAATTGTTATATGTGTATATACCTTTTTTGTGTTTTCTTTTATCTCATTTGATCCCATGTTCCGTAGATTCCCGAACAAGTGACTGTTGCTGAGAGTTTTTACATCAAAAGAGTTTGTCCATCAAAACCTTACCATGTTGTCCTCTCTCTCTGTCTCTCTCTCTCTCTCTCTCTCTCTCTCTCTCTCTCTCTCTCTCTCTCTCTCTCTCTCTCTCTCTCTCTCTCTCTCTCTCTCTCTCTCTCTCTCTCTCTCTCTCTCTCTCTCTCTCTCTCTCTCTCTCTCTCTCTCTCTCTCTCTCTCTCTCTCTCTCTCTCTCTCTCTCTCTCTCTCTCTCTCTCTCTCTCTCTCTCTCTCTCTCTCTCTCTCTCTCTCTCTCTCTCTCTCGCTTGTCCTAGTTGTCCTAGATGCCATTTAATTAAGTGAATCAGTGGAGAATCTAGAAATTGGTAACCTTAGATAAAATGTGCATGGAATTGAAATTCTGGATTGTTTTTTTCATTTGTAGGAAAAAGGACAGTCCCTAGTCATTGGAGGAGGCTGCATTTGATACTGATAACTTAACTGATTTCCTTTTGCCTTTAAAGCTCCTTTTAGGTTGTTGTCCGAGTTCTTCCCCTTTTGGTACACAGGCATGCACTTTATCACTTGCTAGTACAAAAAGGTTTTCGGTTTAAAACAAACTATTTACTGATTGTTATAATTGATCTTTGTCATAGCTGATAAGTAGATACTGCTACCTTTAGAGCTCCAGTTGGGGGCTTGCTATATGCGGTTGAAGAAGTTACTTATTGGTAAGTAATTACTCTTTTTCAATTTCGAATCTGCTCCAAATTATTGATATATGTATCTTTGAGTTCTGCATTTCCAAATTCTCCTATTTTGCAGAAATTGATTGTTTTATTTCTGCATTTCCGTTTACGTGGCTCCCTTGATATAGTTTTTCAATTCTTTCCTCTTTTCACTTATTCATTAAAATTCTTCTCTTCTAAGATTCTGTTCTAATTTTTTTTTTCAGTTTCTAACTTGCTCCTCAAGCTCTCCACTTTTTAGTCTCCCTCGGTTTTATCTCTATCTCTCGGTTTTCTTTCTATCTCTCTTTCTCTCACAATTTCTCTCTCTCCCTCCCTCTCTCTCTCTATCTCTCTTGGTTTTATACTATTTGAGGTTTTCTTTCTTTCTCTCTCTCTCTCTCTCTCTCTCACTCACTCTTTCTCTCTATCTCTCTCGGTAATGTACTCATGTTTTGTTTTGTTCTTTAAAGTTTCAGCTTATCTCAACTTCTCTTCTGTATCGTGCCTAGGCCAATTCAAGGTACAATTATCTTAGCTATGTACTATTTTGCATTCTCATTTAATTTAATAACAATTTATCTTCTCCTTGTCTTTTCTTGAAATGTGTTCTTGTCTTTTAAAATCTGTTGTCTTTTAATTGATCTTGTCTCTGTCTATGATTAGTGTTCAAAATGTCTATCTGATTTTTTATTATGTATTGAATGTTTGTAGTATTACTTATGCATTATGTTAGAGCTCATAGCTTGTAGTTCAAGACAACTAAAGGTAAATGCTAAGTGTAATTTATTCAATGGTTGAATCAAATAAGTAGTTTGTCTATTGTATTTAGAGTTTCAAGTTTGATTATGAAGTGTGATAAGGACTTGCATGAAAGGATTTGCATTTTTTGGAGAGTGGAAGTAAGAGGGAGATATTGGGCAAGGTGAGTTACCCAATTGAGTATTAAACACCCATTCTTTTGTTTTGTGTGGATTGTCTTTGATAATTACCGTGGATATGGACTATTTTAATGACAAGATGGATGTACGAGTATAAGACAAAGCCAGCTCGGTGTCATCCTAGGGTGTGGGTGGAATCAATTTCTTTATAGATTATGCAAAACAACATTTGGGGGTGCAAGAAAATGGTCAAGTATCGTTGTCCATGTCGGAAATGTAAAAATAGACAGTATTTTGGTTGTGAGGACTTTTCCACTATACAAAAGGTGGTCATACCATATAGAACAATCGCAAAATCACTCAGACGTTTATGTGTCGACTGGTCACGGTGAAGAGATGGCAACAATGTTGAGTGATGCTTTCATGCAAAATGAAGAAGAGGATAACATGGAGCATGAAGTTGATGATGTGGAAATGCACAGATTTGAACATTTACTAGAAGAAGCGAAGATGCCACTATATGGAGGAGGAAAAATACTCGAAATTATCTTTCATGGTGCATTTATTCTAATTGAAGTATCTGAACAGATGGAGCAACAAATCATTTTTAGATGTTGTCTCCCTTATTAAAGATGCTCTTCCCCCGGATAATTTGCTTCCATCTTCAACAGTTCGGAGACTCGGCCGTACCTATTGTAAGTATAAATTCAGTCCTTTCACTAAATATTTCTCATTCGTACCTATAAACCATGTCTTAATTAATCTATTTTATTTGTTTGTAGGGAACATAGAGACTACTTGAGAGGGTTACACCCCCAATGGACCGATCATCGCATAACATAACCATTTTGTACAATGGTTTAGAGCACGAGTGAGTTTATCACCCAAAACAGTAGTTTTAAGTTTTAAATAACATCAAGAGTCTCTTCTATGTTGATGCTTAAGTTGTTCATTCTTTTGTGTAGGTCATGAATTTGTCTCAGGAGTGTAATGAAATAGAAGATTTACAATATGTTGTGCATGGCCCAAATCGCAAAACCAAGCCATATAAGGGTTTTTTTGGGAATGGTTATAAGTTTGAGACAAAAGCGGTTGACAAGATTCGGACCACTCAAAATAGTGGTATTGCCACTATGGGGGAGGGGTATGAGATATTTTATGGTGTTTTGCAACGGGTACTAGAAGTGTATATTGGGCCATGGACTCCCATGAACATATTTAAGTGCAGATGGTTTGACATGAAGAAGGGTATTGGTCGTGTGATTGATGGACTTGATTATGCGCTAGTAAATTCATCAATAAAAACTTATGAAAACGAACCCTTCATCTATCCAGTTCATGCTCAACAAGTATTGTATTCTAAGGACCCCATTTATTCAGATTGGAGTGTTGTGTGTCACTGGAGACCCCGGGACATATATGACATCCCTCTGGTTAACGTCAACATAAGGGCCATAGAAGATGAGGCCTTGTTGTTGGCACAAGATGCAGGTGTTGGAGACGTGACAGAGTTTGACAATGAAGACGATGTTTTGTGGGTGCGTACTGACATGGGTCCAAGATTAAAGATTAATAATGTAGACATGAATATAACATAACGTAAGCTTTTGGATTACCTTTGTTATTATTTTGTACGTAACATGTAATTTGATTTTTGTTATCTTGATATGACTGACGATCCCCATTTCTTTAATTTTGCTGGGTAAGTATGCCACCTAAGAGGGATCTCATTGACTCGTCACACCGACATTGGGAAGGTTCAAACGTCGGTGTGCTCCACCAGCCCGAGCTACACTAGTACTGGCCCCGGCTACACTAGTACTGGCCCCGGCTACACTAGTACTGGCCCCGGCTACACTAGTACTGGCCCCGGCTACACTAGTACTGGCCCCGACTACACTAGTACTGGCCCCGGCTACACTAGTATTGGCCCCGGCTCCACCAGCTCGGGCTACACCAATCCCGACTCTGAGTCCACCAGCTCTTACTCGGGCTACACTAACCCGACATCACGTCTGTTGACATAGGTACTAACTAAAACCCTCTCTATTTTTTTTGTAGTTATGTCATCTAATTTTAGTTCTTTCAAATTATACCTGAGTGTATGCATAAGTTTAGAGAGCTCTTTCCGAATCTGAATCCCACGAGAGCTACTCTTCAGGTAAATTTGTAGTATTTTTGTTAATTGTAGTGTGTTATATATATTGCGTTATAACTTGCAATTTGGTAGGCCCCGATCCCAATGGAAGACATGGAAACACAACTACCCAATTGGCTAGATACTGAAGATGCTGATGAGCCACAACAAGCGTAATGCGTGAAGTGGACAGTGAAAGAGTCTTCATTTCTTCCAGAAAGGCCATGGACGATCAAAATCAAAGATGGACAGGAGGTTTCTCCCAGACAGGGTTCATTGTCATTTCTCATGGGGACAGTTGTTCGGGCAGACCAGTACTTTCCGTTGCATCTCTAGTGGTGTGACTATCCCCCTAATGAGCTGGAAACCTGGTTTAATATTATCAAAGTCAGTCAGGTTTTTTTAAGATTGTATTTTGTAAATGGTTACATTCAAACTAAGCCATTTTTTTTGCAGGAAAAGTATAAGTTTGTGGATGAGAAGGGTCTTGCAGTCCCAAACAAAGCAGCCATGGATGCAATCAATCCAATGCTTGAGAAAATCATAAGAGATAACAGGTGCCAAATCATGGAGAGGTGCCTCTTCAAGCTCTCCTGATTTTTTGGCCATTGTGAACAATTGGAAAGGGAGAGATGAGACATTGTCCGAGAAGGTGGAGGCCATGAGCCAACACATGGAGAAGCTAGAAATGTTGATTGTTGCACAGTTACAACATGGTAAGTATTGTTTTCAGTTTATGAATTGGTTTTAATTGATGAATTAAAATGTATGTCCATAACATAGTACATAATTAACCTTGTGCAGAAACTTCAAACAATGGTGGAAACGACCAGTCGCGTCATTGAAGATATTGGTGTGATTTACATTGTAAATTGTAAATGTAAACTGTTACATTATGTGATTTAAACTTTTACATTGTATGTGATTAAACTTTTAATTTTATCAGCTGTTTTATTTGTGTGTGTGATGTCTTGTATGTGATTGGGAGTTCAGTTTTGTGTGTGATGGGGAGTTCAATTTTAATTGTAAGTGGGAAGTTTGTATGTGATGGGGAGTTCAGTTTTTATTGTATTTGTGATTTTATCAACAAGAAAATAATAATAATAAAGATTTAAAAACTTCCCCCGGTGGGTGTACAGTCGGCCGATAAGAATTCCACTGACGCGTGATTATGCGTCAACGGAAAATTGTTTCGCTGACGCACGGAATTGCGTGTTGGAAAAACATTCCGCCGATGCGCCCATTTGCGTAGGTGGAATAATATTTCATCGACGCATGAACACACCCTGTTTCGTCGGCAGGGAGCCTACCCACGGCGAAAGAGGGCCCGTAGTCGGACGAGTTGCTCCGCCAACGGCTCCTAACATCGGTCGAGTTGTTTCATTCCCATGATGCATTTTTTCGTCTCGCTAAGCCTCTGGCGACAGACGTTCCGACGATGTTGTCTTACCCGTCGTCGGATTGTCCGCTGACAAGTATTGGTATTCGGACGACGGCTTTTGGCCGCCGGCGGACCCAACATTTTTAGCAATGTAGGTTTTTTTTTTTTTTGTATTTTTACCCTTCAAAGGGTATTTTGGCTTTTTGCTTTTGTAAGTATGTGTATTTAAAATACCTCAATTGCTAATAAGAGTTTAACCATTTTGTTTCTGATTTTGTCTTAGTTAACACCTGGAGCTGGCCTCACGATGCCGATAATATCAAGAACTTTGTGGTTTAGATGTCATCCCCAATCTCCAGAGACGTGCCATCATATTGACCAATAACTTGCCACTAGCTTCCGTCGTTGTCAATTGACAAATCTTTTTACTAGCTCCGAAGACGCTTCAACTGTCATCTCCTCCCCATCACTCTTCATGTAATATAATGGCAGCCATATTGTTATTGTTGTTGTTGTTGTAATTTTGATTCCGAAATTTAGTGCAATTTAGACACACTCTCTCATGTAGTACTTTAAACCCCTAAAAAATATAGGCTTTGTCCATCGGAAAAATCACATCTTGTGATGTTTTCTTATATTTTCGTTTATACTTCCTTGAAGGTCAGATCTGCTTTCCATTCTCAAATTTCATCAGCCAAAGCAACTTTTGATTCCATCACTTCGTATCTTGGATTTCGGTTGATTTCTAATGATTAGGAAATTAGGAGGAAACAGCCATTCTTCGCGGAAGAAATCCAGCAGCAGCTAGCACTGGTGCGATGTATCACTGATATGGCCCGCGGCCAATATTGACTGAAAGGGGGATCATGAAACATTCATTTTCATTAGTTGTTTCAAGTTGCAAATGACAAAGAAGCTTCCAAATTGCTTTCGTCTTCCATGACCAGAAGAAGGCAAGATTCGTTGCCGTCTTCTAATTGCTTGACCATCAAGAAACAGAAACTAATAATCGGGTCCTAGCGTACCTTGAATAATGATAAAAAAAAACAAATATACTGTAAGTGGGTCGGCCGTTCCGGGGCTGTCTTGTTCATTCTTTTTATTAATTTAGTTCAAATAATATTCTATACAAAAAGGTGTCACCTTGAGTTTTACTTACACAAGGCACTGGAGATAATATTATAAGTAGGTAGAACTCGAGTCCGGCAAGAGTAGGAAATTAATTAGGAAGAAGCAAGAAATAATAATGGAGGAGAAGGTTGCTCTTCATAAGCTCCAGGTGGTGCAGCCTCGCATGGCTCTCAACAGGGCTTACGCCTTCCTTCACTCTTCCCTCCTCCTCGCCTTCCTCTACCACAGAGCCACCACCCTCTTCTCCTCCGACGACGACACCGCCGTGGTACTAGCCGGCGCCGCCCTCTTTGCGGCGGAGGTCGTCGCTTCGTTCCTGTGGGTCCTCGCCCAGGGCTTCCGCTGGAGACCCGTGTCCCGGACCGTGTTCCCGGAACGACTACCGCCGGACGAGGAGCTGCCGCCGATCGACGTGTTTGTCTGCACGGCCGACCCGGAGAAGGAGTCGCCGGCGTCCGTGATGAACACCGTGATATCGGCGCTGTCGCTGGACTACCCGCCGGAGAAGCTCCGGGTTTTTCTCTCCGACGACGCGGGGTCCGGGGTGACCCTGTTTGCGGCCAAGGAGGCTTTCTCCTTCGCGAGGTCGTGGTTGATATACTGCGAGAAGAACGGAGTTGCGACGACGAGAGCTCCCGAGGCTCATTTTTCCGGTGACGGCGACGTGCATGGAGCAGCCGCAATACCGGCAGACAAGGAGAAGATGAAGGTAGACGAATGAAATAATCTTTTGCTAGCTTTTGGATTTAATTTCTTCTCACGAGGTCCGGTTCCGGTCAACTGGGGCCGGTCCGGGCCGCCTTTGATAACATTGTCATGCTCCACTCAATATTTATATATTATCGATCCCCAATAATTTTTTTAATTTCTAAAAATATATCCTTTATTTTTTTCGTTGCTTTATTATTTTTATTCCAATTATATCTCTATAACACAAACATTGTAGGGATGCCTTTATTTCTGTTTGTTCAATATATAATTGTTAATGGAGATATATAGCATATGGGATTCTAATAGTTTAATTTGTAATTTTAACACTTTGATACTAGACGGTAAGCTCAATTACATAATAGACTTCTGGTTATAATTAATTTAATCAACTTATAAGAACTTACCTATCGATTCATTTAACATCGATCGACTGGTGAGAACTAACTACGCAATAATTGATCTCTGACTAACTATTAATTAATCCATAATAAAAAACATTATAGGGAGAAAAATCGAAAATTCTAGATTTGGGTTAGCATGTATGCGGGCATAGTTTAAGTATTTGTTCAGTAGAATACAATATATTTAACCAGTTTTTGCTAATTAAATAATGCAGTTGAAGTATGACGATTTCAAGCAGCGCATCAAAAGAGCTGAGGTTGATTACAAACTACTCAAAGCTCACAAGCACTCTACCAAAGAACACCCATCTTCCATAGTGGTACGGACGTACCCTTTCAAGTATATACCCATTTCTTCATATATTCTTACATGTTATATTCTTTTGCACAATATTTCTCCCTGGACCCAATTAAGATGAGATTTTAGTGATCTAACACTTCTCATGTTCTATATCAAATGTATAGCTCATACATGAGGAGGTCATGACTGAAGTGCCTGAAGAGGAGAAAGCCAAGATGCCATCACTGGTATATGTCTCTCGAGAGAAAAGGCAGGGAATCCTCACCACTTCAAAGCTGGTGCTCTAAATGTTCTTGTAAGTAGTACTACTCCATCATCCATATATAATTCCCAACTAATTTCTGTAATCTGTTCCTCCATAATTAGGACAGCTACACAAAATTAGTGATGACCACGATGTTACATTAATATCCGCCCGTTGAATATTGCAGCTTCGAGTTTCTGGTATACTGAGCAATGCACCTTACATACTGGCGTTGGACTGTGACATGTACTGCAATGATCCTAATTCAGCAAGACAGGCTATGTGTTTCCACCTTGATCCCAAGGTGTCCCCCACTCTGGCCTTTGTTCAGTTCCTCAGACTATGCATAACATCAGTACCTCTGATATCTACGATGGCACCATGAAATGGACTTTTGAGGTGATTCATATTACTAGCTAGCTCCTTGGGTTACTCTTTGAGATGAGCAGTAATATTTAACAGTCTCTAATTACTTAGCTTGAATGACTACTTGTTAATATATAGCTGCTGTGGAAAGGCTGTGATGGTGTAGGTGGGCCGGTTTTATCTGGTACTGGCTTCTACATAAAGAGAGGGGTCTTGCATGACACTCAACAGTTTTCTTACAATAAGGAGGGGAAAGGTTAAGAGTCTCCTCTTTTTCGTTTTTTTTTTAACAAATTTCATGTGCCAGTTATTTATAGCTTATCATTCTCATATTTATACACTGATATTGTACATGTTCATATGTCTGAACAGTCGACTTCATAATTAGTAGTACTGCCAGTACTGATATGCTTCAACTTAGACGAAGAATCGACCCTTCTTACCCGCTTATTAATGCGGCAATGCAACAGTACTCTAAAGAAAACAGTACCATTACTGAAAATCTTTCAAAGGGTCCGGCAGTACTCCTGCAAGAGGCGCACAAAGTAGCTTCTTGCTGCTACGAGAAAGAAACCCAGTGGGGAAAAGAGGTGCTCACTTTCTTTTCGTAACTGTTAGGACCAGTTAAGAGATGTTTTTCTAATTTTCTTGTAAATTGATCCCTTTGATGACACATATATAGTCCTTTTCAGGTTGGGTTCCTATACGATTCAGTGGTGGAGGACTACTTCACCGGCTTCAATTTGCACTGTGGAGGACTGCAATCTGCGTATTGCATACCCTCAAGGACACAATTCCTGGGCTCGGCACCCATTAACATGAGTGATTGCTTACTTCAAAACAAGAGATGGGGAGCTGGGTTGCTTCAAGTAGCTTTCTCAAGATATTGTCCTCTCATATATGGGACAAGGAAGATCAGTATACTCCATAGAATGTGCTATGCCTACCTTGCTCTCTTGCCCCTTCATTCCTTGTTACTGGTCTGCTATTCTCTGCTTCCACCTCTCTGCTTCTTCAATGGCGTGTCTCTATTTCCAAAGGTATATATGTCTGAAATGGTTATGAGTGATTTCTTCTAATGTGTGAGTATGAATCAAACTAATTATATTTGCACCCTGTAAGCGCAGGCTTCAACTCCATGGTTTCTTGTTTACGTTTGCACATATTTGTCATGCGTAGCTCACAGTATGTTGGAGAAGTTTAGCATCGGAGGATCGTTTGGGATGTGGTGGAGCTCAGAGAGGATGTGGATGATGAGAACTGTTTCCTCCCACTTGTTGGCACTGCTGAGCGTTACGATGAAACAGATTGGGATGACACAGATCGATTTTGAGCTCACAAACAAAGTTAACGATGAAGAACAAGCAGAGAGATATGAAATGGGGATTTTCGATTTCCAAGGGGGAGGTACTCTGTTGTTCCCACTGATCACAGTGGCCATGCTAAACTTGGCTTGTTTTATTGGAGGCGTTGGGAGGATGGTTGTTGAGGGCACTTATGATGCACTGCTTGCTCAGGTCCTTCTTGGAGCTCTTGCAGTGGTTGCTAGTTATCCTGTAATTGAAGGCGTCTTTGTTAGGAAAGACAGAGGAAGCATTCCAGTCTCAGAATCTTCGAAACCACTGATGCTTTCGGTGGTTATTTTATGTTGTGGGTATTATACTTTTAGCTTGTAAGATGTGATCGAAACTGATTTCAAAATTTCAAACCACATAGCAACAAAAGTCAGAACAAGAACATGCAAGAAAAATTATTTTTTTACTTTATTTTTTTTGTGTAATCACTTGCTGAGCAAGTGATTATGGAATATATAGATATTTACCTTTTCTTATTCTAAGTAATAAAAATAAACGAGTAATTATTATCATATATTACTTACTTCTTGATAAAGAAACAAGATACCCATCTTACGTTTCCAGATACATGCTCACTTAGAAACAACAAAAAACAAGAACAAATGACAGATTTTGTCGTGATGATGATCCATATATTGATCAATATTCAGCATAGTTTGTTTTCTTTGTTTCGTTAGGTGTGCAAATAAAGTCTAGCGATATAAAAATATGAATCAACGTGGACACGATCGTGGGTTTTTAATTATAAGCATGGAGACGTACAACATCTCTATGTTTTTTTTTAGTAGAATCACAAAATAAATTCACATGGGTCTGGATTTAAAGTGTTAGATTATGTAAATTTAATTAATTTTTGTATTTTACCCTTTAAGGTTATTTTTATCATTTAACATTGTAATCATGTTGTATATAAACAGTGTGACGAGTTAATAAAAATTAACACAGTTTTATCAGGATTTGTCAAATTTAACATAGTATCAGAATACATCCAACAATATCATACCAATGTGGAAATAGTACATGGTATCCAAAAATACCAATAATTCTTTGTAAATCAATTTCATGTGAGGTGTATATACACGTACACATGAGAGGATCATGGGGTCGGTCTCGTCCACGAGCAATTGGATCCTCCATGTCTCTTCCTTCCAAAGGGCCTCCTCACTCATGCTGGGGGTTCAACACCACCAGCAGTGGCTTTGTCAATCGAAATGCTAGATTTCTCTAATGTACTTGCTGATCACGGCTCGGCCGAGGGGGGAAGGTGCCTGGCAGAAGGAGTACCAAGGCATCATCGACACGTTCCTAATATTGAAGGCTTCCTCTTTGGCTTCCGTCCACTCCCACCTCGTACGGCCTCTCCATGTTCTTCCCCTGCAGTGAAGTCTCATTGTAGATCTGAGCCAGGGACGTAAACTTCCTCGTTCAAGATCATGTCCAGGTCCGAGATCAACATAATCACTATCTTAATTCCTCCTCAGCACCTGATCCACATTAACCTTCATTAATAATATCATAAAAAAGTACGGTTAATTTTCATAATTAATTAATTCGAAGCCACAATTAGTACTTATTAAGGAGGAAGGGAAGGAATTAAAGTAGCTCATGATTAAATATTAATTTTAATGGCAACGACTTACGTACGTACCCTTCTTTTGGTGGTTAATTCCTTCGATCAGTGGAAGATCATCTTTGGAGAATATTAATAAGGCTTTCAGGATCATTATGTTGTCAATGTGGACAGTCTCGAAGAGACGCACGAGGAAAGCTTCAATTCAATGTGTCTCTTGTCATCTACAACATGAGGTGCCTTTACACTACTAGAATTATAGTCTCCGCCGGTGGGAAGGAAATTTTTTCGTCAGCGGTCATGTATGATTCCTCAGCAGAGTATCGAAGCATCCAACCCAACTGCCGGCAGAAGGAAATCCTACAGTTGGGCCGAATTTGATCATGTTCATATGGGCCCTAATGGTCCATATGTAATATTAGGTCCCAATTTGAATCGGGACCTAAGTTCCCGCACACGGCTACACATGTAACGCGAGTGCGCGTGACGCACGTAACGGGCGTGAGCCTTCTCTCTTCCTTCTCCTGCCCCGGAAATTGTTCGACGATTTTGTCGAAGAGAACCAGCGCGCGAAACCCAACCTCCGGCGTTCCCACGGCGTTCCCCCTAGAAAAACTTTGCCTTTTCCTCTTCTCGGTGTCACACATACTCCTTCGGCCGAAGACCCATCTTCGACGACGCTCTTGGGTTGGAAAACCCAGTTCTTTCGAAGCCTCTCCAGGCCATTTCCGGCGGTGTCCTCTACGTTCCGGCCGCCCTAATGATGTCGAACCCCTTCGCCGCAGGTAATTTTATTTTCGGTTCTATTTATTTCCTTTTCTTCCCCTTTTCTTCCCCTTTTCTCCTTATTCTCACAATACTGCATTTTTCTCTTTGCCTCCCTCCGAGCTATAGTTTCTCCTTCTTCTTACCCTCTGTTGACCACCGGCAAGAGAAGGTGACCGTCCAGGGCTATCGGAGACCAACCGCGACCACTGGAAGCCACTGGTAGACAGTAGCGAGCACCTTCTCCATTACAGTGAGTACCTTATTTAATAACTAAGTAGCATTTGTTAGAAATAATTCTTCATTAAGGTTTTTATCTTTTGTTATTTGATTTATAGTTGTTGATTGTATAGTTGCAGTTTTGTTTTTGTTGAATGATTTTCCATGGTTTTTAATTATGTTGAATGATTGTTATAATTCAGTTAATGGTGTGTTTCTCTCAAAATTGATGGTGTGTAATTATGTGTTGAATGATATTCGACGGTGGATGTGTTTTGGTGTGTTTCTCTCGAAATCAATGGTGTAATTATGTGTCGAATGATATCCGATGGTGGATCTGTTTATAATTCAGTTACTGTTTTATTTGATGGTGGATGTGCTTATAATTCAGTTACAGGTTCTCTCTGATTTATCTCTCTGTTTTCTCCCTGAATTTCCTCGCTTAAGTCTTCCTCTCTCTCTCTCTCTCTCAATCTCTCTCTCTCTCTCTCTCTCTCTCTCTCTCTCTCTATTTTCTCTCATTTCTCTGTAGTTAAATTTCTTTCTCCCGCGGTTTTCTCCCAAATTACGTTTCCGAATTTAATTTTCTCGCCCTCTATCTCTCTTATCTTTCTCTTTCTCTCTCTCTCCCTCTTTTTCTCTCCCTCTCTCGGTTTTCTTTCTGATTTCTGTCTCTCTGTTTTCTCCCTGAATTCCCTCTCCGTAAATCTTCCCCCTTCTCTCTCTCTCTCTCTCTCTCTCTCTCTCTCTCTCTCTCTCTCTCTCTCTCTCTCTCTCTCTTTCTCTCTTATTTCTCTCTAGTTAAATTTCTTTCTTCCTCAGTTTTCTCCCAAATTACGTTTCCGAATTTAATTATCTTTCTCTCTTATCTCTCTCTCTCTCTCTCTCTCTCTCTCTCTCTCTTTTCTGTTCTCTCTCTCTCTCTCTCTGTTTTCTCTCTCTCTCTCTCTCTTCTGTTTTCTCTCTCTCTCTCTCTCTCTCTCTCTCTCTCTCTCTCTCTCTTTCTGTTTTCTCTCACATTTCTCTCTCTCGGTTTTCTCCGAAATTCTGTATCAGAATTTAATTCTCTCCCTCTATTTATCTTATCTTTTTCTTTCTCTATCTCATTTCTCTCTAGTTAAATTTTTTTCTCCCTCGGGTTTCACCCAAATTACATTTCCGAATCTTAATTTTCTCTCCCTCTATCTCTCTTATCTTTCTGTTTTCTCTCTCATTTCTCTATAGCTAAATTTCAATTTAACTCGGTTTTCTCCTAAATTCTGTCTCAGAATTTAATTCTCTCCCTGTATCTCTCTTATCTCTCTTTCTCTCTCCCTCCTTTTCTCTCTCTCTTGCTCCTCTCTCTCTCTCTCTCTCTCTCTCTCTCTCTCTCTATCTCTCTCTCTTGCTCTCTCTCTCTCTCTCTTTCTATTTTCTCTCTCATTTCTCTCAAGTTAATTTCTTTCTCCCTTGGTTTTCTCCCAATTAAATTACGTTTCCAAATCTTAATTTTCTCTCCCTCTATCTCTCTTATCTTTCTCTCTCTCTCTCTCTCTCTCTCTCTCTCTCTCTCTCTCTCTCTCTCTCTCTCTCTCTCTCTCTCTCTCTCTCTCTCTCCCTCCTTTTCTCTCCCTCTCTCTCGGTTTTCTCTCTGATTTCTCTCTGATTTCTCTCTGTTTTCTCCCTGAATTCCCTCTCCTTAAATCTTCCTCTCTCTCTCTCTCTCTCTCTCTCTCTCTCTCTCTATTTCTGTTCTCTCTCTCATTTCTCTCTAGCTAAATTTCTATCTCACTTAGTTTTCTCCTAAATTCTGTTTCAGAATTTTATTCTCCCTCTCTCCCGTATCTTTCTCTTGCTCTATCTCATTTCTCTCTAGTTAAATTTCTTTCTCCCTCGGTTTTCTACCAAGTTATGTTTCCGAATCATAATTTTCACTCCCTCTTTCTGTCTTATCTTTCTGTTTTCTCTCTCATTTCTCTATAGCTAAATCACTCGGTTTTCTCCTAAATTCTGTCTCAAAATTTAATTCTCACCCTCTATCTCTCTTATCTTTCTCTTTCTCTCTCTCCCTCCTTTTCTTTCTCTCCCTCCTTTTCTCTCTCTCTCTCTCTCTCTCTCTCTCTCTCTCTCTCTCTCTCTCTCTCTCTCTCTCTCTCTCTTCTGTTTTCTCTCTCATTTCTCTCTAGTTAAATTTTTTTTCTCCCTCGGTTTTCTCCCAAATTACATTTCCAAATCTTATTTTTCTCTCCATCTCTCTTATCTTTCTCTTTCTCTCTCTCTCTCTCTCTCCCTCATTTTCTCTCTCTCCCTCCTTTTCTCTCCCTCTCTCAGTTTTCTCTCTGATTTCTCTCTGTTTTCTCCCTGAATTCCCTCTCCTTAAATCTTCCTCTCTCTCTCTCTCTCTCTCTCTCTCTCTCTCTCTCTTTCTATCTTTCTGTTTTCTCTCACATTTCTCTGTAGCTAAATTTCTATCTCACTTGGTTTTCTCCTAAATTCTGTTTCAGAATTTAATTCTGTCCCTCTATGTCTTTTATCTTTCTCTTTCTCTCTCCCTCCTTTTCTGTCCCTCTCGGTTTTCTCTCTGATCCCCTCTCTGTTTTCTCCCTGAATCCCTCTCCTTCAATCTTCCTCTCTCTCTCCCTCTCTCTCTATCTCTCTCTCTCTCTCTCTCTTTCTGTTTTCTCTCTCATTTCTCTATAGCTAAATTTCTATCCCTCGGTTTTCTTCTAAATTCTGTTTCAGAATTTTATTCAAATTCTATCTCTGATTTCATCATTATCTATCTCTCCCTCTCTCTTTTTCTCTCCCTGATCTAGTCTTGGTTTCTCTCTCTGATTTCTCTCTCTCTCTCTCTCTCTCTCTCTCTCTCTCTCTCTCTCTCTCTCTCTCTCTCTCTCTCTCTCTCATTTTTCTCTCTACTTAAATACTATTTCTAACTCTCTTTGAAAATCTTTTTGTCTCTGAAATTCTATTTCTGAGTTCTCTCTCTCTTGTTTTCACGCCCTCAGTTCTCTCTCAAGTTTTTGTTTCTCTTTCTTTTCTCTCTCTCTCTCTCTCTCTCTCTCTCTCTCTCTCTTTCTCTCTTTGATTTCTCAAAGTGATCGGTTTTCTCTCAAATTCCATCTCTTATTTCATCACTATCTCTCTCTCCCTCTCTCTCTTTTTCTCTCCCTGATCTAGTCTCAGTTTCTTTCTCTGATTACTCTCTCTCTCTCTCTCTCTCTCATTTTGTCTCCACTTAAATACTGTTTCTAACTTTCTTTGAAAATCTTTTAGTCTCTGAAATTCTTTTTCTGAGTTCTCTCTATCTATTGTTTTCACACCCTCAGATTTCTCTCAAGTTTTTGTTTCTCTCGCGATTTCTCTCTACTTGATAGAAATTTGGGAGTGAATTAGCAGTACTAGTAATATTGGTTTGTAGTATTTGATAGGAATTTCACACAATTATGTTCTACTGTCCCATAACTTGTGTGCTCTTAATTGTCATTTTTTTCATACTTTCTTCTACGCTAAGAAAGTCCAACCGATTGGAAATGTGGAAGTAAGAGGAGGAGAATTGGGCATAGTGAGATGCATATATAGGGGCAGTGGGTGGTCCGTCTATAACAATTGTGTCCCAAAAGTACTAAACACTCATTTCTTTGTTGTTTGTAGTCTGTCTTTAACAATTGTCGCGGAGATGGACTATTTCACTGGCAGGAAATGGATGTATGAGTACAAGTCTAAGCGAACTCGATGTCATCCAAGATTTGTGGGTGGAGTCAGTTTTATTTATAGATTATGCAAAACAACAACGGGCGCATGGAAGCGGTGTTATCGTTGTCCATGTTGGAAATTTGAAAGCTGTAAGTTTCTTAAATGCGAGACAATCAGGTCCCACATTGTTCGTAATGGATTTGTCCCAATGTATGGAACTTGGAGGCGTCACGGGGAACTGGCGAACGTCGTGAAATCGGCGTTGCTGTGGAAACTGGTCATGGTGAAGAGATGGCTACAATGTTGTGCGATGCTTTCATGCAAAACGTGGAGGATGCCAATATGGAGCACGAAGCAGAGGATTGAATTCGCAAATTTGAACAGCTCTTTGGATGAGGCAAGAAAACAATTGTACTGGAGGATGTCGTAAACACTCGAAACTGTCATTTATGGTACATTTATTCAAATTGAAGTGCTTGAATCGATGGAGTAACAAATCATTTTCGGATCTTGTTTCAGTTCTAAAGAACACTCTTCCATAAGTTTATTTGCTTCGACGCAATTGGTATGAGGGAAAGAAAATGATGAGTGACTTGAGTTTGAATAATGAAAATATTCATGCATGTCCAAACGACTGTTTGCTATTCAGATATGAATATAAAGATTTAGATGCTGCCCAAGATGTGGTGAGTCGAGATGGTCAGTCAAAAAAAATGGGAAACGTGCAACTACTAGAAGGCCGATGAAGATCCTTAGATATTTTCCTTTGATTCCGAGGTTGCAACGGTTGTTCATGTCTACTAAAACATCGGAGCTTATGACGTGGCATGGTTCGGCTCCACCTACTGAAGAAGGAAAAATGTTCACCTTTGGGATTCAATCGCCTGGAAACACTTTGAATCGTGTGCATCCATAATTCAGTTCAGATATACAGAACGTTTGACTTGGACTTGTGAGTGACGGTTTCAGTCCATTCAAGATTGGGTCTGGATCAAGCCGCAACACGTGGCCAGTTATTATTACCATCTATAACATGCCCCCTTGGTTGGCAATGAAGCAGAGCTATTTCATGATGACCCTTCTTATTGATAGTCCGAAGTCGTCGGGAAATGATATAGATGTATTTTTACAACCGTTGATTGATGAGTTAAAAGTTTTATGAGAATCTGGTGTGAAGACTTATGATCCACACACTAACAGATTTTTTCAAATTCGAACTGCAGTCCTCTAGACAATATCATACTTTCCTGCATATGCAATGTTGTCTGGGTGGAGTCCAAAAGGTTACAAGGAATGCCCTATTTGTCACGTAAACATTGCTTCGTTATATCTGGCGCTTAGTAGAAAATGTGTTTACATGCGTCATCATAGGTTTCTACTAGAGGATCACCAATGGAGGACTGATAAAAAGTTGTTTGATGGGACAGGGGAACGTGATGATACATCCACAGGATTGCCAGGTAATGACATTTTAAATTTATGGGAAGGACTTCAAAATGTTGTGTTTGGAAAAGGACATTGGGCAAAAATCAAATATTTGCCTGAAGGGTGGAAGAAGAGCAGCGTTTTTTTAGCTTCCATACTGGAATACTCTACTCATCTGCCATAACTTTGACGTAATGCATATCGAGAAAAATGTACGTAAAAGTATTTTGAATACCATTTTGGATAAAGATGAGAAGTCAAAAGATAATATAAAATCGAGGTTAGATATGCATAGTCTCAATATAAGGAGACAACTTCACCCGAGGCTTTCGAAAAAGGTTAATGGTGTCCTGCAGCTGGTTATAGAAATTTATATTGGATCATGGACACCTGTGCACCTATTGAAGTGCAAATGGTACAATATGAAAAAAGGCACACGTTGCTTCATTGACGGGCTAGACTTCACGTTGGTGAACACAACGAAACAAGCATACGAAGATGAACTTTTCATTTATGCAAGTCAAACACAATAGGTGTTTTATTCAAAAGACCCGATTGAGCTTTGTTGGAGCGTTGTTTGTCGTTGGAGACCCAGAGACAGCTACGATATCCCCTTAAATGATGCAGGTTTAATGGCACAAGAAGATGAGGCATCGCTATTGGCACAAGATGCAGGAGTCGGAGAAGCAACAAACATCAATTATGAAGATGATGTTATATGAGTGCGTCGTGACCTTGGTCAAGGATTAAGGATCAATAGTGACGACTTGGATGTAATATGAAGTATGTTTAATCGATTCAAGTTTGTAAATGCATCTGCTGCATATAATAATACTTAATTACAATTCTTTTCTTCTAATTTAATGTCTTTAATTCCTTTATTTTGCAGGATAATTATGCCACCGAAGGGGGACATTGGTCACTTAGGCACAAACACACCCGGACGACGACATCGTCCGGGCTCCAACATCCCCTCTCCATCATGGTTGAATCCAGCAGCCCTTCGACATCGGCCGGGCTCGAGCAACCCCCTCTCCATCGGGGTTGACTCCTGCAGCCCGTTTGATCTCAGCCCCGACTCCTGCAGCCCGTTTGATCTCAGCCCCGACTCCTGCAGCCCGTTTGATCTCAGCCCCGACTCCTGCAGCCGACCCTCCCTCAGAGCTTCCGTCTTCATCAAAACTTCCGTCTATAGGTACTAACATATTCATAACCTTATTTCCTAATTTGTTTGTATAATTTTAGTTTATTTAATTTATGTTTAATTAATTCAATTTTAGAAGAATCAATGTGCAAGTTTAGGGAGTTGTTCCCCTTTTACAAATCCCCTTGTGAGTGATGATTCAGGTACAATTACATTGATTCTGCTTCATACAATGACATTTTAATGTTGACTAAGTGTGAATTTGATGTAGGGCGGTCCCAATGGAGGACATGGAGACCCCTGCTGCCAAATTGGACTGTTGATGGCATTGAGGATTCACAACCTTAGGTATCACGCGTGAAGCGTAAGGTGAGGGAGACACCATTTAATCTTGAGAAAGCGGCAACGATCGTAATCAAGGATGGACAGATGGTCTCATCTACACAACATGACCTGTCCTTTCTACTTATAACACAAATTCAGGGTCAATTGCATTTCCTACTACATCTGCAGTGGCGTGAACTCTTCCCAAATGCATACAATTGGTTTGAAATCAATGTATGACCAACAACTAACTATTTGTTTTTTGTAACAGTCGTAAGTACTAACCAAATGTATTTTTTTGCAGGTAAAATATAAATTTGTTAATGAGAAGGATAAGCCCGTGTCTGCAGCCATTGCGATGAAAGCTTTGCAGCCGGTTGTGCAGAAAATAATACGAGACAACCGTACCTTCTATAAGAAGCAATACTACGATGGAAAGACTCCATAGCAGCTAGTAGACTCTCCCATTGAAGGTATGGCTCCTGAAAACTGGACACTGTGTGGTGTGAAGAACAAGGCCAACTGATAGTGTCTGAAGACGACTCACACGCTTGGGCGTAAGTCTCTTTCCCGTTTTTTAGAAGAAGAGGTACGTATTGAGTTGATTTTTTTTATTTGCATTGTTAATATACTTCAATTTTTAAACATTGCACAAAACTTATTCAAGGAAATTAAATTTTATGCAGTGACAAGCAGAAGGTCCAAACTTCGTGTTTTTTTGATATTTCCTTAAGGCGCACAAGAGGAAAGATGGGACATATCCTGATGAGGAGACAAAAATATTATGTGTAAGTTATCAGGTTCCTTACATTTTCTCTTAATACCAAGTGCATGATTTAATTAGGTTTTGTTTCTTATGAACGAGGAGCTTGTCCGAACTGCAACTGAACTATAGGTCCACAACTTGGTGAACCCAGCGGATTTGACACCTATCATAGATAAGGTGTTTGGGGGCCATCACGGGGGTTATGAGAGAGGACTTGGGACTGGTGCGCCGCCGCGTAGGGGTGCGGTTACGAGAGCACTGGAGTACTTAGCTCTACAGGAACAACTGGAAAAGGAAAGGCAAGACAAGGACTTAATGAAGGACTAGATGTTGTTGATACAGTCTCAATTGCAGGAACTGAACCAGTGGCAAACCTCTATCCAGTCGCCTACAGGTTAGTATTATTTTAAATATATAATTATAATTACAAATATTTTATATTTCATTACACTTATCATAAACTCAAGTTTATGAGCAGGACCTTCTAACCCACTCGGCAGCAATCTGTCACACAACTGATTGCTCTGATTGTACATTTCTTTTGGTTTCAACAAGGGCAGTTGAAACGTACTGTATAATATTTTGTAATGTAAATATTTTGAAACGTAAATAATTTTTTGTTATGTAATGGTCTGATTGTATGCCAGGTAACAGGTATCAAGTAAAAAAACAAAATTTGAAACTTTTTTTAAAAAAATACTCCGTCGGCAGTTTAACCCGTTGTCGGAATAGACCGTAATAACGGTCAATTATGGCGACGGGTAAGACATTCGTCGGCGGAATAATTCTGTCTGCGGTTATTAATGTCGGAAGAATTGCATTACGTCGACGAATTCACTTTGTTGGCGGAGTGGACTCGGCCGACGAACTTTATTCGTCGACAAAAAGTTATTCGTCGGCGGAGAGGACTCAGCTGACGAAAGGTATTCGTCGGCAGAGAAGACTCAGTCGACGAAAGTTATTTGTCTGCGGAGAGTGATTCCGCTGACGAATTCTGGTCTTCCGCCGACGAATTTTACGAGCACCGGCGGAAGGTCGTTCCACCAACGAAATCTGTTCTACCCCCGCTGGTGGAATCGAAATTCTCGGTCGGCGGGTGATTTCGTCGACGGAGTGTCCGTTGGCGGTTTTGGGTTTTTGACGAAGTCGACCTCCGGCGGAGACTGTTTTTCTAGTAGTGTTAATTAATTACCGTCCCAAACAGATATGCACGTCTATACGTAAAATTGTTAGTACTTATAATAATGTGAATATCTATCATCAGTTCAATATGCATGCAATTATTTGAACCTAAAATTGCATAAGTTTCTGCTAACTAATGGCGCGTTTTGATTACTCACGTACTAATTAACGTGTTTGTGGCAGAGATTCAGTTGCTTTAACAAGTTCTGCTGGATATTGTTGACCTTATGGGCCAAACTGGACAGCTCCCAGACCTCAGTTGTGGAGGCTAGCTAAGTACCTGCAATAGTACGTAGTACCCAGTGTATACGTTTAATATCAACTACCGGACCACAAGTAAATAACATTAATGAACTATTTTGTTGAACTATGTAATTATACTACACAAAATAAATTTAATAACAAGTAAATAACATTAATGTTAGAGGAGATCACCTCGTGACGTTGTAGAGAAGTAAAAAAAGCCATGATATGGCCCCACAAGCTTAAATTCAGCCATGAAAAGGCTGTACAATCTCGTCATAAGTAACTCTAACAAGACTGAGGACAGCCGTGCCTGAACTCCTCCATCCCCTCTCCAATATAGAAACCAACATAAGCAAGTTTGACACTGATCAACACTCAGTCCCAAAATCCCAAATCCCAATCCTTTTCAGGGACGAATTAAACTCCTAGACTCTTTCCACACATAGAAAGAGATAATAGGGATCAGTATGCCGTAAGACTCTGTCTGTCGGGATCCGCATCTTTCTCTCCCGAGACAATTCTGCTAACCGTTTTTCCACATTTCCACAGTTTCATCCCTACAAGAAATCTCGCTTTTCAGCTTTTTCTTTTGTTTATAAAAGAAAATACGGAGGATTCTGGTATTCCGTATCATGGGTCTTTCTCCTTATTCACTCCTGTTTCTGCAGTTTTCAGTACTACTCATATTGGTGATTCTGATATCAGATCGGTTGCTTTATAAATTCCCCTGTTAAATATCGAGTATAAATAGATAGGTCCGGACTAGCTCCTCTGTTTTATAGATATATATTATCAGCCCAGAGCCTTTTAATTTACATACCCCGAAGAGATGAAGGCCTCTGTAATGCTCATCTTCTTCATCCTTCTCTTCTGCATCAATATTCAAGCAATTCCTAATTCAGAAGCCGCTCGACGACTCAAACAGGGATCATTAGTCCCCAAAACCTGCAAAAAGATCGCGGCCACGGATCCCACTCTCGACTACGCCTTCTGCGTCTCCTCTCTGCAATCCGGCAAGCACAGCGGCGCCGCCGACCTCCAGGGCCTGGGCATCATCGCCTCCAACCTCGCCCGGATCAACGCGACGCGGTCGAGACGAAAAGCCCAGAACTTGAAAACGAAGGCGACGAATCGGTTCGATAAAACGAGGCTGGAGGCGTGCGAGGAGCTCTTCGACCTCGCCGTCTCTGCTCTCAGGGACACCACCAGGGCCTTCCGGGGGAAGAGGTACGACGACGCGAATGTGAATCTGAGCGCCGCGATGACCGACGCCGATACCTGCGAGGACGGGTTCTCGGAGATGCAATTAGGGCATCATCATGTCTCACCTCTGACGAGAGAGAACGAGAATCTGAGAGGACTCTGCGCCATCGGCCTCGGCATTGCCTGGTTATTACAACGTGGAAGATGCTGAATAAACAGTTTTCGTAGAGCTAGCTAGTTCTCTAATTCCGTATCGTTTAATTAATCTCAGCTTGCACTGCTTCGAAAATTCTGTGATTAGTTCTACATATGTTCGATCTTTTAGTTTCTTTATTTGAGTTATGAATATATCCTTTCCTTCACTGATGAGCAAAATTTGAAAAATTCCATAGTTTATTATTAATTACGTGCCTTGTGAGTTAATTAATTAAGGTGCCTGATAGGCGGAAGTAGATATATAGGTATAACTCATTTTATATTTGTTTAGAGCTGCTGGGATTTGATCATGTTCGGAACCTTCAGGAAAAGAGTTTTGAAGGATATAACTGTACTACACAAGATAAATTTTATAACATGGAATTAAATAAGAATAAGGAAAAGTTCTTCATAAAATGTTAGATCAATAGATCAAGACTGCTGGCTCAAACTTAAAAAACTTAAAATAAAATAGAGGCCTTGACGTATATAGTGATAACTAAGAATTGATATTCCGCCACGTGAGATGCATCATCTCATTTACATGAGAACAGTTGTGTATAGTACTTATCAAAATATAACCATTATATTGTGCTTATCTTGGAGTTCTATTTTTGGAAGAATTTAAATTAAACGTATATAGATAATAGCTGAAGAATGCACACACATTATCTCTAATAACAGGTTGAAATTAAGCAACCTACATTTATCATTCTAGCCAATTCTCCACCAAACATATACGAAATGAGTTACCCAGCTACTTCCTCTTATCATGCACGTCCTTTCATCATCGGCAAAACAATTATAATGAAGATTCAATATAATGAAAAATGATATCAGTAGTGTGTGATCTTACTTTGGGGTTTTACATAGTGAGGTGACAATGTAGTTGGTGAAAAAATTTAGGGTTTAGAGTTTACCTATAGGAAGATGATTCTTTATTAAAATAATAAAATTTTGTAGATTTTATCTCCTAGTTTATCTCTAACCTGGACTGCTAAACCTTCACAATAATTCACAGTACTCATATCACCACAAAAATAAAATAAAGAACTAATTATGTAGGAGGCCCACATGATTAACTCGGAAGGCACGTAACAATTAATTAGCAAAAGGAATCGATTATTCTTGTTCATCAAGCAACCATAGATATGTTCGTAACCCAAAAGAAGCTTTTTGAACACGCTATTTTTCCTTTTAAATAGAGTACTTGCATCATGACTCCTTGACATATAGTACTTCCTAAAGGAGACTCAAACACAAAACCTCTCATTACAAATCCCTCTATGTGACCACTGAGTTACTGTTCAAATTTATGAATATTAAATGATTGGGTAAATATAAAAAAAAAGTAATGCTAGACGCACCTAGCGGACGTACCTATCCGACGTACAGGTTAATCTAAGCCCTTTAAAATATAAAAAATTATTTTTTTTTATAAAATCTTATTTTCTAGAGGATAAACCCTTGGCATCAATGGTTTAGATTAACAAATGTGGGGATAGGTGAGTGGGCTAAGTGCAACTAGCATTAACTCTTCGATATAGTTTTATATTATCTAAAACACCCATTGACTAACTTTCATTTAAAAAAAAGACCCAAGAAGAACAAATAGATGTCTTTTCAACTGGATTGAATATGGTTCTATGAAATTTTTGGTTAAAAAGTATAATATTCCAAAAATACCCCTCATACAATGTCACTTAAATCAAAAGGATACATTAATTGTTCTGAAACAAAAGTTAGTAGAATTCTCTCACGAGAGAAGAAGATGGGGATCTCGACCAAAAGTCTTATGACATAATTATACTGATTTCATGATCTCTTTCTACGTGTGAAAAGAGTATGGGATCAGTTTCGTCCCCAAAAATTAATAGAATTTGGTATTTTGGGCCTGAGTGGTGATTAGTGTCAAATTTGCGTAGGTTTAGTTTCTATTATGGTGGGGAAGGTGGAGTTCACGAACGGCTATTCTCAGTCTTGTTAGAGAAACTTATGACGAGATTATTGTAAAGCCTTTTTTATGGCCAAATTGAAGATTGTGGGGGGTGGATAAGGAGGGAAGTCCTCTAACATTTTTGGAACTTATCATCATTTTATTTCAAGTCATATTTCTAAAAACTGACTTTAGTAGGGGCGTGTATGAATTAGAAGAGGTTATTCCATATATTTTTGGCCATTTATGAGACTCGTGAACGAAAACCAAATAAATAAAATAATACCATGAAAAGAAAGATATAGCACAAAACAAAAAATAGTTTATTAAACATGTAGGTCGATCATATGCACATTCCTGGAACTTGTAGATGTTATAAAAATTGAATATGTTCGACGCGTGTTTTGTGAATGAGTTTGAACTAGGTTGGACCAATGGCTCGAATCAAAATAATGTCATAAATATTGACTGCTTATTTGAAAAAAAGAGTTTCTCAGAAGCTACACATATTTTCTTAGTATAACATTTGGCATGGTTTTCATCCTTCTGTACATATTTTTTTGAAAGTTGTGACTTTTTTCCCATACCCCTAAGGAGACTTGAACCCAAGACCTCCCCCCCATGTGACCATTGAGCTATGCTCAAGTTCACATCCTTTTATGCATGGTTCACAAATAGAATAGGTGATATTTATAAATAATTCAGTATTACATATATTACCATGCATGCACCACTTAAAGTTGAATAGTTCATGAAAACGATGACGTTTTTATATATACATGACAACGACGACTTGGGTACATCAATATAAAACCAAATTCTATATATGCGGAGCATTGAGCCTGGCTTATCCGGGAAGTTGTTAAAATTTAAGTTTGCTTCTTCTCAACTTTGAGGCGGGATTTGGGGCGTCGAAATTTACGTAGAGTTGAGCTTTCACAAGACTCAAATATCCAATCACTTCGATCTATCAATCTATCTCCTTCACTAACCTTTAGCAGCTTTGATAGAGTTTCTCACCTTCTGATTTCACACTTCATGTAGAATAGTAAACCTCAATTCACTTGTTTCAATGCCATGTGTGAAAATTTGTGGATCTCAAATCTCAAATTCTGATGCAAAGAAGTTTGGCTTCATGTGTGATTTGTTGGAGAAAAAAGAGACGAGGAAGAAGGAAGAAAAGGAGCAAGGGACAAAGAAAAAAATGGAAACCATGGCCGGGTCTCGCTGAAGTTGAGTTTCTCTCATCACTTCCCCATATTGTTTCTTCCTCTGTTTTCTACCTACTTATTCAACTCTGGAACAGACTCTGCTAGCAACTTTGTTTGCTCCACATGCATGTTCTCTTTACAGGTAACAAACTAACGGCGTCGCCTGCAAACAACTTTGGAGAAAATCTGTTCATATCCGCTCAATTTTAGACACCATAAAATCCCCACCCAATTCTTAGAACGATCAGATAAAGACCTTAAAAGAGAAAGAGAGCAGAATGAAGCTTCCCTCAGGTACTGTTCTGTTCTGTTCTTCTCAGCCAGGAACTGGGTTCCCTATGAAGAAGCCAAATTGGTGTATGATCTAAATTGGCGGCCAGTACATCCCATGTATAATATCTATCATTAGACATCTTTCAGGGAGATGCATCCGAGACTTGCACAGGACAACAGGCTCAAGTTTCACCTGAGAATAATGTTCAACTTTCCTGAAATAACAAAAGCAAAATTTTGAGGCATTATTCTCCATTACTGTATGTAGGAGATGATAGGACTAATAGAGTGCAAATCCTTTACTGGGATCGGAAACCTGTTTGTATCGATTGTTTCACATTCCCTGAGGGGAAGTGATGTCAGAGATAATTTCCACAATCAAATGCACAATTAATCAGTTCCGGCTTTTATCCACTCTTCAACCTGTCTTGGACATGCATAAACAGGCAGCCAAAGTAAGGGTATCTCATAGACAAGAAATAGTACGAGTTCAACCACAATGATAGCTAATCAGCTCATATAAATTGACTGTTTTTTTGCGCCAAATATTGTTTAGTAAGTATAATTTTCACTATATCACAAGAGATACAGGATACAAAAGCCATCCAATGGGTAAATCACTACCAACCATTAATCATAAACGTGTCAATAATCATAGCTATCATACATAAAAATTACACACTTAAACTCTAAGTCACACTAGTAAAATGTCCCATCCGCCCGACGGGCCAAAACACACCGGCAGAACACGAAAGCCCGGCGGCGGGTAAGCGTCACGTCATCGCAGCGTCCGTGGCGGATGCTTCACCCGATGCAACAACCCGTCGGCGTAAAAAAAAACCCGTTAGCGACAGAATTCTGTCCGCCGACGCGGGAGCCAGCGAAGCGAAATCATCCAACAACGGATGACTGCGGCGTCGTGGGACATATTACCTCGACGAATGAATACGCGTCGGCGAAAGGATTCACACGACGGATGCACGTGCGTCGGTGGAAAAGGTCCACGGCGCCTGACCATGCGTCGGCGGAACTCTCTGGGACGACGCTTCCCACGCGCGCGTCGGCGGAGGCTAATTACCGGACGCGTTACCGAGCATCGTCGGAGTTCACCCGGCGCGACATGACGCGTCGCCTGAGGTCACCCGACGCGTCCTAGGGTGTCTGCGTAGGGTGTTCACCCGACGCGCCTATGCGCGTCGTCTAATATCAGCCGAAGCTTCCTCACCCGTCGGCTGTAGTTCTACGCCGACGCGTGCCGAGGCGTCGGCGTATGTGTATAGCCGACGCGTCGATGAAGCGTCGGCGGAGGAATTCACACGACGCGCATTAGAGCGTCGGCGAAGGTTTCCTTGATTCCGCCGACGGGTTCAACCGTCGGCGGAGGTTTTTTGGTTTTAAATTGATTTTTCTTTTTTTTCTTTTACCTGTTTTCTTCATCACTATACAATTTTACAAAACTGAAAAGAAACACATTAACAGTGAAGAACACGTATGCAAAAAAAAAAAAAGTTCTATATACATAAAGAACTACAGTGTCTAAATTTACATCCGATGAAAAGATGTACAATGTCTAAATTTACAGAGTCTATTAAAAATAAGAGTTTGCAGTTCTCGTGGCGCCGTTTCCAACCATTACAAAATCTGGCAGCGGTGGCTTCTTCCACAATTTTGAGGTCAGCTCCAACAACAACCTAAGAACCAAAATAGAACATAAATTTGCCTATCCACACAGTGCACACATACATTAACATGGAAGTATATTACTTCTCCCATCAACATCTAAACTTGCCACAGAACTCCAATGTTGCTTATCAGCCAAAATAAGAGATCTCTCTATATAACTGAACAGCAAGAGTCGAGAAGATGCTATTACTGACCTCCAAAATAATACGATCGTCAATGTTGCGGTGGTGGGACTCTCCATGGCCAGAAGACCTGCGAGAAGCTTAACACGTAGAAAATTAGAGATATATATTTATGCTCATCAATTTAAAATAATGTAGAATATCTGAAGACAATTCTTAACTTGCTGTGACTGTGCAAGAAGTAACATTTCTAGCCTCTCCATTCGTTCGCTCATGGCTTGTACCTTCTGGGACAATGCCTCCTTATCCGTCTCTCCCTCTCCAACT
The DNA here is from genome assembly GCA_022405105.1 of Aristolochia contorta. NCBI lineage: Eukaryota > Viridiplantae > Streptophyta > Magnoliopsida > Piperales > Aristolochiaceae > Aristolochia > Aristolochia contorta. The sequence continues at coordinate 11,925,136 of CM039665.1, read as the reverse complement.
GTTCACACAATGCCACATAACTACGAGAGCTGGAAGAGGCACCCTCACGCGCAATGCGAGCGCTGTTCCAACCCCTCTCTCGTAGCCACCTTTGTGGCCCCGAAACATGTATCTATTACGGTGTCACCTCTCTCTGGGATCTTTGGGTGACCAACGTTACTTTCAAAGGCTGCACGGCGAACCACTCACGCTGCAAGTGAAATTAATGAATTAAATAGGTCTGGAAGTTGTATTCAACACAGATCATAAAGCAAAAATATATAACTTACACAGTGTTCAGCAGTTATTTCATCTGGATACGTCCCATCCTTCCTCTGGTGAGCTTTGAGGTATGCCATCAGGAAAGTGTAGCCCTCAGGGTCAGACGTACGCTGTAATTAATGTATGCAGTAAGCAATCAAGGATGAAAACAAAAATAAGAAGAGTTCCCAGAAGGTAATCATATAAATACCTGTTCCTCTAAGAATCGGGGAAGAGACTTTGACCCAAGGGTATGAGTTGTCTTGAGCTTCGCATCGACACGACTGTTTTGCTCACCGATACTGACTGACTCTAACATTGTCCCAATACTTCACGAGGAGAACCCAGTCCTCTTGGCTCATACCAGGTATGGGACAAGTCTTCAGTTGGTCGTCAGTCTTCCAATCATAGTGCTCTTTCTTATATGCCGCTCGGTTATCTCTAATGATTTTCTAGAGCACGGGCTTGATAGCCTCCATGGCCTCTTGCTTTGTGACTGGAGCACCCTCGACATCCACAAAGTTATACTTTGCCTGCAAAAATAAAAACTCAGTTTAACTGTCCCAAGTTTGAAAATAAATAATTAACTAGCACTTCTTACTTTGATAATGTTAAACCAGGTCTGCAGCTCATGGGGGGGATAGTCACGCCACTGGAGATGCAACGGAAAGTACTGATTCCCGTACTACCGTCCCCATGAGATTTGACAATGAAGACTGTCGTCCTACAACCATCTAGCCATCTCTGATAGTTACCGTCCAAGGATTATGAGGCAGAAACGAAGATGCTTTAACTTTCCGTTTCCCCTTGGATTTGATGGTTCAGCAACATCTTACATTTTGCTTGATCCGGGTCTTTGCGTTTCCATGTCTTCCATAGGGATCGGGCCTGCCAAATTGCAAGTTAGAACACAATTCATATAACACACTGCAAAAATATCATTACACTTCAAGTTTACCTGAAGAGTAGCTCTCACGTGATTCGTATTCTGGAAAGAACTCCCTAAACTTACGATTACACTCATCTATAATATGAAAGAGCTAAAATTAGAACACAAACTTTCCAAAACAAAAAAATCTGGTTTATGTTAGTACCCATGTCTGGCATCTGTGACGATGATGCTAGTGTAGCTGGAGCAGAAGCCGGTGGAGTCGGAGTCAGAACTGGAGTGGCCCGGGCAGGCCGAGTCGGACTCAGGACTGCTATTGTTCGGGCTGGCCGAACTGCCCGAACTTTGACCCTTGCTGGTGACGGTGATGAGGAGTCAATGGGATACTTCCTCGGTGGCATATTTACCCTGCAAATTTAAAGAGACGTGGATTGTCAACTTTCTTCACAAAATAAATAAAATTAGCTATTACGATCCACACTAGCTACAATAATTCAGAGAGATATCAAACTTACGCTATGTTACGTTCAAATCTGCAGGATCAATTCTTAATCCACGGACCCAAAGTTAGTGCGCACCCACAAAACATCATCAGCTTGGTTCAATATTGTGACGTCTCCGATCCCTTTGTCTTGTGCCAACAAGATGGCCTCACCTTCTTCGGACCTCACATCGGAGTTAACTAGAGGGATGTCGTATGTGTCCCGAGGTCTCCAACGACACACAACTCTCCAAGTGGGATCAACAGGTCTTCCGAATAAAATACCTGTTGAGCTTGAGATGGATAGATGAAGGGTTCGTCTTCATACGTGTGCCTTAACGAATTCACTAATGTGTAATCAAGCCCATCATTAATGAACCAGTGCCCTTCTTCATATCGAACCATCTGCACTTAAATATGCTGATGGGACTCAAGGCCCAACGAAGACTTGAGTACCTGCTGCAGAACACCGTAAAAACCTCACTTTCTTCCCCCACACACGCAATGCCACTATTTTGAGTGGTCCGATTTTCATCAACTTGCTCTATCTCAAACTTGTAACCATTTCCAAAAACCCTTATATGACTTGGTTTTGGAATTGGGCCGAGAGCAAGATATTGTAGATCTTCTATCGCATCGCGCCTGATGCGGTAAATTTATCACCTACACAATTTGATGATTAAACAGATTGGGTGCCAACAGAGCGAAGACTCTTTAATGGAAGCACATCAAATTACTGCTTTGGGGGATTAACTCACCCGTGTTCTGAACCACTGCACAAAATGTAAGTGTTGTTCAGTCTGTATCCGATGATCAGTCCATTGGGGGTGCAGCCTTCTCAAGTAGTCTCTATGTTCCCTACAACCAAATGTGGAAGAGATTAATTAAGTTGTGGTATATTGGTTGTGGACAGTATAATATTTAGTTAGAGGACTGGAACTACTTACAATAGGTACGGATGAGCCTCTGGAGTGTTGAATAGTAAGAACCGGTGGAGCTGGTATACAACATCAGCAGTGAGCATATGCGACATCTGCTTATGTTAAGGAGTAGTATATCAAACCTGATTGACTTAATTCCTCAATTCAGAGGAGAGAGAAAGAGAGAGAGATAAAGAGAGAGTAAGATAGAGATTTAAGAATTAAAAACAACAACGTTAATTCAGAGAGACAAAGAGAGAGAGAAAAAAAGAGAGAAGTTTGACAGTTCAAAACAGAATTGTAATTCGGAGAGAGAGAGAGCAAGAGAGGGAGAGAGAGAAATAAGAGAGAGATTGGAAGAGTTTAAAACAGAATTGAAATTCAGAGAGAGAGAAAAAGAAAAAAAGGGAGAGGTTTAAGAGTTCAAATCAGAAGTTCAATTCAGAGAGAGAGAGAGAGAGAGAGATAAAGAGAGAGTAAGATAGAGATTTAAGAATTAAAAACAGCAACGTTAATTCAGAGAGACACAAAGAGAGAGAGAGAGAAAAAAGGAGAGAAGTTTGACAGTTCAAAACAGAATTGTAATTCAGAGAGAGAGAGCAAAGAGAGGGGAGAGAGAAAAGAGAGAGATTGGAAGAGTTTAAAACAGAATTGAAATTCAGAGAGAGAGAGAGAGCAAGAGAGGGGGAGAGAGAAATAAGAGAGAGATTGGAAGAGTTTAAAACAGAATTGAAATTCAGAGAGAGAGAGAAAGAGAAAAAAAGGAGAGGTTTAAGAGTTCAAATCAGAAGTTCAATTCAGAGGAGAGAGAAGAGAGAGAGATAAAAGAGAGTAAGATAGAGATTTAAGAATTAAAAACAGCAACGTTAATTCAGAGAGACAAAGAGAGAGAGAGAGTGAAAAAAAGAGAGAAGTTTGACAGTTCAAAACAGAATTGTAATTCGGAGAGAGAGAGAGCAAGAGGGGGGGAGAGAGAAATAAGAGAGAGATTGGAAGAGTTTAAAACAGAATTGAAATTCCGAGAGAGAGAGAAAGAGAAAAAAAGGGAGAGGTTTAAGAGTTCAAATCAGAAGTTCAATTCAGAGGGAGAGAGAAAGAGAGAGAGATAAAGAGAGAGTAAGATAGAGATTTAAGAATTAAAAACAGCAACGTTAATTCAGAGAGACAAAGAGAGAGAGAGAGTGAAAAAAGAGAGAAGTTTGACAGTTCAAAACAGAATTGTAATTTGGAGAGAGAGAGCAAGAGAGGGGGAGAGAGAAATAAGAGAGAGAATCGAAGAGTTTAAAACAGAATCGAAATTCATAGAGAGAGAGAGAGAGAAAAAAAGAGAGAGGTTTAAGAGTTTATATCAGAAGTTCAATTCAGAGGGAGAGAGAAAGAGAGAGAGATAAAGAGAGAGTAAGATAGAGATTTAAGAATTAAAAACAGCAATGTTAATTCAGAGAGACAGAGAGAGAGTGAAAAAAAGAGAGAAGTTTGACAGTTCAAAACAGAATTGTAATTCGGAGAGAGAGAGAGAGTAAGAGAGGGGGAGAGAGAAATAAGAGAGAGATTGGAAGAGTTTAAAACAGAATTGAAATTCAGAGAGAGAGTGAAAGAGAAAAAAGGGAGAGGTTTAAGAGTTTAAATCAGAAGTTCAATTCAGAGGGAGAGAGAAAGAGAGAGAGATAAAGAGAGAGTAAGATAGAGATTTAAGAATTTAAAACAGAATTTTAATTCAGAGAGACAAAGAGAGAGGTAAAACCAGAGAGAGAGAAAGATAGAGTAACACATAGAGAGGGAATTCAGGGAGCAACCAATGAGAGACAAAGACACATCCACCATTGATTTTGAGGGAAACACACCGGTACACACCCACCATCGATTCAACAAGGAAACACACTAGTAAAATAATCCCATCATCATTCAACCCATGATTGCAATACCATCCAAAAATCAGTCAACAAAAACAAAAAATCTTTAATACAATCCACGAGTTTTTATCAACCCACGAGAAAAACCTTAACAAAGAATTAATTCTAATACATGCTTCTCAGTTATTAATGACAATGTCAAACTCACTCGCTACTGTTTTGTAGCGGCTTTCGGGACCGTTACCAGTGCCTGATTTTCGCCCGACGATTGCCTCTCGCTCGTTGTCAACAGAGGGTTTGACGACGGCGAACTGTAGCTCATAGGGAGGCAAAGAGATCAAATAAGAGAAACTTGTGAGAATAATGACGAAGAAGGAAAAGGGAAGCAACTGAAAATTAGTACAACCAAAATAAACTTACCTGCGGCGAAGAAGAACAGGCTCTTGCAGGTGGTAGATGAATTAACTCAGAGGTTCGACACACAGTGGCTGGCCGGAACGCCGAGCACGCCCCCGCAAAGCGTGTTTTTGGCCGGAAGAACTGGGTTTGAAGCCCGCGCGGCGCGACGTCGGGCACGGTCTTCGGCCGGAGGACTACGCGCGACGCCGAGAAGAAGAAATCCGAGAAGTACTTTCCAGCGGAATGCCGGTGGCACGCCTGGGGAACGCCGGGGAAGGCCGGGGGAAGGCCGGGGGAACACCGGGAGCTTTGATTTCGCGCGCTCGCTTCCGTCGACACGTTTCGACGCGCTTCGTCGTAGGAAAGGGTTTAAATTTCAGTAATACCCTGTCTTCCCGTTACGCGCATAATGCTGCGCGGGAAGTAGGGTCGGAGTATTTCAACCCGTCGGCGGAGCAAAAAAACGAAGAGAATGGTCACCCAACGCAATAAAGGTGCGTCGGGCGCTTCACTTCTGAGTCCGCCGACGCTTCAAAAGCGCGTCGCAGGCGAAACCAAAGGTTCCCCCGACGGGTTAGAACATGAATGCGTCGGCGCTTGAGTTTTGTATCAGGTACACTTTCGATTTTACATTCATTAGCATGAATTGATACGAACTTCATAGTGTGTTGAAGGATTACAATTCCAACAATAGAACCCTTTCGCCTTTCTTGCGACAGAAATTCTGATCTGAAATCGTGTCACTGGCCCCTTCGCCTTGTCCGGTGTCCGCCAGGCAACTCCGCTTCAACCAGTCCTTGAATGACTAGTCCCTTTCAAACCTGGCGGGTAGCCAGAGGTTAGTTGAGTCTACCTACTCAAATAAGCTCTCCTTGGAGTTGTTCACCGGTATGCTCCACTTTATCGGAATCCTGCGACTTCGACAACCTTCTTCTCTTCCTTCTTGGCGTCCGTTTTGTCTCCTTCTTGGCGACTTCGACAACCTTCTTCTCTTCCTTTTTAGAGAAGGAAATTCCAATCGATGCAACTTGATAACTAGGGTTCGCATGAGTTTCTTTTATAGGAAGTTAGAAGCTTCGAGTTGAATATGAGGAATCTTCAGTTTATGGGGAGTTTGTCTATGTTTTGTATTATATTTACTTTTATGTATCCATACATTTTATTTTAACATATTTTCCTGTCAGAAATACTGATTGAAGCTTTGTTCTGTATTATTATTATTAGAGAATAATAATAAATATTAATGGTTGCTAAATTTAAAAAGAAATTACTATCTACAAACTAAGCACAAACTGGAGTCAGGAGTGGATAGAAAATAGGAAGTGTTGAATCTGGGTACAAAATAGGAAAGGGCATAATCTGTGTTGAAAATAGGAAAGTGAAGAATCCTAATTCGTAGTTGATTAGGACTCCTCAAGTTCAAACCACTGAGGGAGCCTATATATAAATTAAACTTTCCAGTTCCAACGCTTTCATTCAGATTCAGGAATTCGAAATAATTATATCGTGAGGACGATCGATCGATATGGACTACTCAAAATCGCGGGTTGCTTCTCCGCTGCTCCTGGGTCTGCTTCTTCTCCTCCTCTCTATCACTACTACTGTCGAGGGAGGGGAATGCCAGGTCTTTGCTCCAGAGCTGCCCAACTGTGCTTCAAAGTGTGCTGGATTCTGCAGAGGAGCCTACGGTGAAAAGCTCGTCAAGCCTGTTTGCGTCCAGCATCTTTCCCTCTGCAGCTGCTTCATTCCTTGTTCGGCTCCACCACCTCCAGTTACTTTAAACAATTAGATGATCTTACATTTTACTTTTCTTGGATTAGAATTTTCTTTTTTCTTGCATTATGTTCAATGTAATTACCGAGGATGTTGTAAATTAATGATTCGGTTTCACATTCTTTCTCATCTTGTAATTGATTAATGACTTAATCCTTTGTGAATCCAGCATTAAATTTTTTTTTCCGTGCAACCTCTTTGCGTGCTTTCTGATTTAATTTCTTTGTTCATCAATCTGTCCTCAAACAACAGCACACTGCCCCAAAACGCAAAACTCACATTGATAGCAAAAGTTCAATCTGTCCCGTTCATGATCAATGTCATTCTGGTGAAACTTGGTACTGTTGTAATTCAGATTCTGTCATCTCGTGCTGGCAAATGTAGAGTACGGGTATTAGGATCTTAATTATAATTAAGTTCCTAGATCCCAGTAACATAATATCCTTGTCAAGTGAGCAACCATATATCGGTCCAGATAGCGTGTTCAATATATATTAGTATTAGTGTCTGACGTAAGCAACTCTTCCTGCTGCAGAAACTCTCTGACACTACCAAGCCAAGCCTTAAATTTTTTACTTCCGAGTTGTTAGAGAGGCAGAAGAAGTTGGTGTAAGTGATCCAAACATATATATATATCCGTGTTAAAACATGAGCTCAAAAAACTATTTTCTACCCTTAATTTCCCTATCAGTTTTCCGGTACTGAATTGAGAAAATAAATGGAGAAGATTTGAGTATTTCTTTCATCACAGATGGTTGTATGCACTATAGCAAAACAGAGTAGGAAAATTAATTTGCTTATCCAAGAGTGGAGAGTGGATTCCAACAAAATTTAATTAAGCACATATGGTTACTTGATCTCCATGTTAAGATGGCATTTGCAATCAAACTGTGTATTAAAAATAAAATGAAATAAAAAAAGTGTAACCCCTTAATCTATATGGCCTGTGTGACTTGAGTTAGAGTTGTAATATGGGGTTTTCAAATCATAATTACATACTTTCGTTGGAAATTAATAGGAAATCAGAACTCTCTCTTAACAGATAAACTCTGTTATATTCTTTTACATCTTGTCCAACTTAAATTTTGTGTGTTAGAGTTGTATATTCTCGACAAGTTAATTTTATGTATAAGTTTATCAGGCTTAATTTCTAAACCTCCTTGAGAGCTTGTTACCGAAGTTTAAACTATATTTTCATTTGTCATTATATGGCAGATATTAGGGTCATCATGCTACCACCATCGATCCGCAGCAGTTGCCTTTGTGTTTCATGAGTTGTTGACACCTCCGTGGGTTGATTTGCTACTAGTCTGTCTTGTTTGCCATAAAGATAAAGGGAAACCATGGACACCGAAGTCAGACCTTACTAATTTTCTGCCTAAAATTTGCAGCCAAACTCAACGTCTAGGTGGAGCTTTCACATACAAGTCATCATTGCCTTTGGCATGTCTCTATAAGAAATTTTAGTAGTGAAATTTTTCCACTAGTCTCATCGATCTCCAGCAGTGGCATCATTCTAAAGAACTTTTGAGTAGATTATCTTAGTTCATCTTACTTATACATCTTGTGTGCAAATTGGCAAGGGAAGAAGATGGTGTGATGTGGGAGAAGAGAGAGAAGGAGACTGCATATATATTGGGAGGATAACCGTGTTGGTGGTTGTATCTTCGTTCTACAGTGTTCTCTACTGAAGTATTGAAGTGATTTACAAGCTTTTCTCATGCTACCTCATGCGCTTTGACATGCAAATCTCGTGTCAACTGCTATGTTATCTACCATGTCATTGTATGTTTGTCGGACTTGTTGTAAATACGCTCCTCCTCTAAGTTGCACCATGTGGTTTGGCTTTAGAGGTTTAGGTTCCTCTTATCTCTTCAATTCTTCTTCATATGAAGTTATGAAACTATGTAACAAAAGCATGTCCATGTATATATTTGTTACAAAAGGTAATGGATAACATGTAATCAGTTATTGTCATCTTCCTCTTTCTCTTGTATGTATCTTCTGTAGTGGGTATTGACTCTGGTTGGCTTCTTCTTCACTTGCATTTTCTGATTTGGTGGAATGCCTAATCTCTCTTCCACCATCTTTTTAAGCTCTCCACTTTTCCAAAAGTTTATTTACAATATATGGGTAACTTCCCAAGAAGGACCAATGTTTTAAAGTGTTTGGTAAGACTTTCCAGAACTTCACTAAACCTATCCTGGAACCAAAATAGAGTTTGAAGGGACATTGTAGCTAACAACTTGTCCTCTTTTGCTCAGACTCTTCCAATTGACCTTTCGAGCTAAATTGAACAGTTTCTTAGGGGGAGAGTCTCTTTCTTCTTCACTTGCATTTTCTGATATGGTGGAATGCCTAGTCTCTCTTCCACCATCCTTTTAAGCTCTCCAAGATCCTTCTCCCTAAGCTTCCCAAGCTCAATCAAGTATGTGTCTGAATTCTCTCCAACTTTTTTTTATAGTGGTTTCACACTACTCATCCATTTTCAACCACTACTTTTCCTCATAGTGGGAATTGCCCTTTACAACACACAGATCTAAACCTTTAACCAAAGGTCTACTTTTGAGAGCCTCCCTTGCCAATTCCAATGGATGCTTCATCCTTTTACTCTTTGCTTACTTCTCCTCATGGCCTGAGGCATAAACAAGGTTACTTCTTTTCCACTAGCTGACCTCATGGCGATGTTCCTCCCTCTACGTTGATTTTTGTTCGTGTAGTGGCCATGAAGGGTCTACCAAGAATAAGATGCATTTTCGTAGCGGATTGATCATACAGCTAACATGATCTTAACATCTGTGGGTGGAGGTTCACTAAGACCCAATCGCTTGAGTATACTAAAGGGCACAATGTTGACTCTAGCCTCTACATCAAGTAAGGTGTCATCGATTGTGTGGCTCCCTATGGTGCAAGATATTGCAAAGATCCAAGGATCTTTCACCTTGGGAGAGCACCTCTCTCTCCAATTGCTACTCCCTCAGAATCGTCCTGCTCATGCTCGTCTTACTCCTTGAATCAAGCATGGCCAAATCTGTCTTCTGATTGCTCACATACAGGGCTATCAATATGAAGCTTGTTGAAAGCTTCAGATGACTTTAGAGGTTTAGGTTCCTCTATCTCTTCTAATTCTTCTTCATAAAGTGGTGGTGGACAAATCTTCTTTTCACCCAATTCCGCCTTACTTGACCGGTTAGATATTCTTCATCTTCCAATTCAATCATAGGAGGAATCTGGTTTGGCTCTTTCAAACTAATAGTTTTATGGAGCTCTTCCTTCATTCTCCTTATCAGTGTTGTTTGGGTCTTCTCGTCCAACTCTTCCTCCTTATTTTCCTCTTCATAAAACTCGATCTCAACCCACTCAAAGAGAGATGACTGAGAATTATGTGCATAGTGCAGATTACACATTTTCGGCACCTGTGGGGATGGAGCCTATGGGCTAATTTTCTGCTGTAGAATTAGTTCCTAAATTCTAGAAGAAAGTAATTTCTTAGACATGATAAAGATAAATGGGAAGATAGGATCTCCCTATCGGATTCCTCTTTCTGGAAATATGGATTCTGTAGGTATACCATTTACTAACACTTGAAAGGATATTGTGGTTGCACATGAGATAATGAGGAAGTCAAATTGCTCTTATGTGTGTATGTTAAAGGTCGAACAAGATAGGGAATCAAAGGCCTTTTGGAGATTTAATTTCACCCCAAAATAATTATTTCTTTTGCTGCGGGATATAAAAGAGTTCAGGATCTCGTGGGCTAGTAATAGATGGTTCGAGATTTGACGTCCCTTTTATAAATGCAGTATGTGTAAGCCCTACAATGAGAGGTGCAATTTTTATAAGTCTATTTGCTAGTATCTTAGAGAAAATTCTAAATGCTACATTGCAGAGACTAATCGGCCTGAAATCTTTAAATTTGTTTGGACTTGTAGACTTAGGAATCAGCGTGATATATGTTTTATAGAAATCGAAATTCATACTTCCAGAATTGAATAGGGTGATAACATTATGTGTTAGACCCTCCTTGATAAGGTCCCAATGTTTCCGAAATAAGAACTGGTGAAATCCATGAGGCCCAGGAGAATTATAAGGTTCCATCAAGAATAAGGCATGTCTTATTTCCCTTTGGGAAATGGGTTTTTTCTAAATCATAAAAAATTATACAGTGATTATATTTAAAAATTGATTAATCAACATAATTTGTCACACATTGGTTCAAAATAAATAATTCTAACTTACATAGCCAATGATAACCTGTGTCAAAATAAACGATGAAATAGTAGCCTAAATTATTATACCAAGGCTAAAATACTTTATTTATATATGGTCTTGAAATATATTTCTATTGATAAAAAATATTAAATTTACTAGGAATGGCGTAAAGAGTGAATGAAATAGGTATAAAGTTCTAGACGTTTTCCATATTCAAATATTCAAAATAGTTAATATTAGAAAATTGAGTCACATTATAAATTCTATAGTGAGTTTACCTTACTCTATGACGTTTTTAACACGGAAAAAGAATTTCATGGGTTCCTTACTTTGATTTATATACCTAGTTGTTTAAATTTGTCTCGGTAAAGTATCGTACATATCGACCTTTGTTTCCTCGATAGAGAAGGAAAGTTGCGGAAACAAACGGATAAGGATATGGGGGTTTGTTTCCTGTAAATGGAAACACCCCGTGTTTTTAGTTTCCTTAACTAAAGATACAGATATGTATCGACCTGTATCGGCAATTTCGTATAGATACCACAAACCATGCTTCTACCACAGTATTTTCATACTATTGGATACTTCTTATTGTATTTGTGTTTTGCCTAATTTTAGTGAAAGTGTCGAATATTTTGTATTTCTTTCTCGATGTTTTATGAAGTATTATCTGCCTTTTTGGAACTCATGGGTTAATTCGACCGTATCCAAGATACCGCGTATAACAATTCGTGTATTAAGAAGTCGACTAAATTGTGGAGACGATTTTTTTTTAGGAAATTGTTGGATTCATTAATTCTGTAATTCAAAACAGGATATTACATTAATTCTTACATTGATTCCCTCACCACTAATTGATCAAGAGAAACCCCTCCCTAGCCAACCCATCTACAGCAGAGTTTTTTTAACGTGGAATGTGAATCCAAAAATGATCAATGACACTGCTCACTGCCCGAATTTCTCTAAACCGAAACGACAGTCTCCATGGCGGGTCTATGGTCCTCTTACACCAGCTGATTACATATTACGAATCACCTTCAACCTCAAGTTTACCAGAGAGCTTCTCCATGAATAGTCTAATGGCATGAAGAACAGTGGTCCAACAAAGGATAGAATGGTATTTCCATTATATATCGAAAGAGTCCTCCAAGACCCGCAGGTCCAGGGTTCAGAACCGTCCACGTTCAGCTTAATTACACCTTGAGGAGGAGGGAACCACGAAGCAAGCAAGAGAGGTTTCGGGGCAGACGATTGAAAGACACTTCAGGCGCTAAGGAGAGGAGAATTATTTTGGACAGAATTGCAGGAGCGACCAGCTTTGCTTTGGAGCGTAAAGAGTGGGAGAAAGATGAACTATTCGGACATGATTGCTAATCAGATGACCATCTATTACTCGCAAGGAAGATATAATCCTCAGTCGTCTAAGGGTCTCTCACCTCCTGATGATGGGGTCTTCCCGAAGTTGACGCAAAATAAGGGCGAAGAGTCTGATTCGGCTACCATCACGGAGCATGCTCATCGTAACCCTGCCTGCTGTTATTCAGGTGAAGACCGTAGCGATCATAACAAAAACTTTTATCAGGGCAAGCCTGCGATTTTCTTTCAGCAGTCACAAATAGATTCCCAAGCGGAAAAGTTCAAATTTTGTCTGGTCGGGAAGTTCCGTCAATGGAGGCCAAGCTTGTCCCAAATTCGAGATTGGGTGTCAACAAAATGGAGACTTGAGGGCCATTGCTCGGTCACTCTACTCGATCATCGTCATGTTTTCATCAGACTCGACAATGAAAAAGATATGATCTATGTTTGGACGAGAAATCGATGGGTCATTGGAGGTCACCTGATGAGGGTCTTCAAGTGGTTTCCGACTTTCGTTCCGTCGAAAGGGGAGCCGTCGTCTGCGGCTGTATGGGTTTCTTTGCCCTCTCTCCCCCTGGTGTTTTTCCAGGAAGAGCTTCTTTTTCCCATAGCTTCATTGGCAGGTAAGGTGATTGGGGCGGATGATCCTACCAGGGAACTCTCTCGAACAAACGTGGCGAGAGTGTGTGTAGAGGTCGATTTATTGAAGGAGCCTCCTCGCCGTGTTTGGGTTGGGATTGGGGAAGGAGGATTTTGGCAAGACATGTTCTACCAGAGATTACCCCCTTACTGTAGCAATTGCAGAGAACAAGGACACGCAGGTAAAGTATGCGAAGACAACAAAAAAAGTAACCATGACACCGGTACTTGGATGTTCAATTCGAAAACCTGTTCCGGCATCAACAGAGAGAGTTCTCGGCCTGAAGATTTCGCTGATCGATCAAAGCGGCTTCGAATTAGCACAGTTGTAGAAGGTGAAGAAGGAAGTAGGTATCCTCCGCTACTGGGCTCGCTTCGAGCTGAGAAAGAGAAAGGTAAGAAAATTGTCGAAGCTGAATCAGATAGTTTGTCAGATGATTCGTCGAAGAGATATTCTTATAACGAAACAGTCAGAGCAGAAAGCTCCCTTGCAGCTACTGAACCGAATTTATTTGCCGAGAAATCAAATGGAACGAAGGATGTTGAAGTATACGGTTCAGGGAAATCTGGATTTCCACTTTCAACAGGGTAAGCTAAAAAATATGTCTTGCAGCGGTTGTTGTAATTGGTTTTTCAATTCAAGAAATATAACCCAGTACAAACAGGTGTTGTACTTTCCTCTGTTTCAGAGGTACTGAACAAACCTATGCAGTTTAAATGATCATACTCGACAAAATTAATTATAAATGCCTCTAACAAAATGCTGCTATATTTTGTACTGCAGACAAAAATTCTTTACAAGCAGGCTAATGCTGTTCCGTGGGAGGAGGAAACAGAAAGAGGTTATACCTCCAGCCTTATCGTTTTCTCTTGTACAGAGATTCAAATATTCGGAGATCAAGAAAATGACCAAATTTGGAGTCAAACTGGGGGAATCATGTTTTGGCACTGTGTTCTGTGGGAAGTATGATGGCCAAGAGGTAGCAGTGAACCTATTGAATCAATCAAGTTTTGATGGTGACAAAGAATTCATCAGGGAGTTGAGAATCCTGACAAGTGCTTCCCACGCTAATATCATTCGACTCTTGGGTTTCTGTTCCGAGGGGTCTAAAAGAATTCTCGTCTACGAATTAATGAAGTGTGACCTTGCTTCAATCATATCCTCCAAAGAATCTGTGATAAAGAGCCAACGATTTTTCAAAATCGCAGTGGGTATTGCCCGAGGAATGGAGTACTTGCATCAAGAACTTGACTCACCTTCTCCGTGTCTCCTGGTAAAGCCATCAAGCATTCTTTTAGACGAAGAATTCCGTCCTAAACTCTGCGACTTTGGGCTAGCCCAAGCTTCTGCTTCATTAGGTAAACTGGCATGGGGCACTGTTGGCTACACATCACCTGATTATGTGAATGAAGGCGGAGTCTCGACGACTGCTGAGGTTTATAGCTATGGAATCATCCTGCTTGAGATGTCTCTAAGAAGAAAGGCAACAAACAGTCAGGAAGAGATCCCTGCAGATGTTTGCATTCACAAATGGGTTCGTAGAAGAGTGGCCGCCATGGGAGGAATACAGGGCTTTACGTTGGATGAAATAGAGAGGAAAATGGTTATAGTGGGGGTGTGGTGCACAGAAGAGGATCCGGCACTTCGCCCTTCATTTACTAGGGTGATAGATATGTTACAAACAAGAGCCGATGACCTTTACTTCCCTCGTCTTCTGGACAATGGAAACGAACTTGGTACTATAGATTCTTCCCCATGTTAGCTGTCCTTTGATCTACCGTAAATTTCCACTTCTGAGCTTGAATCTTATACTTCTGGTAGTACTGATGATCAACGAGGATGATGTAAAAAACAAATATTATAAAGTGCCTCCATAGTTCATACCGGACTTTCTTGGTTAAATTTATGGTGAAATTTTTCTTTTGTAAGATAAGGATCAAGATTATCGGTTTCACATGTACAACATTTACATTATACATAATACATCATCTGGTTATTCTGTGTCTGCAAAAGTTTCCACTAAACCTGCTTCTCGTCTTCCATCGTCTACTGCCGTGATTGAGAAGAAAGATGAGTTTCCAGCTTTAAGTTTAGAGCTGAACAAAAGATGCACAAGCAAATGAGGAAGTGGGTCAATCCCGAATTGAGTAAATAAGAATGGAACAGGTATGGAATAATAATAGTAAGACCAGTGGTTAAGAACCAATGAACATGCTTCTTTCTCTAGCTTCCTTGGGTTAGTTTTCCTTCAGTTTCAGCTGGCTGTGCAACCTTTTTTTTTTTTTTTTGAAAAGTTAGTATTTCATTCTCAAAGTGCCTAATTAGGAAAAGAATCACAAAACTTGGCCCAAAGGCCGTTACTAAGCAACAGCAAAGCAGTTAAGAATTCCATTCAAAAATATGTTGTTCTCTGACCCTTTTTTTCTTGCTAATAAACCTGCCCTCCCATTTGTTGCCTAAGTACATGTGACCAAGTCGAAACCATTGCAACAAGATCATGAATTACATTCATAACTGATTTTAGTATCCCATGGGGCCTAAGGTCTTTTTTGCACCATTGAATAATAAGTGTGGGGTATGAAGTGGTCTCACAAGCTAAGCATTAAAAAAGCATTTCATACCTTGAAGAATCTGGTGGTAGTACCAATAATTGAATTCTGATCATACCACCCTTACCCGCTCGAGTATTTGCAGCCCATGAGGTCCAAAGAGTGTTACAATCCACCCCCTTAAAATTCTTTGCAGTTTGAGCTAGCTAGTAATATTGTATGAAATGATGTTGCAATTGTCTCTCCAACCCTTGTCCTTATAAAGAATCAGTTATTCCTCTCCTTCCAAATTATCTGAGTATAACCTAGACAGCAATTAAGCATCAACTTCCAATTTTTAGACAAGCCAAAAGAGGCAACCATATTTAAAGGTCTCAGAAATTCTGAGGCGTAACCAAGTTGATTTCAAATTTGCTAAGAAAAAATGACCATTTTGTTAGATTTAGTGAAAAAAAAGATAGAAGATGAGAGAAAAGTAAAGAGATAGGAAAAAAGGGAAGAGAGAATAAGAGAAAGAGGCCGTAAGGTCAAAATAACCTACAACCCTAAACCATGTGTTAAAAGAATCCAAAAATATAAAATTACAATAATGCCATTAATGGCTTGAGGTGCAAGTAAGCTACTTCATATAGTAACTAACTGAAGTTTTTAGTAATTTTACTAAACTACCCTTGACTCGTAACACTCCCTCACAAGCTAGAGCGTAAACATCATGAAGACCTAGCTTGGAGAGAAGATAAGCAAAATCTTTTCACGCAACAGTGCAGTAGTGATGCTAGCAGTACGAGTCTAGTGTCTCAGGTGCATTAGAAAACCTTTTTAAATGGTAGTAGGTTGTGCATCTAACACTTACATATGAGTTTAGACCAATTAGCCTTATGACAAAAGTAGAAGAAAGGGAAAAATTGAATCTTTAGCTTCCAACCACACAACAGATAACGTCTGCAGCAGGAGCAACACGGTTCCACCGATTCAGCAGCTGTAAAAATACCCTTTTTGGAGGGTACAGAGATGTGCATCTAGCCCTTAAACACTAGTACGACAGATGATTGACTACCATACCATGAAAAAGAAAAAGGAAAAGAGAGTTTTTCCCAATTGCCTAGCAGCAAAAATTTATTTCAGCCTTCAAACTTGTACAACGAGCTTTGGGGAAGAAGATTCAATGACCTCTGTAAGTGACGAGTCACCACATACAGCCACGCTGTGATACCATGTTAGATTTAGTGAAGGAAGATAGAAGATGAGAGAAAAGTAAGACAATTATATTATTGCCATTCAAGTCTTGAGGAGCAAGCAAGCTACTTAAACACAATAAATAGATAATAACTAACTAAAGTTTAGTAATTTTACTAAACTACCCCTTACTTGTACCACATATTTTCCAATTGTAATGGCAATGGAGCGGCAAGTGATTCACATTTTCCTCTGCATCATTGCTTAGGGGGCACATATTCGAGGGTAGTTGCATTCACCATCTTTTCAACAAGTCTCTAGTTGGCAACCTTTCCCCACAGGAAACACCTAGCGAAGAATAGTTGTTTTCGTGGGCACGAGAGTTTCCAAGCAACAGTTGAGTCATGAGGACAACTACCTTGACCTATGAGACATGAGTAACTAGTGCAAGTAGAGTAAACCCCAATAGGATGGGGTTTCCAAAGAAGTTCATCATTCTGATCCCTCCTTAGATATTGCCTATTCAATTGCTCATGCAGGCCCACAATCTCAATAGCTTCTTCATCATTTAAATCTCTACAAAGGCAACAAATCCAATTGATATACCTCAATTGCCCCAAAGGTACCAAATGAGAAATAGTGCAATTTTGGTTCCTAGCTGATAGATAGATCCAAGGATATATCTATGGTAGAGGAGCATCACCCAACCAATAATAAGTCCAAAAAAGAGTTGTTCCCCTTGCCAGACTGAATAATAACATTCTACCGAAAGAAAGAAGAAGTTTAATTGTTTTCCTCCACGTAGGGGAAAGTCTCCAAGTACTCCAAGCCTCCAACCACCAATTGCCATTCCTATTACCCATTGCAAGAGTAACAATTATTTTCCAGGTCACTACATCAGTACTATTCAATTTTCAAATCATTCATCTCGATTTTTTTACACCATCAGATTTGGATTTGCTTACATTCTCCATACTTAGGAGGTGAAGTTTTGATCTTTCTGAGGACCTAGACCACAAGAGGTTCCTCATAATCCATTTATATGTATTCCTCAATCTTGAGTTTACCTTGTCATGTATTCAATCTGTTGTGCAACTTCTCAATGATTGTATCCCATAGATTTTTCGGTGGCTTTTTTTTATATAGAGGGGAAGACCAAGGTAGCTGGATGGTAATGAACCAATTCTACAACCTAACATGCTGGCCAAGTCACTCAGCCTGGATTCATCCAATGCAAGCTTACTTAAATGTCATCAATATGCATTTTATAATTCTCAGCTTCTCCACAAAATAAAATTGTGTCATCAGCAAACTAGACAAGTGGGCCACAAATGTGATCTCTATCGATAATAGTATATGAATGAAGGTTTCTCAATCCCTCCCGATAATGTTAAAGAGCATAAGTGAGAGTGGGTCACTTTTTCTGAGACCTCTAAAAGGTTTTAACAAACCATGAGAACCTCCATTGATTAAGATAGAATAGCGAGCTAAAGTGACCAAGGTTTGCAAAATTGATACGTATCGGCCGATAATTCATTTCCTTAAACAAGGAAACATAATACGGGGGGAGTTTCCTTTTTACTGGAAAGAACGAGGAGTTGTTACGGAAAGAAGAAGAAGAGGAGCTGTTACGGAAAGAAGAAGAAGAGGAAATGCTACGGAGAGAAGAAGAGGAGGAGCTGTTACGGAAAGAAGAAGAGGAGGAAGAGCTGCTACGGAAAGAAGAAGAGGAGTAGGAGCTGCTACGGGAGAGAAGAGGAGGAGCTGTTACGGAAAGAAGAAGAGGAGGAAGAGCTGCTACGGAAAGAAGAAGAGGAGTAGGAGCTGCTACGGAAAGAAGAAGAGGAGGAGCTGCTACTGAGAGAAGAAGATGAGGAGCAGCTACGGAAAGTTGGAAACCAGAAATCCATAAATTGCACGGCAAAAGAAGGAGGACTGCAGCTACGGAAACAAGAAAATCAGAAATTGCAACGCAAAAAGGAGTAAGAGGATTGCAGCTACGGAAATCAGAAAATCTGCAAAAGAAGAAGGGTGTGTATTCATCCACAGCTAGCCCTCGGTCCTCGGTACTTCGTTTTCACCAGTATCTCCTAAATTGTTTATTACGAAACTCAACACAAGGATGGACTTCAGTAGCTGAAATTCACGTAAGATCAAAAGGTTTGTCCGGGTCTGAAGTTGAACTTGGCCAAACTCAGCCCGAGTTGAAACAAATAGACCCATTTAAAGAAGCAAGAGTCTTTGTCTCTGCCTACGGTTCTTCATTCCCACCACTATCTCCTAGATTGTATAGTACACTTACTAATCTTTCCAAATAATCTTAGTTTTGGTTGAGATTATTAATTCTTTTTCGTAGTTGTCATAGGATCTAATTATTTTCTGTTCAGAATATTAAAAAGGAAAAACTGACCTAGGGAAATTTCATGCATGCCATGGATTCTCTTGGAGTATATATTTTACTGAAAAAAAATAAATTTGACCATGTTACATAAGACTCCAATCATTGAGCAAGAGAGTGACTAAGTAGTCATATATTTTGGAAAGTGATGTAGTTTTTTGAAATACTTAGTCAATAAGAACATTATTTTTTTAATATTGATAGTATTAATGAAAATTTATATTTTTCCATATTTTTAATAATTTTTCCTAAAGTATCCATGCTCATTACATGTGTTTCTTAGCGTATCCGTCCGTATTCTTAAGGTCCGATACATTCTGTATCTCCGATATTGTGAACCTTAAAAGTGACATGTGACATAATCCGCTTCCTCCATCGACAACCAAAACCAAGTTGTTCCATCATGAATTTCAAATAGTTCCAAGAGAACAATTCTTGGCTCAAAAGATTGCTTGACATAAATGAATGACCAAATGAGTGTTCACAACAGCATCCAATATGACTCTATTCTTTATGAATGCATGTTGCTCCAAACTAATAATTTTTTCCATAGTTGTTTGCAGCCTTGCTGCAAGGAGTCTAGCATGGATCTTATAAGTGCCACTAGCTAAACTTATAGGCCTGAAGCACCAAGGGCAGAACACATTGCCTCTTAAGAATTAATGTAATGAAAGTAGCACCAAGGGCAGAATAGGACAAACTATGCTGATAAAAATGATTAAGTAGTCCTACTACATCATTTCGAATGATAGCCTAGAAAGTGTTGAAGAATTCACCATTGTAGCCATTGATAATTGCATTTTGATCAGAGGTGACCTCCCCGTCCACTGTGAGGGAAGCAATTCTATTTAATATCCTCCTATGTGAAGCGACCAGAAAGAAGAATTTACTATTACCATCCCCATCGAGAAGGTACTTGTGTCTAGTTTTTTGTCTCCATTGGATTGCCTCCATTCTCAAGATATTGTTAAACTCTGTGACAGCTGAAAGCCTCGTAGCCAATTGATCGAGGGAAGATATTTATTTTGTCTACTCCTCTTTTCTAGCCAAATGATCAGCTTTGAAGGCTTTACACCATATTTGTAATTTCTGTTTCAGCACTTTTAGCTTCTTGAAAAATTTTCCCCCAGGTGGCCCCACATCAATCAGATCATTCCACCAATTCTCAACCCTCTGATATAAATCATCCATCTCTAGCTAGTGATTTTTGAAACAAAAAGAAATTCCTCCCCAAAATTCAGAACATGTGTCTAGCAAAATAGGCCGTGATTAGAGACAATTTTACAAATGTTCTCATAGTAGTGGTGATGGATCTAGCAGGAAGGGACCTTTGAGATCTTTATTTGATTGCATTGAAGTCTCTCCACAATAACGAATGGTCCCTCCAATGGTCAATCAATATTTGTAGCTTTGCCCAAAAATCATTTCTTCCCACATATGTGCTTGGACCATACTCACCACTAATACACCAAATTATGTTATTCGAAAAATCTGTAAGCCATATAACAACACAAAATGCCCCCTTATTAATATCCTGAACATCAATATAGCTTGTATCCCATATCACTAGAATACCTCCAGCAGAACTTGTGGCAATTAACAATCTCCCAACCAGGCTTCCTAAATGGTACAATTGTCCTGACCATAAATTCTGATGCTTCCACCAATTTAGTTTCCTGCAAAAGAATTAGTTAGGCACTACTATTACAAATAGAATTTTTAATTACGATACTTTTACTAGGACTGTGAACTCCTCTTATATTCCAGGAAGTTATGATCATGTTCTACTCTTCGAGGGCCCAGCAACACCCTTGCCCATCACTCGTCTTTCTTCTGTCCACCTGAGGAGCAGGCATACCCTGAGGCATATCTTGAGGCTCCTTTTCCAATTCATCAAACCTGTTGATTATTGTCAAGGCTCCTTTTCCAATTCATCAGAATGACGCTGCTATTGCAACATCCAAAAATAAATCAAACAACAATTAATATTTCCCCAGTTGCGTAAGTGCATGCATCGTCAAGTAAAAATTCTGGTAAGTCTGGGTCAATCCCACTAGGAACGAATGAACTACTAATATTAACCTTTATTCCCTACATTTAGAACCAATATTTTTTGAGAAAAAGTTGTTAACTCTACTCGAAGAATTTGCTAACTAACTACTTAAAACATAGAGCTTCGAAACTTGGATACAAACATTGGAAGGGTAGAGGGGTGTGTCTCTACATGTAATGCATCTTCACTTCGGTTACTGCTCAAGCATTTTCTCTCATCAATGGATCCTGGGGTAAACGTACATGTAACAGGCTATCGCTCGCATTACATCCATGTGTTCTTTCTTATCTCAGGTGTCATACAATGCCCTGAGAGTTAGGATGCCCAATCCCTCGCACTCAGCCTTATGGGCCATGTAAGGGAGCAACTCACACGTGGTATACTCAAGAATCCTCCTTTACCGTTATTAGGACAAAGGGAGCTTACGTTAGCTAATGTTTGCCTACTCCTTTCTACTCTTTCAATATCGAGAGCAATTCCTTGAAATTAATCTGATGGTGATCAAACACCCGAGCGCACACCCGAGCGCTTTTGGCGCCCAACACTAACTTCACTACAATGAAGTACTTAAGCTCGAACAATAACATTGATTGAACTAAAGATGCAAATACATGATAGATTCACACCCCCTAATGGGGGTTTAGCTAGACATTGATATAAACAGGGACCAACCCTTCATTACAACCATAAGACCTATGACAAACAAAGACATAAATTAAGATAAAAGAAAATGAAGAGTAATAAGGGAGAGTTTCCCAAAAGTTCGATCCAGCGTCTTCGCGATCTCTCTATCCTTTGGCTGACGGATTCCCTTCTTCCCCTTCCTGCCTATTCTCCGAGTTCAAGAGATTACTTTTTCTCTGGCTCTTTGGACCTCTCTGAAACTCTCAAACTTTAGAACTCTGAACTTCTCAACCTCTCCCAAAAGATTGAAAAAAGTCTTTTCTAAGTTTCTGAACTAGGTGAAATTTCTCGCTATTAAAGGCAGCACTGGGTGATAATTGTTGCTATTTATATGCAATCGCTCCTGCGCTGGCCCCTTTTGTAACTTCTGACTATCCTGCCCTTTGTCTATTGCAATGTGGCATGGGTCAGAAGAGCTATGGTGCCAAACTCCTCTCTGCCGGTAGAAACTCTGAATGTGGTGCCACTGCGCTGTTCTGTGGATTTATGTGGCATCGACTTTGTTGTTTTGGTGTGAACTTAGTGATATTTGTTTGAGTTTTGGTTCTTTTACCCCCGATTTTCTCTATCTTGGTCTATTTTGCATGTTTGGTGTAAACACTGCATCTGAAATGTAAAATAGGATCAAATTTAACTAGTTTAATTGAAAAGCATTGCAAATACATAGATAAAGCCCGTAATGAATTTGACTAATCAAATTACCCCCAAACTTAAATCCTTTCTTGTCCTTCAACAAGACCCTCTATTCAGATGCAAGAATGATTCATGCTACAAGCTCGTGATCAGAGTCAGTGCTCAACACAAGGATAAACCATAAATTCAAGGTGTCTAGTCGTTAGACTTTACAACTTCTTTACGGGAGTTCTCCTCTCTAATTTCTACTGCCACTCATTCACTAGTCAGGTTATGGTTCCCACGGTTGCTGTTCATCCATCTTTCCATTACCATGCACTTGAGGTTTTTAATCCAGGGCTCCATAACCTGACCCTCAACTCCACTCTCCACTAATCATGAGAGATCAACCCTTGCATCCTCAGGTCTTTTCTAGGTTGTAATGGGGATAGGGACTTAGGTAGATGATTATTGAAATTCACATCGGTGTTAACCAATATATTTTTATTACTTATCGACTGATTTTGGCTAGCTTAAACACATTTTGCTTTCTAATGCAAGATATTCAATGAACATGCCCAAAGATCCAAGATAGAGAAACACTGACTAAAATAGCCTAAAATCGAATGATTCTGTCTAAGTTTTGATCAAAACAGCAGAGCTGGTGCCACATGACTTTACAGAGCAGAGCTGAGGCATCAAATATAGAATTGTGACAGGTATAAAAGAGTACCCGAACCACAACGCAGCTGACATGTGCTACAAAGAGATAGGCAAAGGGAACAAGCTTCATAATTTATAAAAGAGGTTATCGCTCCTGCCTCAATCTGTGGCCCCTACCTCAATGTAGTGAGGCCCCTACCTCAATGTAGTGAGGCCCCTGCCTCAAATACCTTGAATCCCCTACACTAGAATGAGGACCTTGCCTCATGATATCGGTGTTGGTCCGCACATGCCACACAGATGGGAAATATTTGCCTAGCACCACAGCTTGTGATTCCAACGCTAGTGCACCGCGCTCCAAAAGGGTAAAATAATCAATGTTCACCCCCTATTGTACATGAATAGAAGACAATGGGTAACTTAGAAAAGTGTTCTCGGAGAGTGGAGTAAAGCTTAGGAGTTCAAGTGTTTGATCATTCAGACATTCTAGAGAGATTTCAAGAAGCAGAGATCGGGCTCGTGTGAGGAGTCTGAGTAATCTCTGACGGCACGTGTGAGGAGTCCAAGTGATGTAGAAAACAAGGAGTTAGTAGTTTAATTAGGGTTGAATTGGTGATTTGTGTTTGAATTGGATTTAGTTTAGAATTCTTTATTTAGAATATTATTTTAGTCAGAGTTTAAGTAGGACATAAACTCATTGTTAGGGTTTAGTTAGCCTATAAAATGGCTTTATTAAGTGTAATTGGGCGTTTTTTGATGATTAATTGAAAGCAAATTTATCTTCCTCTGCTCTTCGTCCTTATTTCTCCCCTTTTTTTCTTCCTCTTCCTCGTTCTCTTTATCTCTTCCATTTACTTTCTCCTTTTCTCTTTGCCCTATTCTGCCCTACATCAATTGGTATCAGAGCAGCTTTGATTCCTTTGACCTACAACCCTTCAGCCCTCTTCTATCTTCCGTTCTCTTCTGCCTATAAAAATTCGACGTTGTTCTTCACAACTTCTTCTCCGGGGTCGACTTCCCTGCTCCTCCGCCGTCACCACCTCCGCCGTTGCCACATCCACCGTCGTCGTCGCCAGTGCCATCGTTGCCTCCACTGTCGTTCCCTCCGCCAGCGCCATCGTCGCCTCCACCAGTGCCGTCGTCGCCTCCACCAGCGCCGTCGTCGCCTCCACCAGCGCCGTCGTCGCCTCCACCAGCGCCATCGCCACCTCCGCCATTGCCGCCGCCGTCCTCCTCGCCTCAGACCTCGCGGTGTCGGCCTTCTGTCCCTAACAGAATCGAAATATAGGTCCCGACTAAATCTTGAGCTTCGACTTAAGGTTTTGGCTCGGTCCAGGTCAGTTTGGTTCGGGTCATCTCAGCCGGTTCGGTTCAACTCGCTCGGCTCAATTCAACTCTCTCGGTTCGGTTCAACTCACTCGGTTCGGTTCAACTCGCTCAGTTCGGTTCAACTCACTCAGTTCGGCTCAACTTGCTCGGTTCGGTTCTTCTCGCTCGGTTCGGTTCAACTCGCTCAGTTCGATTCAACTCGCTCGGGTCGGTTCAACTTTCTCAGTTTGGTTCAACTCGCTCGATTTGGTTCAGCTTGATTCAGCTCGGTTCGGTTCAACTTGGATTCAAGTATCCCGGTTCGGTTCAACTTGGATTCAAGTATCCCGGTTCGGTTCAACTTGGATTGACTCAGCTAAGTTCGGCTTGGATCAGTTTGACTCGACCAGACTCAAAAGGACTTGGTGTGGACCTGATAAGCTGTATTTTTGCCTCTTGATTATAAGTTGGTAGATTTATTAGGAGGTTTAATTTTTACGTGCTTGGATCTGATACTATTTTTTTAAGTCTATTTTGAGCCATATTTAAAAAAAAAATCTTTGCATGATTATTTGCTTGATTTCTTTACCTATTGTGTTTGTTAGTAGAATTTTTAAATATTCTTACTCTAAGTTATTCTAGTCTATCTCAACATTTTTGTTATACTTCTTCTTTTATCTTCCTATCATGACCATGAAAGACCTTGAAGCCAAATACAATACCCTTGAAGAAAAACACAATAACCTACAAAAAAGAGTGACCACCAGTGAGGCCAACATGTCCAACCTCCAGAACCTGCCTGACCAACTCGCCCAAATAGTAGCACAATTTACCAACTTGGTGAACCGCTTTCATGATGATTATGTGACCACTCCAAGAAATCCTAAAAAACAACCATGGAGGAACCTAGTTGGGAACCGCTTAGGGGTCAAAGCTCTATCATGTCACCTTCCTACAAGAATAACTGAACACACACCGCGGTTATCTTGCCACAACCAACACCTAATCCTTTGACCGACCACCAACCTACTGTTGAGGAGGACATCTTCTCTAGTGAAGAAGACTCACAACCCCCATGCCTACTCGACAAGGTTATAGGGCTACGGGTAGACATCGTAACCACTTAGATCATCCTAGGTATCCTTATTATAAAGTACGTAACATGTCTAAGAGGGTCAAGGTAGATTCCCCTGAGTTTAATGGAAAATTAGATCCCAGTGCATTTATCGATTGGTTATACAACATGGAAGATTATTTTGAGTGGTACCAAATGAATTATGTTCAACGCATTCGTTTCACAAAAATGAAGTTGGTAGGTTATGCCAAACACTTTTGGCAAACTGTTCAGTGTAACACTAAAAGATTGGGATATCCACCCATTTCCATTTGGGCTGAAATGACACAAAAGTTGAAAGAAAAATACCTCCCACCTTACTATAAGGACCAGTTGTTATACCATAGGCAAGGAACGTCTGTCTAGTGTGGATCAATACATTGCCAAATTTGAAGAATTGATAATGAGGAATGATATTAATGAAGAACCCAGGTTCACTGTGTCTAGGTTTGTTAATGGGTTACGTGGAGATATCAAACGAGAAGTCATTGTTCATGCCCCAGACTCTTTAGAGGAGGCATATCACAAAGCCATAGAATTTGAGAGGTAATTACACTTCCCTCCATCTAGGCGACCTTTTTGCCTTTCCAGTGACCATCGCCAGGAACAACTGGCGCCATTTACTAGAGACATCACTAGAACACAACCACCCATCTTTCAGATTCCTTCAACTCATAGTCCTCCACCTCATCATGGAGCACATAAGGTTGCCCAAACCACTTTACATGCTTCTTGATCAACAATAGAGTGTCATCATTGTCATGAGAAGGGTCACATCGCTTCTCGATGCCCAAACCGCACCTTAGCGTTGGAACATGCTGATGAAAACACACTTAAGGAGGACTCTAATGTTGTTATTATTACTCCAATGGATTATCTAGAATATGTGAGTGATTTATGTGATGATTCTCTTACAGGCCCAACCCACAATTCTGCTTTCATGGGATGCATCTTGCCAGTTGCAGCTCCACAAGCTATGAAAAATAATACTGATGATACCTCCATAAAATGTTCCTCTGTTTTTCAAATACAAACCAATGGTCAAAAAGAGGTGGTTAACCGTAGTTTGGGGGATTTGCATCATTGTTTAGTGAGGGATAAGCCTGCTGCATGGACTGTTATTTTACCCATTGATGCGTTTCTCTATACCATTTCTATCCACCACACCACCGACAACATCCCATTTGAGATTGCATATAGCCTATCCCCACAGCCTACTAACCTTATATCTTTCACCAGATTATTTTCCCGTCTGATTTTGCACATACTTTTGTTGATCCTTTCTCCAGTTTCCAGGCTGAGATTAGGAAAAAATGGCTTTGAGTAATGACAATTTTAAATTTTCTACTGATGCACATTTTAGGTGTAAGAAATTTCAGGCTGGTCATTTTATTATGGCTCGTCTTACCCCTACACTCTACTCGCCACATGCATATTCTAGTGGGCCTTTTGCTAGTCCTTGTATGATCAGATCCAATGCATATGTACTTGATTTGCCTCCTGATTTTTCTCTTAGTTTAATATTCAATTTGGCAAATTTATTTCCTTATCGAGGCACATGTGAGCCTCCTGTTTTGCCTTCTTCCATGCTTACTCCAGGTTTTTTTACGTCGACCCTTGCTCTACACGATGTATATGTGGACGTTCGGGAAGGCACGCCTGTCCCTTCATTTCCTGTTGGCACTTATCAATTCTTTGTTCGTTGGAAAGATCGCCCCTCAACTGAAGATACTTGGGTTCATGCCGCTGACTTTCTTCCACTAGTCTCTGACTTGTGGAATATCTATTTACAGTCTAACTCGACGGAGTCAAGTTCTTTTCAATCGGAGGGGAATGATGTAGAAAACGAGTTAGTAGTTTTGTTAGGGTTGAATTGGTGATTTGAGTTTGAATTTGATTTAGTTTAGAATTATTTATTTAGAATATTATTTTAGTCAGAGTTTAAGTAGGACATAAACTCATTGTTAGGGTTTAGTTAGCCTATAAATAGGCTTTATTAAGTGTAATTGGGAGTGTTTTGATGATTAATTGAAAGCATATTTATCTTCCTCTGCTCTTCGTCATTATTTCTCCCCTTTCTTCTTCCTCTTCCTTGTTCTCTTTATCTCTTCCCTTTACTCTCGCCTTTTCTCTTTGCCCTATTCTATCCTACATCACCGAGGGAACTCTTTCAAGTGGAGGATACTCTGGATCATCTGCTTAGAAGCCAAAAGGGAAGAAAGAAGATTGACACCTTGAAAGGGAAGGAGAGATACTGATATTTCTCAGTCTCACCTTGGGGAAGCAATCATTTTTCATTGTTTCAATTTTATAAATCTTTCATATTTGTTTGTTCTAGACACAGATCTATTGAATGTAATGTGGGATTTGTTCCTTTTTATCTCATTTTTTCAACTAAACTGCCCTCAGTGTTTATGCATCTTTAGTTTGATCGTCCTCTGTTCAAGCGTTAGTATGTCACTGCAAGTGAACCTTGTGTTGGACTTCACAAGCACGTGGGTGACTTATCACCCAAGTGTCATCAAGGAACTACTCTCGATCTCAACATAGTGGAGGGTAGTAGACAAACATTTGCTAGCGTAAGTTCCCCTTATCCTAATGGCGTGAAAGGAGGATCAGTGGGAATACCACTTGCGAGTTGCTACCTTACATATTCTGTAGGGCTGAGAGCAAAGGGTTGGGCATCTGAACTCTCAGGGTATTGTATGACACCTGAGATAAGAAAGAAGTCGCGGTTGTAACGTAAGCGGCCGCTGGCTACATGTACATTTACCCCAACATCCACTAGTGATCAGAACGCGCTTGAGCAGTAGTAAAGATGTATAGCACGTAGATACACACCCCTCTTGTTTCCAGATTCAATACTCCTAGCTTTAAACTCTCTTTGTTCTCATAGTTAGTAGATAGCCTAAGAGGAACTGACAACTCTATCCCAAATTATTTTGGTTAGGAATAAGGGGAAATTTCAGTAGTTCATTCATTTCCTCGTGGTATCAACCCTGTCAAACTAGAAATTTATTACTTGACGATGTGTACACCTGCTTAGCTGGGGTAATTCTGATTTTTTATTTCTGATAATTTTGACATTGCTATAGCAGTGAGGTTCTGAGCTTAATTGCTACACCACGTACCCCAATCAAGTTTTCAGCGTCGTTGCCTGGGAATTTTGAGTGATATTGACAACAACCCTTAATCCTATAGTCTAGACATATCGAGGATTTCTTTTTGTTTGTAGGATTTTTTTATTGATTAATTGATTTGTGTGCCAACATTGCACATTAGACTAACTCTGATTCTGGTAGTTTGGTGCATGAGCCATTTGGGTTTATGCTCCAAAGGACTAGAAATATTACATAAAGTAGAATTATTTCAAGTAGGTGAAAAAGTTAAACATGGCTTCTAAAAAACTTTTAAAAAAAGGAAAAAAGTGGAAAGTGGAATTATTGGAGTTGATTTGGAAATATTGCATGGGCAGCAGTAACATTGGAAAATGAAGTCAAGAAGGATGAGTCCCGTGTGTGATGAAGATTGTGAGCTCAATGAATATGCTTACTCAATTTCATCCGATCACAACCATTCACCTAATTTGAGGTCTTATTTATGGGAACGTGCTGCAGTAAAGACAGATTAATCTTGTTGTCTAAACCATATATTATCTAATTAATACCAACATACATAGCCAAATGGGCAGGAATGTAGTGCCAATACGAGTTTGTGCACATCTTCAGAGGCTGATGTTCCAGCTGATGATCCGGACCATTCCTGGTTTCAGACATTTGCAAGCCAATTCTCTTTGTTTTCCCCAACTTGTTAAGAGTCCTTCATTCAGTATTTAATAGATAGCCAACAAAATTTTGAAAGAATTGATACTCAAATAAATGAAATGATGGCTGCTTTGGAAGCAGTTATGGTCAAAGAAGGCCAAAAAGATGAAGCTAGTGGAAATTCCAGCAAAGAACTAAAGATATTAGCATCGGTACAGAAGGAAAGCAAAGGAAGGCAACAAGGAGGACATCTGCATGTGGAGGTAGAGACTTCGGAATAGCCAAAGAACTATACCCTTAACTCCACAGGTGAAATAGAGAGTGTACAAATCCAAGAATCAATTCCGGAATAACAGGGGTGGAAAAACTTAGAGCAACTAGATTAGTTTACCCTACCACATCAGCCTCACAACTCAGCTACTGAATTAAGAAGACTATTAGGAATAACTTGAGGTGGTGCAGGTCGAACATTTGCTTCAAACATAAAAAATCATTGTCTCCAAATAAAATTTTCTTAGCTATTTCTCACCAAACACCACCTGGGAGACATGTAACAAAAAAGGAAATGAAAGACCAGAAGTGGCTCAACTTCCCTTTTGATCCAGGAGGTGAATGTTACAGACTTAGGATCATTGATGTAGATGAATAAAAAGGATAAAAAGAGGGCACCACAACATTTCGTTCAGCGCTGTGTTTCGCCCTCACAATTTTTTGAAACAATGTGTGTAGCTTGGTGTCACAGTTTTCTTTCACACTAACTGGCGCCAACAAAAATATACCTTTTTAATTTTTCGTCTTTGAAGGATAGGAATAATCCTCGGCTTACACACTGTATAATGCTTTCTCCACTTCATGATTTTTGATAGGCAAGTTTAGCTTATGGAATCATCTGATGCACTATGTCGATCACATCAATCAATTTTTGCACTACATAGTGCAATCAGCATCATCAAAATCAGCATCATCAGAGATATATCTTACCCAACTCACTTTCACTATAGCTATATTGATGACAAAGTAAAAGTTTTAAGTTGGGGGTGGGTGGTAGCTCTGCATTTCAATATCTATCATGTTTCTTGTTGCATGGATGATCTATATTGATGCATCATCCTGATGTCATTGTTCAATGCGAAAGATGAAGCATGCTATATGAAGTGAAGTGAAGATTAAAGTGCATGAAGAAAAAATGAGGTAAATTTTAAAATTTTTTGTGGCTAGCCATTAACTTTAATATCTGAATAAAGGGTAGAATCCAATCTTATCGGAAAGAAATCAACCATGAGTTAGTTCATTTTTTTGTGGATTCACTCATTACTGAGGGAATGTGGTATGAAATGAGGTGTACCCAAGATTATTATTCCAGGATCTAGAACTGATTCTTCACAAAACTCGAGGCGAAATAGAGGAGAGACTCAACCAAGGAAAAGGCTTATGTGATTTTTGGACCGTTTGAGCCTTTCAAGCCACCCTTGTGCATACGATAGTTAACTAAATTTTGAGCCTACATTTACCTCTGATATTGATTTTAGACCACAATGTTTAGCTGAGAAGCCTATTTGATTCTAACATGTTCATTTATTCACCTATCTTTTGCAACTGCTTTGATGTATCTGAATTGGGAGGTGTCTCCCTCTAAGAGTCCTAATTCAATTGGATAGGGGAATGAAAAGAACAGAAAAAGAAATAAAATAAAAGAAGACAAATAGGCAAAAGAAAGAAAAGAAAAGAAGATCAAGGAGAAAGCACAACAAACCAAAACAATTTTCAAGAGAATAAAAGTTAGCTCAAAAAAAAAGCCAAAGGCTTGAAGAAGTGGTGTTGTACAAAAATGATTAAGGGTTCAAAATTCAAGTTTGGAGAGGGGGGAAGTTCTAGAAAGAGCCAAATTCTATGGAAGAGAAATCAGACATTTGTAAAATGGATGAGCCTAACTTTTTATCCTGATCTCCTACCCAAGTCCCTAGCCCCATTACAACCTAAAGAAACACCTAAAGATCCAAGGGGAGGTCTCTCATGTAGTGGAGAGAAGAGTTGAGGATCAACTTGGAGAGCCCTGGACAAAAACACTCGAGTACATAGTAATGGATTGCTGGATGACACAGTAATAGTAGGAACCATAAACAGATCAACAATTGAGAGGCTAGGGAAGTAAGAGAAGAGGAATCCCCTAAGGAAGCTGCAGAGTAAAATGCATAGACAACTTGAATTTATTTTATATGCTTATTATAAGCATGAAATCGTATCACAAGCATATAGCATGAATCATACTAGCATTTGAATGAAGGCTCTTGCTTGAGGACAAGCAAGGATATAAGTTTGGGGGTAATCTAATAAGTCAAATTCATTTCAGTTTTTATCCATGTATTTTTATTGTTTTTCGACTAAGTTTGGCCAGTTTAAGGCCATTTTTCCTTTCCAATAAAGGATATTCACCAAACATGCCGAAAGAGCAAAGATAGACAAAATTTGGCTAAAGGAGCCCAAAATCAAACAATTTTGTCTAGCTTCCAATCAAACAACAGAGCAGTGCCATGCGACTTCACATAGCAGAGCCATGGTGTCACATATAACATTCCAAGATGCAAAAAAGAGAATCCGCCGCCACAGGACAGCTGACTCGCCCCACAAAGCAATGGGCAAAGGGTAGAAGCGTCAGAATTAATAAAAGAGGTTAGCTTTCCTTCATCAATATGAGGCCCCTTCCTCAATGCTGTGAGGCCCCTGCCTGAATCTGTGGCCCCTGTCCCAGATGCCTTGAATCCTTTGTGCTGGAATGAGGTCCCTGCCTCCTGAAGTCGATGCTGATACGCACATGTCACACGGATCGGAAATATTTGTCTAGCGCCACAGCTATTGATTCTAACATCAGTGGTGGCACGCTCCAAAAGGGTGAAGCAGTCAATGTGCACCCGATGCTACCTATAAATAGAAGATGAATGGGTAACTTAGGAGGGAGTTTGGAGAATGGAGTAAAGCTTAGGAGTTAGAGCATTTGTGCGTTCAGGTACTCCAATGAGATTTCAGGAAGGAGAGACCGGGCTCGTGTGTGGAGTCTGAGTAATCTCCGAGTGCTATTGAGAGGAGTCCGAGGGAACTCTCTCGAGTGCAGGGTACTCAAGATCTTCTACTTACAAGCCAAAAGAGGAGAAGGAAGATCGTTACTTTGCAAGGCAAGGAGAGATCGTGAGATTTCCGGGTCTCATCTCGGGGAAGCAATTTTTCTTCAGTGTTACTATGTTATAAATCTTTCATATCTCTTTGTTCACATTGATCTATTGATTGTAATATGGGATTTGTTCCTTTTTATCTCATTGTCTAGCTAAACCGAGAGGGGTGGGTCTTTTAGTGTTTATGCATCTTTAGTTTGATTGTCCTCCGTTCAAACGTTACTATGTCACTTCAAGTGTAGCAAGTGTTGGACTTCAAGTGCACATGGGTGACTGATCACCTTCCGAGTGTCATTAAGGAACTATTTTCAATCTTAATAGAGTAGAGGGTAGTAGAAAGACATTAGCTAGCATAAGTTCTCCTTATCCTAATGGCTGGAAAGGAGGATCAGTAGGTATACCGCTTGCGAGTTGCTACCTTACGTGGTCCATAGGGCAGAGTGCAAGGGGTTGGGTATCCGAACTCTCAGGGAATTTTATGACACCTGAGATAAGAAAGAAGACAGGGTTGTAACGCGAGCGATCACCGGTTACACATACATTTACCCCAGGATCCACTGTGATCAGAACACGCTTTTGCAGTAATCAAAGTAAAGATGTGTAGCACGAAGAGACACCCCTCTTGCTTCCAGAATCAATGCTCCTAGCTTTACACTCTCTCTATTCTCATAGTTAGTAGATAATCTGAGAGGAACTGACAATTCTATCTCTAATTATTTGGGTTCTCAATAAAGGAATTAGAGGCAAGTTAGTTGTTTATTCAATTCGGTAACTCTACGGTGGAATAACAAAACCCTAGAACAGAGAGTCTTCTCGATGGAATCAGGAACGATTCCGACTTTACATTTAATAGCATGAATTTATGTGATCTTCATAGTGTATTGTAGGTTTACAAGAGCAACAATAGAACCCTATTGCCTTTGTTACAACAGACATCCAGATCTGCAACCGTGTCACTGGCACCTTCGCCTTGTCCAGCGTCTGCTTGATGACTCCGCTTCAACTAGTCCTTGAATGAGTAGTCCCTATCAAACCTGGCGGGTAATCAATAGTTAAATAAGACTACCAACTCAAATAAGCCCCGCCCTTGAGTTTCTTCACCGGCATGCTCCACTTTATCGAGATCATTTGCGACTCGACAACCTTCTTCTCTTCCATCTTGGCATCTGTTTCCCCGCCTCATTTAAACTCACCACCATCAGCCATGATGACTGATTCGAGAAAGAAATTCCCATCGATGCAACTAGCAAATTAGGGTTTGTGTACATTTATTTTATAGGAAGTTAGAAGCTTCGAAAGTAATATGAGGAATCTTCAGTTTAGGGGGAGTGTCTATGTTATGTTCTATATTTACTTTTATGTATCCATACATTTGTATTTGAACATATTTTCTTATCAGAAATACAGATTCAAGCTTAGTTCCTTTCATTCTGTAATATAAAGTTATTATTATTGATCTCAATAAAGTAAGACCAGTAGGAAATCAACATGTACAGATCACCTTCATGTGATTTTCATGCTACACCTTTCATGATTGATCTATGTCATATAGTTATATCCGTATTTGTGATCATTGAAGGTTTAGTTATAATTGATATAATGATTGCCCCTTTGGTCCTATATTGATATATCTAATGGACAAGATTGTTTATGCTATGTATTTACAATAGCAAAATTTTGATCTCATAAAGTATGACGCATCATTCAAGTTACATATGTAGTCCATGGGGAGATTATTAGATAATCCAATTGGGACACACATGTAACAATTTATGTGTTGAGCCGTTATTTTAATTAGCTTAATGAAGTGATCTATTCCAACAAAAGTGTTATGGCTAAGGGCATAATTTTTATAAAAGATTTATTGTACGGATACCGTAAGTGGTATTTCCAATTTGATGAAGGGTAAAATTGGAAATACTTATAACTGTTTCAGAAAATTATCTAAAGACTATTATGGTCCCCATTCGTAGGGTACATACATGCGTTTCCTCCCTGTCAGAATATATAGTTCGGTAACTCTACAGTGAAAGACCAAAACCCTAGAACAAAGCGTTTTCTTCAATTGAATCAAATACACTTCCGATTTTATAGTCAATAGCATGAATTGATGTGATCTTCTGCGTATTGTAAGTTTATGATACCAACAATAGATCCCTTTTGCCTATCGCGACAGATATCCTGATCAACAAACGTTTCACTAGCCCCTCCGCCTTGTCCGGCATCTACATGACAACTCAGCATCCACCATGTGAGAATTTGAGAACTCGATGATATTTCATTAATGTGTTGCACATATTTATACAAGTTGTGAAGATCACATAAGGGATATTCGTTAGGATACAGATCTGGAAGATTGATACAAATCTGGTAAGTTATGATACAAATAGAAGATAAGAAGATCTGAGGAAAGAGATCGTAAGAGTTATCTTTAACACCCTCCTGTAAACTCAAGGTAGAGCAACAACGTTGAGCTTGTGCTGCAAAGTTTCAAATCTGGCTCAGTATAAATGCTTTGTAAGAATATCCGCCGTTTGATGTAAGGAGGATAGGTGCCAGAGACGAAAAATGCCTTCTTGGAGTTTCTCTCTGATGAAGTGAATATCCAATTCTATATGTTTACTACGACCATGGACAACTGGATTTGATGCCAAGAATATGGAACTTACGTTAACGCAGTAAAGAATAGGAGCGGAAGTCAGCCGAATATGGAGAAATTGGAGAACATGGAGAGTCCATAGCATTTCACTGCAAAGGGCAGCCAAGGCACGATATTCGGCTTCACAGCTAGAGCGAGAGACAGTGCGTTGTTTCTGAGATACCCATGAAATCAAGTTATTACCCAAATAAATAGCATAACCTGTGGTGGATCGACGTGTGAGGGGACATCCTGCCCAATCCGCATCACTGTAACCGGAGAGAAAAAAAGAGGATGGGGTAAATCGAATTCCATGGGTGGGTGTATGTTTTAAATAATGCAAAATTCTTTTCACAGCTTGTAAATGAGGTATACGAGGGGACTGCATGAATTGACATAGAGTATTGACAGCATGCGCAATGTCGGGGCGAGTTATGGTGAGATATTGTAGACTACCAATGAGTTGTCGATAAGATGTGGCATCTGCAATTAAGTCACCAGTATCAATAGATAGTTTGTCGCCAGACAGAGGAGTGCTAATAGGCTTAGCGGCTTCCATTCCATAAGTATGTAGCAGATCAAGTGTATAACGACGTTGAGAGAGAAATAATTCATCAGGACGACGGAATGTGTCAATGCCAAGAAAATATTTAAGGGGGCCCAAATCAGTGAGATCAATGGCAGATCATAGACATTGTAGAATATGTTGTATGTCGGGCAGGAAAGATCCGGTGATAATGATGTCGTCCACATAAATAAGCATAATGATTACGGATGTAGAACTTCGCCTCAAAAATAATGATGAGTCATGTGGTGAACCAATGAAGCCAAATGTTCTGCAGAAATAAACTTAATTTGGAGTACCAGGCCCGTGGTGCTTGTTTGAGCCCATAGAGTAACGTTCGGAGACGACAAACATGATTGGGCCGGTCTGGATCAACGTAACCCTCTGGCTGCTTCATATAGATAGATTCAGTGATATCGCCATGTAAAAAGGCATTTTTAATATTGAGTTGTCTAAGTGGCCAATTGAGAGAAACTGCAATAGCAAGAACAAGGCGGATTGTGGCAGGGCGTACCACCGGAGAGAATGTATGGTTATAATCACGGTCAGGTTGCTGATTGAAGCCTTTAGCCACCAATCGGGCTTTAAATCAGTCAAGGGTACCGTCAGACCTCTGTTTTAATCGGTAGACCCACCTGCTTCCAATTACATTAATATTAGGAGAAACAGGAACTAAAGTCCAAGTACGATTCTTATGTAGGGCATTTATTTCCTCATTCATGGCGGCAATCCAGCGATCATCACGTATAGCAGTGGATTAAGTCCGAGGTTCCTGTGGTAATGAGGAGAGTTCACTTGAAAGACACTCGGGGAGAGGGTATCGTTCGGCCAGCAGAAGTTTGCCTCGGCGTGTGCCATCCTTGGTTCATGTGACCATGGTGTGTGAGCGCGCGGCAGGGGATAGCTCAGGGGAGATGGTAGAGGACGCCAAGGAGGATGATTCTAGAGCAGCAGTTGGCGATGCAGGGGAACGAACCGGCGGCGAAACAGCGGCCGGAGACGACGGAGGAGCAGCAAGAATGGGCGGTGGAGAGGAGGTTGCGGCCGGAATGGCGGCAGGTGGGTTGGAGCAAGGCGGACGGACAGGAAGGTGGGAGACGGGATGAGGATGGGACAGAATGGAGAAGGGGACAAATCGGGGACGGGGAATGGTAGACGGTGCCAGCACGTGGGCCGAGGAAGAGGAACGCCGTCGGGAAGAAGAAGAAGGGTGGCGGGTACCGGCGGGAGGTGTTGGACCAGGGCGGAAGAGAACCGTGAGCGAGGAGGACGACTGGCTGGCGGAGAGGAGGCGACGCCGGCCGAGAGCAGGTGAGAGGGAGGACGGCCGCAAGAGCGTCTGGAATACGTGAGGGTTTGGGCCGGCGTCGGAGTAGAGGACCGAGGAGGGTGACGCGGCAGTGCTGGAAGGGCGGAGACCAACGGCGGAGTGGAGCCTGAATCGGGCATGGGGAGAAGGCCGGGTGCAGGGAGATCGACGGGGACAGAAGGGCCGGCCGGGACCGAAGGAGCGGCGGAAGTAGAAGGGGGAGGACAGCTGCGAGAGCGTCTGGAATACATGAGGGTTTGGGCCGGTGTCGGAGTAGAGGACCGAGGAGGGTGACGTGGCAGTGCTGGAAGGGCAGAGACCAACGGCGGAGTGGAGCTCGAATCGGGTGTGGGGAGAAGGCCGGGTGCAAGGAGATCGACGGGGACAGAAGGGCCGGCCAGGACCAAGGAGCGGTGGAAGTAGAAGGGGCATGTGCGGTCTGTGGAGGGAGGTGTTGTGTGGGGAGTGATTTCGAAGCAGCAGTGGCATGGGGCCGTAAATCTGTAGGAATTGGAGGAACGCCCTGCACATAAAGGGTGAAATAGAGGAAGTTCGGGATTTGGGCAGCCCAGGGAACGAGTGTTCATTAAGGACGAGATGCCGAGATATGTATACTCTTAATGTTTGAATATCGAGACATAGATACCCTTTATGACGCAGACTATACCCAAGAAAAAGACGACGACAACTTTTGAAATCCAATTTATTAATTGTAAAGGGTCTGAGACACGGAAAACAAAGACAGCCAAATGCTCGTAAATGGGCATAATTAGGTTGGCGATTAAATAAACGGAAATACGGAGTCTCATTTTGAAGTTAAGGACTGGGCAATAAATTGATACAATGAACAGCAGTTAAGAATGCATACGTCCAATAAGACTGGGGAAGATGAGAATGGGCCAGAAGAGTGAGCCCTATTTCAACGATATGACGATGCTTCTTTTCAGCAATGCCATTTTGTTCAGGAGTACCTGGACAGGATAAACGATGTGCAATACCTCTGGATTGAAATTGGATCTGCCGATTAGTACTAATGAACTCTCCTCCTCCGTCGCTTTGTATATTGCGAATTTTACCAAAATTATTTTCGGATTTAAAGGAAGAAAACTTTTGAAAATTGAGGACACATCGGATTTATGCTTAAGAGGAAATAACCACGTAAATCTGGAATAATCGTCAACAATTATTAAATAAAATTTAAAGTTGTCAACAGATAAAGTAGGGGCTGGACCCCATACATCACAATGGAGCATTTCCATAGGTTTATTGGTACTAATTGGATGCAATTTAAAGGAAGACGACGCTTTTGCCAAGTTGGCAACTGCTGCTGCTTTGTGGTAGGGATGTCCACATCGGTAACAAACAACACTTTATGCCATCAGAAGCATTCGGAGTGGAATTAGGCGAAGAGGCTTGAGTGCACCACGGCCGCATGGAGTGCTAGTAGGATCGCCACCAGATTTGTCGGAGGGCGACTAGAGGAGCCTAGTGAAGGGCGGCCCACCTGAAGGACGGCCACCCAAAGGACGGCCACCTGATTGTCGTGAGGGACGGAGTCGGGGCAGCAGCAGTGAGAGCGAGGCCGTTGAGCTTTGCGAGCAGTTGCTGAGCTTGTTGAAGCGCTGTTCGTGGTCCAATAAAAGAGCGCAGACATAGGAAAAAGAGGGAGTAGTCGGTGTGAGTCGGCGACTGCTATAACAGGATCAAAATTCAGATCCTAAGCCACACATAGTATATAAATTAGGTCGTCATCGCCGGCAGATTTCCCGGCACTGGCGAGGGCAAGGGCAATCGACTTGGCATGAATAAGATAATTAGGTGAACAGACTTGCTGCCACGCTGCAGCAGTATATAATTCCGTCTTCAATTGCTGAAGTCGGGAACAGTGATAGTGCCGTATACTTCCTCTAAGGTCAGTCAGGCATCACGAGTGGTTTTGAGCATCAACCTGGGCGTGGGAGTAATTTCGGCAAGAGAGGCAATGAAAAGCCAGCCCAGTGCAAGCTGGCCAGTAGTCAATCTCCATTTGGCAGGTCCTCTAGTGAATAAATTGGACGGGGGAGAGTTCCATCAAGTAAGCTGCTGAGAAGACCATGACTGTGGTAGCTTGGGAATAATCTGACTTTCCAGATGAGAAAATTATCAGGCAAGAGTTTTAAAGACAATTCTTGAGAAATGTCTGCCTTCACCAATCGGAGGGGATTGGAAGCGGGCTGAGAAGGTTTTGATACCAATGTGAGAATTTTGAGAACTCGATGATATTTCATTAATGTGTTGCACATATATATACAAGTTGTGAAGATCAGATAAGGGATCTTCATTAGGATACAGATCTGGAAGATTGATACAAATTTCGTAAATTATGATACAAATAGAAAATAAGAAGATCTGAAGAAAAGAGATCGTAAGAGTTATCACTAACACACCAAACCTCGAATGAGTAGTACCTGTCAAACCCGGCGGGTAACCAGCGGTTAAATGAGTCTACCAGCTCAAATAAACACCTTGGAGTTTCTTCACTGCATGCTCCACTTTATCGCACTTTGACAACCTTCTTCTCTTCCATCTTGGCATTTGTTTCCTGCCTCATACGAAACTCACCACCGTCAGCCATGATTATTAATTCGAGAAATAAATTCCATCGATGAAACTTGCTAACTAGTGTTCGTATGAGTTTATTTGTCAGACAAAGTTTCCTCTCTATCGTTGAAAAAGAAACCCCGGAGGCTAGGCCACCATGTTTGTCTAACTCAAGAAGCAGTCGCCGGATCTTTGTCAACCCCGAGAACAAAGTTTACATAGGAGAAAGTAAAAAGAAGACTCTGCTCAAGAATGATCGCGTTTTGGAGGAATCGAGTCGGTCTCTAGGGTGCGTTTTCTTGCTTCGGAAGTTGTTGAGTTTGATTCTTCGCTCTAAAAACATTGTTGGCATCGGAGATGCGAGCTATGTGCCGGGAAATCAGATCAGTGAAGGGGAACTCGCGGTTGCTCGCTTGGAACCGGTTGTGGACTATGTCGATCGTTCAGAATGTTAGGCGAAGCATCCGGGCGTTTGGTTGGTGAGGATTTCGCCCTAACGGTGTTCATTTGGTACTGCCCAATGTTCGGCAAGGTATGCATCTGGTGTGTGGTTCCGATTCTAAGTCGAAGTTTAGAACGATGGTAAAGCAGGTGCAGGACAAAGAAGCAAACGGAGAGGACTATTGGTCTTAAAGAGAGGGGTTGTTCTTGCATCGGATTTGAGTGGAGATGAAGATGTCGAGCACTCATGGACGCTTTCTCAATGCCCGAATAGAAGAAGGTGAGTTTTATTCTATGACAACATCGACGGTGTAATTCCTCCTATGTTTTTGTTTGTATGTGTACCCTCCCAATGTATTATTATACGAGATGGTTATTTGGCAGAATGAGCTCATTGTTGATCTAGATAGTTGATTAATGCAAGAGAAGATGAAGACAAGAACACATACTTTAAGAAGGCTAAATAACCAATAAAAATAAACTTGAAGTGATGATTGAATACGAGAGGAGGTGAAATCCATATGAGAGCACATTTACATTATGAAGGCTGAATAGTTGCTAAAAGCTTACTATGAGCAATATAAAACAGTTATTAGAGTTGATATCCTGATGTCAATTTCGTAATTTTGCATGAGTCTGCTTCAGAAACGGGATTAATTCAGGTCGCTGGCTTGATGTCCAGTGTGGTGCTAATCTGACTAATGGCAAGTTGGGCCATTTATGTTGTTCTTCTCTTTGACATATCAATATAGGTATCATGTCAACTAGCTGCTCAAACCGAAACCTATAATTCTTCATTGTTTTTAGTTTTGAGTTTTTGGGAATGTGCTGCACAATGTTGCTGAATCCTTTCATGCAAACTTCATGCACATTCATTCTGAAATGAAAAGAACCAAAACAATCTGGCAGCTGATGAAGACCATTAGTGGCCAGTGACCAATTCGACTACTTTATCCTTTAAAGCTTGCTGAATTTTTTTCTTAATATATTCTTAATTAGTATTGTTGATTATACACGCACAATCTCTTTCACAGTCATGACTCTAACTCAAGACCTCACAGTAGAGATCTCTTCTATGGCTATTGACCAGTATGTTCATTTAAAAATATTTTCTCGCAAAAGACCAGCACAAATGGGTTCACCAAGATGGTCCACGATTGAATTTTTTATAATTTTCTTTCTTTTAACTTTCTTTGTTAATTGGTTCATTCTTCTCTGTTCCGCCACAGAATAATTGATGTCCGAGAAGGATATTAGATTTTGTTATCAAATTCCAAATGTTTTGTTCTAAAAGTTTTGAAAATATGTCCCGAAGAACTGATGCATGATTGGTGACCTCTTCTGTGATATTAGACAATCCTGCGCATCTCTGCTCCCCCAATCATACCCTCGATGGGTTTAAAATTTTCCAAATTGGTGTTATTTTCTCTTACCACGACTGCAACCAGGACACCAATGCAAACCCTCACGGTAATATTTTGCTATACTCCTATCACCACTCAAATATAATACTGAACTAATTATGTAGGAGGCCCACGTGATTAACTCGGAAGGCACGTAATAATAAATTAACAAAGGAATCGATTAATCTTGTTCATCAATCAACCATAGATATGTTCGTAACCCAAAAGAAGCTTTTTGAACATTGATATTTTCCTTTTAAACAGTGTACTTGCATCATGACTCCTTGACATATAGTTCTTCCTAAAGGAGACTCAAACCCAAAACCTCTTATTACAAATCCCCATATGTGACGTCTGAGTTACTGTTCAAATTTACAAATGTTGAATGATTGGGTAAATATAAATAAAACCTCTTTTCATATAGCTTTATATGATCTAGAACACCCATTGACTTTCATTTGATAAAAAAAAAAATTAAATAAGACCCATGCACTAAGAGCAAATAGATATGTTTCCGACTGGATTGAATATGGTTCCATAAAAATTTTTTGGTTAAAAGTATAATATTCCAAAATGCCCCTCATACAATGTCACTTAGATCGAAAGGATACATTAATTATTCGGAAACAAAGTTAGTAGAATTCTCTCACGAGAGAAGAAGATGGGGATCCCAACCAAAAGTCTTACCATATAATACTGATTTCATGATCTCTTTCTACGTGTGGAAAGAGTATGGGAGTTTTGTCCTTAGAAATTAATAGAATTTGGTATTTTGGGACCGAGTGGTGATTAGTGTCAAACTTGCGTAGGTTTAGTTTCTATTATGGTGGAGAAGGTGGAGTTCATGAACAGCTACTCTCAGTCTTGTTAGAGAAACTTATGACGAGGTTATTCTAAAGCCTTTTATGACTGAATTGAAGATTGTGGGGGCTGGATAAGGGGAGTCCTCAAACATTTTTGGAATTTTTCATCATTCTTATTTCAAGTCATATTTCAAAAACCAACCTTAGTAGGAGTGTGAATGAATTAGAAGAGGTTATTCCATACATTGTTGGCCATTTATGAGACTAGTGAATGAAACCAAATAAATAAAAAGAATATCATGAAAAGAAAAATATAACACAAAACAAAAATATAGTTTATTAAACATGTAGGTCGATCATATATACTTCCATTTTGTCATGCCGACCAATTATTTCCACATTCCTGGAGCTTGTAGATGTTATAAAAATTGAATATGTTCGGGCACGTGTCTTGTGGATGAGTTTGAACTAGGTTGGACCAGTGTTCGAATCAAAATAATGTTGTAAATATTGACCATTTATTCAAAAACTTCTCAGAAGATACACATTTTCTAAAATTTATATTTTCTTAGCATTACATTTGGTATGGTT
Source organism: Aristolochia contorta (assembly GCA_022405105.1). Lineage (NCBI taxonomy): Eukaryota > Viridiplantae > Streptophyta > Magnoliopsida > Piperales > Aristolochiaceae > Aristolochia > Aristolochia contorta. The sequence goes on along the minus strand of CM039665.1, from coordinate 11,882,555 downwards.
TTCATCCTTTGTAAATATGGTTCACAAATAGAATAGGTGATATTTATAAATAATTCAGTATTACATATATTACCATGCACCACTTAAAGTTGAATAGTTCATGAAAACGATGACGTTTTTATATATACATGACAACGACGACTTGGGTACATCAATATAAAACCAAATTTATATATGCGGAGCATAGAGCCTGGCTTATCCGGGAAGTTGTTAAAATTTAAGTTTGCTTCTTCTCAACTTTGAGGCGGGATTTGGGGCGTCGAAATTTACGTAGAGTTGAGCTTTCACAAGACTCAAATATCCAATCACTTCGATCTATCAATCCATCTCCTTCATTAACCTTTAGCAGCTTTGATAGAGTTTCTCACCTTCTGATTTCACACTACATGTAGAATAGTAAACCTCAATTCACTTGTTTCAATGCCATGTGTGAAAATTTGTGGATCTCAAATCTCAAATTCTTATGCAAAGAAGTTTGGCTTCATGTGTGATTTGTTGGAGAAAAAGAGACGAGGAAGAAGGAAGAAAAGGAGCAAGGAACAAAGAAAAAAATGGAAACCATGGCCGGGTCTCGCTGAAGTTGAGTTTCTCTCATCACTTCCCCATATTGTTTCTTCCTCTGTTTTCTACCTATTTATTCAACTCTGGAACAGACTCTGCTAGCAACTTTGTTTGCTCCACATGCATGTTCTCTTTACAGGTAACAAACTAACGGCGTCGCCTGCAAACAACTTTGGAGAAAATCTGTTCATATCCGCTCAATTTTAGACACTATAAAATCCCCACCCAATTCTTAGAACGATCAGATAAAGACCTTAAAAGAGAAAGAGAGCAGAATGAAGCTTCCCTCAGGTACTGTTTTGTTCTGTTCTTCTCAGCCAGGAACTGGGTTCCCTATGAAGAAGCCAAATTGGTGTATGATCTAAATTGGCGGCCAGTACATCCCATGTATAATATCTATCATTAGACATCTTTCACGGAGATGCATCCGAGACTTGCACAGGACAACAGGCTCAAGTTTCACCTGAGAATAATGTTCAACTTTCCTGAAATAACAAAAGCAAAATTTTGAGGCATTATTCTCCATTACTGTATGTAGGAGATGATAGGACTAACAGAGTGCAAATCCTTTACTGGGATCGGAAACCTGTTTGTATCGATTGTTTCACATTCCCTGAGGAAGTGATGTCAGAGATAATTTCCACAATCAAATGCACAATTAATCAGTTCCGGCTTTTATCCACTCTTCAACCTGTCTTGGACATGCATAAACAGGCAGCCAAAGTAAGGGTATCTCATTGACAAGAAATAGTACGAGTTCAACCACAATGATAGCTAATCAGCTCATATAAATTGACTGTTTTTGCGCCAAATATTGTTTAGTAAGTATAATTTTCACTATATCACAAGAGATACAGGATACAAAAGCCAACCAATGGGTAAATCACAACCAACCATTAATCATAAACGTGTCAATAATCGTAGCTATCATACATAAAAATTACACACTTAAACTCTAAGTCAGTCTCTTAGCGTTTTCCATTAGCTTCAACCATGTCCTCTTGTAGTAGAACTACTGCAATTGTCCTATTTATTAGTTCATCAGGTTTGACCCCATCTGCTACCATCCTACTATACAACTTCTTGGCTTCGACAAATTTCCATTCTTGCAATAAGCAAGGATTAGAGTACTATATGCCACAAGATCCGGCACCAAACCCCTCTGCATGGCCCGGCAGAAGACCAGTGTGGCTTCCTCCACTCAACCCTCTTTGCAGAGACCATCAGTCTGGATATTGTAGAAGAGGCGCTTTCCAGAACTGTAGCAGAGAAACTTATGACGAATTATTCTAAGGCCTTTTTATGGCTGAATTGAAGATTGTGGCTGCTGGATAAGGGGGAAGTCCTCCAACATTTTTGGAATTTTTCATCATTCTTATTTCAAGTCATATTTCTAAAAAACTGACCTAAGAAGGGGTGTGAGTGAATTAGAAGAGCTTGTTCTATATATTGTTGGCCATTTACGAGACTCATGAATGAAAACCAAATAAATAAAAGAATATCATGAAAAAAAAAAAACATAAGACTAAACAAAAAATAGTTTATTAAACATGTAGGTCGATCATATATACTTCCATCTTGTCATGCCGACCAATTATTTCCACATTACTGGAACTTGTAGATTTAATAAAAATTGAATATGTTCAATGCATGTGTTGTGGATGAGTTTAAACTAGGTTGAACCAATGTTAAAATCAAAATAATAACACAAGTATTGACTATTTATTTGAAAAATTCTCAGAAGATACATTTATTTTCTTAAATGACTATTGCTTTGGTCCTACATTGATATAACTAATAGACGAAATTGTTTATGTTTTGTGTTTACAATGCGAAAGTTTTGAGCTCATAAAGTATGACACATTATTCTGGTTACGTGCCCAGGGGGAGATTGTGAGATAATCTTATTGGGACACACATGTAACAATAAATGTGTTAAACCATTGTTTTAATTAGCCTAATGAAGTGATCTATTCTGAATAAAGTGTTATGGCAAAGGGCATAATTTTAATGAAAGATTTATTGTGAAGATACCATATGTGATATTTCCAATTTGATGAGGGGCAAAATCGGAAATACTTATAATTTTCTAAGATAGATCAGGAGATGGATATGGTCCCTACTCGTAGAGTACAAATGTACGCTTTCTCCAAGTAAGAACATATGGTTCGGTAACTCTACGATGGAAGACCATAACCCTAGAACAGAGTATCTGGACTATCTTCGATGGAGTCATGTACGCTTCCGGATTTACATTTATTAGCATGAATTGATGTGATCTTCATAGTGTATTGTAGGTTTACAATACAAACAATATAACCATTTTGCCTTTGTCGTGATGGACATCCTGATTGGAAACCGTGTCATTGGCACCTTCATCTTGTCTGGCATCTGCCTAACGACTCTGCTTCAACCAGTCCTTGAAAGAAAAGTCCTCACAACCGGGCGGTAATCAACGGTTAAATAACTCTACCAAATCAAATAATCCCCTCCTTGGAGTTTCTTTGCTGGCATGTTCCACTTGATCGAGATCATCTGCATCTTCGATGAATCTTCTTCTCTTCCTTCTTTGAGTTAGTTTCTGCCCTTACGCGAAACTGGAACACCCTTTAGTTATGATTACTTATTTGTGAGGAAATTCCAATCGATGCAACTATTAATTAGGGTTCTTGTGAGTTTCTTTTATAGTTAGCAAGCTTCCGAGTAATATGGGAGGAATCTTCGGGTTTAGGGAAGTTTTTCTATGTTATGTTCTTTGTTTCACTTTTCTATATCAATACATTTATATTTGGACATATTTTTCTGAACAGTAATACAGATTGAAGTTACTTCCTTTATTATGTGATTTAAAGGTTATTATTGATATCAATAAAGTAGGACCAGTTGAAAATCGACATGTACAGATCACCTGATGTGATTTTCGTTGCTACATCTTTTATGATTGATCTATGTCGTTTAATTATATTGATATTTGTGATCACTGAATGTTTATTTATGATTGATATAAAGACAGCCTCCTATATTGATATATTTAATTTCCCGAGATTATTTATACTTCTAGGCTTACAATGGCAAAGTTTTGAGCTCATAACAATGTGTGACATATTATTTAGGCTACATATATTGTCCAAGGGGAGATTGTCATATAATCTAATTGGGGCCACACATGTAGTATTAATGTGTTTCGCCATTCTTTTCATTTTGCACAATGAAGTGATTTATTCAGAATAAAGTGTATGTCTAAGGGCATAATTGTCATGAAAGATTTAATGTGTAGATGCAATAAGTGGTATTTCCATTTGATAAGGGGCAGAATTAGAAATACTTATAACTGTCTCAACCAGTTATCCAGAGATGGTTATGGTCCACATTCTCTAATACATGCGACGCCTACTCCCCATTAATAATGGACGGGTTCATTAACCGTATAAGTGGAAGACCAAACCCACAAAACAAAGCATCTTATTCATGGAATCAGGTACAATTCCAATTTTACAATCAATAGCATGAATTGATGCTATCTATAGTGTATTGTAGGTTTACAATACCCACAACATAACCCTTTTTGCCTTTGTCGCGACGGATATCATAATTGGAAACCGTGTCACTGTCCCCTTCGCCTTGTCCGATCGCCTGATTTGTCGACTTTGCTTCAACCAGTCCTTGAATGAGTTGTCCCTGTGAAACCCGGCATGTAACCAGCGGTTAAACGTGAGTCCACCAACTCAAATAAGTCCCTCGTTGAGTTTCTTCACCGGCATGCTCCACTTTATAGAGATCATTCATGCATTAGAACAACCCTTTTCTCTTCCTTCTGGCTTCCGCTTCCCACCCTTATGAAACTAACAATCGTCCAGCCATGATTGCTGATTCTAGAAAGATATTCCAATCGATGCAACTAGCTAACTAGGGTCCGTTTGAGATTCTTTTATAGGAATTTAGATATTTCGAGAGTGGAAAGAGGAATCTTCAGTTTAGGGGGAGTTTGTCTATGTTATGTTATGTATTACTTTAACGTATCCGTACATTTGTATTTTGACATATTTTCAGATCAGAGATACAGATTGAAGCTCAGTTCATTTCATTATGTAATATAATGTTATGATTATTGATCTCCATATAGTAGGACCAGTCAAAAATTGACATGTCAGATCACATTAATGTGATTATCATGCTTCACCTTTCATAATTGATTTGTCATTTAGTTATATTCATATTTGTGATCACTGATGGTTTGGTTATGATTGATATAACGACAATCTCTTTGGTCCTATGTTGACATATCTAGTGGAAGAGATTGTTTATGCTGAGTGTTTACAATGGCAAAGTTTTAAACTTAAAGAATGACACAATATTCAGGTTACATTTGCAGTCCAGGGGAAGATAGATAGATAATCTAATTGGGACACACTTGTAATAATTAATGTGCTAAGCCATTGTTCTAATTAGCATAATGAAGAGATCGATTCTAAATAAAGTGTTTTGGCTAAGGGCATAATTGCCGTGAAAAATTTAAGGTGTAGAAATCATAGTGGTATTTCCAATTTGATGAGGGGCAAAATTGGAAATACTTATAATTGTCTCAGACAGTTATCCAGAGACGGTTAGAATACATATGTACACTTCCTCCCCGTCTAAAAATACGGTTCGGTAACTCTATGGTGGAGGATCGAAACCCTAGAATAGAGCGTCTTCTTCGATGGAATCAGGTACACTTCCAATTTTACTTTCAATACCATAAATTGATTTGATCTTCATAGTGTATTGTTGGTTTACAATCCTAACAATAGAACCCTTTTGCCTTTGTCGCGACGGATATCCTGATCAGAAACTATGTCACTTGCCCTTTTGCCTTGTCCAGTGTCTGCTTGATGACTCCGTTTCAACCAGTCCTTGAATGGATTGTACCTATCAGACCTGGCAGGTAACCAGCGGTTAAATGAGTCTATCAACTCGAATAAGCCCCTCTTTTGTACTTTCTTTGCCGGGCATGCTCCACTATATCGGGATCATCTACAACTTGACAACCTTCTTCTCTTCTTTCTTGGCATCTGTTTTGTAAGCCTCACGAAACTCATCTACGCCAGCTATGATTACTAATTCGTGAAAATATTTCAATCGATGCAACTAGCTAACTGGGGTTTGTGTGAGTTTCTTTTTATAGGAAGTTAGAAGCTTCGAGAGTAATATGAGGAATGATTAGTTTAGAGGTGTTTGTCTTTGTTATTTTCTATATTTACTTTTATGTGTCCATACTTTTGTTTTTCGACATATTTTGTGATGAGAAATACTGATTGAAGTTTTGTTCCTTTCATTTAGTAATATAAAGTTGTTGTTATTGATCTCAATAAAGTAGGACCATTTGAAAATCGACATGTACAGATCACTTTCATGTGATTTTCATTACTTCACCTTTAATGATTGAACTATGTCATTTGGTTATATTCATGTTTGTGGTCACTGAATGTTTAGTTATGATTGATATAACGAATGCTGATTTGGTCCTATATTGATATATCTAATGGACGAGAATGTTTATACTCTGTGTTTATAATGGCAAAGTTTTGAACTCATAAAGTGTGATACTATATTCTGGGGTAGATTGTTAGATAATCTAACTGGGACACACATGTGACAATTAGTGTGTTAAGCCATTGTTTAAATTAGCATAATGAAGTGATCTATTCTGAATAAAGTGTTATGGCTAAGGGCATAATTGTCATTAACGATTTAATCTGTAGATACAATAAGTGGTACTTCCAATTTGATGAGGGTCTGAATTGGAAATACTTATAATTGTCTCAGACATTTATCCAGAGACGGTTATGGACCTCATTCGTAGAGTACATACGTACGTTTCCTCCCTGTCAGAACATATGGTTCCGGTAACTCTACAATGGAAGACCAAAATCCTAGAAGAGAGCATCTTCTTCGATGGAATCATGCTCGCTTCTGATTTTACATTCTATAGCATGAATTGATGTGATCTATAGTGTATTATAGGTTTACAATACAAACAATAAAAACTTTTTGCTATTGTCACGACAGACATCCTGATAAGAAACCGTGTCACAAGCCCCTTCGCCTTGTCTGACTACTACTTGGCGTCTCTGCTTTAACCTGTCCTTGAATGAGTAGTCCCTGAGGTAACCAGTGGTAAAATGAGTCTACCAACTCAAATAAGCCCCTCCTTGGAGTTTCTACACTGACATGCTCCACTTTATTGGGATCATCAGCGACTTCAACAACCTTCTTCTCTTCCTTCATGGCGTATCAGGCACACTAGCCAACTAGGGTTCGTGTAAGTTTCTTCAGTTTAGGGGGAGTGTGTCGATGTTATGTTCTTTATTAACTTTAAGTATCCATTCATTTGTGTTTGGACATATTTTCTGATCAGAGTTAGAAATTGAAGCTTATGGTTCCTCTCATTCTGTAATATAAAGTTATTATTATTTATCTGAATAAAGTAGGGACCAATTAAAAATCGAGCATGTAGAAATCGCCTTCATGTGATTTTCATGCTACACCTTCATGATTGATCTGTGTCATTGGTTGAAGGTCTAGTTACTATTTATATAACGACTACGCTTTGATCCTATATTGATATTTCTAATGGACTAGATTTGTTTATGATTTGTGGTTACAATGGCAAAAGTTTTGAGCTTTTAAAGTATCTTACACATTATTCAAGTTATATATGTGGTCCTTGGGAAGATTTTTAGATAATATAATTGGGATACACATGTAACAATTAATGTATTCATCCATTGTTTTGTTTACCCTAATGAAGTGATCTATTCTAAAATAAATTGTTTATGCTAAAGGGCATAATTGTCATGAAAGATTTAATGTGTAGATAGAATAAGTGGTATTTCAAATTTGATGAGGGCAGAATTGCAAATACTTTATAACTATCTCTGACAATTATCCAGATATGGTTATGGTCCCACATTCGTAGAGTACATAATGTACACTTCTTCGCTAGGAACATACTGTGTCGGGTAAGTCTAAGGTGGAAGACCAAACCCCTAGAATGGAGCATCTTCTTCAAAGAATCGTGTACACTTTCGATTTTACATTCAATAGCATGAATTTGATGTAGCTTCAGTAGTGTTGTAGGATTACAATTCCAACAATAGAACCTCGCACTTTCTTGCGACGACATTCACTGGCCCTTCGCCTTGTCCTAATGTCCGCCAGGCAACTCCGCTTTCAACCAGTAGATTGAATAATTTAGTCCCTTTCAAACCTTATGGTAGCCAGAGGTTAATTGAGTCTACCAACTCAAATAAGCTCTCCTTGGAGATTGTTCACCGGGTATGCTCCACTTTATCGATCCCATGATTTCGACAACCTTTCTTCTCTTCCTTCTTTTTGAGAAGGAAATTCCAATCGATGCAACTTGATAACTAGGGTTCTGTGATGAGTTTCTTTTATAGGAAGTTAGAAGTCAGAAAGTTGAATATGAGGAATCTTCAGTTTATGGGAGTTTGTTCATGTTATGTATTATATTTACTTTATGTATTCAGGATACATTTTATTTTTAATATATTTTCCTGTGTTAGAAATACTGATTGAAGCTTAGTTCCTTCTTATTCTTGTAATATAAATTTATTATTATTCATCTCAATACAATATGACCAAAGTTGAAAATTAATTTGTAGATCACCCTTCCATGTGATTTTCATGATACACCTTTCATTATTGATCTATGATATTTAGTTATATTCCTATTTGTGATCACTATAGGTTTAGTTATGTTTTGATATAACGTACTATCGCTTTGGTCCTATATTGATGATATATCTAATGGATGAGATTGTTTATTCTCTGTGTTTACAATGGCAAAGTTTTGGCGCCCTAAAGTGTGACGATTATTCATGTCATATATGGGTCCAAGGGGTGATTGTTAGATAATTTAATTGGGGTACAGATGTAAACAATTAATGTGTTAAACCAATATTTTAATTAGCCTAATGAAGTGATCTATTATGAATAAAGTGTAATGGCTAAGAGAACTGTCATAAAATATTTAATGTGTAGATACCATAAGTGGTACTTCCATTTTGATCAGGGGATGAATTAGAAATAATTATATCGGTCTAAGATAGTTATCTGTGTAGATGCTTATAGTCCCCATTCATAGTACAAACGCACGACGCCTCCCCTGTTAGAATATATGGTTCGGTAACTTTTATGTGGAAGACCAAACCCTAGAACAGAGCTGCCTTCTCGATGGAATTGAGAAAACCAAGAAGGTCATAAGTAATGAAGGACCTAAGGAGAAGAAGAAGGCCAAAAGAACACAAGGTTGTTGTTCCACATAGTTAGGATCGTGGTTAACCCTAAACCATGCGTGGTGCTCCCTTTAAATAGGTTAGCACTCATCTAACATTAAGAATAAAAGCTTTAGTTACAATAATACCTCTTATGGGGTAAATGACCATAATTATAAGTTATACCCCATACACACGACACACAGTATTTCTAACCTCCTTCAAACTGAGAATTTATATCAAATAAACCTGGCATGTCACATAAGTGTTTATGTCTTGATCTAGCCAATGCCTTTGTAAATATCTTTGCTCTTGCTCCTCTCAGACGAGATATAAGGTGTACCAATATCCACATTCCATACCTGCTCTCTAATGAAGTGACAATCCGCTTCCACATGTTTAGTATGCTCATGGAAAGTTGGATTACTAGTAATAAAGATAGTTGCCTGACTATCACAGTCCATAGGAATTGGCTTGTTGGCTCTGATCCCCAAGTTTTCTAAAAATAGAACAAACCCACATTATCTCACATGTTGTATGTGCCATCTATCTATACTCTGCCTCAGCACTAGATCGTGCAACAACCGTCTGCTTTACTTCCAAATAGTTCTTTTACCTCAGATATCCCATGCATATCATCTCCAAAAATAATTGTGTCGTCAACATAGACAACTAATATCACCATACCTGTCTGTCGGCCATGAACACAAACACCAAGTGATCAGACCTACACCTCTTAAACCCAACTTTAGTAACCATGCCACTAAATTTATCAAACCATGCTTTGGGGACTCTGTTTCAAATCATCAGAGAGACTTCCTGAGTTTACACACCTTTTTCGTCCCCCAAGCAACATATCCGGGCGATTGCTCCATGTATACTTCCCTCGCTAGGTCCCTATAGGAGAAAAATATTTTTGACATCAAGTTGATGCAAGGACCAACCCCTGTTCACAAAAAATAGACAAAATAATACTTAATGGAATTCATTCAAGCAATTGGAGAGAATGTCTCAGAGTAGTCAACCCCAAGACTCGTGTATAGGCTTTTAAGCAACAAGGCAAGGTTTATATTTGGCTAGTTCATCTGTCTCCTTGTATTTAATCGTATACACCTATCGACACCCAACTACCTCTCCACGTGGAGCATCACATACGATCTCAAGTGTTCTGACCTCAAGTGCAGCCATCTCTTCAAGTATTGCTTGCCGCCAACAGGAATGGACATAGCCTCAGAAACAAACTCAGTGAACTAACTCAGTAGAAATGCCAGTGACAAACATCTGTTAGAATTAGAAACTTCCCAATATAAACAAACGTGAAATAGGGTGTTGAGTAAAGGAACGGACACCTTTCCGAACAGCAATGTGAAGATGTAAATTAGGAATTACAGAAGAGAACTGACCTGATCTCTCAAGTCTCTGATGTGTGTGGTTGTGCTCAAGAGAGAGGTAACGTAGCATTGGGAGCTCTTTTGAGAACCAGTTCAGAGGGAAGAAAAATACCAGAATTCTGACCACTAATAGCAAGAGACATTAGCGAAGAATGTAACATGAGGTGTAACAAACCTTTTTCGCGATAGAGGATTATAATAACGGTATCCCTTGGAGAATTTAGAGTACCCCAGGAAGATACACTTAATAAATCCGGAAGACAACTTGGTATGAGATCTAGATGAATCAAGCACATAGGAAACACAACCAAAAACATGTAATAGAAGATGAAACAAGTCTTTAGTTGGCTGGAGGACCTTATATGGAATTTTATTGTGTATCACAATGGATTTATAAGGAAGCATGGTGTCAGTACTGCTTCTGCCCAATAAAATTGAGGAACATTATGCTAAAACATTAGATCATGTGCAACATAAAGTAAATGTGTATTCTTCCTCTCAGCAATGCCATTTTGCTGAGGAGAATATAGATACGAAAGTTAATATATAATACCTTCAAAGGAACAAAATTAAGTAAACTCTGAACTAGTGTACTCACCACCATTGTCACTACCCAATGATTTAATTGAGCAATTATACTAATATTGTACTTCACTAACAAGATTTTTAATACAGAAAAAAACAACAGACTTATGCTTTAAAAGATAAAGCTAACAACATCGACTAATATCATCAATGAAAGTGACAAAATATGAGTAAACCAAAATACTCCTAATAGGGCAAGGCCTCCACATATCAGAATGAATTAAATCAAAACAAGTAGAATTGGATGGACTGCCTCGTGTTGGAAATGACACTTTATCCTGTTTCCCAAGTTGACAAGCTTCACAAGCCATAGTCGAGACTGCTAAACTAGATGGAACTAAGATCCAATGCTTAAGCAAATTGGGATGTCTAAGACGAGTGTGTCACTCCAATGGAAACATGGAAAGGAACGTAGACGAATGAAGCGGTTGCTCGATGTATAACATTCCCCCTCTCTCGCGGCCCGAACCAATCATCTTCCGGGTCTTGAGATCCTGTATAATACAGCCAAGAAATGAAAAAGTGACAGAACAATTCAAGGTGTTAGTCTATTGACTATCAAATAGCAAATTAACGGGAAACTTAGGGACAAACAGAAATCTATCTAGAGTTGAAAAATCAGAAAGCAGTATCCAACCAACCCCAATTACAGGACATGTGGACCCATCAGCCAATGTAACACAACCCAAATCAGAAGAATGAGTCACTGAATCAAACAAAGACACTTGGCAGGTGAACATTGGCTCCAGAATCAATGACCCAAGTCGGTTAAGAGCCGGAAACATGGAATCCCGAGTTGTGAGAGTCTCTGAAGCATCAAATTCTGATCCTGATTAATGGTTTGGAATTCATCTCTCTTAGAGGATCCTTCAGAAGATTGTTTATTTCTACCAATAACATTATTTGCCCTTGCAGGTTTGCCATATTTGTCCCAACACTTTTCAGGCATATAAGAAGTTTTACCACAGTGAGTACATGACAATCTCTCACCTCTGCCTTTGCCTCGTCCTCCTTTGCCTCCTCGGCCTCTGCCCTTTGACTAGAACCACCTCTTTTTCTACTTTCTCTTCCTTGGTCACGGTATTAACTCCGAGTGTAGGAACAGCGGGTGCAACCATCATGACAGCACCAAAAACACCCTCAAAAGTTGGTTTATCAGTTCTGGCCACTTGCTGTCTTAGAGCCTCATATTCAGGTCCTAGCAAATGGAGAAACCTTTTTATTTCGAGCTCTTCGCGTTGCTAAAAAGATTCCTCTCGGTTTCTAGTAAATGGCAGCATTTTCTGTATCTCTTTCCATACTCCTTCAAACCTTCCCCCATACTGAATTAAGTCTTGTTCTTCACGTTTCAAGACAAAGAAATCAGTATATAAATCATAAATTTGTGAGAGATTTTTACCATGAGAATACCTAGTATGAAGAGTCTACCACATGTGATAAGCTGAGTCACAATAAATGATAACAGGTGTGATGAGTGTCTCAATACTAGATAAAATCCATGACTTGACCAAGCTATTATTTGCAATCCACGCCTCTATTCTATTTTCAGGTGGTTCATCATAAATAAAATTTCCCATCTTCCTTGCAGTAATGTGAATTTTACAGCTCCAGACCTTACATGTATTTTTACCATTCATCTTTGAACCAGAGATTCCACCACCACCAACTTGCTCATCTTTTCCATTCTCAATAACAGCATCAACGGTCATCCCAGCCATATCTCCACAATAACAGATATATTATAAAAATGCAATTTGGCAGAGATTCTAGTACATCAATCAGATGCTGCAAAGATGCAACAACTCAAAAACCGGTGCTCCTCAGATAGGAGCTATACGCAAAGAGCAAAACCAAAATAATATACCCAGCTACGAATTTAAATGAACCCAATTCGAACTCAAACTTCCCTTCTGATAAATCAGAATCCCACTTCAAGTATAAATCCTTTTCTTCTTCCTGAGTTTAAGGACTTCGAGTTTCAGTGCAACTGAGACTTCTTACTAGAAGCTTTCCAAATTCGTCCACTACTCTAATATAACAATTAGAGTTCCTTAGGGTTGTTGTGATTGTACTTTATTTAATATATTAGTTAATTTTCATTTAGTTGTGGTGATTTTACATATTTTGATATGCCTATGAGTGTGCTATGCTTCCTTACAAGTCGACGGTAGGTTACTTGGCTAGTGTACTGAATAGCCAAAAATATTGCAATCCAATAAGTGTTGTGTTTCTTTCATGGGCGAATATTCACTCTGTCATCCGACCCATTCCTAGAGCAGGGTTAACCCACGATTTCCGGAATAAATCAATTGGTTACTGGTCCATTTCGCTCGGGTGAACTTCTAGAGAAGCTTCGGGATGTGTGGTCAGATTGGCTGCAGCTTATGGGCCTTCATTTAGACCCCTTAACCTCAAGAGAGAATATGGCAAAGGAGACAGGCATGGTCGTGTCACCCGAGAGAGGGGGTATGTGTAGCTATTTCCAGACCCACTGATTGTTAGATAAAAATACCCTAGTAATGGAATTTGGTTCGTATATAGAGCATAGTAGTTAATCATACCCGTAGTGAGTAATTGAGTCCCTCAAATCCAACTTGTAGTAGGATTAAAATTAGTTTAAGTTAGTTTGTCATTTAGTTAGTTTTAATTCTAATTTTCCTTAGACTGCCATGGCTGGATATAGTCTAAAGGACACAATTATAGTGTTCAATCCCACTTCTCAGAGGATTAGACCTAGACTCTGCAGTGTATTACTTGGCACGATCCATGCACATGCAAGATACGTTGCTAAATCTACTTAGGTACGATTTAGGCCAACCAAAGCGGTGCCATTACCAGGGAAGTGTTTGGTTGACATTATTACCAATCCAAGTTAACTATAGTCTACTCGTTGTTTAGGACTTATAAGTTGATATTTCAATTGGCAATAGTTTTTGCATGTTAGATTGTGAATTTTTAATTGTTTGTGAATTTTGAATCAGTTGTTAGTTGTTGTTTGAATTATTTTTCTTAAATGTGTGAATTTATATTGTTAGTATTCAGTATGTATGTTTCAGTAGATGGTTTTACATAAATTGATCGCCTCAATTTTTCTCTCTTCATGCATAGTACTGGTGCCACTAATCTAAAAATAGAGAGAATCATAAGGGAAGCTTGGAAATAGTGGTGAAGAGGTAAGATTAAGGGACAAAATGGCTTGTGAAAATGAAAATAGATGGTTAAGAGTATTTTGCTGTCCCACATGAAAAAATTATATTTCAGCATTTGTAAACCAGTTATTCAAGTAAAATGCCTTTGAGATTAAGCTGGATTTCATACAGATGCTTCAAAGAGATGTTCAGTTTAGGGGTTTGCCAAATGAGGACCCGTATGCTCACATTTCAAGTTTTTAGATATTTATGGCTGAATGGGGTGGTGGATGATGATGCTATTAGACTCAGACTGTTTCCATTCTCTTTATGGGATAGCATAAAGTATTGGTTGAACTCTCTACCAATTGGTTCCATTAACACTTGGAATGACTTGGCACAAAATATTTTAGCCAAGTACTTCCTTCCAGCAAAACTTGGCCAAATGAGAAAGGACATAATCTTATTCGTGCAGAGGGACTCGGAAACATTGTTTGAAGCATGGGACAAATTTAAGGAGTTGTTGAGAAATGCGAACATCATGAACTCCCTAAGTGGATGCTAATTCAAACCTTCTAACACGGTGTGCTAAACTAACTAAGAATCCTTGTTGATACAACAGCCGGTGGAGCCCTCATGAGAAAGACTATGGATGAAACTTACACTTGGTTGGAAGAGATGATCACTAATAATTTGCAATGGTAATCTGAGAGGCAGGTGATAAGAATGGAGTACAAGTATGGGAAGAAAATATCACCACCACTATCCTAACACAATAGACAGCTTTGTCAAAGAGGATGGATTCTTTGAATTTAAATATAAGGCAAAGCACATTTGTGACTTGTGAAGTTTTGGTGGTGGTGGTTTCATGAGAATCTCCACCTCAAGATAAGTCTTACCTTACTCTTAGAAAACCATCTCTAGCGGATGTTGTACAAGTGTTGAAAGAACACGCTGCTTCTTTTAAAAATGTTAGAGTTAGTCCCACATGGATAAACAAGTAGAAAAGATCCTAACTTAATAGTTGGAAAGAGGCTTCCTAACCGGCTAGTAATTTTCGGATAGCCCTCAGACCAACTTTAAATGGCATCGAGTGGGGTCTGTATGTGACGACTTATCACTTACAGAGGCCATGGGGAAAGGTCTTAGATTATGGGAGATCCTTAAGGTTTGTCTCTCTTCTATGTTCTTCTGTCATAATCCTTTCATACTTGGCTTATACAGGTAATTGAAGTGTTGTGCATATGGTTTAACTCCTAAAGGGTTATCCATTGTTGTTGTTGGGTTCGTAGGAACTTGTATCTGCGATTGCTACAATTGTGGCTGGTAAATAAATTGTATTTTACACTGCCTTGGGATATGTGCCAAACAAAAACTATCTTCGAGAGCTGCAAAAATATGCCACTTCTAGTCACAGGTAGTTCGAACGTGTTTCGAGGCCCAGTGCACGTAAAATTCGTGTTATTACACTTGCCTCAAGAATCGTGCAAGAGGTTTTTCTCGAATCGAGAAAGGGTTTTCAGGAGTTTCGTGCTCTAGTTCGTGTTACTACTGGTGGTGCTGCTGCTAACATTATCTATTATGTGGTCAGAAGCTAAAAGTTCAATATTTTTTCTTCAGCCATTACCGGAAGGCGAATGGTCTGAATTCATGTGTAAGTGCTAGATGCACAACCCTACGCCTTTAAAAAGGATTTTCTGCCACTGCTTAGTCGTTGGACTCATCTTTTACGCTGAGTCTTTGGACTTGTACCGCTGAGTCTTTAGACTAGTACTGCTGAGTCTTTGGACTCGCATCGCTGACTCTTTGGACTTGTACCGCAGAGTCTTTCAACTCGCACTGCTGAGTCTTTGGACTTGTACCGCTGAGTCTTTGGACTCGTACATCTGAGTCATTGGACTCGTATCGCTGAGTCATTGGACTTGTATTGCTGAGTCGTTAAACTCGCATCTGCTAAGTCATTGGACTCGCATCGCTGAGTCATTGGACTCGTCATCGCTATAAATCATTGCTGCACCGCTGCGGAAAGGGTGATCGCTAATATTGTTGTTTAAGTGGGCTACACGCTTGGTGCTGCTCCAAGAAGGTGTTATTTTGCTGCTGTTGGGTTCATAATACCCTCTTTATGCTATTGTTATTGCCTACTGCTGCCGCAGCCTTGGGATTTGTGCACACTCTACAAGTTAACATTAAAGATCAATTGGCTTATCAGCCACAAAAGGTCTTCAAGAAAGGAATTTGAGTACCTTCTCTCCAAGCTGAGCCTTCATGGTATCTACCCTCCAATTTGAGGGAGTGTTAAGAGTTAGGGTAGTTTAATAATTTTATTAAACTTTAGTTAGTTATTATTTGTTTATTTTTATTTTACTTTCTCCTCAAGAAATGAATGGCATCATTGTAATTTTGTATTTTCGGATTCAATTTGTACATTTTAGGGTTATCGGTCATAAGGACCTTACAACCTCTTTCTCTCCCCTCTGTTTGTGGGTTTGACCCACTTTGTTTGTGGGCTCTGCAAGGCGAGACCCAATCTGTTTGTGAGCTTCATAAGATGAAGTCCGGTTTGTCACGCCCTCAGGCCTATTGAAAGTTGGCCTGGATGTGAGAGGGAGTGTTAAGAGATTTAGTCCCACAATGGAAGGAAGTAAGAAGAATCATAAACATAAAAGAACGAACACACATCTCCATTGTAATGAGGCCTTTTGGGGTAAAACCCAATAACAAAATCGTGCGGGCTTGGGCTCAAAGCGGACAATATCATTACAATGTGGAGATGTGGGCCCTATGGGCCCATCAAGAATGTTGACATGGTAATAGAGCCACTTTTCGTGAGTGGGCCAGAACCTCCCTATCTGATAAACAAGTAGAAAAGATCCTGACTTATTAGTTGGAAAGAGGCTTCCTAACTTTGGCTAGTCATTTTGGGATAGCCCTCGGACCAACTTTACAAAAACGTTGGACTCAAATGGCACAACTAGCTAGAACTCTTAAATCTCGCCCACAAGAAACACTCCTTAGCCATTTTGTAGCAAATTCGAAGGAAGATGGATTTGAGAATTGTAATGCAACTAGAATGAGTAGTGGACGAGAAACAAGAAGAAAAGAGGAGGAAATGAGTAAAGCTGGTGCTACCCCACCCCAAGAGGAAACCCATGAATAAAAGAAGCTTGAAGTAAACCCCATCTCACAAGAGCAAATGCAGATATCTCCTCAATGGAAGCCAATACAAGAAGAACAAATTGGCTAGTTAAGTAAAGAGAATGTGGAGGTAAGCAAACAATTTTTTCCTCCCCCACTATTCCCAAAGAAATTGGAAGAGTTTGAAGAGGATGAAGAGTTCATGAAGTTCATTGAAGGTTTCATGCATCTTCATATCGATATCCCCTTCATTGACGCATTGGAGAGTGAACTTAACTACACTAAATTAATAGCAGAGGCTGCATCAAAGAAGCGTAAGCAAGAAAAATTGGAAATGGTGACCCTCATAGAAGAGTGCAGTGCTATTCAAACAATGCAACTTCCACCCAAATTACAAGAAAAGGGAAGTTTCACTATTCCTTGCACTATTGGGAACCTAAGAATTGGGCATGCATTATGTGAATTCGGAGCATGTGTGAACATCATGCCGTACTCACTTTATAAGCAATTGGATATAAGTGAGGTTACAACCTCCCCAATGAAACATATTCCTGTTGATGGGTCCATGGCCAAATCAAGGGGCACGGTAGAAAATGTGCTAGTAAAGGTGAAGAAGTATATTTTCTCTGCTGATTTTAATATTTGGGACATGGAGGAAGATAGGGACCTACCTCTTATCCTTGGCACACCATTTTTGAAACCACAAGGACCCTCATTGATGTTGCTAAGGGTAAGCTCACCATGAGTTCAATGAAAATGATTGCTTCACTTTCTATCTCTTACAAGTGAAGAAGGAGAAAAGGAGAGAGTAAAAGCCTCTATTGTGAAGATGGAGAAAAAGGAATCCCAAAGAGTTCAATCCGATGAACTTCAAATTCCTTTTGGAGACCCTTTGTAATCTTGAAGGAGTTTACCAAACCAGATGAAAGAAGGTGGTTGACTAGAGAAGAATGGATGGCTAGGAGGTCGTCAACCACTAACATGATGGAGGCCCAAACTAGTAATAAACCAATCAAATTGGGTCATTTCCAACATCGTAAATAAGCCAAAGGACACCACAAACTACAAGATTGAGGAAGTGTAATTCTTACAATCAAATAAAGGATCTTCAAGGCAGACCCTAAATTTTCTAGACACCCCTATCAATCATTCGAGAGCTACACGAGAAAATATAGGTCACAAAGAGGTTGTGTAGTGAACCGTGGTACTCCCTCCAACTCTTTGTTCGACCCTGAATGAGGTGATCAAATAAAGTACATCAAAGGACAATAAAACTGGTGCTTCTTGGGAGGCAACCTAAGTAGGGAGTAGAAATTTAGCTTTTGGAAGAATAGGAATTACATTGCCTATTTTCAATTTTGAGAGCAAAAAGTAAATCAATTTTGTGGCTCTAAAGTTTGTAGGCATGTGTAAAATTTGCTTGTGCAATTCTCTTACTTTTTGTTTAGCATGAGAGTATTGTATGCTCAATAATTGCATTTCACCATGTTTGCTAATGAATTGAGTTTTGAATTCTACAAGAATGGTGAACTTCTAGTTTTTCTTGATTTCGATAAAAACAAAGCTTCCAATGAGTCTCACTTCTGTTGGCATGACTTGAACAATTTTGTGAAGTTTGCTTTAAGCAAGAGATCTCGGAGGAGGATCATCACTATGAAAGAAAAATGCTTCATTCAGACTATGTGATGCCACCAGGGATTTTTCAGTGCCTTCTTTACATTTCTATTGATACTCAACATTGAGAACTATGTAGACTTCTAGTTTTGTGTGTGTGTGTGTGGGTAGGTGGGTGGGAGAGGGGGAGAGGGGCTTATGAGATAAATTGTTTTGGATGGACTCACTATTGTGAGGTTTGTGGATTGATGGTTCTTGGGTACTTGAGTTTTTGTGGTCTAGTAGTCTAGAACTAATTTCGAAAAAAAACTCGAGGGTAAAAGATGAGGAATTACCACAGAGGAGAGGACTTAGGTATTTTTGGACCTTTTGGGCATTTCTAGTCAACCCAATTTGCCCAATTTGAGCCTACCTAGACTTTAAATTTTTTCAAAGCAATATAAGTTTTAGCCTCTAGCCTTTTGTAATTGTCTTTTCTTTTTACATGCCTATCTCTTTTATTGCTTGGTTGAGCCAAATTGGATTTGGGACTTTACTTAGAAGTTCAATTGCAAAACGAAACAAAAGAAGAAGAGAAGAGCTTTGCAAAAGAAAAGAAA
This sequence comes from Aristolochia contorta, assembly GCA_022405105.1. Taxonomy (NCBI): domain Eukaryota; kingdom Viridiplantae; phylum Streptophyta; class Magnoliopsida; order Piperales; family Aristolochiaceae; genus Aristolochia; species Aristolochia contorta. Next base: position 11,863,263 of record CM039665.1, on the reverse strand, counting down.
ATGCTACGAAAAGCAAAGTAGCTAGCAAGTTGTGAAAACTTAGAGGTTCAATGCGAAAAGTTGTCGAGATAAAGGGCAAAAACTCAAGTTTGGGGAAACTTGGTGAAAGCCCAACCTCTAAGGAGGTTAGATCAGGTAATAGAATGAGAAGTACCTACATTTATACCTTTCTATCCAACCCGTGTCCCGAGCCCATTAGAACCTAAGGAAAGACCTAATGATCTAATGGATAGGTCTTCACAATTAGTGGAGAGAGGAATGAGAAATTAACTTATGGGATTCTAGAGGCAAATTCTCAAGTGCTCTATTTTGTGGATTGTTGGAAAGAACAATGGTTGTGGGAGACTATAGTATAATTGAAAACTATGTGGCCATTGAAGTTTGAGAGAATGAATCTCCTAAGAAGACTATAGAGCTAAATAGCCAATCACCATAAGATTTTTATTTCCTCTTGTGAATTGCATTAAATTTTGTCACCAGCATGTAAGAAAGATTATTTAAAATTTGCGTGAGGGGTTCCTTTCTTGAGGACAAGCAAGAATTTAAGTTTGGGGGTAATTGGTTACAGGATATTGTGTTCCCATATTCATGTACGTTTGAGCCTAATTGAGTATAGATTTATCCCTATTTGACTTATTTTTGTTGTTGTTTTACAAAGAAAACATCACAAATTCCAAATGCAAAATGCCAAAAGGAAGCCAACTGAACAAATCTTGTGTAAATTGGAGCTAAAATGAAGAAAATAACCCAAAAATGTCTAAATGCAGAAGTTGAAGCTACATGCCACCAAACACTGTAGCTTCAGGACTAGGTGAGCGCTTAAACTTGCTTAATCAATGCTTTGGCGAACGAACCCAATGTAGGAGCCCTTGTGGCCAACAAAAGCCAAAAACGTAGCGATGCCACGGGGGCAATCCATGCCACATGAAGTCAGGAACTGTAGCGATGTCACAAAGCCTATGCTCGCTACAGTTTGCAGGCGTGCTACAGTTCCTGCGTGTGCTACAATTCGTGATGGCACAGAATTGTGGTGCCGGATGACTTACAACACGCCAATAAGCATGGATTTGAAGCCTCCAGAGAAGGAGATTCGATCTGGGAGGATGATTCTGTTGGGAAAATAACCGTTTCGGGACCCGACTAAAGGCCAGGACCCGCTTCCCATACCCGTTTCTAACTTTACCGTTTCAAAACGGTAAAGTCATTAAAATGAGATCCAATTAAATCGATCTCATAACGAACGGGTTTTCGCCCGCTCGTGATTTGGGGTAAAACAGGGTTCCCGAGAACCCTAGATACGGAAAAACTCAGATTGATCTTCTTCTTTTTTTCGGCGAAACTTCCTGTTCTTCCAGACGGAAAAATTCCCTATTGTTGTTTCTGTTCATCCCAGAAAAAAAGAAGAAATACTGTTTGCTGTTGCTGTTCTTCCTGGAAAACGGAAAAAATCCTTTTGGCTGCCTTCTTCTTCCTCGGAAAATCACTCTTGGTTCTTCTTCATTTTAATCTCTCCCTTTCTTGGTGAATCTGTTTGAGTCTTCTCCTCTCCTATTATCCTTCGGTTCAGAATGTTTCCACTCTTTGTTCTGGGTTCCTAAATGACTCGAACTCTCAGCAACGAGTGCACGTCCCTCTGAGAGTGCTGTGTATCCTTGGGAGACGCCGGCCCGTGACTCTGCACGGTGGTCGCCGATAACCTCTTAAGGCAGTGGATTTCTCCACGCCGCAGCATCAAACTGATAAGTTTTTGGTTTTTAGTTTAATTTCATCAGAATGCTATAGGTTTATGTTTTTGTGCATCGCTCAATAGTCAATTGTTACTAATCAGATTATTCTTGATTACTGTATGTTATTGTTTAAGGCTTATAAAGATAACTTAGTTTGCTGCTGTAATTTAATTTATCTTTAAATAGACTAAATTGGAATGCAATATATTGTTGTAGTTCTACTTGTATAGTTCAAGTAATTAGGTGATATTGCATGTTTAGCCTGCTGGAATTTAGAATTTGTTTATTCTAGTTGATGTACTTGTTGTGTTTTAAAATTCTGTTATCTATTTAAATTACAATCATATTGTAGTTCTTCTACTAGATTAAATTGAGTTATTTATATTATAGATTCAAATTCTGTTGTTTTGTTGAATTTTGTTTTTTACATAATTACTTCATTAGAATTCTGGTAAGTTTATTAGAATTCCTCTTATAGTTGAATTAAAGAGTTGTCTATCTTCTGATTGTTTATTTAATTAGGTACTTTCTTACCCACTAGGTCCAACAGATTCCTGCCAAAGGAGCTATCTTTTATGAGATTCTTCTATCCCTATTTCTCTTTCTCTGTCATCTTGAGTACGAATTTGTACTAGAACTCGTGTTTGAGTCTAGGTTTTCATTTATCTTCATGTTTGGTGATAGATTTCTCTCATCTTGTGTATGTTTTCATGCTAAAACTGAAGTTTGAGTTTAGGGTTACATATGTTTTGATGTATTTGAGATATTAGCCCATAGGGGTTGTTGTGATTGTACTTTATTAAATATATTAATTTATTTTCATTTACTTGTGTTGAATTTACATATTTCGATATGCCTATGAGTGTGCGATAGTTCCCTTACAAGGCGATAGTAGCATAGTAGGCTAGTGTTAGGCATAGTCAAGCCTTAGTGTGAGTGACAGTTCGAGGGCTACACACGAGGAGATGGAATCTCGAGTGTAAATCTTATCATTTTATTAAAATCCTGAGGGTATTTGAAAGGATACCATCAGTCAGCGTGTGATCCTCAAATCTACTGCACAAGAATGGCAGTTGCTGAAGCAGCCATGCACTTCAGAGAGAAGCATCCTAATACACTAGAGGTCAGATTGGCTGTGCTTATGATTAATTCAACCTCAAGTGTGAATAGTGCTAAGGAGAGAGGCATCAATAGTGCTATATCAATGCATGGTCGTTTAGCTGAGCCACATGGCCTTTGGGATTAGACTTAGAAAGAGACAACCAGCCAAGGAGGAGGGTGGGGGGAGAGGAGGGTGGCCTTGCTGTATCGCCTGAGAGGCCATATGAAGGATTCTTGGACCCACTAACAAACCATAGGGTTAAAAATAATTTATCTAAATTGGCATGAAAGCTACAGTTAATTACATGAAATCACTTCATTAGCGGAGACCCTAGGGAACCACTGTATCAATTTCATAGTATCTCGTAGTAGTTTTACGCTTGGACACTACAGGACAATTCTCTCTAATTGCAGTAGTTAGATATATTTATAGGGAATTCAGTAGTTAGTAAGTAGTAATAGTCCCTCGGGATCGATCTTCGACTAATCCAGTATATTACTTGGTGCTGACGGGGTGAACTTACACGTACGAAGAATTTTTAAAGCTGTTTTTCACCGAAAGTTAAGTCTTTTAGAGTTGTTTCTAGGGACTAGAAGTATTGCGGCTAGCTTTTGGGGTTTTTGAAAGGTAATTCAGTTTTTAGTAGTTAGTATAACTTTAACCAATATAGCAGTACGTTCAGTGAAGTTCACACTAGTCACATCGGATGTTACCGAAGCTAGTTTTGTTAGTTAGTGTAATACTTTTGTGCTTAATTCTTTTTTTTGTATGTTTGTTCATTTTTGGCGTGTTTGTAGTCATGTTTTTTGGTTTGCAAAGGTGCGTGTTGTTACGTAATTGTTATAATTTGCTCTTCTTCTCGTAGGGCGCAACCGGATAGAGATCTCAGTAATGCTTTTTTCATATCCAGAAAATTAGAGGACATCATGCTCGGAATCTAAGGCCGAAAGAGTTATCAAGCAGACAGGAAGATATGGTCAGCACAGCCAATGCGATGAGAGTTTGTCAGCCCTCAGTCGGAGGTACACACTCTAGTTTAAGAAGATCGGAAATTTTGGCCAATCTATTTTTAAAAATACAGCTAGCAACTATTCAAAACAATGATCCAGATTCTCTCAGCAGCAGGTGCAGTGGATCGTCTAAATGATGATCCCAACTGCAAGATCTAGCAAATTTCCCGGAAATCGTGATACTTTCAAACATACATTGGTACTTGAGGAGATGCTACAAGACTAAGATTGTTCCCATTATTAACAGGGATAACAATAACAACTCATTGAATTCTCGCTTTCAGGGTCAACCCACTGTGTGGATGAATCTTGAATAGAAGTTTTAAGGCATTCTCTAGCCAAAATGGTAAAGTTACAGTATGATAACAATGCTACTCAAATTGATTAGGAATCTCTATGAACCTTGGGATCAGCTTTAGGAACCTCTCAATATTAAATTCTATGTGTCACAAGTACGCCACATTCTACAACGAAGCTGCGTAATCAAACTTGAGGACAATTATTGATGCAGCAGCAGGTGTGAAAATGGCAGAAATTAAAATAACAGAAGAGGCATTAAGGATTTGTTGGAAAAAATATGGCAGCTAACAGCTATCAAAGGAACACCTGAAAGTACAAAGAGTTTTCTTTCAGTAAAGTCAAAGTTCAAGAAAGAGAGTTGAACTCACGAAGTAAATACTAAATACAATTATCTAATTTTAGATAGATGCCATGAAAAAGAGTATAAAGCAGCTCTTTGAAGGACAGCCCCGCATATAGTCCAAGTTTGTATGTTGGGAGTTATTTAGTCAGGTTCTGGATACAGAGTTGAGGTGCACACATCCACAATGGTTTTTGAAGTAAAGTAGCCTCAAAACAGAAGTCAACTCTGCAAATTCATTTACCTACAACCTTTTGGATAAACCCCTCCAAACTTTGTACTTACTCATTTAGTTTATTTTGTATTTATTATTTTCTTTCTTGTTTGGAACCTCTATCCAGAAATGCTAACTCCAAATCTGACTGGGGTTGAGATTACCAGAGTGCTGCTGAGAGAAAGAAAATTGTGGAGGGAGGAAGTCAAAAATCTTTAGAGTTTGGGGAGTAGCTTTAGATTAAATTAAATCTCAATTAATCAATCTGGTTAAGTCTAGCATGCCAGAATGGTTTGACCTTTATGATTAACCTTTTTTTTTGACACTGTCCTCCATCCCCATTTCAACCTAATGAAGTCGTGAAGGATCTTATGATCACTTATCTACAATTAGTGGAGAGTGGAGTTTGAACAACCTATGGGATTTTAGCAAAGAAAATTCAAAGTACATCTGAATGTTATTGATTGATGGAAAGAAACACCTAATGAGAGACATTATAGTAATAATTAAGTGGGCAAGATAACAAGTTTTTCTTAGGCAAGCAAACACTGTGAGGTGAAAACTATAGATGAATGCACCATCATTAGGAATCTTAATATCTTTTTTGTGAATTAGTGTTGAATCAGCAAAAATCGAATGTTGGCAATGCTTTTGAAAACCTCAAGCTCGTGGGACGAAAGCAAACATTTAATTTTAGGGGTATTTGGTTAGTGGAAAATATGCTGCATTTTTGGACCTTATTGTATAATGAATTGAGGTAATTTTCACTTACTTTTGTTTTCATTTGTAGGTTTAGGGTGCCAAAAGAGAAAACACCAAAGTTTAAGAAGGATGAAGCCCAACTATACAAATCTGGCATAAAAACACACCATTTTGTAAGCAATGGCTGTGCTGGAAGCGCCACATTGTAATCAGAATTGAAGCCATGGACTCAAAGAGAAAAGAAGAAACATGATGTACGTGGAGCCACATGGCGCCTGAGGCAAGCCATGACTTCAAAATGACAAATGCAAAAGCAAAAGTGGATGACGCCATGTTTGGCCATGATTATCAGAAACTGAGGTGTCGCATGAACGAGGACCGTGAGGTAAAAAATGGCTAAATGTTCGAGAGCCTCTGCACCCGCACATGCTGCATGGGTGCAGAAGTAGCAGGTCTTTTTTCGGGTTTGGTACACTTGGCACCCATTCTAGTGCAGGAGTGTTCATCCTCTCTCATTCATCGCCCCAATGCATAGAATCAGACGGCAGGAGCTCCGCTTAATACCTGAGTAACGCATAAGTGCAAGCGTCACAGATACATATTATAAGACTGCAGCTGGGCATAACACTCTGAGCCACTGGGGAAGTCTTGTCCCACGTTCCACCAGATCACTTTATGGCACCAAAAATGAAAATCATTCACACAATCTCTTTGAAATGGGCATTATAAACTTATCACTTGCCATCAAACCTCCATGACCTAAGAAGCTTAGTGAGCGTTTGGAGAAAGAACTTCCACCTGGAGCGGTTGAGCGAAGGCAGTTTATTAGTGTCAGAGCTGAAGGAAAGTTCTTCTCCCTCTTTTATCTCGGGATTTTTTTATCTAATAGATTTATTATTAATCATCATACCTTATATGGTTTTGGATTATGGGATTTTTCCTCAATGGTAAACTAAGTGTAGCTAAGTTTCATTTGGGGCAAGTGATGTAAATGTGACTTTTGTTATTTAGTTCAGTAACTTCAGCTATTTAAGTTGATCCATAAAAATCAGCCAGTTAATTTAGTGTGAGTAACTCGCTGCATTCTCGTGCGCAGGATTTGATGACCTCCACTATGTCTTATGAGACCCAGAAGATGACATCGTGGATGCCATCATGCCATGTGTTCCCAAATCGACTGTGTTCCAATCAGTGGCAGGTGTCATTGGTGGACTTGGGAGAAGCATCCGGACCTACGGTCGTTTGGGGAAAGAGCTACATGGGCCCATGATTTGGTTCCTGTGTGACCTGGGCAGATGTAATCGGGCTAAGGAGGGGGTGCGATCGTATACCAGCCTCGAGAGGGTTATCCATAGGGTTTCTAGACCACGACCAGGCTGGGTTGGACTCTTCCACGCCATAAATTACGCGGCTCTACAATTTATGTCGCGTGGTCCTTCTCCCAGCCTTATCCGCATAGTCTCTGGTGGCGGGCGTGTATCACTTTAGGCAATTGCCATAGTCAATTAGTCAGTAGTACCTTTTCGTAGTTTTTACATTCGGATACTTGTGACATCTCACTTTAATTTCGGTAGTCAAATATAGTTGTGGAGAATTCAGTGGTTAGTAAGTAGAACTAGTCCTCGTTGGATCGATATGGGCTCATCCAGTATATTACTTGGTGCGATGGGTGCACTTATGAATGGGCAAATTTTTATAGTGTCTCATCAAAATTGAATTTTAACATTTATGGTGAGATCATGCCATTGGTAAATTCATTTAACTCTTTAAATTCGACTCAAACATGCTTCACACAGTTTAAGAACTAAATTTAAAGCAAGAATCGACAAAAATTAAGTCTCTCCCAATTTATGAAAAATTTAACTTTAATCATTTCCAAAATTTTATTTACAATGGGGTTACATCCCAATAAGTACCAATATTTTAAAGTCTTTGGTAAGGCTTTCTAGAACGCCACTCAACCTATCCTGGATAAAAATAGAGATTTAAAGGACATTGTAGCTCACAACTTGTTCCCTTTTGTTCAGAATCTTCCCGCTGACTTTTCGAGCTAAATTGAGCAGTTTTTTTAGGGGTCAAGGCAAGAGAGAAGGAGACGGGATATAGGAGAGAGAGAGAGAGAGAGAGAGAGAGAGAGAAGGAGATGGGATAGAGGGAGGAGGAGATAGAGAGAGAGATAGATAGATAGATAGATAGAGAGGGAGAGAGAGAGAGAGAGAGAGAGAGAGAGAAGGAGACGGGATATAGGGGGAGAGAGAGACAGACAGACAGAAGGAGATGGGATATAGGGAGAGAGAGGGAGAGGGAGAAAGAGGGGGATAGTGATTTTAAGTTCAGTATCTGTTGTTGTATTCCACCCACGTGAATTCATCATTCAATGTTTTTTGTGTAGTCAATCTTTGATTATTTTCTTGGAGATAGACTCTCCATATCAAAAATTAGTTGTATGATTACACCAACAAGTATGACTAATGCTAAGATGAATTTATGGGTGGATTACGTGACTTCGTAGAGTATACAAAATAACATAGGAGATCCAAGAAGTTGGTGTTATGTTATGCCCATGTGCCAGATATGATAATAGATTCCATTTACATTGTGAGACCATTAAGTACCACATTGTTAAAAAAAGGGCTTCATCATTGTTTATGATACATGGCATTTTTATGGGGAACCACGAACAAAAACAACAAAAAATGCACAAATTAACATTGTCATGTTCTAGAGATGTCAACGATGTTAAATGATGTTTCCATTCTCTTTGTGGAGGTTGATAATATGGGGGTGAAGGTCAAGATCCGGATTATGAAGATTTGAATAGTTAATAGACGAAGACAAGAGGCCACTCAATGGATAATGTGAGAAATAATCCTAGTGTCCAGTCATAGTGTAGTTATTCAATGTATAGTGTTTGAACAAATAGAGTAGTAAGTCATTATACCTTCTTTATCAAGGACTGACATATGAGGTGAGCTCTCCATCAGGAGCAAGTTAAAGTCGGACTCTACATCTTCAAAGGATTCTTCACCTCACTATTTGCTTGCTACCAAAGATCCTTCCCTCATCTAGCATGAAAGATTTTGGCATCCATCCTATGCTTCCACTAGATCAATTTATGTTCTCTTTCTATTCCACTTAACCCCAATAACTCTATATTATTAGTGTGTTTTCGGCAAACTAAATCTCATGTTTAATCTTTTCTACAAATAAATTTTAAGACACTAGTCCTCTACAGTTTCTTTCTCTTAATATTTGGGGTCCAAAACCAATTAGTTTTGTTGATGGTTTTAAGTATTATCCATCGATAGTTAATACATTTAATAAATATACATGGATCTACTTTTTAAACCATATCTGATATCTATTCTATTCTTCCTTATTTCACATAGTTCAATATCAACTGCAACTTACTATTAAAATCATTCCGACATATGGCGGCTTAGAATTTCTCAACAATGCTTTTCAATCTTATCTATCTACTCACGAGATCACACATCGAATATCCTATCCTTACACACCTCAACAAAATGGGGTAGTTGAATGAAGGCATCACCTTGTAGTCGAAACAGGTCCGACCCTTCTCTCTCGTACCTATGACTTTTTATGATTCTACTTATTACACGGCAAATTATCTAATAAATCGATTGCACAATCTGTCAAACAATAAGAGGTCTCCTTATGACAAATTCTTTCATAAGCAACCTGACTACAATTTCATTCAAGAATTTGGGAGTTTCTGCTTCCCACACCTCAGACCATACTCCAAGCACAAATTGGAATATCATTGATATAGCATATTTTTGGGATACCACCCAAACAATAAGGGGTATCACTGTCTAAATCCAACTTCTCACCGAATTTACATACCAGAAATGTCATGAAAGCATATATCTATTTAAAGAGTCTCAGCACATTGCCAGTAGTGACAGAGCTTGTTGAACCATCTTGACTCCTCCCTCATGTACACACCCAATTTTTCCAATCAAAACTATACTTTTCCGACAGCCAGTGCACCAATGCAAAACACCTCTCATGAGTTGTCTTCTCCAACTTTATCTCCATCCCCACCTCAAATATCATCTTCTGTCCAACCACCCTCTCCCTCTCCAGTCCCGCCTTCGGGTGCAATTGCGCCCTTATCTACCCACCCAATGACAACAAGATCTCATACAAGGAACTTTAAACCAAAAGTGTTTGCTACAGTTCAGAAACCATCTTTTGAATATTCACTCGGGCCCCTTTCCATTTTTTCAAAAACAATGAAACAAATCATTGACAATGGGCAATGACAGAAGAGATTAATGGCTTGCTCGCCAATCAAACCTTGAGTTTAGTTCCCAAGCCTCCGAACCCAACTCCTACTGGCAGCAAATAAAATTTTCAAACAAACCATAGACCATATGGAACAATAAAGCGCAAGAAAGTCGACTTGTGGCAAAGGGTTTTCACCAACGTGAAGACCATGACTTCTTCACAACATTCAGTCTTGTAGTAGAGCCTACCAATGTGAAGACCATGGTTTCTAGGTGGTCGGTTATTTCATTATTGTTTCCGATTATCTTCACCTGTTCCATGTATATTTCATCCAATTAATTTCCAATAAACAAGTCGAAAATAATAAAAAATGGAAAAAAATATAATAGAGAGATGCTAAGAGTAGGAAACCTTGGGAAGGAAAAAGGAAAGAGTAATGCTAGCTTCACCTAGGCTGCAGTACCTATCCGACGTCCACGACGTAACCAGCCAAAAGGAAAATTTTAAAAATAATAAAATTTTTTTAATTTATAAAATTCTAAATTCTAATTGATAAACCCTAGACAACTATGTTTCAGATTGCTGGTTACGCTCTGATACCAATGTTACATACCTAGCCAATATGCCAAAAGCTCCAGAGCTGATGGAATACGAAAAACTAATCCCTCCAATTATTCACATACTAGGCTGGCCCAACCCAACCCCATAGCCTAAGTTGGGCCCCACAAGATCGTAATAATCCACCACGCCCATGCTGAGATCCACGGTGGCCCACTTATGACGGGGTTTTAACTCCGGACCAGGTAGCTATTTCACCCTTGTGATGGCTATTACGGCGTCAAGTAGCCCTTTTAATAGGTCACCCCCTCCGTGGTTGAACAAATGACTAAATAGCTGCTCTGATACCAATTGATATGATTCAACCTGTGAACGACGAGAAATTAGTTTAGAAGAAAGAAAAGGAGGAAGAACATAGATAATTAAGATAGAATTAGGGTTTAGGGAGGAAGAAAGGGGAAGAAGAGAGGAGAAAGAGATAGAGAGATTAGGGTCTTGATCCTTAATTTTGGCCTGATCGATCCAGGGGGTAGACCTCCTATTTATAATAATAAAAAAATACATAATTGTAAATGAGTCCATTCCAAATGGACTTATAGAAAAGACCCTAATAAATTAATAATTAAAAATAGACCCCTAATCTAGTAAAACCCATACCAAAGCCTACTAATAGCCCATAATGCTAAATAGCAAAAGAACCCAACGAACCAAAAAATCAACCAAGGCATGTCTTTCCGATCCGTGAGCAAGTCTTCATCGTGAATAAGCATATGGTGCTGATGTGAAACCAATTGAAGAGGTTGACTCTTGGCATGTGGTTGAGGTGGATTGGAAGCTGGTTGCAGTAGAAAATAAGTATCCAAAAAGGTGCCAACGAATATGATGGGCTAGCTCGAATCAACACAAACGATCATTGTTAAAGTTTTTTGGTGGAAATCTAGTGATGGAAAAACCTGGAAAGGTGATGGATCTCGCAATGGTGGTGGCTCTGGCAATGGCGCTGGATCCGATAAAGGAGGTGGCACTGGTGAGGATGAGGAATCCCAACAAAAGTGCGGACTCATGGAAATAGGGGAGACACCGGCAGCTGTGATACAAACGACTGGTGCGAATGGGGCTGGAGGATGAAAACCTGGATGATGTAGTGAAAAGAGCAATCGAAGAGTATGTGGATGGTCTTACTTGGAAAACCAAGACCATATCCGGTAGCTAACCCAGGCTGAGGAATTGTGATCGACAAGTCCAGCTGGTCTGGAGGTGGTGAATCTTCTGTCGAGGTGGATCATTGACCGGTGCGGGTACATGATCATCTATGGGATCGAGCAACACTACTAGAAGTGGTGTACTGGAACTCCGAGTGGAAGGGGTGGGGTGGAAAGCAGTGGAAATGGTAGTGGAGGCTGAAGTGCAGCAGATGGTGGCCCGTCAAGCAAGAAAGTGGTGGTATTATTTCTAAAGGAGGCTGCACATAGTGGCTCAACTATCAATGGCGATTGAAGAAGATCCTGCAACTCTGCATTAGCCTGAGCGGCCATATGGAAATGTTTGGAAGCTTGAAGAGATAACAAGCTTTACATAGTTATTGTTGTGGCTTTGATGGCTTCCAGGGTATCCTCTAATTTATCCATCGGCTTGGAAATGTTTGCCATATTGTCCAACTATGTCAAAGTAATCCCAGCACAACGTCGCAAACATTTTTGGAGCTCCACGCAGTCCACAAAACTTTTCGGTCATAAAGCCTTGAATCTCCTTTTATTGCTCTCCTCTTTTTTTTTTCTCTTCAATTCAATCTGTAGCAGCAGGAAAAGAGAGATATAAAGGTACCGTAAAGGTCAGGCTTCCGTAGTAGAGATTATTGTTGTTGCTCGAGGAACTTATGGTGACAAGCTTCAGAATTTGTTCTACTTCATGTAGAAAGAAGATGAGCCACTCCAGCTTCTTGACAGAATTGTTGCAGAAAGAGCCGTTCTGAAATTTTTGAAGTCGCTATATGTCAATAGTCTCCTGCAAAAGAACTTGCGTTCGAGCACAAAAGATTGAGTTTTTGTTCCTGTGTTGCAACGGAAACACTAGTGCCTGAACTCTTCAAAGGAAACAACAAACAAACTATTGCTGGTGTCAATTAAATAAAGGGACATCTGTTGCACATGATTTCTATGAGAGTCGTGACAATAGGAGGAAGTGCGGCTGAAACATCATATTCAGCTGCAGAGCTAGCTAAATTGGTGTCCATCACCGCGAGTCACTTCTGGCAGAATAAATAGCAAATCAGCTGCTTTGTCGAATTGCTGGTCACGAAGCTTGCTGTATCTTATCCAATTGATGCAGTTTACGGAATTGCTGTTACGGCTTTTGGCTTAACGAGTTGCTGTAACGAATTGTTGTAAAGCAAAATAGAGAGAAACTCAAGTTGCAGTTGCTCAGCAATTCAACTGCTGCTCCCTGAATTCACGATTTTCTGTAGCAGCGGGCAAACGACTGTGTTTGACAATGCCGAAAATATTTTGTCTTTCAAGCTTAGTATCGTGCATAGGTGCAACTAGCATTTTCCAAAAGGAAATAGAAATATTACTAGAGGAAGGTAGAGTTATTGTGTAAAATTTATTATATAAATTATTTATCATATTACTTTTGATTAAAAGGTAATCGGATCATTTATTATTTTACCTTAGAAAAATAGTAATCTAATAAAATAGATTTGGATTAACCATTTCAGTTTATATTCTTGTACAGCCATATTTTATTGTGAAGGTTTTCAGTGTGAATGTGTGACCACATTAGGATGTAAAGCTTCAATTAAGCATGGAAATACTGATATCATTTTTCTTATTAAAATGGTAAAGAGGTAAATAGATAAACTGTAATCAGAAATTAACTTTTTATTTTACTTTTATGTTTAATTGGAAAAATGATTGAACGAGTAATCTGTTGGAGGATAATGTCCCATGGCTTCTAGGGTAAATAATACCGGCAAGTAAAATCAGAGTGGTTTAATTGATTGTTAATTCTGAACATAATCTACGTAGTTGTAGGTTCGTAGCAAAAAATTTATAAATTTTCACGTCATAATTTTTAAGCCCAAAAAATTGTAAAATTGTTTATTCTGAAAAAATTGTAAAATTGTTAGTTCCTGAAGGTTATATGTACTGAAGTCTTAGTTCCTTTTTCAAAGTGTCTCACATGGTAATATTCGCTAATTGTTGCGTTCAAAATAATACTTAAAGGGCAGCAAATAATTGGCAGTCGGCAGGTGGAACGGGAACACGCGCGGGCGTTCGATGATTTCGTTCGCGCTTATAAAAGGCAAAGCCGATCCCCTGAGAAACAGTGAACGTCTTATCTGCGAGACTCAAGAGGCACGGGCCACTCCCTCCTCTCCAAGATTCAGACCGCGCCATTTCTGCTTTCTTTCTTTCCCCCAAACTTCTCAGGTCTGAACCCTATCTCATCGATGACTGCGAGACGAAAAATTCGGTCATTGCAGCGCGACGACGAGATTTAATGATACGTTTTCCTTTTGATTTCTGCGCTCAATTATTCCAGATTTTTTTTGTCTCTCGCTTCTTGTGTTCTGCTTATAGTCATCTTCGTTTATTCTCAGTTTTCACCATTTATATTATTCCGGCTGTAATCCTGCTTATAGGCGATCGAGGGCGTGTTTTCCGGTTTCTTTTCCTCTCTTATCAAATCCCACCAGTTCCGGATTCTTTCACGAAAGAGTGTGATCTCTTACTCATCCGGTCAGCGGTGAAGTTCTACTTGGTCGTTGCAGCGGTTACAGGATTGGATCAATTCAATGGTAAGTTTTCTTTTCAAGATTAAGATTTCTTCTCGAATTGCAATCGATTCTCTTTCCATCCGGTATGTCTTCGAGTTCCTTTGGTATTTTGTGTTGGATTATATTCTTAGTATGTTCTTACCATAAAATCCTGTTTTGTTACATCGCTCATATTTGAAAGCATCAATTTGAATCAATTAGTAGAATATCTGAGTATTTAAACTTTTGTCATCTTGATTTTATTCGCGGTTTTTCTATTCTGGTTGTAAGGAACATACATCATGAAGTGTTTTCTTCCTAGCATATTGTGATCCCCTTCGGCATACCTATTTTTATCTTTCTTTCACTTCTTTCTGTTTTTTGTTGTCTGATATTCAGCTGTCTGTTCTTTTCTTTGGTATGTTTTAGTTGAGCCTCAATTTCAAGTAGACGTTATTGTGTTGTATTGTTTATTTGTTTCTTTCTGGTTTTTTCTCTTTCCTACATTCATTGATGATTTCATTTCGAATCGCAATTAATTTTCTTTCTGGAAAGTTTCCAGTTCCCTTGTTTTGTATTGGTCATAATCTTTATCTGTAATTAATCTCACTATCCAGTTACTCGTATTTAACCGCAGCAGGTTGAATCAATCAAAACATGGATTTTGTTCTTCCTAGTTTCTTTTTCTGCATTTGGAGTGTTAAAATTTTTTTAGTCTCGATCTAATCTTGGTTTTTCCTCTCGGATTGTGACAAATTTGTATCTTGAACTTTTCTTTCTGGCTTCTTCTAGCCTTCAGCGTACCTTCTTTTATCTTTCAATCACTTCTTTCTGTCTCTTTAGATTTCTACTGAAATTCAGCTGTTCCTTTTCTTCTTTTGGGTGGGTATGATTTAGTCGAGTCTCAATTTAACGTGATTTGTTTTTTCGTGTGGAGTTAGTCCTTAATGTGTTTTGTCGTTTACTGGTTTATTTCTGTAATTACATTGTTTGGGATATTTTTCTTATCATGCTCTTGGTGTTTACAGTAAACGCCGACTTCGTTCCTCTCAAGGATCAATTTGGTCATTCCTTTTATTTATTGCTTATTTTAAAATGGGTCTGTTTTGGGTGTATTAGTGAATGATTTACTGTGTTAAGTACTAATTAATGATCCTTAAACTGATTTTTATATTTAAGGTGAACGAGCTTACACTAATGATGAAGTTTAATTTATGTATGAATCGACAGAAAGAAGCACTTAAGGGGAGCAAGCAAAGGTGGAAGAGCCGCGTGCAGCTGGTAGGGGATCTGGACAAGGCAGCATAGTAAGGAAGGTCTGCTTCTGAAAGTTGGTGAAAACCGATGTAACCAGTAGAAAGAAGGAAGATTTAGTTTTGCCGAAACTATGTAACAAGTAGAGGTCTCATTTGGTCCCTCTATCACGACTGGAAATGACTGTAATTTGGGAAACCGAGTATGTAATTTTGATGTGTTTTGTGAGCAGGGAAAATAGGACGCTCTAATGGTGACAATGCCTTTGCGAGTGCGCTGGAGGGCTTGTCAAATCTTAATAAATTTGTTTTTGCTGTTTTGGGGGAGGAGGACCGACTGCAGATGATGCTTTTTCATTACGCCTTTTTGTCTGAACGTCCTCCTTCCCTGGGCCATTTTAATGCCATGTGTTGTGTTTCTCTGTGTTTTTAGCGGATATCAGCCCCACGAATCAGTGTAACACCCATTAAGGACTGAGGTTTCACAAGAACAGGCTTCCTCCCAAGGCGAACCTTTTCCTCTCTGCTTTCTCTCCCGCAGGAGGGAGGCAGCGGAGCTTCTCAAGTCTGAACCTTTTCTCATTGATGATTACCAGACAAATGAGCCAGTCTTTGGAGCGGGATGATGAGGTTTAATGGTAAGTTTTCTATTCTATTTCTGCATTCAAATTTTCCGATTTTAAGTTTTCTATTCTATTTCTGCATTCAAATTTTCTCGATTTTAAGTCTTTCGCTTTTTGTGTTCCACTTATGGTCATCGTTGTTCTCAGTTCTCACCATTTATATTATACTGGTCGTAATTCTTATTGGCGAGGGCGTGTTTTCTATATTCTTTTCCTCTCACTACCCAAAAACTACCAGGTGTGGATTCTTTCACCAAAGAGTATGGTCTCTTACTCATCCGGCCAGAGATGACGTACAACTTGGTGGTTCCGGTGGCTACAAGATTGGATCAATTCAATGGTAAGTTTTCGTTTTCGTATTATGATTTTTTCTTTAGTTGCGATTAATTTTCTTTCTTTCTAGAAAGTTTTCGAGTTCCTTTGTTCTTTGTTAGGTTATATTCTTAATCTGATTTTAATCTACAAATCCTATTTTCTTGCATCGCTCTCATTTGAACTCAGCATTTTGAATCAATGAGAATATCTAAGTATTTAATCTTTTCTCATCTTCGTTTAATCATGGTTTTTCTACTCTGGTTGTCACGAATATGCATTGTGAAGTTTTCCTCGCACTTATTTGAACGCAACAGTTTGAATTAACTAGATACGTATGCGTTCAAAGTATTATCATCTTCATTGTCTTGGGTTTTCTACTATGGTGTCACGAAAATGCATCTTGAAGTTTTCCTCGCCGCTTATTTGAACGCAGTGGTAGATTCAATTAGAATGTCTCATTGATTCAAATCTTTTCTATCTTGATTTTATCGTGGTTTTCTACTCCGGAAATATGAACCTTGAAGTTTTTTTCTTCCTAGCTTCTTGTCCGCTTCGACATACCTGCTTTTATCTTTCTTTAACTTCTTTCATTTTTTGTTCTCTGAAATTCAGCTGTCTTTTATTCTCTTGGTATGTTTTAGTTGAGCGTCAACTTCACCGGATTCACTTTTTCGTTTAAAAGTACACGTTAATATGTTGTGTTGTTTATTTGTTACTCTGTTATTTCTTCTTTTCTAGATTCTTTGATGACTCCTCGAATTGCAATGAATTTTCTATCTGGAAAGTTTCAAATTCCCTTGTTTTGTATTGGTCATAATCTTTATCTGTTGTTAATCTCACTATCCAATTTTGTTGCTTCACTCATTTATAAACGCAGCAGTTTGAATCTATCAGAATATGGATTCTTTTCTTCCTAGCTTCACCTTCTACATTAGGAGTGTAGAAAATTTTTCCGATCTAATCTTGGTTTTGTCCACTCGGATTGTAACGAATTAAGGTGCACGAGCTTACACTAATGAAGAAGTTTATGTGTAAATCGATGGAAAGAAGCACTAAAGAGGAGCAAGCAAAGGTGTAGAGTTTGTTGGGGATCTGGAAAAGGCACAATAGTAAGGAAGGTTTGGTTTTGTCGAAAGTATGTAACTAGTAGAGATATCATTTGGTCCCGATATCACGACTGTAAATGGCTATGTAATATGGGATGTTCAAAATGTATTTAACTTCTAATGGTGACAATGCCTTAGCGGGCGGGTGCGCGTGTGGGCTTGTCAAATCTTAGAAAATTATTTTTTCTGTTTTAGGGGAGGAGACTGAGAACAGAGGACGTTTTTTCTTTTTGCCTTTTTGTCCGAACGCCTTCCTTCCTCCTGGGCCATTTTGAGGCCCTATGCAGTGTCTCTCTCTGCTTGTTATCTCTACTTATGTCCTGTAAGGATGTCTATTGTAAGGATGTCTTTTGTGAGGATGTTTATTGTAAGAATAATGTTGCACTCAATGACTTGTTGTCTCACAAAACATTAAATATTATATTTCAGCAGCATTGAGTCTTGTGAATCAGTCTTATTGTAAGGATGTCTATTGTAAGGATGTCTATTTTAAGGATGTTTATTGTAAGGATGTCTATTGTAAGGATGAAAGTTGAAAATCACATATAACGTAGGCGAACTTTTTCTCCGGGCATTTAAAGGCCCATTGTGATGGTATGTTTATATTTTCATAAGTGTTGTAAAGACATGCATTGTAAGTATGAAAGCATCTTGTACAATGAGGATGTATGAATTGTTTCATTGCACCAGAAAGTCCCATGGGTAGATGAAAGAGCAGACGAATGTAGCGAATGGAGCACAGGACAAAGCGAGCGAGAAGGAAGGAAGATTTGGGTTTGTCGAGACCTTGTAACAAGTAGAGGTCTCATTTGGTCCCTCTATCACTATTGGTTTCATTGAGACCATGTAACAAGCAGAGGTCTCATCCTGTAATTAATATATTTTGTAAAGCAGGTTGTAATGGTTATAGTGCTTTTGAGATGCAGCTTGCTGGCATGTCAAATCTTAATAAAACGTTTTTCCCGATTTGGGCGGGACGACAGTTCCAACTTTTCTGTGGTTTCTCTCTCAACAATTTGATCTAATTTTTGTACTCAAATTTTCCATTCCCAATGTGAAACCTGAGTTTATAGTATGTATGTATTTGTATACGATTGTTTCCAGTATTTAAATTTTAACTATGTATTTTTAATTGTTTATAGTTTTTATGAGAAGAGACAGATATAAACCAGCCACCTTATGAGAAAATCAAATGGAAATAAAAAGTTCAAAATAGTGTCAACATGGGCTTCTCATGCAATGAACTATCATGGTCAATTTTGTGTACATGCTTTTTTACATCAATCTCTCACAGATATTACCTACGCGAATTTTTTTGAAAAAATGTTTGTTGTAGAGAGAAGTATTTCTTCCATTAAACATCCCATTTGAACCACAATCACAATTCGTATGTCAAGCTGCGAATAATAGAATTCTTCTTCCCATCTTCACCTAAAGAAGTGTTTCTATAGCGTGGTGCATTTGAAGTGTTTTGGAAGCTCTATTCTTTGCTGCATGTGATAGTTGAGCCCCATTCGATCCAGTATGGTCGTCAGAGAAGTTTTCGGCTATGGAGAATGATCATCAGCCCATGAAGTCGTTGGAAACCATTTTTGTTTCATCAGCGGGGCTATTTGCAAAGGATATGGGGTTTTATGACTTCTGCATCTTGGGAGCTGATAGCTATAGTTTTGTTGGGTTCAGTTGACCAAGAATGAATAAGAAAAAAAGGGTGCACCACGAGATAATTCATTCACTGCCTCTTCTAGCTCTAGCCAAACGATCTTCCTGAATGTCACTAGACTTGTCTCATTGATGGATCAGCACAAAGAGATCTATTATGTTGTTGTAAGTCCGTAGAGTTTGACGACTTTCCATATAAATAGGAAGAAACACTCATACTTCAGAGCAAAACTAGATCTAAGGAAAACATTTGACACTATATCTTGGGACTTCATACCTCATACACTACCTTTCAAATCCTGATAAATGGAGTTCCCACAGACCCAATCACTCCCACTTGTGGAATCAGGCAAGGGGATCCTATCTCCCCTTCCATCTTTATACTAGTCACTGAATTACTTTTAGAAGGTTTCGTTGAATGTATCACACAAGGAATAATAACCCCATGGAAACCGATGAATAATGTACCCCATATCTGCAACTTACACTATGCAGATGACACTTCTGATAGGAAAAGCAGGCATTAGCACATCCGCTACAATTATGGAAATCCTCAAGCAATTTGCTTACTACTCTAGAAAATATATAAACCTAGAGAAATCATCAATCTTCTTCTCCCAAACTGTACCATTACAGACCCAAAAAGAAATCAAAACTTGGCTTCCTTTTTGTCACGCTCCTTCCCTCGGTGCCTACCTAGGAGTAGTAATCCTGCATACTAGAGTCACTAGGGAATCTTATGAGCCAATGTTACAAGATATATAGAAGAGACTAAATGGATGGACAAAAAAAATCACTCTCCCTAGCTAGTTGGGTGACCTTAATAAATGTTGTCTTGAGTACCATACCTTTGCACATATTGTCTTGTTTCCAACTCCCCTTTAGGGTAATAGACCAGATAAGCAAAATGTTTAGAGACTTTCTTTGGTCATATAAAGAAAACAAAAAAATTCACCTAGTTAATTGGGAAAACATATGTGAATCACAAAGAGAAGGAGGGCTAAGCATTAGAAAATTACAAAGCTTGGGGATAGCATTTAGGATAAAACTTCTTTGTAGAATGTTCTCCAATAATGACCCACTTTGGACAACCTTCATAAGAAGTAAATATGGGAAAACACCACACAATTACTGCAAGCCAAATAGACATAGTTGTTCAATAGTTTGGAAATAAATTTCGAAATTTATTGACATTCTTAAGGAACACAAACTTCACCAACCAACTCTAGGCTCGACCACCTCGCTCCGGTATGACAGATGGGTAATAGGAATAAAAAAAACCCCTTGGTTGATAGGATAAGAAGGAAGAGAGGAGCTCAAAACCCAAGGGTCACGATTAGACATATCATTTAACAAGGGTCAGGAAAGATTTAGCATCAAACATCATACAGAATTGGCTGCCGCCTCCACGAAATGGAAATATTCAGAAACATTAATAATACGGGTAGTCAAGTACGATTAAATCCGGTGTGCATAGAGTTACTTAAACGAGAAGTTATTAGAGAATAATAATAAATATTAATGGTTGATAAATTCAAAAAGAAATTACTATCTACAAACTAAGCACAAACTGGAGTCAGGAGTGGATAGAAAATAGGAAGTGTTGAATCTGGGTACAAAATAGGAAAGGGCATAATCTGGGTTGAAAATAGGAAAGTGAAGAATCCTAATTCGTAGTTGATTAGGACTCCTCAAGTTCAAACCACTGAGGGAGCCTATATATAAATTAAACTTTCCAGTTCCAACGCTTTCATTCAGATTCACGAATTCGAAATAATTATATCGTGAGGACGATCGATCGATATGGACTACTCAAAATCGCGGGTTGCTTCTCCGCTGCTCCTGGGTCTGCTTCTTCTCCTCCTCTCTATCACTACTACTGTCGAGGGAGGGGAATGCCAGGTCTTTGCTCCAGAGCTGCCCAACTGTGCTTCAAAAGTGTGCTGGGTTCTGCAGAAGAGCGTACGGTGAAAAGCTCGTCAAGCCTGTTTGCGTCCAGCATCTTTTCCTCTGCAGCTGCTTCATTCCTTGTTCGGCTCCACCTTCTCCAGTTACTTTAAACAATTAGATGATCTTACATTTTTACTTTTCTTGGATTAGAATTTTCTTTTTTCTTGCATTATGTTCAATGTAATTACCGAGGATGTTATAAATTAATGATTCGGTTTCAAATTCTTTCTCATCTTGTAATTGATTAATGACTTAATCCTTTGTGAATCCAGCATTAAATTTTTTTTTCCGTGCAACCTCTTTGCGTGCTTTCTGATTTAATTTCTTTGTTCATCAATCTGTCCTCAAACAACAGCACCCTGCCCCAAAACGCAAAACTCACATTGATAGCAAAAGTTCAATCTGTCCCGTTCATGATCAATGTCATTCTGGTGAAACTTGGTACTGTTGTAATTCAGATTCTGTCATCTCGTGCTGGCAAATGTAGAGTACGGGTATTAGGATCTTAATTATAATTAAGTTCCTAGATCCCAGAAACATAATATCCTTGTCAAGTGAGCATCCATATATCGGTCCAGATAGCGTGTTCAATATATATAAGTATTAGTGTCTGACGTAAGCAACTCTTCCTGCTGCAGAAACTCTCTGACACTACCAAGCCAAGCCTTAAATTTGTTACTTCCGAGTTGTTAGAGAGGCAGAAGAAGTTGGTGTAAGTGATCCAAACATATATATATCCGTGTTAAAACATGAGCTCAAAAAACTATTTTCTACCCTTAATTTCCCTATCTGTTTTCCAGTACTGAATTGAGAAAATAAATGGAGAAGATTTGAGTATTTCTTTCGTCACAGATGGTTGTATGCACTATAGCAAAACAGAGTAGGAAAATTAATTTGCTTATCCAAGAGTGGAGAGTGGATTCCAACAAAATTTAATTAAGCACATATGGTTACTTGTTCTCCATGTTAAGATGGCATTTGCAATCAAACTGTGTATTAAAAATAAAATGAAATAAAAAAACTTTAAACCCTTAATTTATATGGCCTGTGTGACTTGAGTTAGAGTTGTAATATGGGGTTTTCAAATCATAATTACATACTTTCGTTGGAAATTAATAGGAAATCAGAACTCTCTCTTAACAGATAAACTCTGTTATATTCTTTTACATCTTGTCCAACTTAAATTTTGTTTTTTAGAGTTGTATATTCTCGACAAGTTAATTTTATGTATAATTTTATCAGGCTTAATTTCTAAACCTCCTTGAGAGCTTGTTACCGAAGTTTAAACTATATTTTCATTTGTCATTATATGGCAGATATTAGGGTCATCATGCTACCACCATCGATCCGCAGCAGTTGCCTTTGTGTTTCATGAGTCGTTGACTCCTTCGTGGGTTGATTTGCTTCTAGTCTGTCTTGTTTGCCATAAAGATAAAGGGAAACCATGGACACCGAAGTCAGACCCTACTAATTTTCTGCCTACAATTTACAGCCAAACTCAACGTCTTGGTGGAGCTTTCACATACAAGTCATCATCGCCTTTGGCATGTCTCTATAAGAAATTTTAGTAGTGAAATTTTTCCACAAGTCTCATCGATCTCCAGCAGTCGCATCATTCTAAAGAACTTTTGAGTAGATTATCTTAGTTCATCTTACTTATAAATCTTGTGTGCAAATTGGCAAGGGAAGAAGATGGTGTGATATGGGAGAAGAGAGAGAAGGAGACTGCATATATATTGGGAGGATAAACATGTTGGTGGTTGTATCTTCAATGACGGCAACTATCGGAGGTGTCACGCCGCTGGATTGACCAAGGCCCGAACTTGATCTTTTACAGTGTGCGGCTTAGCGTCCAAGTCCTTCTAGTTACTAGTCAGCCTCCCAAGTAAGAGTTAGCGCAGAAACACTTCGTTCTAAGAGTTGGGCTCCCTCAAAACTCAATGCCAAGAATACATAAGAAATTAGGACTAAAGTGTACTCTACTGAAGTATAGAAGTGATTTACAAGCTTTTCTACTAGCCTATTTATAGTTTACACTTGCCCCATATTTGGGGAGATCGTAACCAAAACCTCTTATTCTCATGCTCCCTCATGCACTTTGACATGCAAATCTCGTGTCAACTGCTATGTCATCTACCATGTCATTGTATGTTTGTCGGACTTGTTGTAAATACGCTCCTCCTCTAAGTTGCACCATGTGGTCTGGCTTTAGAGGTTTAGGTTCCTCTATCTCTTCAATTCTTCTTCACATGAAGTTATGAAACTGTGTAACGAAAACATGTCCATGTATATATTTGTTACAAAAGGTCATGGATAACTTGTAATTAGTTATTGTCGTCTTCCTCTTTCTCTTGTATGTATCTTCTGTAGTGAGTATTGACTCTGGTTGGCTTCTTCTTCACTTGCATTTTCTAATTTGGTGGAATGCCTAATCTCTCTTCCACCATCCTTTTAAGCTCTCCACTTTTCCAAAATTTTATTTGCAATGTATGGGTTACTTCCCAAGAAGGACCAATGTTTTCAAGTGTTTGGTAAGACTTTCCTGAACTTCACTAAACCTATCCTGGAACCAAAATAGAGTTTGAAGGGACATTGTAGCTCACAACTTGTCCTCTTTTCCTCAGACTCTTCCAATTGACCTTTCGAGCTAAATTGAACAGTTTCTTAGGGGGTGAAGTCTCTTTCTTCTTCACTTGCATTTTCTGATATGGTGGAATGCCTAGTCTCTCTTCCACCATCCTTTTAAGCTCTCCAAGATCCTTCTCCCTAAGCTTCCCAAGCTCAATCCAGTATGTGTCTGAATTCTCTCCAACATTTTTTATAGTGGTTTCACACTACTCATCCATATTCAACCACTACTTTTCCTCATAGGGGGAATTGCCCTTTACAACACACAGATCTAAACCTTTAACCGGAGGCCTACTCTTGAGAGCCTCTCTTGCCAATTCCGATGGATGCTTCACCCTTTTACTTCTCTGCTTACTTCTCCTCATGGCCTGAGGCATAAACAAGGTTACTTCTTTTCCACTAGCTGACCTCATGGTGATGTTCCTCCCTCTACGTTGATTTTTGTTCGTGTAGTGGCCATGAAGGGTCTACCAAGAATAAGATGCATTTGCGTAGCGGATTGATCATACAGCTAACATGATCTTAACATCTGTGGGTGGAGGTTCACTAAGACCCAATCGCTTGAATATACTATAGGGCACAATGTTGACACTAGCCCCTAGATCACGTAAGGTGTCATCGATTGTGTGGGTCCCTATGGTGCAAGATATTGCAAAGATCCATGGATCTTTCACCTTGGGAGAGCACATCTCTCTCCAATTTCTACTCCCTCAGAATCGTCCAGCTCATGCTCGTCTTACACATTGAATCATGCATGGCCAAATCTGTCTTCAGATTGCTCACATACAGGGCTATCAATATGAAGCTTGTTGAAAGCTTCAGATGACTTTAGAGGTTTTGGTTCCTCAATCTCTTCAAATTCTTCTTCATACAGTGGTGGTGGACAAATCTTCTTTTCACCCAATTCCTCCTTACTTGACCAGTTTAGATATTCTTCATCTTCCAATTCAATCATAGGAGGAATCTGGTTTGGCTTTTTCAAACTAATAGTGTTATGGAGCTCTTCCTTCATTCTCCATATCAGTGTTGTTTGGGTCTTCTCGTCCAACTCTTCCTCCTTATTTTCCTCTTCATAAAACTCGATCTCAACCCACTCAAAGAGAGATGACTGAGAATTATGTGTATAGTGCAGATTACACACTTTCGGCACCTGTGGAGATTGAGCCCATGGGCTAATTTTCTGCTGTAGAATTAGTTCCTGAATTCTAGAAGAAAGTAATTTCTTAGACAAGATAAAGATAAATGGGGAGATAGGATCTCCCTGTCGGATTCCTCTTTCCGGAAATATGGATTCTGTAGGATACCATTTACTAACACTTGAAAGGATATTGTGGTTGCATAGGAGATAATGAGGAAGTCAAATTGCTCTAATGTGTATATGATAAAGGTCCAACAAGATAGGGAATCAAAGGCCTTTTGGAGATTTAATTTCAGCCCAAAATAATTATTTCTTTTCCTGCTGAATATAAAAGAGTTCAGGATCCCGTGGGCTAGTAATAGATGGTTCGAGATTTGACGTCCCTTTTATAAATGAGTATGTGTAAGCCCTACAATGAGAGGTGCAATTTTTATAAGTCTATTTGCAAGTATCTTTGAGAAAATTCTAAATGCTACATTGCAGAGACTAATCGGCCTGAAATCTTTAAATTTGTTTGGACTTGTAGACTTAGGAATCAGTGTGATATATGTTTTATTGAAATCGAAATTCATACTTCCAGAATTGAATAGGGTGACAACATTATGTGTTAGATCCTCCTTGATAAGGTCCCAATGTTTCCGAAATAAGAACTGGTCAAATCCATGAGGCACAGGAGAATTATAAGGTTCCATCGAGAATAAGGCATGTCTTATTTCCCTTTGGGAAATGGGTTTTTCTAAATCATAAAAAATTATACAATGATTATATTTAAAAATTGATTAATCAACATAATTTGTCACACATTGGTTCAAAATAAGTAATTCTAACTTACATAGCCAATGATAACCTGTGTCAAAATAAACGATGAAATAGTAGCCTAAATTATACCAAGGCTAAAATACTTCATTTATATATGGTCTTGAAATATATTTCTATTAATAAAAAATATTAAATTTACTAGGAATGGCGTAAAGAGTGAATGAAATAGGTATAAAGTTCTAGACGTTTTCCATATTCAAATATTCAAAATAGTTAATATTAGAAAATTGAGTCACATCATAAATTCTACAGTGAGTTTACCTTACTCTATGACGTTTTTAACACGGAAAAAGAATTTCATGGCTTCCTTACTTTGATTTATATACCTAGTTGTTTAAATCTGTCTTGGTAAAGTATCATACGTGTCGACCTTTGTTTCCTCCATAGAGAAGGAAAGTTGCGGAAACAAACGGATAAGGATATGGGGGTTTGTTTCCTGTAAATGGAAACACCCTGTGTTTTTAGTTTCCTTAACTAAAGATACAGATATGCATCGACCTGTATCGGCAATTTCGTATAGATACCGCAAACCATGCTTCTACCACAATATTTTCATCCAATTGGATACTTCTTATTTTATTTGTGTTTTGCCTAATTTTAGTGAAAGTGTAAAAAATTTTGTATTTTTTTCTCGATGTTTGATGAAGTTTTATCTGCCTTTTTGGAACTCATGGGTTAATTCGACCGTATCCAAGATACCGCATATAACAATTCGTGTATTCCAGGACTTTAGCGGCAGTTGGGACTTATTTGCATCAGGAACCAATTACCTTATACTTTGACAGCTACATCCGGTCAAAAAGGGAATTAGGAAGTCGACTAAATTGTGGAGACGATTTTTTTTTAGGAAATTGTTGGATTCATTAATTCAGTAATTCAAAACATGATATTACATTAATTCTTACATTGATTCCCTCACCACCGATTGATAAAGAGAAACCCCTCCCTGGCCAACCCATCTACAGCAGAGTTTTTAGAACGTGGAATGTGAATCCAAGAATGATCAATGACACTACTCACTGCCCAAATTTCTCTAAACCGAGACGACAGTCTCCATGGCGGGTCTATGGTCCTCTTACACCAGCTGATTACATATGACGAATTACCTTCAACCTCAAGTTTACCAGAGAGTTTCTCCATGAATAGTCTAATGCCACGAAGAACAGTGGTCCAGCAAAGGATAGAATGGTATTTCCATTATATATCGAAAGAGTCCTCCGAGACCCGCAGGTCAGGGTTCAGAACCGTCCACGTTCAGCTTAACCACGAAGCAAGCAAGAGAGGTTTCGGGGCAGACGATTGAAAGACACTTCAGGCGTTAGGAGAGGAGAATTATTTTGGACAGACTTGCAGGAGCGACCAGCTTTGCTTTGGAGCGTAAAGAGTGGGAGAAAGATGAACTATTCGGACATGATTGCTAATCAGATGACCATCTATTACTCGCAAGGAAGATATAATCCTCGGTCGTCTAAGAGGCTCTCACCTCCTGATGATGGGGTCTTCCCGAAGTTGACGCAAAATAAGGGCGAAGAGTCTGATTCGGCTACCATCACGGAGCATGCTCATCGTAACCCTGCCTGCTGTTATTCAGGTGAAGACCGTAGCGATCATAACAAAAAAATTTATCAGGGCAAGCCTGCGATTTTCTTTCAGCAGTCACAGATAGACTCCCAAGCGGAAAAGTTCAAATTTTGTCTGGTCGGGAAGTTCCGTCAATGGAGGCCAAGCTTGTCCCAAATTCGAGATTGGGTGTCAACAAAATGGAGACTTGAGGGCCATTGCTCGGTCACTCTAC
Organism: Aristolochia contorta; assembly: GCA_022405105.1. NCBI lineage: Eukaryota > Viridiplantae > Streptophyta > Magnoliopsida > Piperales > Aristolochiaceae > Aristolochia > Aristolochia contorta. The sequence continues at coordinate 11,836,010 of CM039665.1, read as the reverse complement.
TCGATCATCGTCATGTTTTCATCAGACTCGACAATGAAAAAGATATGATCTATGTTTGGACGAGAAATCGATGGGTCATTGGAGGTCACCTGATGAGGGTCTTCAAGTGGTTTCCGACTTTCGTTCCGTCGAAAGGGAGCCGTCGTCTGCGGCTGTATGGGTTTCTTTGCCCTCTCTCCCCCTGGTGTTTTTCCAGGAAGAGCTTCTTTTTCCCATAGCTTCATTGGCAGGTAAGGTGATTGGGGCGGATGATCCTACCAGGGAACTCTCTCGAACAAACGTGGCGAGAGTGTGTGTAGAGGTCGATTTATTGAAGGAGCCTCCTCGCCGTGTTTGGGTTGGGATTGGGGAAGGAGGATTTTGGCAAGACATGTTCTACCAGAGATTACCCCCTTACTGTAGCAATTGCAGAGAACAAGGACACGCAGGTAAAGTATGCGAAGACAACAAAAAAAGTAACCATGACACCGGTACTTGGATGTTCAATTCGAAAACCTGTTCCGGCATCAACAGAGAGAGTTCTCGGCCTGAAGATTTCGCTGATCGATCAAAGCGGCTTCGAATTAGCACAGTTGTAGAAGGTGAAGAAGGAAGTAGGTATCCTCCGCTACTGGGCTCGCTTCGAGCTGAGAAAGAGAAAGGTAAGAAAATTGTCGAAGCTGAATCAGATAGTTTGTCAGATGATTCGTCGAAGAGATATTCTTATAACGAAACAGTCAGAGCAGAAAGCTCCCTTGCAGCTACTGAACCGAATTTATTAGCCGAGAAATCAAATAGAACGAAGGATGTTGAAGTATACGGTTCAGGGAAATCTGGATTTCCACTATCAACAAGGTAAGCTGAAAAATATGTCTTGCAGCGGTTGTTGTAATTGGTTTTTCAATTCAAGAAAATATAACCCAGTACAAACAGGTGTTCTGCTTTCCTCTGTTTCAGAGGTACTGAACAAACCTATGCAGTTTAAATGATCATACTGGACAAAATTAATTATAATTGCCTCTAACAAAATGCTGCTATATTTTCTACTGCAGACAAAAATTTTTTACAAGCAGGCTAATGCTGTTCCGTGGGAGGAGGAAACAGAAAGAGGTTATACCTCCAGCCTTATCGTTTTCTCTTGTACAGAGATTCAAATATTCGGAGATCAAGAAAATGACCAAATTTGGAGTCAAACTGGGGGAATCATGTTTTGGCACTGTGTTCTGTGGGAAGTATGATGGCCAAGAGGTAGCAGTGAAACTATTGAATCAATCAAGTTTTGATGGTGACAAAGAATTCATCAGGGAGTTGAGAATCCTGACAAGTGCTTCCCACGCTAATATCATTCGACTCTTGGGTTTCTGTTCCGAGGGGTCTAAAAGAATTCTCGTCTACGAATTAATGAAGTGTGACCTTGCTTCAATGATATCCTCCAAAGAATCTGTGATAAAGAGCCAACGATTTTTCGAAATCGCAGTGGGTATTGCCCGAGGAATGGAGTACTTGCATCAAGAACTTGACTCACCTTCTCCGTGTCTCCTGGTAAAGCCATCAAGCATTCTTTTAGACGAAGAATTCCGTCCTAAACTCTGCGACTTTGGGCTAGCCCAAGCTTCTGCTTCATCAGGTAAACTGGCATGCGGCACTGTTGGCTACACATCACCTGATTATGTGAATGAAGGCAGAGTCTCGACGACTGCTGAGGTTTATAGCTATGGAATCACCCTGCTTGAGATGTCTCTAAGAAGAAAGGCAACAAACAGGCAGGAAGAGATCCCTGCAGATGTTTGCATTCACAAATGGGTTCGTAGAAGAGTGGCCGCCATGGGAGGAATACAGGGCTTTACGTTGGATGAAATAGAGAGGAAAATGGTTATAGTGGGGGTGTGGTGCACAGAAGAGGATCCGGCACTTCGCCCTTCATTTACTAGATTGATAGATATGTTACAAACAAGAGCCGATGACCTTTACTTCCCTCGTCTTCTGGACAATGGAAACGAACTTGGTACTATAGATTCTTCCCCATGTTAGCTGTCCTTTGATCTACCGTAAATTTCCAGTTTTGAGCTTGAATCTTATACTTCTGGTAGTACTGATGATCAACGAGAATGATGTAAAAAACAAATATGATAAAGTGCCTCCATAGTCCATACCGGACTTTCTTGGTTAAATTTATGGTGGAATTTTTCTTTTGTAAGCTAAGGATCAAGATTATCGGTTTCACATGTACAACATTTACATTATACATAATACATCATCTGGTTATTCTGTGTCTGCAAAAGTTTCCACTAAACCTGCTTCTCTTGACTTCCATCGTCTACTGTGCCATGATTGAGAAGAAAGATGAGTTTCCAGCTTTTAAGTTTAGAGCTGAACAAAAGATGCACAAGCAAATGAGGAAGTGGGTCAATCCCGAATTGAGTAAATAAGAATGGAACAAGTATGGAATAATAATAGTAAGACCAGTGGTTAAGAACCAATGAACATGCTTCTTTCTCTAGCTTCCTTGGGTTAGTTTTCCTTCAGTTTCAGCTGGCTGTGCAACTTTTTTTTTTTTTTTGAAAAGTTAGTAAAAAGTTAGTATTTCATTCTCAAAGTTCCTAATTAGAAAAAGAATTACAAAACTTGGCCCAAAGGCCATTACTAAGCAACAGCAAAGAAGTTAAGAATTCCATACGAAAAAATGTTGTTAAAGGCTGTTACTAAGCAACAGCAAAGCAGTTAAAAATTTCTTGCTAATAAACCTGTCCTCCCATTTGTTGTCCTAAGTACATGTCAACAGCAAAGCAGTTAAGAATTTCTTGCTAATAAACCTGCCCTCCCATTTGTTGTCCTAAGTACATGTGACCTAGTGGAAACCATTGCAACAAGATCATGAATTACATTCATAACTGATTTTAGTATCCAAGGGGGCCTAAGGTCTTTTTTGCACCATTGAATAGTAAGTGTGGGGGTATGAAGTGGTCTCTCATGCTAAGCATTAAAAAAGCATTTCATACCTTGAAGAATCTGGTGGCAGTACCAATAATTGAATTCTGATCATACCACCCCTACCCGCTCGAGTATTTGCAGCCCATGTAGAGTGTTACCATCCACCCCCTTAAAATTCTTCTGCAGTTTGAGCTAGCTAGTAATATTGTATGAAATGATGTTGCAATTGTCTCTCCAACCCTTGTATTTATAAAGAATCAGTTATTCCTCTCCTTCCAAATTATCTGAGTATAACCTAGACAGCAATTAAGCATCAACTTCCTTTTTTAGACAAGCCAAAAGAGGCAACCATATTTAAAGGTCTCAGAAATTCTGAGGCATAACCAAGTTGATCTCAAATTTGCTAAGAAAAAATGACCATATTATTAGATTTGGTGAAAAAAAAAGATAGAAGATGAGAGAAAAGTAAAGTGATAGGAAGAAGGGGAAGACAGAATAAGAGAAAGAGACTGTAAGGTCAAAATAACCTACAACCCTAAACCATGTATTAATAGAATCCAAAAATACAAAATTACAATAATGTCATTCATGGCTTGAGGTGCAAGTAAGCTACTTCATATAATAACTAACTGAAGTTTTTAGTAATTTTACTAAACTAATCTTGACTCGTAATACTCCCCCTCAAGCTGGAGCGTAAACATCATAAAGACCTAGCTTGGAGAGAAGATAAGCAAAATCTTTTCACGCAACAGTGCAGTAGTGATGCTAGCAGTACGAGTCTAGTGACTCTGGTGCATTAGAATACCTTTTTAAAGGGCAGTAGGTTGTGCATATAGCACTTACAAATGAGTTTAGACCAATTAGCCTTCTGACAAAAGTAGAAGAAAGAGAAAAATTGAATCTTTAGCTTCCAACCCCACAACAAATAACATTTGCAGCAGGAGCAACACGGTTCCACCGATTCAGTAGCCGTAAAAAACCCTTTTTGGAGGGTACTGAGATGTGCATCTAACCCTTAAACACTAGTACGACACATGACTGATTACCATGCTAGGAAAAAGAAAAAGGAAAAGAGAGTTTTTCCCAATCGTCTAGCAGCAAAAATTTATTCCAGCCTTCAAACTTGTACAATGAGCTTTGGGGAAGAAGATTCCATGACCTCTGTAAGTGACGAGTCGCCACATACAGCCACGCTGTGATACCATGTTAGATTTAGTGAAGGAAGATAGAAGATGAGAGAAAAGTGAAGACAAAATTATACTATTGCCTTTTAAGTTTTGAAGAGCAAGTAAGCTACTTAAACACAATAAACAGATAATAACTAACTAAAGTTTAGTAATTTTACTAAACTACCCCTTACTTGTACCACATATTTTCCAATTGTAATGGCAATGGAGCAGCAAGTGATTCACATTTTCCTCTGCATCATTGCATAGGGGGCACATATTGCAGGGTAGTTGCATTCTCCATCTTTTCAACAAGTCTCTAGTTGTCAACCTTTCCCCACAGGAAACCCCAAGCGAAGAATAGTTGTTTCCGTGGACACGAGAGTTTCCAAGCAACAGTTGAGTGAAGAGGACGGCTACCTTGACCAATGAGACATGAGTAACTAGTGCAAGTAGAGTAAACCCCAATAGGATGGGGTTTCCAAAGAAGTTCATCATTCTGATCCCTCCTTAGATATTGCCTATTCAATTGCTCATGCAGGCCCACAATCTCAATAGCTTCTTCATCATTTAAATCTCTACAAAGGCAACAAATCCAATTGATATACCTCAATTGCCCCAAAGGTACCAAATGAGAAATAGTGCAATTTTGGTTCCTTGCAGATAGATAGATCCAAGGATATATCTCTAGTAGAGGCGCATCACCCAACCAATAATAAGTCCAGAAAAGAGTTGTCCCCCTTGCCAGACAAAATAATAACATTCTGCCGAAAGAAAGAAGAAGTTTAATTGTTTTCCTCCGCATAGGAGAAAGTCTCCAAGTACTCCAAGCCTCCAACCACCAATTGCCATTCCTATTACCCATTGTGTTTTGGTTCTTTTACCCCCGATTTTCTCTTTCTTGGTCTCTTTTGCATGTTTGATGTAAACCCTGCATCAGAAATGTAAAATAGGATCAAACTTAACTAGTTTAATCGAAAAACATTGCAAATACATAGATAAAACCCGTAATGAATTTGACTAATCAAAATTTAAATCTTTTCTTGTCCTTTAGCAAGACCCTCTATTCAGATGCTAGAATGATTCATGCTACATGCTCGTGATCAGATTCAATGCTCAACACAAGGATAAACCATAAATTCAAGGTGTCTAATCGTTAGACTTTACAACTTCTTTAGGGGAGTTCTCTCTAATTTCTACTGCCACTCATTCACTAGTCAGGTTATGATTCCCACGGTTGATGTTCATCCATCTTTCCATTACCATGCACTTGAGGTTTTAATCCAGGGCTACATAACCTGACTCTCAACTCCACTCTCCACTAATCATGAGAGATCAACGCTTGCATCCTCAGGTCTTTTCTAGGTTGTAATGGGGATAGGGACTTAGGTAGGTGATTATTAAAATTCACATCGGTGTTAACGAATATATTTTTATTACTTTTCGACTGATTTTGACTAGTTTAAACACATTTTGCTTTCTAATGCAAGATATTCAACGAACATGCCCAAAGATCCAAGATAGAGAAACACTGACTAAAATAGCCTAAAATCGAATGATTCTGTCTAAGTTTCAATCAAAACTGCAGAGCCAGTGCCACACAACTTTACAGAGCTGAGCTGAGCTGAGGCATCAAATATAGAATTGTGACAGGTATAAAAGAGTACCCAAACCACAACACAGCTGACATGAGCCACAAAGAGACAGGCAAAGGGTACAAGCATCAGAATTTATAAAAGAGGTTATCGCTCCTGCCTCAACTTGTGGCCCCTACCTCATTGTCGTGAGGCCCCTGCCTCAAATACCTTGAATCCCCTACACTAGAATGAGGACCCTACCTCATGATATCGGTGTTAGTCCGCACCTGTCACACGGATGCGAAATATTTGCCTAGCACCACAGCTTGTGATTCCAACGCTAGTGGCACCGCGCACCAAAAGGGTAAAATAATCAATGTTCACCCCTTGTTGCCTGTGAATAGAAGACAATGGGTAACTTAGAAAAGTGTTCTCGGAAAGTGGAGTAAAGCTTAGCAGTTTGAGTGTTTGATCATTCAGACATTCTTGAGAGATTTCAAGAAGCGAGACCGGGCTCGTGTGAAGAGTCCGAGTAATCTCTCGACGCACGTGTGAGGAGTCAAGTGATGTAGAAAACAAGGTGTTAGTCGTTTAATTAGGGTTGAATTAGCGATTTGAGATTGAATTTGATTTAGTTTAGAATTCCTTATTTAGAATATTATTTTAGTCAGAGTTTAAATAGGACATAAACTCATTATTAGGATTTAGTTAGCCTATAAATAGGCGTTATTAAGAGTAATTGGGCGCATTTTGATGATTAATTGAAAGCATATTTATCTTCCTTTGCACTTTGTCCTTATTTCTCCCCTTTCTTCTTCCTCTTCCTTGTTCTCTTTATCTCTTCACTTTACTCTCTCCTTTTCTCTTTGCCCTATTTTGTCCTACATCAATTGGTATAAGAGCAGATTTGATTCCTTTGGCCTACAACCTTTCAGCCCTCTTCTGTCTTCCGTTCTCTTCTGCCCAAAAAAATCCGACGTCGTTCTTTACGACTGCTTCTCCGGCGTCGACTTCCCTGCTCCTCCGCCATCACCACTTCCGCCGTTGCCACATCCGCCGTCGTCGCCTCCGCCATCGTCGCCAGAGCCGTCGTCGCCTCCACCAGCGTCATTGTCGCCTCCACCAGCACTGTCTTCGCCTCCGCCAGCGCCATCGCCACCTCCGCCGTTGCCGCCTCCATCCTCCTCGCCTCAGACCTCGCGGTGTCGGCCTTCTGTCCCCGACAGAATCGAAATATAGGTACCGAGAGTGGATGGCATATGCTGAGTCAGCAAATGAAAACCCAAAGACAATCAGCACCCTCTGCCCCCGTTCCGCGGCCTCCCTCTTGCCGTCTCGTGTCCTCTCTCCCGCAGTCTCGTTGCCTCCTTCCCTCCGTCCCGTGGCCTCTCTCTCGCCGTTCGCAGCCTCTCTCCCGCCGTCCCACAGCCTCTCTCCCGCCATCCCGTTGCCTCCCTCCCGCGGTCCCGCTCTCTCCCTCCCGCAGTCCCGCTCTCTCCCTCCCGCAGTCCCGCTCTCTCCCTCCGCTCTCTCCCTCCGCTCTCTCCCTCCGCTCTCTCCCTCCCGCTCTCTCCCTCCCGCTCTCTCCCTCCCGCTCTCTCCCTCCCGCTCTCTCCCTCCCACTCTCTCCCTCCCGCTCTCTCCCTCCCTCCCGTTCTCTCCCTCCCGCTCTCTCCCTCCCTCCTGCTCTCTCCCTCCCTCCCGTTCTCTCCCTCCTTCCCTCTCCCTCCCTCCCTCCCTCCCTCCCTCTTGCCTCTCGACTCCCTTCCTCTTGCCTCTTGCCGACCGCGGGATGGCGGGAGGGAGGCGGCGGGACGGCGGGAGGGACGCTGTGGGTCGGCGGGAGGGACGCCGCGGGTCAGCGGGAGGGACGCCGTGGGACGGCGGGAGGGACGCCGCCAGACGACGGGAGGGAGGCCGCGGGACGGCTGGAGGGAGGGTGCGGGACGGGGGAAGGGAGGCCGCGGGACGGGGGGAGAGGCCGCGGGACGGCGGGAGAGGCCGCGGGACGGCGGGAGAGGCCGCGGGACGGCGGCGGGAGAGGCCGCGGGACGGCGGGAGAGGCCGCGGGACGGCGGGAGAGGCCGCGGGACGGCGGGAGAGGCCGCGGGACGGCGGGAGAGGCCGCGGGACGGCGGGAGAGGCCGCGGGACGGCGGGAGAGGCCGCGGGACGGCGGGAGAGGCCGCGGGACGGCGGGAGAGGCCCGCGGGACGGCGGAGAGGCCGCGGGACGGCGGGAGAGGCCGCGGGACGGCGGGAGGCCGCGGGACGGCGGGGAGGCCGCGGGACGGCGGGAGAGGCCGCGGGACGGCGGGAGAGGCCGCAGGACGGCAGGGAGGCCGCGGGACGGCGGGAGGCCGCGGGACGGCGGGAGAGGCCGCGGGACGGCGGGAGAGGCCGCAGGACGGCGGGAGAGGCCGCAGGACGGCGGGAGAGGCCGCGGGACGGCAGGAGAGGCCGCGGGACGGCGGGAGAGGCCGCGGGACGGCGGGAGAGGCCGCGGGACGGCGGGAGAGGCCGCGGGACGGCGGGAGAGGCCGCGGGACGGCGGGAGAGGCCGCGGGACGGCGGGAGAGGCCGCGGGACGGCGGGAGAGGCCGCGGGACGGCGGGAGAGGCCGCGGGACGGCGGGAGAGGCCGCGGGACCGCAGGAGAGGCTGCGGGACGGCGGGAGAGGCTGAGGGACGGCGGGAGAGGCTGCGGGACGGCGGGAGAGGCTGCGGGATGGCAGGAGAGGCGGCAGGATGGCGGGATGGCGGGAGAGGCCGGGACAACGGGAGGGAGGCGGAGGGTGCCGATTGTCTTTGGGTTTTCATTTGCTGATTCAGCATATGACGTGGATGGCCACGCAAGCCATCCACGTCAATCTCTGTACTCCGGCCGAGTACCCTCTCGTTACCCATAGCATTACTACTCAATGTTGAATGATTGGGTAAATATAAATAAAACTTCTTTTCATATAGTTTTATATGATCTAGAGCACCGTTGACTTTCATTTGATAAAAAATAAAAAAATAAAAAAATAAAAAAAGTCCCACGTTTCCGACTGGATTGAATATGGTTTCTTAAAAATTTTTGGTTAAAAAGTATAATATTCCAAAAATGCCCCTCATACAATGTCACTTAGATCGAAAGGATACATTAATTATTCGGAAACAAAAGTTAGTAGAATTCTCTCACGAGAGAAGAAGATGGGGATCCCAACCAAAAGTCTTACGACATAATACTGATTTCATGATCTCTTTCTACGTGTGGAAAGAGTATGGGAGTTTTGTCCTTAGAAATTAATAGAATTTGGTATTTTGGGACCGAGTGGTGATTAGTGTCAAACTTACGTAGGTTTAGTTTCTATTATGGTGGAGAAGGTGGAGTTCATGAACAGCTACTCTCAGTCTTGTTAGAGAAACTTATGACGAGGTTATTCTAAAGCCTTTTATGACTGAATTGAAGATTGTGGGGCCTGGATAAGGGGAGTCCTCAAACATTTTGGAATTTTTCATCATTATTATTTCAAGTCATATTTCTAAAACCAACCTTAGTAGGAGTGTGAATGAATTAGAAGAGGTTATTCCATACATTGTTGGCCATTTATGAGACTAGTGAACGAAAACCAAATAAATAAAAGAATATCATGAAAAGAAAAATATAACACAAAACAAAAATATAGTTTATTAAACATGTAGGTCGATCATATATACTTCCATTTTGTCATGCCGACCAATTATTTCCACATTCCTGGAGCTTGTAGATGTTATAAAAATTGAATATGTTCGGGCACGTGTCTTGTGGATGAGTTTGAACTAGGTTGGACCAGTGTTCGAATCAAAATAATGTTGTAAATATTGACCATTTATTCAAAAACTTCTCAGAAGATACACATTTTCTAAAATTTATATTTTCTTAGCACTACATTTGGTATGGTTTTCATCCTTTTGTAAATATGGTTCACAAAGAGAATAGGTGATATTTATAAATAATTCAGTATTATATATTACCATGCACCACTTAAATCGAATAGTTCATGAAACGATGACTTTTTTTATATACATGAAAACGATGAGTTGAGTACAACAATATGAAACCAAATTCTATATATGCGGAGCATAGAGCCTTTCTTATCTGGGAAGTTGTAAAAATTTAAGTTTGCTTCTTGTGAACTTTGAGGCAGGATTTGGGGCGTCGAAATTTACGTTGAGTTGAGCTTTCACGAGACTCAAATCGCCAATCACTTCGATCTATCAATCCTTCTCCTTCATTAACCTTTAGCAGCTTTGATAGAGTTTCTCACCTTCGAATTTCATACTTCATGTAGAAAGTAAACCCCAATTCACTTGTTCCAATTCCATGTGTGAAAAGTTATGGCTCTCAAATCTCAAATTCTTATGCAAAGAAGTTTGGCTTCATGTGTGATTTGTTGGAGAAAAAGAGATGGGGAGATGGAAGAAAAGGAGCAAGGGACAAAGAAAAAGGATGGGAACCATGGCCGGGTCTCGCTGAAGTTGAGCTCTCATCACTTCCCATAGAGTTTCTTCCTCTGTTTTCTACCAATTTATTCAACTCTGGAACAGACTCTGCCTGCAAACGATTTTGGAGAACGATCAGATAAAGACCTTATAAGAGAGAGCAGAATGAAGCTTCCCCCAGGAACTGTTCTGTTCTTCCCAGCCAGGAACAGTTCTGTTCTGTTCTTCTCAGCCAGGAACTGGGTTCCCTAAGAAGAAGCCAAATTGGTGTATGATCTAATTTGGCGACCAGTACATCCCATGTATAATATCTATCATTCGACATCTTTCAGGGAGATGCATCCCAGACTTGCACTAGACAACAGGCTCAAATTTCACCTGATAATAATGTTCAACTTTCCTGGAAAAACAGAGTGCAAATCCTTTACTGGGAGCAGAAACCTGTTTCTATAGATTGCTTCACATTCCCTGAAGGGAAGTGATGTCAGAGATAATTTCCACAATCAAACGCAGAATTAATCAGTTCCGGCTCCTATCCACTCTTAAACCTGTCTCAGACATGCATAAAAAGGCAGTCAAAGTAAGGCTATCTCATAGACAAGAAATAGCATGAGTTCAACAACAATGATAGCTAATCAGCTCATATATATAGACTGCTTTTTGCGCCAAATATTGTTTAGAAAGAATAATTTTCACTGTATCACAAGATATACGGGATACAAAACCCAATCAATGGGTAAATCTCTACCAACCATTAATCATAAACGTGTCAATAATCATAGCTATCATACAGAAAAATTACACACTTATACTCTTAAGTCAGTCTCTTAGTGTTTTCCATTGGCTTCAACCATGTCCTCTTGTAGTAGTACTACTGCTATTGTCCTATGTATCAGTTCATCAGGTTTGACCCCATCAGCTACCATCCTACTATACAACTTCTTGGCTTCGACAAATTTCCCATTCCTGCAATAAGCATGGATTAGAATACTATATGCCACCAGATCCGGCACCAATCCCCTCTCCATGGCCCGGCAGAAGACCAGTGTGGCTTCCTCCACTCGACCCTCTTTACAGAGACCATCAATCAGGATACTGTAGCTGATAATATTTGGAGAGATGTTGCTTTGAAGCATATGTTCATGAAGCTCAACGGCGTTCTGGAAATTGTCAACTTTGAAGTACCCATCGATCAAACAGCTATAGGTTATAAGATTAGGTTTAGGACCTTCTTCAAGCAGTGCATTAAACATACAGACTGCATCATCCATACTACCATTTTTACATAGAGCATCAATCAATATAGTGAAAGTAATAATATTTGGTTGGAGCCCTTCATTCTTCATCTGTTTGTAAAGTCGAAGAGCATTGTCTAAATCCTTCAGGCTGCAGAAACCACTGATCATTGTGTTGAATGTCAGAACATCAGGTGGAGGACCATACCGTTTTAAGCCATGAAAAGTCCAAATGCCTCTTCCAAAGCGCCCTTCTTCAAAAAAGCACTGATGAAAACATTGTAAATGGCAATATCAGGTTCAACTCCTCCTTTAGGCATCATATTGAAAACACTTATGGCAGCAGCTAGATTACCTTGTTTACAAAGACCATCAATAATTGTGCAATAAGTCACTCCATCAGGCAAGAACCTCTTCTTCAACATCAGGAAGAAAATACACAGGGCCTCCTCCAATCTTCCATGTTCAGCAGTTGCCTTAATAAGGGTAGTATAAGTGATAACATCAGGGCAGAGATTATGCACCTCCATTTGTCTAAAGAATATCCAAGCACTTTTTAATCTTTTCAATCGACACCAACCTTCAATCAAGATATTGTAAGTGAACTCATTAGGTTCTAAATCACTCTTGAAGAAAAACCTAAGAGCATCATCCATTTTACCCATGTTGCTTAGGCCCTTTAACATAACACCATTTAGAACTAAATCAGGAACTAAACCCTTCCATATCACATACCTATAAAAATCAATTGCATCTTTACTTTTTCCCAAATTGAAGAAACCATCAATCAAGCAACTATATGTCTGGAGAGTTGGCTCATACCCATCTTTTATTGTTCGGCCAAAGATAGCACATGCCTCTAGAATTTGCCCCTCCTGACTCAAACCATTAATAAGAATACTGTACGTAACAATATTAGGTGAAATTCCTTCTTTTAACATTCTTCCATACACCTCAAAAGCATTTTGCACACATCCCGATCTCACATATCCATCAATTAGGGAACTAAATATTACTACGTCTGGCTTAATGCCACCATCCAAGGCCATTGAAAGAAAAGCATGTCCTTCATCCACTCTTCCCTCCTTACAAAAACCATCAGTAAGAATACCATAAACAATCACATCCGGTGCTACCCCATTTTCTAACATAGATCTGTACAAAGCTACTGCTTCATTCAATCTCGCTTCCTTGCAGCATGAATTAATCAAACTACTAAATGTTACCACATTTGGTTTAGGACCATGTGCTAAGATTACCTTCAAGAAGTCTCTTGCAACTACAACTCCATGCCTCTTGCATAGATTATTCAAGATCTTATTACAAGAACATACACGTGGTATGAAGCCTTTCATAACAATGTCTCGGTGAAATGTAAGAACCTTCTCAAATTCCCCCTTTACCAAGAGTGCTTCAACAACAGCAGAGTATAGTGAAAGATACCCTCCAACCAGCCCATCAACGAAAGCTTGATAATTTTCCAGTACAAAATCTAATTGACCAGAGGCAAGGGAAGATTTCAGTAAGCCAGAACAAGCGTAGGGAGCGACAGGAATTTCAGACGCATACATCCGCCTGAAAATATCAGCTGACTTATCGACCAACCCAGCACGAGCATAGCATTCAACTAAAAAGCTATAAACCGTGCCAGGATTCGAACCAAATGTCCTGAAACCGTCAGCAAGTTCATAAAAAATGTCAGAGTTCACAAACTGTGAAATCATCCTACCGACGACGAGACGCGCAGGGTCAAACAATCTCCGACGGAGTAACAAGTGCACAAGGGTGCAATAACCCTGAAGGGAGTGAGAGAAACCCGTGATATTCTCCGACCATTCGAAAAAACGAAGTGCGGCATCGGGATGCGATCGGAGACGGTAGAGCACGGGTTTGACCTGGTCCGGCTTGAACCCAGAGACAGAAACTCCTTCCAGGAACTTGAGATTCTGTAGGGAGAACGCATTTGAGACTGCGTCGACGGTTTTCGAGTTCGAGCTCGGTATCGCACTCGTCGAAGAAAGCCATCGGTAACGAGAGGGATGTCTGAGGACCTGGAGAGCAGAACGCATTTGGCCCCCCTGGCCTTTCGGGAAGCATGGCTCTGCGCGCGAAAGGATTTCAACTTCGGACTAGGGCTTCTGAAGAGAAATCTCCGAACTCCAAAAAGGAGAACTTTCCATCTCAGGCGCCGCCCATGAACCTCAACTGTTAGAAAGTAATGACTTATGAATCGATGTTACGTGGGATATTCGCCGAGTCGGTGACGCCTTCTGCGGGGTTAGCAGCTGAGAATCTGTTCTCTTAGCGCAGAAGCGGCAGAACCAAATTTCACGTTATCTACATTCTGAAGTACTTTCAGATAATGCAAATTCGATTCAACAAGAAAACAGAATTTTGAACCTTGACATTTGCAGAAATTTTATTACATAAATAATGATTTATAGAGAATTATCCTTACACCCTAAACCCTACCTTATACAAGTGGACTTTTATCTGAAAAAGAAAATGTCTTATTAGAATAAAAAATAAAAAACCACAGAAAGTACAAATTTATTAAAAAATAAATGTCAAATAAAAACTTAAAATTAGAAAAATACTAGGGGCACCTATTGCTGCACAGTACCCATCCCACGTATCAGTCAAACTAAACCAATGATGCCTAGGGTTTATCCTTTAGAATATTAAATTTTATAAAATCAAAATATTTTTTATATTTTTAAAAACTTAATATACTCCGAAATAAAAATACTAGATAAAAATAGTATATACTAGAGAAATATAAAAGTTTATTATTAGTTCAAATATAATATACTCCCAAATCTGCTAAGCCACGTCCGGTATTAAAAGCTGCAGCTCACAGGAGTGCATGCAAAGTCTATTCAGTTGCCAAAATAAGTTAACAAACTTCAATGATTCCATCACTCCGGGAATCAGGATCCAAATTCTTTAGATTTCGCATTAGCTACAGGTAGCATTTCGAAGCACTGGCATCTCAGGCACCTTGCCATCTCAAGCACCATGCCATAAGGCTCAAAAATAAAAACTAATTGTGTACTCAGTCACCTGTTGGGAGCTTGACATGAATAGATCACATCTAATGCTAGCTAATTGATCTGATTAATTAGATATACAGAATGAACCTCCAAATCTTCAGGAAACCCATCCATGTGAGAAAGCACTAGACAGCTTCGATGTGCGAAAACTATGCAGTAATCCCTTCATTGTATCGGAGCTGTTTCATCCAACAAAGACACTAGGTTATTTTTTCGGACACTGCTAGACCAAGAATGAAAACACACAAAGGTGGAGGCAATCAAATACATGAGCAATTTTTGCAGTAAGTGCTTGTAACTGATGCCGATGAATCGAGAGGGGATTAGACCAATAGAGCTGGAACTGCAACAAGATCTACAGTTAGTGCTGCTTCAGTTAGTTGAAGAGGGTGGGTCACATCTATATGAACGGGACCACTTCTACCATTTACATGTGATCATATTGAATTATGCTATGCATACAATACCGTTTGCTTACATCTGCGTACATCCCCTCACATGCTATTTAATAATGGCACTTCGATTTCTGCCATTATTAAGTGGTTTGTGAGGGGATGTACGTAGATGTACACAAACAGTATTGCATGCATAGCATTACTCAATCATATTGTATCATATAGAGAGTCATCCTCGTACACTTCCTAGCTTGTTTACTTTCAGTCGCTCTGTTTTTGTCGGGGGTTCCGGTGCAAAGATCATAGGGGGAAGCTGACGGTGCTACAAGTCCTAAACTTGAAGACTAGGCCAAAGTGCAGGTTATAAGCCAGTAAGTGCTACTATGAACCTGCCCCGTCATAGTGGACCTACCTGGATAACAAGTTTTTTTCTTTCTTTTTTTTTTTCCTTTTCACTCTGCAAACTGTGAGAAGTTTTAGTGAACCTGAGCATAGCTCAGTGGTAATATAAAGGGTTGTGTAAGGGGAGGTCTTGAGTTCGAGTCTCCTGGAGTACGAAAAATTGGAGTATGTAAAAATAGAATTGAAAAATGGCTTTCCTAAGAAAAAAAAAAGTGTGAGAAGTTTTAAGGCATAGAACTATGTAGAAGACTTCAACAGATTTCCTAATGACTTTCTAGTCAATAAAATGCTCTCATCCAGTTGACCACAATTCCAGTGGCCCTCAGAATAGAGAGATAAAATGTCAATCAATTTTCAGTCTATTTGTAAAAGTAATAGTGGAAACAACCTTTGGCCAATACCCACATCAGAGAGTTTGAACAAGAAGCCTAGGGTACTAGGGAATTGGGTGTACACAGTGTGTCAATACCAATTTCCTTGAGAGAGAGAGAGAGAGATAGAGAAATGAGATGTGCTGATTCAATAAGATTAAAAGGGATTGAGTACCAATTATAAGCTTACTTCTACATTGATTTTAAAAATACACACAACAAATAGTAAACAAAGGGGAAGGAGGAGGGAAAATACACATAAAAATAGTAAACAAAGGGAGGGACAAGGGAGGGACGGAGGGACAAAGGGGAACGAGGGAGGAACAAAGGGAGGGAGGGAGGAATGGGGAGGGAGGAAGGAGGTATTCCAGCATTAGTCAGCCATCTAGTGTTATTGTCACCTTTTTTCAGCTCAGAACAAGAAAATAACAAATACATTCACTTGAAAAGAATCCGAATGTTGTCCCTCAAAAAAAACAAAAAAAGAATCCGAATAAGCATAACACCAGATAACCTACCAACATAATGTCCCATAAACGCTGTGATAAGTCAAACAGAATCTAATTGAAGAGCTGAAAGCAGATTTCAAATAAAGGATACCTGTCTCTACATACTATATACCTAGTAGATCTCATCATCAGGAATCTCAGGAGTCAAGAACTTCTTTGGATCTTTGATTATTTCCTGATAAGTATTTCTTGACTTTACTCTCTCTGGGACAGGCATAAGTGGAATAATCGAATCCCTATCAATGACTCCGTCAATGATTCCATACTCAACAGCTTCAATTGGAGACATATAACGATCTCGGTCAATGTCTTTCTCCACTTGTTCTAAGGATCGGCCAGTGAAATTAGATATTATTCTGATGACATTTTGCTTGTTGTGCATGACTTCTCTGGCTTGAATTTCAACATCTAATGCCTGGCCACTGGCACCTCCCATAGGTTGATGAACCATTATTCGGGTATTAGGCATTGCAAGTCGTTTACCCTTCGTCCCACTACCAAGAATGATGGAAGAAGTTGAGGCTGCAATTCCTAAGGCCACGGTGGAGACGTCTGCCCTCACAAGCTGAACCACATCATGAATGGCCATGGTGGCACTGAAAATAGGTGGAAGGACAAAATAAGTCAGAAGACAAATACAGGGTTTGTACCATAGTAACCCTAAAAAGCAAAAGTTCAGAACATAAAATTAATCGTAGATTATTGTCATGTAACATATATAATGTAATACGCAAATGTTGTAAAGAGAAATGTGAGTCGCCACCGCTTAGTCGTAATAAACAAAAGATGTGTTATTTGCAGCCAACACAAATCATGGTTTCTGCCTGGAGATGTTTCGGACTTTAGTGTTTCAAAGTTAATTATGTGGCCCTGCACCGTCTCCGGAAATATATTATGTTCACGGTTTAAAAACTTCGCTTCAGTTAAACCTTAAAAGTAGTAACACAAAATCAGAAAGACGGGTTTCAATTTAATTCGTTAATGGAACGAAACATAAACCATGGACCACCTTGCCCAGCCACAGTATAACTTTTTGATGTACTTCTATTCGTATTTGCACAAAGAGGGTCTTCAGAATACAATACTACTCTAGTGAAACACAAACAAGACGAAATGCGATTTGCAAAACTAAAAAGGGGGCGCCACATTCCCATAAAATGTCAATTCCACGAAAAGAAAATGCAAACGAAAACACTCAAGTACGGTAACCAAAGAAGAGAAGAAACCTCACCTGAGAGACCCGCCAGGCGAATTTATGAAAAGTCTGATATCCTTAGTCGGGTCGAGAGCATCCAACAAAAGAAGCTGGCTTATGATAGCATCAGCAAAAAAATCATCAATATTACTCCCAAGAAACACAATCCTTTCTCGGAGGAGGAGGCCCATGACATCAGACTCCGCTCCTCTAACCGCAGCGGCCGGCGTTTGAGGCTCTGAGCAAGAAGGGTAGAAAGATGAGTACGACCCATCGTCAGATCCTAACCCTAGATTCCCAAAATCATTGGAGGGCTTCGAGCGGAAGTCACTGGACCTTGTCGCGGAAAATGAAATATGTGCCTGGATAGGACACACAGCCGGCCTCGAGATAGAGGTGCGTCTAAGCGATGGAGAAGTTGAGGAAGAGAAGAACGAGGACGGTGTCAAAGGAGCAGACATAGAGAGGGCGTTCATGGTGGCTCCCTCCGATAAGGTTAGCACAATGGACAGTGAAATGTTAGCTCAACACGATGCGGCGGCCTCCTTCGGAATGAAAAGAGTTCTTCGGTGTAGCACCTAAACGCGCGAAGGGCTAGATCCCAGTCCTCACAGACACAGATTATGTGAATTCGCCATAAATTGGGTTAATTTCACTGTTTTTCGATTTCCCAAATTATTTAATAAGCAAATATTATTTGTAAACAGATATGGAAATGGACCCATTTTATCCTACATGCCCGATTAATCTGATAAAAACTTCTTTGTGGAAAAAATCATTCGAATTTTTTTTTCATGAATCATCTAATTTTTTAAATAAATTTGGGAAATTTTTAGAATATAAAATTTAAGTTTTTATCTAGATGACTAATAATATAGGACATTAGTAATCTATATGTTGTGTTGTTTATAAGTATATAAATTTTTTTCTTTCTATTCTGTTTATTGCCGATAGTATGTGAAATAGCTTATTTTGCTTATTTATTATATCATTTACATCATTTATTAAATAACAACATTAAACTCACAAATTAATATTTTTTTTATGTATTATACATCTCTTTGACACGAAATAAATAGCATGAACAAAAAATTGGGGCATATGCAATCAAATTATTAAGTAATGATAATTCGGTTAAAAAAAAGTAAAGACAACTACCCCCCAGGACTAATTAATTTTGCGAGGTAATTCATCCTCTAATATAATTAGTCCTAATTTCTAAATGATAATTAATCCTATAAGATAATTAATCGTATGAGACAATTCATTATTTTTCATATAAGTAAGCTATCTATGATGTATCGCTTATGGCTAGTTCGTAATCAGGGGGCACGCAAGTAATTAATTCATCATGCAGCAGATTCCACTGACCGTTAATTAACGGCCGTCACAAACGAACAAAACCCTCCAGGACTCGAAAACCCCTGGAATGCTCCTCGCTAGCTTTCGGAAAAATGTCCTTCCCCGTGAGCGGTGGCATGAAGTCTCGGGAGCTCGTTTCGGGCGGTGAGGATTATTTGATGTTGAAAGATCTTCGGGTTGATATTAACCAGGAGGAAGAGGCATTTTTACTTTGTTTCTGGATTTACCTGACGAGCTCAATTCGCCATACAGTGACAATCATTCGACAGGTTTGCTGTTTGCATCGGATACTTCTTTGTAGAGATCGATAACAACATCTGTTTGTTTTATTTTATTTATTTTTGTTTTATGATTTGCTGGGTTCTATCTGAGAATCGGAGAAGCTTTCAGTAGGCATTTGAATGTGACTTTTCGTCTCCATGTGTTAATATGACTGTGAAACCGTGATGAGAAATTAATGAGAGCAAAAATATGTATATATTTTTTAGAAAATCTGCCTTTTCTTCTGTTTAGGTGGACTGGGATGTTTCTTCTCTTAATTATTGCAAACAAATGTGATAAAAGTTGGTGCCTTTGGGACCTGCTGGTTTTACACTTCTTTTGCATCGGATACTGCTTTTTTTTTGGTTTAAAGACTTGGTTATGACACCTCCTGGTGTGTTTTTCCATTACTTAGTACAAAAACAGTGTCATTCATATGGTGCATTTATGTATTCTTCCTTTAACATTCATTGTATATTGTCTTCAATGTATGTTTCATTTTTACTGACTTAGAAGAGTGCAAATTTCTTTTTCCTCTTCTTTCTTAAGTTTGTAATAGGAGTAGTTGCATTTATATTTCTGCTGAGATCAAGAAGCACCCCAGCCGGTGAGCAAATGATTTTTTTCCTATTATATTTTCATGTTCGCTAATGCATATAAAAAAGTTAGGAGATCCAGTGCATTATTGTTCCTTATGTATTCCTGTTAGGAGATGCAGTGCATTATTGGTCCTTATGTATTCCTGTTAGGAGATCCAGTGCATTATTGTTCCTTATGTATTCCTGTTAGGAGATCCAGTGCATTACAGTTCTTCATAAGTAGTGACCCTCTTCACCTTCGTGTTCGTGGAATGAGAGATACTTTTTCCTTTTTGGGTGACCCTAAAATGTATCTTTTCTTTAAAAGAATAATTTTACTGTTGCTTTTACTCTTACATGTGTAGCGGCTTGCTTCCATTTAGTCAATGGCACTTTTGGTTTAGTTGTATC
This sequence comes from Aristolochia contorta, assembly GCA_022405105.1. NCBI lineage: Eukaryota > Viridiplantae > Streptophyta > Magnoliopsida > Piperales > Aristolochiaceae > Aristolochia > Aristolochia contorta. The sequence goes on along the minus strand of CM039665.1, from coordinate 11,816,121 downwards.
CGGTCGCTGAAATTTCAAATGACTCTCTTTTTTCCCTTCCCTATTTCCAGCTGCACAATGGCGATGAAGGTGAAACTCCCTTTATTGTCTTGAACGAGGAAAAGAAACTCACACTCTTTCCATTGCTTTCACTGCACAAAGAAGCTTCAAATCCTGGTAACACAGATTTATTAAACACTTCTCCTTGTGCGATGGACATTCAATTCCCCCTTGATAAATGGGTTCATTTTGGATATGAGGTTTGTTTCTTTTCCCTTTCTTTATCTATCTTTTTTTTTCCAACTTTCTTACTGCCTGAAATGAAATTTGTTTTTCCACTCATCAAGCCTGCTCTTGTCATGAAATGCTCAGTGGAATTAATTTACTAATGTTTACCTTCAGGTGGCAGAAAACGTTGTCCGTCTTTATATTGACTGCGAGGTAGTTGGAGAGAAGCATTTGTTACCAAATAAGGATTCTTGTCAGGCGAACTTGCAAGGGTAACCTTGGTGGGTAATGATGATGGAGGTGGTGGACTGCAGGGATACATCCATCAAGTCCAACTCTTGCCTCGGGATTCATCAGTGAAAGATCATAATGCAAAGGTAATCTTTAACATTTTCTTAATGTGTTTTGTTTGTGCCTGGCATTATTTTTCTTCTTTTGTCAGCACTTAGGTTAACCTATATAGTCCTTCTTTATAAGGTGTAGATCTTTATTTTTTCAAACATTCTTTCACTGTAAAAAATACTAATGCACTTGCTTACAGGATCCACCACTTGTATTATCTATTGACAGTTCGCTTATCTCAGAAAATCATGATGTTGAAGAAGGTAGAGATGGTGTTTGGAGTGTTATTGGAGGCAAGGTCAGTAACATTTCTTCCCAAAATTTAATATAAATATTTTATTAGAATATGAAAATATGTTACTTCAAAATTATTTTTGGTGGTTACACTTCTATCTTTGATCCATATTCTTGAAAGAAAGTTGGATACAAATTTAGGTTATTCAAGTAAATGCTTTCTCAGACTAACTTAAGGTTACATGGCAGGCATCTTGTCGGAGGAACTTTTCATTGGATGTTGTTCTGCTTGATGCACTTGGCCAAACTGTAGACAAGGAAATGGAGGTCAGCTGTCTGGGTTATAATTTTAATTAACACAAGGTTGGTATGATGCTGTCAATGTATTTGCTTACGGTGATAACTTTGGTGTCCGCAGCTTGTGGCAGCACTTGTCTATGCCGATAATGGGTGCCCTGTTGAAAAACCAAAAGACGACTCCGATACTCCTCTATTGATAAGTTATGATGGGGTTGAGTACCCGTCTACTGATAGGACAGTTAAACTTCTTCACGGACGTGCCTCCTTCAAACTTAAGATATCTCAGGTACTAATTATTTTAAGCTAACTTGTAAATGGAAAGAAGTTTAAACTTGTATTTGCCAATTTTTTATCTAGTGAACTATTACAAGTTAAAACTCGTATGCCAAACTTTTGTTTTGTGATTTTTTCATTCCTGCTGACTTTTTGCTTTTCTGGGGTTCAGCTTTCATCAAAATGTGATGGTAAATTATTCCGTGTTCGCTTTGAACCAGCGAAAGGTGAAAAATTCCCTTTTCTGGAGGCACAATCCCGTCCTATCCATTGTATATCAAGGAACCGTCCCATCCGACCTTCTGGCTCATTGAAAAAGCCAAACTCTGCGACAAACCTGCCTGATGGACCTCAATTGACGAGAGCAGATGATGAGTCACCAGAAGTTCGAAATAGCAAGGAAGATGGTAACCCACAACTGCTCTGCCCAAATGAATTGAGACAAAGTTCCACTGTAAAACGGTTTAAATCAGATCATGATAAATCATCTGCAAGGATATGTGTTACTAGCTCTTCCCAACATCCAGAAGATGGATTGCACTTGAATGCACAGGAAGTAAGTTCATTGTCTTTTGTGACTTTACATTTTTATATTTATTCTTTTGCATGAATAGATTTAGTTTTCGTAAATATTAATGTTCCCATGAAAACTACCTCTTTAACCCTCAATCAGGTGAAGATTGCCAAGTAGATTCCCTAATGATTTATCACTTTTATGACCTTAAAGTGTTTCTATTGAATATTTTGTTTATTATGTGATACATAGCCATTGGTCCCATTGAGTGAAGTCTTTTGTCAGTGAACTATATTTGATGGGAGATTCATTAGTGTAAAGCTCCTGCATTTGTTTAAATCTATGCTTAAAAATTCTTGTTTGTGCAGTTCAGTAACATATTCCTTTTATCTCTTGGGTATTTTATGCATTTAGGATGAAAAATTTGATAACTTCGAGGGTACAGACAACACCCCTTCTGACTCTGAGAGTGTTCATGCCAGAATCTCCGCTTCCAAAACTACAGCAGGCATTTCAAATCCGGTTGCAGATTTGATCCTTTTCAGATATTGTTTGGAAGGCATGCATGAACGGTCTATGCTACTTAGAGAAATTCTAAATTCTGCTGGAGATCATGATATTGTAGACTTTGCCGAACAGGTTGCATTGTACACGGGTTGCATGCACAATCGGTAATTTTTAGCAGAACTTTATATACGAATTTTATATAGTTTCTTCTCAAGTTGTTTATTTGCATATATGAATGGCTTAGGAATCAGATAATAATAGCTAAGGGACTTGTCCAAGAAGGTACAGAAACATGGAATTCTATCCCACGGAATACCCACGAGGCTCTTTGGAAAAATGCAGTTCGGGAAATTGAGAGGAGATTTATGAAGATTTCTCGGTGTTCAAATCGATCATTATCAGAACAGGTTTCCTTAAAGTCTAATCCTGATGGTCTTCCTTTCCTTAACATGCTGTATTTTACCATTCACGATTGTGTTTCCTGCTAGATACTAATGTCATGTTGAAATCACATATTTAGGTAGTAGTTTTATTTACATTCTGCCCTGGTGTTTTAGGATATGGAGCTTTTTACACGTAATGGCAGGCTCCAGGGACAGCATATCGCGTGATGACTTTAATCGGATGTGGTGTTGGTTATACCCTGTTGTTGTTGCATTGTCAAAAGATCAGATAAATGCCGTTTGGGAATGCACATCACCCCGGTGGATTGAAGGATTTATTACCAAGGACGAAGCGGAAGCTTCACTAAGAGATTCTGAAGGAGTCCATATACCAGGAACCTTTGTGTTAAGGTTTCCTACATCAAGGAGCTGGCCACATCCAGATGCTGGGAGTCTGGTTGTCACCTATGTTGGAGCTGATTACGCAATTCGCCATAGACTTCTGGCTCTTGGTGATGGGTGAGAGCTTTTTTTATCGAATTTTGATATGTCAATATCGTTGCAGTTGCCACATATAGTTGGAGCTTTCTTGATCGAATATTGATATGCCAAACATTTTTAATGAAACCACAATCTGTTGTTCAATTTTTAATGAGTGTCAATATGACCCTGTTTGCTTCTAATATTAACTTATCTTGATATGGTAACAATTTGATCATGCTTTAGATAGTAAGGATTTGTACATTTTTCATAAATTACTGCCTTTTAAACTCTTCTGAAACTCTTATGAGGGCAAATATTATTTCATCTCTAGAATCAAAATATCTTTTGACTCACTTGACCTTCTGTTTGGATCTTTTGTCCTAGTGGGAATGGGGAAATGAATCAGAAACCACTGCAAGAGTTGCTACTGGCAGAACCTGAACTCACCCAACTGGCGAGGTATACAATTGTCTTCAAATCTTTTTGATTGTGCTTTATCTATATTCCTGACAACCTTGCTTACTGGTTTACAGGGTAACCAGAAATCAGCCAATTTATTGGGGGTGAAGTTCTAGATGATGGTTAAACTGAGGATTTTTCACATGCTGTTTTCCGACTACCCATTTCTCTCACGTGCAATGTCATAGAAGCACTCGAACGTTTTGTAAGTATTGCTATAAAATGTCTCCAACGAGCCAAGATGAGGGTGGGAGTCCCTTTGTAATTATCCATTGTTACAGAAGAATGAGGATGCACTTTTATGGAACAAAAAAAGAAACAAAGAAGAATGAGGATGTGTTTATCTTCCATGTTTTATCCGAGATTGTAAATTCTTCTTAGAATCAGAAGCTACTTATGGACGACAACCGTGTCTTACTTGGATGGATTTGATTGGTTTTGCATAAAAGGTCTTAACTTTCCAAATTTATTGGATTGAATCTCCTTGTCCTTCTAACTTTACACCTCTCCCTAACCAGATAAAAAATTTCTCACTTGAGATGATGGTAAGTGGCCAAGGATTTACATTGCTAAAGAATCTCGTTAAAAGGTATTTATCAGTGTTTTTAAAATCAATTTGGCCATAAGGTGTTACCAGGATTGATATAACATGGTTGAAACCGGGTTTAAATATGTTAAAACCCAACCAGGTTTAAATATGTTAAAACCCCAAGTTTGTTATATTCTTATAACATTTTTAATTTAAGTTGTCCCGTTTGATTTTTTTGGTCCCAACCCATTAAAAATTGCCCGGTCAGAAACAGAAGGAAACTGTTCTCATTCTTGTTTAAGAAGCCTTTTGGTTTTATGTTGTTTTATTTTTCTTTGTGAAACGTAGCGTGTTTGTATTTTTTTTTGTCCCTAATTAGCAATTATCTATATAAGTGTAATAACATTGTACAAGAAATGATAATACTAAAAATTTATATTTTAAAATCAAAGTTTATATTGATTCATAATTTCATATTATAAATAGCAAATTTATATCGAAATAAACTATATGCTGTCAGGAACTTTGGAGCAATAAATAAACTCTTAATATATACGAAAACATTACAATGTCACAAACCTAAGAATTATATAGTGGTCTAGTTGGGGATTTTTTTTTTTTTTGTTTGTTTTGATCATTAGTAGGGGGGATTAACTCGGTTGAATCGTCTCAGACTCTTTGATTTTTAGACTGTTGGGTCGAGTTGGGTCAGACTCGTTTTGCTTTTATCCGAATTCCAAAGCCCATGGGGTTAAAAGCGCGTAGTAGTTCACAAATCGGAGGAAAGGCGGACTAGAATATTCACTAACAAACCCCGGGCACAGCGGGGGTGCAGAGAGCCCTTTCATTGTCCGAGTGAAGAAGGCGAAAGAAGAAACAGGTTTTCCCACTTTCTTCCTTCTGCTCCGTACCAAACAGAATGCCGTTCTCCGCTTCTCACTGAATCTTTCGCACCACCACCTGTTTGGGGTTCTAGATCTACGGGAAATTTAGGCGCGGTCTTTGGTGACAGTCCCGTGTCAATCTCATTCGCCTGTTCTCGTGTCGTGATGGCGCCGGTCTCTCCTCTCGCGAAGTACAAGCTGGTGTTTTTGGGCGATCAGTCTGTGGGGAAGACGAGCATCATCACCCGATTTATGTACGATAAGTTCGATAATACCTATCAGGTACTGAAATTGTGGGCTATTTCCTTTTCTATTTTTATTTTGGTTCTTTAAATTGCTTTGCTTTTTCGTAAATTGGATAGGAGGGTGGGCTGTTTCTTGTTTTTAGTTAGCGCGGTCGGGGTTAGGGCTGTAGAAGTGATTGATCCATTGATCGGGGGTTTAATTTGGGGCATTTGGACGGATGCGAGTGGACAGTGTGCTGGCGTATTGACTAACTACTGTCGAGCCTTTGTTTCACTTTGAATTTGATTACTCGATGGCCCGTTGTTCTCTTCGCTTGATCTAGATTACGCGTTTACCTTGTTGTTTGGGCTTCTGTTGCCTTTTCTGTCTGAGTCTGCTGGAATAATTCCTTGAATTGGGAGAGTGGATTTCTTTTGGTTGTTTATATTGATTTTATGTTTTGTAGAACCAATTTTTAGGTAGTTTAATATAATTTTTTTAATGTAACTAACACGAATTTATGGAACAAAATTATTTTTGCTCATTTTCCGTTTAATAAATGGTCAATAGAAAGGCGTGACTAAGTACTCGGTGTTTTTCCATTGCTGTCGTTGACTTTTCCACGGGTGGCTTCATGCCTTCTCAGTCGTGGTTTTGCAGTTCTTTCTTTTTCTGATATAATTGGTCATTGAGGTAAACTGTACGTAATCTGTGGAAGACACTTTTGGTTATCACCTATTTCCACTTTACTGTTGACGTTAACATTTGGAGAATTATCACTGCTTTAATGTAGTGACATACCAGGGATTTCTGTTATTCCTACCTAAAGAGCCACTGATTGTATTAAATATGCTAAATGGTTCCTAATTACAGACTTTCATAGTATAAAGTGTATATGTCTACATTGTGGACAGTATGGTATCAAGGTTGTATCCGAGCACGCTATGTGGTGTCTCATAGGACTTATATACCTTGTGGACTATAGTTTCTTCCCTGAAACTGGCGCTGTTATATGGCTTAGAGCTGATTGAGCGTTGTGTATAAGTTTAGCCATATGAAATTTTGAGGATACGTCTTACTTTTGAAGAAATGACTTGTCTTCTTATTGATGGAAAAAATTTTGTGTAAAGTAAGTCTATACATCTAAAGTTTTCTAGGTGAAGCAGGGAGCTATCTGGAAAACCTAGATGTTTGCTTTTTGATGTGATATTTGACATGTCAATCATCTGTAACAGTGATTGTGTTTTCTCAATATGGTTTGTCTAAGAGTATCTTACAGCTATTTGTCAGTTTTCTATGCTGTCATATTTATTTCTTATTGGATCAGTGGGATAGTGATGTGATTTATACCTTTTCACAAGCAAATATCTGACAGACAAAACATACTATAGAGAATATGGAATCAAGACGCATCTTAAAGGAGAGGTGATATGCGTACAACCATATTTTACTCCGAGGGTTTACAGCGTGACATAGCGCCCTCGTTGGCAGTCCAGGTAAGAGAAAGTCGGATTTATCTTCCTCTTCTACGGGTAACCTTAAACCTTATTTGGACTGCCAACTAGGCTGCCAGGAGGACAGCCACATCACTATGTAAAACCTCATAGTAAAATATGACAGTACTGATATCATTTTTCATCTTAAAGTATTATGTGGTGCCTCATAGAGCTGTACTGAGCTAGTGAGATTGTAGGTAATGATTTTTTCTCTGAAACTATGGCAGTTTCGTGGACTGGATAGCTCTGGCAGAAGGCCCTTATGCATAATTATTATTGCATATGAGATAAATTTTTTTTTTAAGGGGTTGTTTTGCATATGAGATATCTAACTCCCACCTTTTGAAGGAATGAGTTATCTTTGTTAGTGATTATAGATATCGTGGCTGAAATAAACCTTACTTAAAATGAGGTGACCTAACTATTTGGGTTTTACTTGGTGAATTAAGGAGGTATATAGAAATTTGTTTTTTGCATGAAGCAAACATTTTTGTCCAGTTTTTAAAAATCTTTTATGTATGCCTATTAGCTAGAGAAAACTATATCTACTATTAGTGCATGTTATTTATATTCATTTTCCTTGTTGCCGATCCCATTGATTACCTGTAGTCATATTTTGACTATATAGAGTATCATTATTTACTGCAGAGGTTCACTGTGGATCAAAATTTTGTACTCATGTTTCTTGTTGCTATAATATGCAATCATGTTCCTTGTTGCTCCTTACTCATTTACACTGAATTCTTGCTGCAGGCTACAATTGGCATTGACTTTCTATCAAAAACAATGTATCTTGAGGATCGAACAGTTCGCTTGCAGCTATGGTAATTTTCTTTGTTTCTCAATGAATTTGATAACCTTTTTTCCTAATTATTTTTACTGTTATTATGGTGATAAGCTTTAGCTGGCTATTGATTCACTGTGTTTAAAAAGTATCTCACTAGTTAGTGATAATTCATTTATCAGGGATACGGCAGGCCAGGAGAGATTTAGAAGTCTCATTCCAAGCTACATAAGGGATTCCTCTGTTGCAGTCATTGTATTTGATGTTGCAAGTATGTTTCCAGATGATGGGGCTTTCGTTACTGGGGTTTAATTCTCTTGCTATATGTTTTACAAGATGTCTTCTTTGGTAGATCTTTGTATTCTTTTCTCAAAGTCAAAATTTACTTCCTTGATATTAAAGCATAAGTTTGAATATATTCAAGAAAATTAAGTCAACACTGTTTTATGGCTTATTCAATCACCGCTGTTTGTTTTTAGTTGTCTTAATTTGAACTTGGTAAAACCTTGTGGAACTTGGTGAAATGTATTAAGGTCAATATAGTTGATATAGAAACCATAACTAGGGACTAATTTAGCGTTTTTACAAATTATTCAGCTACTTTATCTCACTTCTTGTTCTTTTTATAGGGTATGATCTGACTTTTTACAGCTCTGTTTCTGTTGTTCAGGTAGGCATTCTTTCCTGAACACTTCAAAGTGGATCGAAGAGGTTAAATGCACGAGAGAGGGCAGTGATGTAATCATTGTCCTCGTAGGAAACAAAACTGATCTTGTTGATAAAAGGTAACTGGACAGATCGTTTGTAGTTGGGTCTGTTGAAATTTTCAATGGTTTTGCTGTAAAAGAGATGTTTAAGAAGGATCTTAACTAAGCATAATTGTACACATCTTAGCCTATAAGAGGTCTTCATATTATGGCCACTTTTAGAGCCATTGAATGTAGGGATTCCTAGACTCAAAGATTTTAGGGGAAGAGAGAGGTGCATTTTTCGATAAATTGATTAATATTACTCAGAGAGAGAACTTTGAGCAGTAAAAAGGCACCAACAAAAGGAAAAGAGAGGATAAAGGAATAAAGAAAAGGAAAGATTTAGTTGGAGAAGAATGTATAGTAAATAATTGTGACACTGTAATTTACTAGGCATGATTCTAAGAATCCAATGAGTCATGCAATTCTACCAAGTTTGCGTGGGTTTGAAGATCATTGGGTCAGGGAGATGAGACCTTTCTTTCTCAATGGGATGAATCTCCTTTTATTCATCTTGAGTGAGGCTGTCAGAGGGCCAAGCTGATCCAATTTGGAGTATCTTGAAGAAGCAGATTCAGGTCTCTAGTCCAAGTCATAAAACCATGGAATCTAAAGAGATGCCATGCTGTCCATGGGAGATGGTGAGTGGATAAAAAATATAAGCTCCGATGAGAGGTCAGGTGGATTGAGTCTAATATAAGGAGTGTGTTGAAAGCTATTTCGTGTAGGAGAGTCAAAAGCAGATTTGAAGACCGATGAGAGGATTATATGAGTTATCTCCCCTTTTTAGAGTCATTTAATAACAACTTTCTCATTTTTATGTTAAAAAAAACAGTCGAGATAACTCTAGAAGAGGAAACACTAACGCCTTCAGGGTAGAAATGTCTAGGGAAATCTTCAGAAGAGTGTGCTAACCAAGTGAAGGGCATGTAAATGTTGTAAAAAAAGAGTTTAAAAGCGTTCAAGTTCGATGTATGGCTTGCATCGTCTAGCTCATAGTCACACTCAGAGACAGCAGAAGTGGTTCAATTCTTTAGTCTGTAAATTGTCAGATAATAGTTCAATCTCAGTTTAACACCCCCTTATTAGCTAATGCTAGCCTTAGGCTTCCGACCAACAATGAAAAGGTCTTTATGCATATCACCCTGATGCAGGGGTTTCTATTGAGTGTTGACGTACGAAGTGTTGAAGGATTCCAGAGGATAATGGATCCAACTTGGGCTGGATAAATTGCGTAAGAAAGTGATTTTTTTTATTCCTTGCTTTTGGAAGTGATCCTACGAATGTGACTATTTTTTAAGGAAAATTATTGGAAGGTTCTGCGAGTAGGTGGTAGTTTCTTGTCACTGAGGTCACTAGAAATAGGTGAGGCATTGTGTTGTCATGGAGAGAGTTCATTAGATATGTTACTTGAGATGGGTTTGAAAATGTGAAATCGGCAGATCATTTTATTTAGGTAAATCTGAACTCTCGTGGTGAACGGAGAGCTAAATTTGGAGAGACTTGGTACTAAAGATTTTTTTAGCAGCTGGTACAATGTAATTTACTGGCTTAGTCATTTCTTATGCAGAACATATCCCCAATTAGTTTATGGAAACTCTATAATCTATTAAGTGAGAGAAAAGTTCTCTCTTGAGAATGTTAGGAGAATATGTTTAACATTTAAGTCCCGTCATCATCTTGATATGTTTGGATTTTGGATTTTGGATATGCATGATCTAAAAGTGATAGAATGTCAAGATGATGATGGGATGGGTGAAGGCGTGGGTGATGGGGATTAATGTGTGCAAAGTCCCTAGTAATCCATTAAGGTTCACAATTGACAAGCCCATTAAATGTTTATAAAATTATCACCCATATTTATTGCTAGCAAATCAATGATCCATAAGAAGTACAAACACAGAGAAATTGATTGTCATTTGGTTGGTGATGTGGTGGTGAGGGGAATGATTTTTCCTTGACACAGTGAGAATAGTTTCACATAGATGGCATTAAGATCAAGTTATATTTATTAATTAGGAATTGCCTCCTAACTGTGGCTACTCATTATCGGATGGGCATGAAATCTAAATTTATTATGGTAATAGAGTATGATGTCTGCTTGGTTGGCCCATTTTGTGTCCCGTTTGGTGTGTATACTATTTGTGTTCCCCGTTTTTTCGTTTTGCCTGTTCGTATGAGACTAAAGGGAGGGGGAATCTTGGAGGAATATCCTCACGTGTATAAGTGAACAATCATATAGTTATTAGTAACCCAAAAACTTCTAAACTTTGAGTCCCTTTGGGATAGACTTTGACTCAATTTTAATAAACAAACTCGTAGCTTCTTTTCTTGGTTATTTATTCATTATTTTCTTTATTTTATATTGTCACTTATATGAAACTGCTAGACATATATATGATATTCTGGGTCAGATTATATCTAAAAGAATTTTCACACGAAATGCCATTCATGCACAAAACTGCTTGGTTCTTTTTTATGTATATGCATTGATCGGTTCTTTCTTTTTGTCACCATGAAAACAAACGAATTGTTGCGACTTTAAACGAATTGTTTATGATGGACACAGACAAGTTTCCATTGAGGAGGGAGAGAGCAAGGCAAACGAGCTAGGTGTCATGTTTATTGAAACAAGTGCGAAAGCTGGCTTTAATATCAAGGTACACCTTTGTCTGCACATGTTAGTAAAACTTGAAATGGTTATTTAAAATTGATGATGGGCATTTAATTATCCTCGCCTTTTCCCTTCACTTTTCCCTGAAGGCTCTGTTTCGGAAGATTGCTTCTGCTCTGCCCGGAATGGAGACACTTTCATCGACAAAACAAGAAGAGATGGTGGATGTCAATCTTAAGTCTGCTGGTGCAACCTCATCCCAGACACAGCAGCAAGGAGGCTGTGCCTGTTGATCTTCGATGACTTCATTTTCCATTGCTCCATTAGTGTGTTTCAACCTCTTTGGTCCAGTTGTATATGGTTTTGATTTTTGTACCTCGACTATGATCTTACAACAGTAACAGCAAAAAACACTATGATGTAAGGAACAGTTGCAAACAATGAAATTACATCAAGCATCAGGCATCAGATCATTAACCGAATAAGCCCATCCGTGCACATCGCAGTTAGAATATCTTTCCCTGGAGGCCCCATTTGCCACCTTGGTTCAGAAGAATGTATACCCAACTGAGACAGGTTATCTTAGGGATCTCACCCTTTCATTGGTATGAAAAAGGAGATTCTTGTTTAAATCATCCGCTAAGAGTATCATGTTTTGCCAAGAAACAGTTTTATTTTTTATTTTTTTGCTTAGGAGCTAGGACTCGAGCTGCTTGATCGAAATTTTGTATGATCATCAAATGTGTCCTTCAGACTTTGGTTCTTCCTCAATACAATTCTAAGTTAAGCTTGCAAGCTGAAGAAAGGCGGGTTCTGCTTCATATCAGCTCTGAGATAGAGAATGAAAGGATGCTGTAAAGATTGAGAGGAATCTTGTTTGCCATTACCTGTTAAATGTTTTGTGAGCTTTTATACGAAAATAGAGAAAAGAATCTTGTTATCTTATTTGGTCTTATGATTCTTATCGCATTAGAGAAATATATTTGATTCATTGAGGCAACTTTTTCGTCATTTTCACTATGGAACTCGAATGGCTAAGCAATATGTTCTCGTCTTACGTGCTTCTTCGTTGGTATTTTTCCTGTGTATTTATCGGCCATTAACGCAAGCTCAGTGAAGATGTATTGATGCAGTCTTTTATGAAGAAGATGTCATCCATTTCTGGTCAGCTCTCTAGCAAGGAAGAAAAGAAAACCCAGTTGTTTTTTTTTTCTTTTTTTTCTCTCAAATATCCGGAGGTTTCGGGTTTTCCATCGTTAGAAATTTTGAGTGGTGACACTGTCAACGAGAAGGTGTTCAGGGAGAAGAGAAAGTCGGGTGGAAAACAGTGATCTGTGAGGAGAAAAAATAGGAGAGAAGAAAGGAGCAGTTGGCGTAAGCAGTAACGTCTCATTTAAGAAATTCCTTAAAAATGCTTGCCACAGGCCCACAGCTCAAACTTCAAACTTTTAAAACTGATTCACAAGCATTTCTCCCCAGTTCCCATTTCCCACCGCCGCCTCCTTTATGCTTCAGATTCAGAGCCAGTTGCCAGATCCTTCTGATTAAAAATCGGAGCATTTCGTTGGGCAACAAAAACAAAAAATCGCTTTTTTTTCTTTTTTTTTTTTAACGAAGAGAGGGACCCAGTGCACAGTATGAACTTGAGCCACTGTTTTTGCATCCGTGGGGAATACGGTTTCTGGAATCATATCTCCATCACTCACTGCGTGCCCTAAGTCTCCCAACTCGTTGCGTCGCTTGCTCAAGGCTTTAATTTAACTAGCCAAAGCGGCTTTAGCAGTAAACAAGAAAAAGGTCGTTTGTTTCCGTCATGGCTGAGGTAGCGGAGGATGAGCTCAGGGTTAAAGGTCAGTAGTACACTGCGTGGTACCCTCTTCTGTCATGAGATAGTTGTCTGCTGGATTAAAAGGAATTGAAACGATGATACGAGATTTCCGTCTTTCATCAGTTCAATTTCTTCTTTTTTTTTTCTTTGTTTGTTTGATTGTTATTTTTGCCTCTTTGTTCCTTTTCTGGTCATCTAGTTTTTGTTTGCACTCAAATTTGTTTTCTTCCTGTTCTGTGAGTTGTGGCCTTGTGGGTGTTCTTTTTTCTTTTTTTTTTTTTCTCTTTCTTCTTCGTGGTTTTGAAAATTATGATAAGACAATATTCAATCAGAAAAGTACCCATATGTAATCTGTTTCTGCTGATAATCAACTGTTAAGAATGTGTCTTCATTTTTTTAATAGCGGAGGCAAGAATTGGGTTCCGCAGTGGTTGTTGCATCGCAGTCTAGAGATAAGAAACTTGGTATATGATTCATTATAGTTTTCTTACAGACGTAGGATTCGACGTTAAGTTTCTACGTATTATTTCTGCACGTTGTACTGTTACATGAATAAAGTAAGTTATTCAGTGGTTCTCCTCGAGAAATACAGAATATTTTACCGTGCATAAGGCGACATCATGAATTCCACTTTCAATTTTCTGTTTAAATTGTTGTGTGCTTTCTGTTTCATTTTACAAATAGAATCTGTTGTGATGCTGGATTATATTATGATTTATGATCTTGTTTGTTCTTATAGTTTTTTTAAATGAACATTGCCACTGACATTTGTCCTTTTTTGACGTCTCTCTTTGAATCTCAAGTTCCTCCCAAAGTAAGAGGCTCGCGCTGGTGGTTCCTGGTGGTTCTGAATATCTTTTTCCTCATTGCCGGTCAGTCCGTTGCCACTCTTCTGGGCAGATTTTACTATGATCAAGGCGGAAACAGTAAATGGATGGCCACTCTTGTCCAAACAGTTGCCTTCCCCTTCCTTCTCATCCCACTTTTCCTGGTTAGCTCCAGGTCGAGTTCTTCTCCGGGATCCATAACTGCTACTGGAAGGAGACCACCTTCCATCATCACCCTTGTCTCTATTTACTTTTTCTTGGGTTTGCTCATTGCAGCTGACAACATGATGTATTCCTATGGGCTTCAATTCCTGCCTGTATCTACATACTCTCTCATATGTGCAACCCAGTTGGTTTTTAATGTCATCTTCTCCTACTTCCTAAATTCACAGAAGTTTACTCCTTTCATACTCAACTCTGTTGTCCTCCTGACCTTCTCTACTGCCCTTCTTGCTACAAACAATGATGAATCTTCAGATTCTACAGAAATTTCAAAAGGTAAGTATGTGGCCGGATTTTTTTGTACCTTGGGGGCCTCAGCCACATACTCCCTCATACTTTCTCTTATGCAACTTACCTTCGAGAAAGTTTTGAAGAAGGAAACCTTTTCTGTTGTCCTTGAAATGCAAATCTACACTTCGATTGTGGCTACTGGTGCATGTATAATTGGCCTTTTTGCTAGTGGGGACTGGAGGACTTTAAAGGGGGAGATGGATGGATTTGGAAAGGGAAGGTTATCGTATATCATGACTTTGGTCTGGACGGCTGTGGGCTGGCAGATTTGCTCTGTGGGAGTGGTGGGTTTGATTTTTGTGGTTTCATCTCTATTTTCGAATGTTATTAGTACCTTGGCCATGCCTGTTGTCCCTGTCTTTGCTGTGATTTTCTTCCACGATAAGATGGGTGCTGTGAAGGTAATGTCACTTTTACTGGCTCTCTGGGGTTTCACTTCTTACATTTATCAGCACTACCTTGATGATTCTAAGGCTAAGGTAGCAAGAGCTGAGTGCCACGAAGTCTCTGATTCTACTGCTTGAGAAATCTTCATGTTAAGACTGGAAATTTTTGAACTTGGGGAGTTCTGGTTGGATCACTTGCAGCCACAAAACAGCAGGAATTATGTCAATGTTCTCAGTGCTATAGATTGGATGTTTTTGTACATGACCAGTTCGTGATGCAATGCAATGGAACTAGCGGAATTCATGAAAAAGCCATGGACGGAGGGTTCATCGTTATCATTCCTGGGGATGCATTAATTTTCAATGTAAATTTCCTCAACACGAAATGAGAGGAATTTCCTGGCGCATGCTGGTTTGTAAATTGGAAACTTTGGCAGTCATTCTTGATCTTCTAGGATTAGAAGTTAGAACAATTGTTCAAAATGTAGCTCTGGGATGCCCCTTTTTTATATATTTTTTGCAATTTCCGAGAGTTATGCATTTAAAGAGTGATAAGTGTTATTATTTGATTTTTTACTTTCAATCTTCCAGCCACCACGAACCTAATCTGTGAAACATCTTGCATGTAACAATGCCTCCTTTGTAAAAGAAGCTTAAAATTTTGATAGTTCTTATGAAACAGAAAAGAAAACTCCAAAAAATATGTTACTCTCACAAAACCACTCTTATGCTTGATCAGAATACGACTCAAGGCTTAAGAATGACTTGCTCACTTATCTGCACAAAGTCCCCAATTCTTTTACACCTCTCATTCTCCGTCAAGGCCTGTTCTGTTCCAACAGAATCTGATGTCGCATCATATTTGTCAAGGCTAGTTTAGAAACAGCATGTTTGTGGTTCAAACATGCTTGGGATTCACAGTTACTGCATAATCTGTTACTTTTATTTTTTATTTTTTTTAAGAGATTGGTTTAATTTCAGTTGGCCAAAGTTTGCAGTAACAGGATTACAAATTACACTTCAGGGTTGGGTGGTTCTCTAACCTCAAGGTGAGGTAGGGAGACCTCTCTCAGGCTAAGTGATCAGCTGAAGAGTTAGCTGGTAGTAGAACATGGTTCTATTTGCAATCCAAAATATTGCCTAGATATCATATTTCTCTAAAGAGGGGTAGGAGTCTCCATGGCGGTTTGGAGGCTCGGTTACACCATTTTAACTACATTTGAGCAGCCACTCTCTACTTCTAAATTTCCCTATAGCCTACCAGAGAAGAGTTTCATTCCTTGTAATACAGCTCTGGTTTCAGCATCTGTCGAATCAGTATGGGGAAGGGGACCGGCAAAAGATAATGGTGTTCAATTTAAAAGAACCCATCTGAGGTGGAAACCAAGGAGTTGTTGTTGGTGTTGTTGACATCGTGGGCAACCTGGCAATGGTAGTCCATGAAGCCCTTAGGCTTGGTCTGTCCAAGGCTGAAAATTCAGGTAGATCAATATTTTAAAAACTGAATGGGTCGTCAAACTGGTAGCATGTCCGGTTTTGGTAGACCAGTTAGACCAGGTTGAAGGTGAAGGTTATATTGAAGATATTCATAATAAGATACAAAAAAAAATTTTGATATCTGTTGGTTAGGTTGTTGGTATTAAAATTAAGGCGTTTGAGACATTTTAAGAGTAAATCCTGTCTCCAAAACTACAACCTTTCCTCCTACTCTTTTTAAGTATATTTCATTAAACCAGACCGGGTTCCTCCAGACTGATTTACTATCAGACCGGACCAACCCGCCGCCTGGACCCGATTTTGAGGCAAAACCAGTTATGAGCTTCAACCAAACCGGAATAAGCTCCGGTTCCAGTTGAACCGGGTTTGACCGGTCAATCCGGTCAATCCGGTCTGGTTTTTAAAACACTAGTATAGATGACCATAGGATGATCTTATTGAAGATATTCACGGGCAGATCAGTGGCCTGCTGTGCACAATTTTTGAACAACCTTCTATTCCATTCCTCCCATAAAATCCATGAGACATAGGTAATGCAAGTCGCCAACATAATCTTACCTTTTTTGGCTAGATTAGAATTCTTCCATAGTTCAATTATGGAGGGGAGATCTTGGACATAAGGGGGACACTGCTGCAGGATATGCTCCTCCATTTCAAGTGAATTGTCACAAAATGAGCATAGTGTGGAGTGTAGTGTCATTCCTCTCTCTGTGGGGTTCTCTCGGGTAGGCAAGCTGTGGTGGAGTGTTGTCTAGAAGAATATCTTTGCCTTAGGAGGAGCTATAACTTTCCAGGCCCAATTGGCTAGGTGTGGTTGTTGTGGAGGGTAGTTGACCATGGATAGCTAGATTGATTTCATACTGAATTCTCCGGTAGTGTAAGCTTGCCAAATGGGCTTGTTTTCGCATTGAGGTTAAAACAGAATTCAGCAATCTGGTGATCAAGTTGACAGAGCTCAATGGATTCATCATCTCTCAAGTCTCTCATTAATAGGCTTTCCCCAATTGATGCTTCCATTTTCTTTGTTGTAACAGATCCTGAATTGTTCGGGTAATTGGCAATACTGAACAACCTTGGATAATACATCTTCAGGGACCTATTAGTGAGTCATTTGTCATGCTAAAAATCTGTTATATCACCTCAACCTGGTAGGTATCTGATTTTTTTTATTAAGGTGCTCCATAGCTTGTGGATTCTCTTCCATAAGGGGAGATAGAGATTGAGATGGGTGCCACCCGAGCATCCATTCATTTTCTAAAATGCTGAGCTTGCTTCGGAGAAGTGTGGCCGAGGCTGAGGGGTTAGGTGCATTTAATCGCCAGCACCTTTTCATTAATACTGCCTGGTTAAACTGATTTATTCTTCTTATATCGAGGCCTCCAATTTGTTTTGGAAGGCATACAAACTCCCATTTGATGGGGTAGTGTTTGAAGACATTGTTTTGGCCTCTGCATAAGAAATTCCTCATCAGCTTTTCCATTTGTTTTACTACTTCCATTGGGCACTCAATGAGGGAGAGAATATAAGTTGGGATTCCTTATAAACACGAATGTATAAGAGAAAGCCTCCCAGCATTTGGGAGGTGTCTTCTTCTCCATGTTTCCAATCTGCCTTTTAAGTTTTTCTAGGATTGGGTCCCAGAGGTGTTTTTGCTGTCTACCTCATTCAACAACTTTTGATGTACATTGATTCCAATCAAAGAGGATTTCCTCCAATTGATCTTTTCACCCGTGGTCAATTCAAGTAGAGCAAGGTTTGCTTTAAGCTTCTGAATCTGAAGTATTGAGCCTTCACTAAAGATAACCATGTCATCAGTAAACTAAACCAGTGGGGTGAGTTCATCTGCGAAGGGATTTTGTAGCTATCCCACCTCATGAAGTTTTCTGACGAATGACGTCATGCCTTCACCGACTATGTTATAGAGTAGGGGTGAGAGTGGTCTCCTTCTCGTAGGCCTATTGAGCTGGAGAAGTAACCGAAAATCTCCCCATTTATAGATATAGAAAATCTTGCTAACGATATGCAAGAATGAATATATCTTCTCCATTTCAAACCAAAACCCACCCTCTTCATGACGTGGTCGATATATCTCCAATTGCCCTTGTTGAAAGCCTTCTCTAAGTCCAGTTTTAACATAAACTTCGGGGTTCCTTGTATCTTGAAGAGGTCGACTGCCTCATGTACCAACATAGCCGAATCAAGTATTTGTTAGGTCTTCATGAAAACTTTAGTTATCACTATTAGGAGTACCCTTATAAGCCTCGCAATAAGAACTCTCGAGATAATCTTGTATGTCCCCGTATTAGGCTTCAAGGCCTGTAGTCCTTAATTTGTTCTAATCCTTTCTTTTTAGACATGAGAGCTATGATGGAAGCACCTAGCGGTTTCTGCCTCAATCCTAACTGCTTCTAGGCCTGTAGTCCTTAATTTGTTCAAAAAGGTTTAACAAGCATGTCCTCGTAAAATTCTATTTCTTTTGAAGAACTCTTTGTTGAAACGATTAGGGCCTAGTGCCATGTTTTCTTGGCATCAGAGATACTACTGATTTTAGTTCTTCTACTGAAAACAACGCTTCAATTGAGTTTGACAGTTCTATCATTAAATTTTGAACGATAGACCTTCACGCATGGTTTGCATCTATTGTCCTCGCTGTAGAGAATCCGAAAGAAAGAAATCGACAATGTTGTTTGTGATGCTTTCCTTATTTGAGATTTGCTCTCCATTTATCATGAGAACATTTATTTGATTAATCCTTCTTCTATACGATGCTACGATATGGAAGAATTTGGAGTTCGCATCGCTCTCTTTCAGTGCATGCCTTGTTTCCAGAAAATGCTTTCGTGATAGTTGATTTCGCGCAGAGAGGTTTCTTCCTTCTTCAGTGTGGTCAAGGCCACCTAGGGAGCGAGAGGGTAAGTGATCTTAAGCTTCAAAATAGGGGCAAAGACCAGTTTCTAAACTCGGACTTTGTTGCTTGTCGATGTTTTCGTTCAACTTACGGAGCAAAAGGGTAATCGATCTAAAGCTTCGAAATAGGGGGAAAGACCACTTTCTAAACTCGGAGTTTGTCATTGTTCAACCTACGGATTTGTAATTTCTAAAGTTGCCTTTGTGCTTTCTCTGTGGCCTTCTTTTAACGTGTCTATTGTATAATCTTCTTTTTTAACAGTTTGAACTTATGATGTAATGATCTGTTACTCCCTTATTGTACATTGAATTCATTCCTCCACCAATGCGCCAAATTTTGTTTGAACATTTGATCAGAGAGCCATGAATTTACCATTCGAAATGTTTTTTTGCCCCATCTACTCAGTTTTGTGTCTAGTAGAATGGGTCAATGGTACGAGACCGGTTTTCCCAAGACGCAGCCCGTGACATCAGCCTAAAGGCCCAACCATTCTGTGGATGCAAGGAAGTGGTGCAGTTTATTTAGGATGGGTTGTCTTTGAATGTTACTCCAAGTGTACCTTTTCCCTGATGTGAGAATTTCTTCAAGTTTGTATGCTAAGATTAGGCCATTGAAATTTCTCATTGTGGCATTTATTGTTCTGTCTTGAGGTTTTTTTTTCATTTCTGAACTGAATTGCGTTAAAAACCCCCGCGAGCAACTAGAACCCAATCCATCTCCCCATTAGATCTCTCGTTTCTTCCTAGAATTGGGCTCGATCGTGGTATGAGGTGGTCCCGTATACCCCACCAAAATTTCACTGGAAATTATGGATTTTATAGATTAACTTCAAACCTAGGGAAAAACCACCTTGTTACGAATCATCTATATAAAAAATTATATGGTCCCAAAGGATTAATATTCCTTGGATTGTTCCAAAAGCATTGATACAGTTCCACATGAGTCTAACAAAAGGGGAAACTGAAAAAAACTACTTTTAACATAACTTCATCTTGGTTTCTTGGAGGACCATGCTAGCTTCATTACTTCGCAAAACGTCCTTTATTGACATTTTTACGGGGATTGCCTAAACCCCTTTCGTTTCATGAAACTAGCTTCATCTTGAAGCCCAGGTGTTCTTGAGGATTTGCGCCAATCTGATTACAATTGGATAGTTTTCATTAATGAATCTTCCGTCATTGTCCCCTACGCTTTCGACCCATGTTTGAGCTGCCAGGTCATAATGTCAAGTAGTAGTGTGAACCCGACTGTTAGGGCGAGTAAGTTCCTCAAATCTCTCGTAAGCCCAGCCATTGGACGAGACGGAGGTGAAGGAGGCGGGGACGTGAAGGGGACTTGTCTTCCCCTTGGGTTCAATTCATCCCTCTCAGTCGAATAAGGCGAGGGGTTTCAGTTTCTCCTGTAGTAGGATTTGCATAGTGGCATGGCTGGCTGATTGCGATTTTGAGGGAGGGGGGAATAGAGTGATGTTCATGGCTTCATGAGTGAAGGCGGAATTGATATATAGGCGTCGTGGGGGTCGGGTTGGGGAAATGTATTTTGTATGCGGTTCAAGAGTCGAGGCTAGAGGAGGCGAGGTATCAATAGCGGTTGGGGAGGTATGCAGGCTACTTAGAGCAGAAAATTGATTATGAAGGCTTATTCCTATTCCATCCCGACTTCGCCATCTACCCCCATTAGGTCTCGCACGATTTTCCATGGTTTCCGCTATTTCCCTATGTCGTACACTTTGTGTCCTGGGTTGGATTTGGTCTAAATTCATATTTGAAAGTTGGGGGCATACTTGGTTTTTCCAAAGAGTAATGATATATCCACTCATTATAGCGGTGGACATTAAAATATTCATGGTGTAGGTCCCACTGCTACAGTGAGAGGGGGAAGTTTACTAAGTGTTCTACAGTAAAGTGGATATAGCAATTTTCTTTTTCAAATGAGTTATAAGTACTGTGGGTTTTTATTTCCAAGACTTTCCATCCTGACATGACGTCCACGTTGCAACTTAGTAAGAGATAAAGTTGAGATAAAATCTGCAAGATTTTTGTTTTTTAATAAAATATTCTCAATCTATTCTATGGGTAAATTCTAAACCCTAGATTTTCTCCAACCTAGACTGCTAACTATGCAACCACGTCAAGATGTAAAACCCCCGATTCATCTGACTCAGCTGGCACGGTGAAGACATGATGTTGACTCGGCCTGCACCTCGGCTTCTCCGTCACAGGTCGGAGTTGCCTTGGATTTCTCTCCTACCTAGATGATGCACTCCCCTCTCATTGGCTATCCAATTTTGCATTGGACTAGTCCTCTCGCCTCCTTCATGTTTAGCTTTTTCAAGTCTTCTCATCAATCTTGACTAACTTTCCGTAAATTTGGAAGATAACACGTAGCCTTTTATCATTCCAAATTCAATGGGCACGCCTGAAATCTTCAGCCAATAATCTCTTGTGGGGTTGCATTGGAACTCTCTCCATGGCATTAAGTTCAGGATTTTGATTCTCGAGTGATTTCATATCCTCCTCCTTCCGGAGCCATAAAAGCCAGGTTCTAGCTTTTAATTTGGAAATGTTAGGTTCGTCTCTCGCAGGCATTTACTTACCCAGTCGGCTATTAATGCTTCGCGTTCTTCTTCTCCTAGCTCTAAAACAGTTACAAACAGTAGTTCTTTTGCACCTCTCCCATACAGATGTTGGTAGGATGATACGATCACCCGAGGATGGCCGTGGGTGATTTGGTTTAGGAGGCGTAGGTCGTGGGGGAGTCGCCTCTGGAGCTATCGTTTCGGAGTCATGTTCATTTGGACGTATGAGGTCTCCTATAATTGCTTCAAACCTTGCCAGAGTTTTTTGTGCTCTGGAGTGAATATTTTGTAGATTTTTCTCGGGAGGTCAGAAGTGATGAACTTGGAGAGAGGGAGAAGTACTAATCTGAGAACTGGAATGCTTGTTTTATTTTTTAAGCTTAATTTTCTTAAGGAAGCAAGCCTCGGAAATCGACGGCACAAAATGATGAAATATAATTGTCATGGAATTCTCCACAATGTGATCTTTAAAATATTCAAATGTTGTGGTCTAAGTAATATATTAGTGCAATTATGTTGTCTTCTCGAAAGGATAAGTAAACTATTCAGATGTTATGTCTCTAATAAATGGTTTTTCTTAATCCAACGCCGGCACGGATCCACAAAATAATCATCAGTTCATTAAAGGACCGTGTCTCTCTCCAAACACACGACAAAATTCGTTTGTTCTGTTCCGGCCCGTTCCCAATTGCAGCACCGGAATCTCCTTCGGTAGAACAAAACAAACACAAGCAGCAGTGGGAATTCAATCGGATTCGCGTAGTTCTAAAACGGCAATTATCACCGACCCTCGATTTGGATTCGCCAACTCTGATGCTATCTTCTTGTTCCATGTCGTCGCCGCTGGTAGAATTGCAGCAATCGATGACCTCCCCCAGAGCCAGACGATGGCGAAGGTGGTTTCTGGTAGTTCTGAGTCAAGCCGTGGCCACTCTTCTGGGCCAAGCTGTCGCCACTCTTCTGGGCAAATTCTACTTCGATGAGGGGGGAAACAGCAAATGGATGGCAACACTCGTCCAATCAGTCGCTTTCCCCATCCTCCTCATCCCACTCTTCCTCTTCCCCAACAAGTCCTATTCTTCCCCAACAGCCGCACCTGCCAGTGGCAGCCAGACTTCTTCCTCATCATCATCATCATCTTCCACCCTCATCTGTATTTATATTTTTCTGGGTCTACTTATTGCCGGTGACAATCTAATGTACACATATGGGCTCTGCTATCTCCCTGTATCAACATACACTCTGGTATGCGGAACCCAGTTGGTTTTTAATGTCCTCTACTCCTACTTCTTGAATTCACAGAAGCTCACCCCCTTCATCCTCAACTCCGTTTTCCTCCTCACCATCTCCACAGTCCTCGCCACACGCAGTGACGATCCCTCTGACCCCAAAGGAATTTCAAGGGGAAAGACTGTTACTGGTTTCATCTGCACCATGGCGGCCTCCGCCTTATACTCCTTGATTCTCTCCTTCATGCAGCTTACCTTCGAGAAATTTGTGAAGAAGGAGACGTTCTCGGTCGTCTTGGAGATGCAGATCCACACCTCTGCTGTGGCTACCTTCGCCTGTGTTGTGGGTCTTTTTGCTAGTGGGGAGTGGAGGACTCTGAAGGGGGAGATGGATGGGTTTGGGAAGGGAAGGTTGTCGTATGTGATGGTTTTGGTTTGGACTGCTGTAGGATGGCAGGTTTACTCTGTGGGACTAGTGGGTCTGGTTTATGTGGTTTCGTCTCTCTTCTCAAATGTTATCAGCACCTTGGCCGTGCCTCTTGCCCCTGTTTTTGCAGTCATATTTCTACACGAGAAGATAGATGTTGTAAAAGCAATGTCTGTGTTACTGGCAGTGTGGGGTTTTACTTCTTACCTTTACCAGCAGTACCTTGATGACCTTGAAACCAAGCCCCTAACAACAACTGATCATTCTGGGGAGGGCTCTGTTGCTGTTGCAGAAGAAAGTTTGTAACTTGAGTGAGCATTGATTTGATTATTTGCAGTGACAAGGATGACTAAGTTAATTTGCTTTAGAATTTTTGCTGGATTCGGTGTTGGGATACAACAAGCAAACACGATCCATAACAAAATAATACTATCCATTCACATGAGCTGATTTCTAGCCCTACAGAACCATGTACACTCTCTCTCCATGATTCCATCGTCGTCTAGAGCCTGCAAAACTGTTGATAACGTTGCCGCACAACGTCACTTCCTGCCTGCAGCCCAGTAACTTCAGTAACTTCAGTCTTGGTCGGCTGCACACCGTTACCAACACTTGACTGATAATGTGATGAATATCGCATATAAAACAGTCTTGCTTCGCTGATGAAGCCGTAAGCTTTGAAAACTCTTACGAAGACTCTAGTACAGAAACCAGGAAAAAAGATGTGGCTGTCCTTTGACAGGGTGCCTCTATAAGTGAATCTGCTTGAATACAAACGGCAATAAAGGCTTTTATCTTCTTATCACTAAAGCCCTTACCAAGTATCAGCGGACAGAAGCTTTTAACTGTCTTCCTTCTTCTGCTCAAACTCCTCCATGGCAGAGGTCCAAGAACTTCAAATTCCTGTCAAAGGTGAGTGGCGATCCGTTCTGAAATGGGTTAAGATAGATATCTAATTCCACTTCTACATTTCTATCTCAAATTAATATCTGGTGCGTTCTTCTGTTCTTACTTCAAGACGTGGAGGAGCCGTCTTCGCCCAGAGATGCAACCGTCCTCCACTCACCACCCGAAAGAGGATGGAAATGGTGGACGGTTATGGCGCTCAACATCTTTTTCCTCGTCTCCGGTCAATCCGTCGGAAACCTCCTCGGCCGGTTCTACTACGATAAAGGGGGAAACAGCATATGGATCGCCACTCTGGTCCAGTCCGCCGGCTTCCCGATCCTTCTCCTCCCAATGTTTCTCTTTCCAACCTCGACGCCTTCCCCTTCGTCAAATTCAAAATCACCTTCGATCCCCACCTTAGCCTCTATCTACATCTTCATCGGCCTTCTCATCGCCGGTGACAATACAATGTACTCTTACGGCCTCCTGTACCTCCCCGTCTCCACCTACTCGCTTCTCTGCGCGACCCAATTGGGCTTCAATGTCGTCTTCTCCTACTTCCTCAACTCACAGAAGCTCACCCATCTCATCTTAAACTCGGTCGTCCTCCTCACCTTCTCCGCGACCCTTTTAGCAGCTCACTCAGATTCTTCAGGACTCCCCGGAATTTCTCCCCAGAAGCACGCCCTCGGCATCGTGTTCACGCTTGCAGCTTCTGTGGCGTACGCCCTCCTCCTCTCCCTCACACAACTCTACTTCCAGAAAGTAATCAAGAGCGAGAGCATCGGCGAGGTCTTCAGGTTGCAATTCTACGCTGCTTTCGTCGCGTCGAGCGCCTGCGTTGTGGGTTTATTCGTGACTGGAGAATGGAGAGGTTGAAGGGGAGATGGCGGGGTTCCAGAAAAGGAAGGTCTCGTATGTGATGACACTGGTTTGGACGGCACTGGGGTGGCAGCTTTGCAGCATCGGGACGTTTGGGCTCATTTTTCAGGTCTCTTCTCTCTTCACCAATGTCATTGGAACCCTGGCGTTGCCTGTTGTTCCCATTCTTGCAGTGGTCTTCTTCAAGGATAAGATGGACGCAGTGAAGGTGATGGCTCTGTTAATGGCTCTGTGGGGTTTGCTTCCTATATTTATCAGAATTATCTGGACGACTATCGGTCTAAAAGGAAATCTAATAGAAGCTCCTAACGTGCAAGAGAACTCCACTCAGAGTTCCCAATAAACCAGAATGAAGCTTCGACAAATTTCCCATCCAGGAATATTGTAGGTAGTTGAATGAAATTCTCATACAAGAAGACTAATGGAAGTTGTTTCTGACTAACAAGAAACTCCACTAGGATTTGTTACTCTCACATACATGGCAGAATGCGAATGTCATTGATATGGTTATTTTGTGATTTGATTTGTTCTGGGACTGGTATCCGCTTATTTTTCACGTCCACTTTTCCATTTGGGACGAATCAAATGATAAAATGTATTCATAGTTATACAGGTAAATAAATGTACAGACTCATAAACAAATCGAAACTTCAACAATGTCTTTCCCTCCGCTCTGTGTTTTCATGACAGTTGAAGTTTCTAATGATGATGTCATCCGCACTCCCATCTCACTCAGCATTGAGAACACTATCCTCTTCTTATGATGTGAACTATCTTGCAAGAGGGGCTTCAAGTTCAACTCACTGACATCAACCGAACTGAACCCCGTTGTCTTCTGTAATGCGTTTTGCTTCATCATGCTTCTCACCTTCTCAACATAGTCCCACCTCCCTTCTGCAGCATAAATATTTGATAACAACACATACGGTCCCATATCTAGAGGTTCCAGCTTTATAAGTTGGTTTGCTACCATCTCCCCAAGCCCACAATCTGAATGTTCCTTACACGCAGAAAGTAAAGCTCCCCATAATGCTGGGCAAGGCTCAGTCGGAATTCTCTCTATGATGTCCTTTGAATCCTTCAGCAATCCGGCACGGCCAAGAAGATCAACCATGCACCCATAATGCTCAACCTGTGGTTCAATCTTGTAAATTCGATGCATTAGGTCAAAACACCACCAACCTTCCAACACCATCCCTGCATGGGTACAAGCGGACAAGATACATATGAAAGTTTTATCGTTTGGCCTTGGCCCCTCTTCCTCCATCTTAAAGAATGTCTCAAACGCCTCTGCAGCTTTTCCGTGTATGGCGTAGCCCATGATCATGGAATTCCATGTTACAACACTCTTCTGTGGCATCTCATCAAAGATTTCTTTCGCACAGTCCATGATGCCACATTTTGCATACATAGTCAATAAAGCAGTCGCTAGCAACACATCCAACTCTATATGTTTATTGTCTCTGATATATGAGTGAACCCGTTTACCTTTTTCAAGGTTACCCACATTAGCACAAGCAGTAAGGACACTTACAAGTGTTGCTCCATTTGGCTTTGCCTCTTTCATGTCAATCATTCTATCAAACAACTTCAAACACTCGTAGTAGTTTTTAACTCGAGCATATAGCGCAAGAATGGTGTTCCAAGATACCAAATTTCGGCTTGGCATCCGATCAAAAACTTCCCTAGCAACGTCCACCTTCTCTAACTTAGCATAACCATCAATCATAGAATTCCAAGAAACTATATCTCTAGCAGGCATAGCCACGAATAGCTCCTCGGCATTGTCCACTTGGCCAATTCTCATATATCCAGCAATCATGGCATTCCAACTCACCAAATCCCTCTCCCGCATTTCATCAAAAACCTTCCTTGCAAGAGTAACCAGCCCATTCTTCGCATAGCCGTCTACCATGGAGTTCCACGTAACCAAATCATCCTCAAACCTATCAGAAAACAATTTGCTGGCAGACTCAACCTTCCCAAACGAAAAATACATATGAATGAAAGAATTCTGCACGAACAAATGCGATTCTAAACCGAGCTTCACCGTCAACCCATGCGCCTTTTCACCTTCCTGGGTCGATTCCAGCAGAGTCGAAATCTTAGCTAACAGGGGAAAGGTGTAGTGATTCGGTCGGACACTTTTACCCGATAGTACTTGATGGTGGTAAAAGCGAAGAGCAACTTCCGGGAGGTCGAAATTGAGGAAGGCGCGAAGAATAGTGTTGGCGATGAAGGCATCGGGGCAGTCGAGGTGGGAGAAGATAGAAACGGCGCGACGAAGGCAGGAAGGGGAGTGAGCGAGGTTCTTGAGAGCCCGGCCGGCGGCGAGGGGGTGCTGGAAGAGACCGGAGAGGATGAGCTGAGAGTGAATTTGGTCGAACCGTTTGAGACTTCCATTGACGGATTCCAGGCTCCGGAGGAGAGGGTGGCTGAGCTGCAGTGTGTGCCCTTGGTCTTCGTACTCGTCATCGTCGTCTTCCCATAACCGGATTCTCTGCGGCAGCCTCGACGATTGTGGGGGCGTTGTTTGTTTTAATATGGCGCGAAGGGAAGAGGCTCTACTACTCGAACCTATTGTTGGTTTACAGAGCATTTGATCAATAATGTGCTCGTTTTAGGCTTCCTTCTCCCCATATAGCGGCACTGGGAAGAAGACCTTGGAATAAAAATATTAAATAACGGTTTGCCGTGTCGGCGATACGTGTCGCGCTTCGCCGATTTATCTCGGATTTTGGCCCACCCGATACTGCCCATTTTAATGGGCCAATTTTAGCTATTTAAGAATTAACCCATAAATCACGAGATAATTTTATATGGTGTCCAATGGGCTCCATCTTCGCAGCGTTTGTTGGTGATCTTTATGAACGAGTATTGATCGAATGATATGAGCACTGCGAAATAATACTGAGGATTTAAGGTTCAGTGGCGTCTACGTTATAGTCTATATAAAAGATAAATTCGGAGATAAAATCGGTAAAAATTTATTTTATTTTTTAAATATTATCTTCTTATACTATGGATAAACCTAAAAAAAAAATTATTTTTTTTTTTTACTTATTATCACATTAAAATGTATAAATAACTCATATATTACATCAAATATATGTAGTAGAATCAAACCCAGGTAATTAATGAGAGGGACTCGCCCAGTCTCAGTTTATAAATGAGGGTATTCATTCTCCTTAACGGCTTCTTATAGAAAACGAGATGGAGAAGCGGATCATTGTCCTGGCTTCCTTGTCTCTGTGAGAAGAGTACAATGACTTAGAAACAGTACCCTTCTGTTTTCTCCCTTTTGCTTTCAGCGGTGACATCGCATTCCGACATGAGAAGCATCCAAAAAAGAAGATTAGCAGAAGCGAACAACAACGAAGAGCGGAGCCTCCGGGAACCGCCCATTAGGTCTTGTTTCGAAAAGCCGGTCGCTATCTCTCGAATGATCTTTTGACGGATTCTGGGTTAATTTCCTTGCAGTGTTGCATCGGGTCTTCTTCTTCTTTTTCGTGCTCATTAAACCGCTGAGATTTATGCGGGGAAGCGTGACGCCATGTGTCTCGGCCCTTTTGCCCTTTCGTCCTTGTCGTCCACTTCTCGAAGGCATTCTTACAAATACCTGGACTGCAAGTAGGCTCCTCAATTAATTCCGGAAAGGACACACCGAAATGGTAAAAGACGAAGGACATTCATGCCTCTTGACTTCGCCTCTCCCTTCTTGGATACTTCCAAAGAAAGGGACCCAGAAACTGGGAACCTTTTTAATAATCGTTGAGGTTGCAGCGCATCCAGCCATGGATGTTGGTTTCACCGGGATTTCGAGCTCGAAGATGCCACGGAGCTTCGGTGATTTCGAATCCGAAATTCGGAATCCCCTGTCTTTGAACCAAATCTTTCTTTGTTGTTGAAGTAATGATCCATTGAAGGAATGACTCCATTGCTGAGCAAAGATCTTACCTGTAGCGTCTGCTGATGTCCTCTTCTGCATTAACTGAATCGTCTGGCCTTTGAATCTTCCTCGATTTTCCACTCTCGTTAGCCTGTTTTCCCGCTTCATAAAAACTGTTCTTGTCTCTCTCTCTCTTTATTAACTCATTTAATATATATGAAAAATGTTTCAAATGATGTGTGAAACTGTGTCTATCACTATACTGTGGACCTCAATGGTAAGATAGTTGTGTAATAGAAGAACTAAAAGTCTAAAAGCAGCCTAAATTTTACTATCACTTCCACAGGATAGGCGAAGCTAGGTTTACAAGAAAATGTAAATTTTCTACATAAGAGGTGAAGGAAGCTACACAATCAGTTTCTGAGATAGAACCAAATCCAAGGGAAACTCCCAAACTGGGAACCCCATTTAAACATTACATCCAATCTCATATGAGAGACATATCCCCTGAGTCGTCATATAAACTTCAGACTCATGTCCACTCCTAATTCTTGGTCCCTACCAAAACAAGTACTAGTAAAAAAATTACATAAAGGACTATGTGAGATAACTCTTTGAAATATCCTCTATGGAAATTAAAGCTTCCTTTTGGAACTCTTTCAAAACACTGAAAACTCTTCAAATATACATTTTTAAAGGACATATATCTAAACACGTCTGTTTTCCGAGCAACTATTTCATTTAAAAAGGAGCTTTTATTCCACGCCCCCTATTTTTTTCTTTACTAAGGTACATATATAAAATCATTCCTGGGGAACATTTATAATTGTGCCCAGAAAGACTTGTAAGAATAAACAACCAGCTGCGGGCGGGTCTCCACCCATATCTAAATCTCCAAGCTTAAAATCCCAGACTTGTCAATTGACTTTCCCAATCCAAATCCACCAAACAAAAGAGACTAAAATCTGGCCACATGAACAACCAACCACCCTTTTCACAGGAACGCAGAAAACAAAGAGGCAGGCATTTAAGAGGGAAGCAGGGGAGGAAGCCGTTTGGTAGGCTGAAGAAACAAACTTGCAAGCACAATAACCGACAAGTAGCAGCAGTCTTCAGCTTTCTATAGAAGAAGATTACAATGGGAGCCTTTGTCTTTCCTTTGAGTTGGTCTTTGTACAAAGAAATCCTCTCTTAATCATTCATTTAATTGTTATGTTGCTGTTGAAGAAACAAACATGCATTGACGTGTATTTGTTAACATAAGGACGGATCATGTTGTCTAAGAATGATAAAGAAGCTGGGGCTCGTGATATATGTAGGTCTGATTATCAAATAGTGGTTGGGTAAAAGGAAACGTTTGGTTGACTCCAATTATCAGTGCATGTGTGCCTTTATATTTGTTTTACTTGTGCTTGATGACAATACTATTGGGTCACATCTTAAAATCATCAAAAGAGAACGTAATTATGAAGTTTTCTGATCATTATTCTCTACACTAAACTTCTCAATATCCAAAATTGTGGATGTACATCCTTCATCTATATAATCATGTCTTTTATTTATTTATTTATTTTCATAAAAATACCATGCTAGTTTTAAAACATGAAATCTAAGGGTAAGGGTTTGCTACATATGTAAAAAATTTAGGCCACAATCACTTGGATGAACATATTCAATTACTTGAGATTTTATTATATATTTTGTGGGTTTTACGAGTTGTCGTTGATTTTTATGGTTTTTTTACTCATTTACAGACTCTTTTATTTGTTTGTGGTAAAATATTAAGATAAATATTTTGCTCATCCATGAAAATTACCCTTGTAACAAACTATATTACTTTTTTTGGGTACGTATTCAATATTTAAAGCTATGACATAAGAGCTAGTATGAAAAGCAGAACACCAAATTAGTAACTAAAAGAGAAGAGACGAAGCCTTTCCCAAACCTAACTCCTCCCATGAAGAACTGCAGAGTCATGATCAGTTGGTCAGGTCTAAAAGGAAAAAATGAAGTCCAATACTCAAGTACAAAAGAAAAGAGCTATCAAACTAATCCCAGCACATAGAAGGGGCGATCAGTGACAAATAGATTAAGGAATTAAGGCTATACACTTGTAAAGCATAGACCACAATAACCTGAAAAAGGTGGATTCATTCACCCAAAATTATTTATTTAATTATGCAGTGAGGAGTATAAATAAAGCATAAAAGAGTAGGAGCGTGTCCACTAAGCAAATAAAAAAAAGAAAAAAAGAAAGAAGAAAGAAGAGAAAAGAAAGCAAAGGCTCTATGATATTTGTTTTGCGAAACAAAAGTGGAATTCAACAACGTTTAGGGATGTGATTGGTGTTTAGTTCTTTCCCCTTCTTAGTGCAGTTGTTCCCTTGGAAGATACGATTCCAATTGGGGCTAGTTATGCTTGAGCATCATCACTAGTTTTGTTAGAGAATAAATTAAAGTGGCTCCAATACCGTTTTAGTGGTAGATCTACGTTATCTAGCTTCATTTTATATTCCAAGTTGTTAATGCTTTAGTATTTTTGTAGGACACTTGTAGGGCAGGTGCCTTCATTTCAAGTTAGACATCAAATTTGAGGGGACCATGTGTTTCAATACCAAGAAAAGGGATATGTCCGGTATGGTAGGACCATTAATGTTGGAAAAATATCTAAAAAGATCACTTAGAGCGAATTCTTTTGCAGTGTTTTAAGAACTGAACTAACCATCAAATTAGAGGTATTAGGCCTTGTTAATCTTCGACCTGGTTGAACTAGGCTCAGTCGTCGTTCCATTTTTATAACACTGATTTTTAAGTGGACAACGTTTTGCGATTGTCAATATTAATAAGAAAATGAGTTTCCAATTACATCATTAGTA
Organism: Aristolochia contorta; assembly: GCA_022405105.1. Lineage (NCBI taxonomy): Eukaryota > Viridiplantae > Streptophyta > Magnoliopsida > Piperales > Aristolochiaceae > Aristolochia > Aristolochia contorta. Next base: position 11,784,411 of record CM039665.1, on the reverse strand, counting down.
ATGTTTTAAAAACCTAACCGTGATGGAACTGGTTGAACATCCGATTCAGTTTGAACTAGCGGTTGAATCGGGTCTGAGTTGTAAGTCATTAAAAAAATTCATAACATAACTCCTATTACCTATAAGCCTATTACCTATATTCAAAAAATAATTTTAAAGATATAAAACCATTTAAAATTTTAAAATCATAAAAAAATTATTTTTTAACTTTAAAATCAAACATAATTAAATTATAGAAATAAAATACCCTTCCAAAATACAAAATTATTCTAAAAAATTTATTTTCTTGAGAATCTAACTAAATATGTTTCCACATCTTCACCTATATTAACAATCTTTTTATCCTTCTTTTCATCCATAATAGCCGCAAATGTAAAAATAATCAATTTGGTTTCATGATTAGAGCTTTATTTTAACTGGTTTGGGTCAACAGAAACTAGACCGCTTCAACCGGTTTCGTGGTGAAGTTCACCGGTTCACAGGTCGAACCAGTAAAACCGGCCGGGTCACCGGTTTTCAACCTCTTGCCAATTTGAGAGCAAACCGAACCGCAAGAAATACCGGTTCCGGTTGAACCCGATCGAACCGGCCGGGTCGTTCTGGTTTTTAAACATCAATAGTAACTATGAAAGAGATAAACATATAAGAAATAGAATTATTATTTATTTGTTCATGATTTGCTTCTTTTATTAAGCTTGTTTTTGTACTAATTCATTATTGGTTTGTTTGCATTATGATCACAAAAATGTGATTAATTTGTCACATCCTTTTAATTTCCTATACAAACCAACCCCAATATTATACCACAAAAAAAAACCGAATACAATGAGATTCCTATACACTTGACCTAAATCTTATAACTTATATAATTCATGGGAACCACTCCAAAGTTAAAAAGCTAATATTATGGTTAAGTATTTTGTGGCAGCCTAAACATAAAATTAAATAATTATACCAAGTAAATCTATAAAATTTAATAATCTCGTTAGCTTCTAAAAGTGAGAAGCACACATCATATAATTGATTACGAACTTTTTAGTTTTAGTTTCGTTTCACCAACTTTACATATATGTGACAGGTGACTACTATAACTTTAAAAAAATAAATGCATCACACTCGGTGTAACCTTACATGGATCCAGTTCCGTACGTATTCAATTAGTTTTCCCCATGAGTTAAATATGAAACTCGATTGGATCCTTCTTAGTCAGACCCAAACCTAAAATTCCTCTAATGTTGTTTTTACTCTTTAATGTAAATTTGAATAATATATTATTTACGACGATTAATTAGTTTTAACATAGCTAGAATCCTAAAAGAATTTAACATTTTAACTCTATAATTTTTTTCATAAATATGAATGAACTAAGAATAATGTCATGCTAAAATTTTCTTTGAAATTTAAGTTTCATGCATTTTAAAATTTTATGTCTTTTCAAAGAAACACAACAGCCTGGTGACACTACAAAATATTTTATGAAAGAAAATTTTGATAAAATTTCTCTAACTTAAAATAAAATCTAGGTGGAAATAATTGTTTGTGGGGTCCATTTATTATCCCATGGAAGAAAGGCCATTTTTTCTCAATTTTTCCCCCACCCCATTATAGAAGTCACTTTTTCCTTCAAAGAAGTTGATATGGTAGCTGACCCCTCAGCATCAGAGGAGCAAACATGGAGCTACCTACCAAGCCACCTCACAAATGCCTAGTTAAGAGCCATAGGGGTCTAAACTTGAAAAGTAACAATCTTTGTCCTAACTTAGAAAATGCTTTCCTTCCATCGTCTAGCTACCCTTGGACAAATGCCACATCAAGGGACCATGCCCTAGATTAGAGGGATAGGGTCATGGTATCTTAAGCGGGGAAGAAAAGAAAAGAAAAACCTGCATCTTTGCACTTTAATTACATGTAGGACTCAAAGTCACTTCTAGACAATGATAAACCTTGCAATTTATGTCCTTTGCATGGGGTCAGGATTTGTAAAATGGCTTGTGTGGTCAATTAGGTCAGGCTCACACTTCAGTTTTTGCTTTCATATTTTATTCAAAATATTTATATTAACAAGTATATCCTTTTTTTTCAGGCATTCACACACTTTTTAAAATAAAAAATGTACTTTGGTTACTCTCTATGTAGGCTAAAGCTCAACTTAGTTTTGAATATAAACATGTGTTAATGGGTATTTAGTGAATTTTATCCTGGTATTACTAGGCTTTAAGGCATTTTGTTATGATACATCTTTTCTATTATTCTAAAGAAGAACTTCATTTGATCTCTTGTTTTAAATTGATACGGATCTGGTATTGAGAAATCGCCCTTATCTTGAAAAAAAGGAAATAATCAACAAGATGTTGGATACATTAGTCCTCTTTAGCCCTAACAAATTGTGAAAGGGGTCAACATAATCTGGCCACCGAAATATAATCATTAATTATATAGAAATGCAAGTGTCAATTTTACCTTTATTTGTGCAAGACCCACTATGGTCCCGCTCATTTTGTTGTTATTCATATTTAGCTAAAATAAACCCCCAATTAATTATTCAATTCAACCCTATCTTTCACCCAATTAGCCGTTCAATAATGTTGTTGTTATCTTAATTGGTCACATTGACCTTTAATTATCCCAGAGATTAATTAATACTAAAAACATAACATATTCAACTCTTTAAAAAAAAAAATCATGATTGGGTTCCTTCAATTCCTAACAAAATCCCCTAATTTTAAATATAAAAGAAGTCTCTGAATCCGAAACGTTTAGTTTAATGAAGGGATTAAGTATGTCAAAATAAATATAATAATTTTGGTTGTCGACTTAGTAATCTCGCCAAAGTTTTGAAGTTTATTGTTTTTTTGTGATGGCCTCGAATCTGAGTCTCCTTGTTTTAAAGGCTGCTGCTATAAAACCCCTTTATGATAGACACAATACTATTAGCGATCTTATATTATTTAGTGTATTTCAAAAGTAAATACAAGTTACGGTCAAAATACTTAAGCTATTAATATTAATTATTGATTCGGAGTCTTGTAGGAGTGGGTGCCTTACACGTAGCATATTGAAACAATAAGAATCCATTGCACCCTTGTAGTCACGAAGAAGTAATGTTCAAGTTTATATCAACTAGCTGCACCATATGTAATTGTGTAGGGGACTTGCACTCTTAATTATATGTATACACAGAGAAGTTTATCTCAAATGCTCTCAAATGCAGCCATGGCTAGCTGTACCAGACTTTTCTTCCTGAACAAAAAATTATTTTACTCAAAAATAATTATTTAGTATATTATATTATAAAAAATATATATATTAAAATTTTATTATAGTAATATTATAAAATAAAAAAAATTATCTCTAAAATAAAAATACATCAATATAATATATATAAAATGAGGAAAACTGCTTTATCAACCAAACTAGTCTTCTTAAGTAAAAAAGTGTTCTTTTTTTCTGAAGTGTAGGATAAAATATAAAAAAATAATTATCATGCATTTAACCCTGAGGATAAATAGACAGATCGATCTCCTAAATACTTAATTCAGTAATGAATTTTTTTCAGTCATTCAAATAGCTCCTCATTTTTATGAAAAAAATGAGAAATGGGATAAAAGAATTTTATATAGTTGCAGTCCTTTTTAAAAGGTTTATAAATATACTTATAAGATGTATAGGTAGTTTATAGGGTATTTGAGTAATGTATTTATGAATGTATATTTATTTTGGGGTTAGTTTTTGAAGTGGAAGAGTGGAATGACGGAAAGGGGCTACTGTTTTGACCTGCGGGCTGGAGCAACTCCGTTTAATAAATTTCTTTGAAAATATAAATGAAAGGCCGGAAGGAGAGCCACAGACCAGAAGAGCCACCAGAGGAAGCCTCTTTTTCTTCTCTGTGCGAACAAACAACAAACACCGTCTCTGCGTCTACCACGCGGCGGGAGAAATAGCAGTCTCCGCTCCCTCCGCTTCCGCGTATCGCGGCCGCTCCGTTCGTCCCTCTCGGGGTTTGCCGCTGGGATCCCCTTTAAGGGTCTGGGAATCTGAGTATTTGGGCCTTTGTGGACATCTTCGGGGGAGGGTTTGTTTTTTTTTTTTTTTTTGGTCAGGTGGGAGGGAATTCTGGGGGTGGCCGGCGCCGGAGGAGATGGCGGAGTGTGTGGGAGTTTGGGGAGGTAAATGAGGTGCAAGCGCCACCCGTACGAGGCAGGGTGGGCGTCTGCGCGACGTGTCTGCGGGAGAGGCTGGTCGCGCTGGTGGCCGCGCAGGAGAGGAAGCGGCGGAGGAGTCGCCGCCGGAGGAACGGCGGAGGTCGGAAAACGGGTACCCGCCGCCGCTCGTGTTTCCCAGGTCGGTTTCCCCGTACGTGTCGCGGCGATCGGCGGCGGGAGGAGAGGACGACGCCTGGTGGCAACAACACCACCGGCCGCGGTTCTACGCCACGCCCCAGGCGGGCCGAGCTTTCGCGGCGGTAAAACGGCCGCTTTTCGCTGATTTCGGCGATTTTCAGATCCAGATCCGACGACAGGGACGCGGATCCGAGGGTCTCGGACGCTTCTTCGAAGACTTCCTCGTCCCCTTCCTGGATCTCGAACTTTCTCCCCGGTCGGAGGAAGAAGAAATCCCGCCTCTTTTCGCTGGACGAGGAGGGCTCCGGCACGGGCGGCGGCTGTCGGAGGGCGTGCCGGATGAGGAACAGAGGCATGTCGCCGGTGTCCAAGGGGAGGGACGACGGCGGCTCCGAATCGCCGGCCGGCAGCGGTTACTCGTCGGAATCCCCGATCGGGTACAGGAAACAGACGCCGGGACCTCCGCGCCGACGGGCCGCGCCGCCCCACGTATCGGGATTCGCGTTCTGCCTGAGTCCTCTCGTCCGAGCCAGCCCCAACGCCGCGAGCAGAGTCGACGCTGGGTTCTCCGGCGAGATCCGGAGCGCGAACCGGTTCCACCTCTCGACGGCCGCTTCCCTCGGCGCGAATCGGTCGAGAAAGCTCGCGGATTTCGGAAGGTACCCTTGATTTCGCGAACGGCGCCTCTGTTTTTGTCTCTTTTTTTTTTCTTCTCCTTTATTGTTTTTACCCCTGACCGCTTCACTCCTCTTTCTCCGCTTCTGGTTTTTCCGATCGAGTCCCGTCTCTGTTTTACATGAATGCAAAATTCTCTCTTTCTCTCTCTTTCTCTCTCTCACTCTCTCTGTATAGAAGATAACAATCGAGAACGGGCGAATTAAATGAAAATTTGATCAAATCGATGCGTTCCGGAGTTACTTTTGCCAAATATACTGTATTTCATCGTTTTCAGTACTGTTTTATCACTTTCTCGCTATAAATAATTGGAGGCGAAGCTGCAGAGTTGCAGAGCTCTGTCAACGTGTCGTCCCATTACGAATCACTGCAGAAAACATTGAATTGTCGGGTTCGTAAGCATACAATGGTCCCTGAGCAGCTGCGATTTTCAAGGTTCAACTGCCGTTTACTGGTCATCTCCATAGTGGTTTTTCCTTTTCTCCATGTGTGGTGTGGGTCACCGACGAGCAAGAGACTTTGGGGTTCTGGTAAGTGGGAAGTACTGTAAATTTCCACTCCCAGGTCCCCCCCAGTTTCCAATTTAATTGGTGTGATTGATTTTTCGAGAAGATGTGGTTGGTTTGCGTGCGGATCTTCCATGGCGGAAAGACTCCCATCTGAAACTGCCCCGGTCACTGCCGAGACTTGCTTGTTAATTGAACAAACGCTGTTTGTTATCGACGAAGACGTCGACGGAGAAACGCTTCATTCTCCTGATATACGAAGCTTTAATTGAACAAATTCTAGCCGGAATTTGGTCGAGGTCGACGGGTTTTATTTACCACCGATCGTGAACTATAATTAGTTCAGAAAAACAAAGCCAGGCCTGTGATTCGAGCAGGGTTTTTCCTCGAAACGTAATCTAGAAGAAAGCTGCCAAATCACGACGAGTAGCGTCTGTCGCGAAAAGTATTGGGGGGACGATTTCGCCGAGGATTTTTCTCGTCCCCGAGACATTTCTCCCTGGTTCGTAACGCCGCGTCGTATACGAAAACGAAGCCCCTCCCTTCCTGAAAAGTAAACGCCGACTGCAAACTACGAAGTCATAATACTACTTCCCTCATTGACTCGGTGTGTCTGCGATAAATGTATCCAATCAGGCGTCTGTAATCTCCTTCTGTGTCTTCCCATTTTCCTTCTCCTTGATCCGCCGAATACATCCAAAGATCGATCATTTCCGGTTCCTTCATTTACAATTTACTTCGCTTTCTTTGAATAATCTTTTTCGGTAGTGTGAGTCGATCCCGAAGAGCCGAGCAGAAAAAGCGAAAAGGGAGCTTTCTGCTTTCTGCTCACAGCGACCCAGTCAACTTCAGAAAGAGTGAATCCCAACGCGATGAAAGCGCCGAAGCCTTAGTCCGTCGTCGTCGTCGTCGTCGAAGAGAACTTTCTGCTTTCTTCTTCACCATCTAATATTTTGTGCAACGAACACGTAAGTAAGAACTTAGCGAAAACTGATATTGTAAATGAAATGAAGGGGTCTTACCCCGGGAAGAAAAAACATACCAATATGAGAAAGAAAGGGTAAATAAATCGTTGGGAACTTGGAAGGACACGGGGTGGGGTCCGTTTAATTAAAAACGAGGCATGACCCGTGAGAGGAGAATGAAGGACACACCTACCTCACTACAACTTCATTCCTGGTTAAGAAATTATGTTTGTGGGGTCTCACTTTTTAGCTTATTAAATATAGAATTAAAATAAAAGAAAATGAAAATATATTTCTCCTTTTTTTTATTTTTACTTTTTCATTTTAAATAGAATGGTTATATAGCTTTTTTACTTCCAAGACTTTACGTCCTGATGTGATAAACTCTGAAATAAAATCTGCATATTTTTTTAATAAAATATTATCTATCTATTATTTTATAAGTAAATCTTAAACCCTAGATTTTATTTTACCTTGACGGCCAACTATGCAGCTACGTCGCCCATGTAAAACCTAACTAAAATTAGAAAATACTGATATCATTTTTCTTTTGAGTAATGATCACGCACCTAGCAGACTTACCTATCCGACGTAAATGTTAATCTAAGCCCTTAAAAATATTTTTTATTATAAAATTCTATTTTTTAGAAGATAAACGCTAGGCATTAATGGTTTAGATTAACAATTGTGTGGGATAGGTGTGTAGGCTAAGTTCAACTAGCATTATCGATCATAAACAAGATAAATTTTAATAATTAAAAGTTTAAACCACGGTGATTTATAGATACGACATAAATGGGTGGGTTAGGTAAAATTCCCGGCCATCCATTCGATTTTGTTTCTCTTTATTAAATCTTCGTTGATGTTGGTTCTTGTTTTTTTTTTCTCTATAATATCTTTTGAACTGCAATTAGAGTCGTGAGGAAGTAGTGATTAAGCTACTATTAAGAATATTAACGTCGTGGGTCCAGCTCAATGAGAAAGAAAAGAAGAGAATCCGATGAGTTAATAGAATGAAAACAAGTCGAAATGGAAAGAGACCCACCTTCTATGGAATGTCCATTTCATGCTTTGAGTTTGATTTGCATCTCGTTTTTCACTAAGCGGTGGTTTTTGTCGTGACTGGACCAATGAAATTACCAAGGAACTGGTTAGTTAACAAGTCTTTTTGCAATGAAAAGACCACTATGGTATCAGGACTCGGACTCAAAGCTCGACTCAGGCTTCTTGGGTTGGGTCAACCCTGTGACTCACTCCTAGTCGAAAGGAACTAGGTGTTTAGGGTGAGTGAAGTTATTCAAAAGAGTAATGCTAGCTGCACTAGACAGACATACAAGTCAATCGAAAAACTTAAAATAATACAATTTTTTTTATATTATAAAATCTAAAATTCTAAATAATAAACCCTAGGCAATTGTGTTTGGGATTGACCGGTAAGTAAGATAGGTACCGTGCATAGGTGCAACTGGCATTTTCCTATTCAAAATGGTGGTTACGAGGTTATTTATTCCAACCGTTTGTCTTGGCTACGTCCTTTGGAGTTGGAGGGAGGGGTGTCACCCTATTCTCTAGGATGATGACAATCACATATAAAAAGCCATGTCCAAGGTTTTGGGTTGACATTTGCCAAACCTTCTCTGAAAGGATGGATGAAAAGAATAGTAAGGGTTTAAGCCCCACCTAGTCCCCTTATTTCTCTAGGGCACAAAGAGCAAAAGAGGAACCAAAGGCCCCTTTTACATTCTTGTTGGAGAGAGACCGGGAGAGAGACCGGGAGAGAGGACCTGGGAGATAGATTCTAGAGAGAGATTCTAGAGAGAGATTCTAGAGAGAGATTCTAGAGAGAGATTCTAGAGAGAGATTCTAGAGAGAGTTTATAGAGAGAGATTATAGAGAGAGATTAGAGAGAGATTATAGAGAGAGATTATAGAGAGATTATAGAGAGAGATTATAGAGAGAGATTATAGAGAGAGATTATAGAGAGAGATTATAGAGAGAGATTATATATAGAGAGAAAGAGAGAGAAAGATGGAGAGATAGAATGAGATATATATATGTATAGATATATAGAGAGAGTCCTAATTCCTCTTTTTTTTCTTTTTAATACTAACTTCATTTTCACGGTGGTCGTGTGATCGTGTCAATTGATGGGCAGAGGACAAGGACAGAGATGGAGACAGGACTGTATCATATAAAGTTAGGGCAATTTTTTGATTTTCAATCAGTCACGGGGTCTATTTGTATGCCAAGGCTAGGTTTTTCAAAACCTGCCTTGGGGTGGTACCTAGCTCCATCTTTTCAATTTTATGTGAGGTGTTTGATGACTATAGGAGTCAATTTTACCCCATTACTCAGCGAATGGATGTAAAAGAAATGTTATTATCATCTATGTGAAGGGTTATTGCTTTACTTACCATATCGTCCAAATTATCAAATTACATATACGAGTAGCTTAGTAATTTTTTAATCCCTCATATAAAGTCCATGCTTTTAATATTTTACTGGACATAAAAGTAGAGTTGTAGAAGGGTTTGATTTAATCAGGTTTAATTAGGTTCAACCAAAACATATCATACTCTGTATTAATTTTTTTTTTTTTTGTAATCAAAGCCTTCCATAGAATCAGCCGGTTTAATAGTTATGTTATACATACTTTCTGCAGACCTTTAAATTATTTATTAGTTACTTTATTACTTCCTACTTAGTACAAGCCTACAAGGTGTGACTTAAATCTTTTAGTCTTAAATGAATATTTACATATATTTATTAGAAGTTTTAAATAGATGGAGTTGGAGAGATGTATAATGTATTTAACCGTCTAAGTTTTTTCTTCCATTAAAATTTCAAATTTGAGGAATTCAAAAAATCGAACTTTTTGGCGGTAACAGAGATTGGCCGAAGCGAAGTGCCAGCGACCGCTTTGGACGATGGATGATAATTTGTGGCAGTTCGAAAGTAAAATGATTTTCGTCTGAAGCTTTAAATTAGGAGGGAGGACGATAATTCGCTGCAGTTCGAAAGTAAAAGCCCCAGGTACTATCCAGAACTGGATTACTGATCGTTTCTCTTTCTCTTGCTGTTTTGATTGAGTGCAATTAGCCTTGGCCCTTTACGTTTCATAATGTAGAATTGCGTGGATTTGTGTTTCTTTTGTGCAGGACGATCCAGGTTTATTTGTTCGGTTCTTTTTATTGTTTTGTCCATTTATTGCTCAACGGTTTTTACCGTCTCGGGTTGAAACTTTAATTCAGAGACGAGTCCGACGGTGTGGTGGCGTTTGGCTGCGTTATGAAATTGTTCATATTTTTCTCTGTTTGATCCCAGTCTTTAATGGTTTTCAATGGAGTGGTCCTGCTTGCTTGGCGTATTTTTAACTGATATATTCAATCTCTCGTTACGGAAACGCTGACAGGTCTTAAGACTCGGTAAGGGCAATGGAATTATTAGTTTGAGTTTTTTTGCTGCCTCTCTGCCAGTATTTTAAGAGTGATTGCAGAAGTCAAAGCTAAGGAAATGAGAAAATGAGAATTTTAATGTTTCGTACAAATGTATTACACTAAATTTGCTGGTATTCCAGAAATGATTAGAAAGTATAATATGATCGACTCTCGTTGATGACTCTTCTCCGAAGAAAGACTTTCATAATTCACAAATTTCTATGCAGGCTTTTTTTTTTAATTTTTTAAATCAGAGCATTTCAGTTAGCACATAGCTATCTTTTAGTGTGAAAAAGGATTTATTAGACTGCAAACTGGTCATATTTCTCTGAAGCTCAAATTTATTACCGTTTAAAGCTGTTGCTACTCTCGTTGAATATGCGTCAGTTATTGTTTTCCTGGTCATCGTTTTCTGCTAACAATCACATTCATGTTCAGTAATTTCATGTATCATTTTTGGAGGAGGTCACACTGCTGAAGGTTAATTTGAAGTATTCCACTTAAAATTTATGCCTATATCTGTGGGCAACCGCAACTGATATATTATTCTGCTGAAACTAAATTGTTGCAGGACGTTTTGCTGCTGATATGTAGGTCACTATTTTCTTACACTTTTTACTCGTTCTATATCTCAGAAGATAGGTCCTGCATGAGTCACTTTCTTCTTTATTTCCGTTGAACTTTGCTTGAACCAGATGAATTGTGAGTCCAGAAAGCCACGTATTTTCTCCTGTGTCTTGTAAAAGGCAATCGCACAGAATTATCTCCATGTAAAACACTGTAGCTCATATTTTTCACATATGATATTATACCTTGTGTTATCTAGACAATTTCTAGTTTGTTTGAGCTTTTTTTTTCAAAGAAAGATTACAAAAAATTTTTTAAACAAGAACGAATAATATCTATGGAAATCAGATACTTCCAATGCTGGCCATCAAATTTATCTGTTCAAAATTCTGTTGCATATAAGTTCTGGCAAAGCATTTTCTTAAGTTCTTGTCATTGCTGAGAAGTAAACCTGTCGTACTTAATTTTTATAGGGTCCACTTTAGATGCAATGCTTTATGCTTGTAGTTGACATTAAAATCAGGGTAGAGTGGTAATTTTGGTTGTCTATGAAGTCTATATATCCGACTTAGATATATCTTGGATTATGATCTTTCTAGATGATTCGACGTCGGTGTCTCATCTTATCAGTTTTTTCGCAAAAATCTAGAAGATTTGATTCTTTTCTATGAAACTGTCTTATTTCTTTAGATGATTCAGGTGAAATATTACTACGCTATGTTTATTTACAAGTGAACTGGTCAATTTTTTGCAGTTTAAAGACGTTCAGTAAGGTCTAGAAACTGAAGCTCCCTAGTTTCAACCATGAGATGTAGGAAATAGATGGTCGTCTCAAGGCACCCCTTGTCGATCATTTCTTTTTGCAATACCCACAATGAGAGAGAAGTTTCATGTTGGATGTCACATCACATGGAGTGGTTTCCAGTTCTTGGTTTCATCTGCTGGATTCATTTTCAAACGAAGAAAAAATCATAGCTCACTCATATTGTGCCCATATTGATCTTTCTTAATAACTTACTGTTTTTGCAGTATTTAGTATGAGTGGCTTCCTGGTGGGATGAAGTGTGTGGACAGTTTACATGTGAAACCATGAGTTTTTATTCTTTGACTGCTTTTGAAGTCATTATCAACTTGACCTTCTGCTGCTGTTGAATACAACCTAATGTTTTTTATTGATCGTTATAGTGGCTTCATCTTTTGTTGGGTTGCTGAGTAGCACCACATGCTTCCAGGATCATTGGTGTATCTCCTCAATCTTCTCTGTCAAATGACTCTGATACGTGGGACTTGTCATTTTGATGTTTAAATTTGGAAAGCGATATAGAAAGGAATCACAATGTCTGACAGACTCATCACCAAACTATTTAATGATCTCTCTGGCCCAAATTTAATTTCTTACAAGTGACATCCTAATGATGTAACTTTCTTTTTATTAATGTGCCTTGCTGTTGTGGTAAGACCTCAGACTCTCACAAAGCGATGGTCTTGGATGGAGGTTATAAACTTCTTCTGAGGAGTTTGATGGATTACTTTTATTGTGGGCACCATCAGTGATACACAATTTATAACACCTTCCCTGTTTGTTTTTTAGATATTTAGCAATCTCAAGTTTTTCATAGCATGTTTGCTCTTTTGTGTATTTTCATATGTTTACCCAAATCACCACTGTTTTTCTTCCAAATAGGTTTCTTTTGCTAATGGCGGACAAAAGATAATGCTTTGTTCCGGTGGGTAGTTGAGCTATTGGCAGCAACCGTTTATGGAAATATAAAAGCTGACTCATGAATTCTGGGTGGACTGATGATAGTATGTGCTCATGAGAAATGTGTTTTAAGAATGTTTTATCTCACCAATGATTAATTTTTTTTTTTCATTTATCACCTGTCATGTGCTGACCAGTAAACAGTGTTTCCAGGAATAAAGGAATCACTTTAGGCTCTTAATAATATTGATAAGATTGGCTATGTAGCATCTTAGTGAGTTTGTTTTGGAATGGATAGAACTCTGAAGTGGATAAATGGTCTTTGCAGAGAAATGTTGTTGTCATTGAGGGTGTTATATTTGGAAGCAAAGAATGATTTTTTTTTTCCTATGCTGATTACCTTAAATGGTTTATATAATGGCAACTTAGGGTTTGGGATGCATCTGGTTCTGAACAAAAAGTGATACTTTCTTGACTATTTTGTATATATGTTCCCATTTTGGAGGTACAAATATGATATATAATTTTTATTAAATTTTTTTTTTCTAATTTGATATAATTAAGGGAAGTGGATTATCGTTGCTTAGGATTCTAGGCAGTTTGGAGAGAGAGAGATATATATATATATATATATATATATATATATATAGATAGATAGATATATATATAGAATACAATTCTAAAAACATTTTATGAGATTCAACTGTATAAACCAAAATTATCTTCAAAAATTAACTTCAAACAATAATTTTTAATTGATGGAAGAGTATTATCTAAGGATTTTTCGGTGAAAGAAATGTTTTTTGTGTGCATGTATACCGGTTTATTCTAAATGCTACGGGGCAATCATGCATGAAAAAGCCAAGGGAGCTTCTCTTCTCTAAAGCAGCCAAGGAAGCAATGCCAAGGCTTCACATTATCAACCAAAAGACTGGTGCGAAAGTTCAAAATTTAGGCAAAAACAAAGCAAATCGCCACAATCCAGACAATGGTGGGCAGCCTTGCTCTTTCCCCAATTCCAAGTACAGTGTCTCTCGCCTTGAATTCCTCCCACTCATGGCTAATTCAGACCCACCAGCAGACAGGCCAGAGCTGGTGCGAAGTGCAGCATCTGTAGAGGACAACAGCAAGGCCACGTTTTGCCGAAGATAAAAACAAGAGAGAAAACAGATAAGTTGATGATTGTGCTACAGAAATCTCTCTCTTTTCCTCATTTCTGTTCGCAGTTTTGCTATCTTCGAAGGATCGTGGCCCAAATGTCTCCGGACGGAGAACAGGCCATTTGAATTGGGGGCAGTGCATGAATGGGGAGGGGGAAGTGGGAGTGGTACTTGGGTCAAAATTGGGAGGGGCACCCAGCGCCACTCACCGGCCATTATTGCGGCAGAAGGTGGGTTTTGAAGGGGTAGGCATGCATCTGCGTCCCTCTCCTGTTCTTGGATGCATTCTCATTCAAATTGCTTTTCAAAGTTGACTTGATGATACCATTAGAGTGTGATGGAGACACCACTTTCATCCTCAGCAAGGAAAATGATCTCTGGTGGGGGGAGTTTGGACTGTTTCCATAGTTGGTTTTGTTTTTCTATTGGGAGCAAGATGCTAAGAGAATCAGATTCTTTAGGTTATCTTTGGAGCATTTGAATTGAGAAAAAAGGAGGATTTTGGTGAATTTTATGGGTATTTGAAATTTGTTGTTTAATTAGGAACTAAATATGTGATATTCACTTTTACTCTACTTTATAGTCTTGTTTTTTTATAGGTTTTCTCTCATGGGTTACCAAACTTTCTGTATTTACGTCTAAAAAATAATAATATTTGTGCAATGTAGATAGCTAAAACCATGTACTTTTGATTGCCCAGACCGATGTAACATGGAAAGTTACATTCTTCCCCATCATTGGTCCAAGGGGATGGATGCTCTTATTTTGTACAAAAAATAAATGAAAAACTACTACAATTCTTTGTAGACAAACAAATTGATATTAGAGTTCAAGACGTAATGTTTCATTGTTGAGTAACTGTTCTGCAAAAATTTAACTCCATTGAAGTGAAGGATGTAGATGATTAAGTAGTGATTTTAATTTGATAATCAACCGCTAAAATAACTAACCCAAAACTATAAAACAAAATTAGCTTTAGAACATTCGAAATATTTTAAGCACGGTTCAGGGTTGGGCGTCCATGTCACATTGCATTCACGACCCAAAAGCCCATCTGTAGATGGGTTCTTATTCACTTCCAATGAGAAGCTCCTTAACTGACGGGGCGGCTTACTTGCTCTATTCAAAGCCCAATTATCAAAATGGGTCTGAAATATATTATTGCTTATAGATAACGCGCTATTTCCTGGATTCAGCCTATGCAGCCTGATCAGAATTTCTGTTCTTGACCACGAGTCAAAGTCTCCGCGGAAAAATGGTGGTGAGATCGCCAGTTTCATGCGGCAGTGGCGGACAGAAAAGCGGAAAAGGCATCCGGTGATTCCCTTCTTCGTCACCTCACTCTCTTTCCACATTCTTCACTGGATCTGTAGGGGCGGACTGATTGGTCTCTGTAGAAAAAATGTCGAATTTCTCCTCTCAACTGAGACTCTCTTCTTCTCTCATCAAGCGCTTCAAGCTCAGATTTGCCGCTGCGACAGAGACGGTTGAGAGGCGGAGAGCCTTCACCACGACGGAAGGCTCTCGCCCCACCATCGTCCACAAACGCAGCGTTGATATTCTTCATGATCCGTGGTTTAATAAGGTAATCTTTCTCGAGCTTTGCGTTTTTAAGTGTTTTGGTCCTGGGGTGTGAAGGCCTTTTAGTGAGATCTGATTTTAGTTTAAATCTGGGGCGTTTTGTATATGTGAGAGGAACCTTGTAGGACCGAAATCCATTCCTTTCTGGAATGTATGAGTTGCTTTTGTTACGTAGTTTGGAGTAAATTTGAGTTTAACCTTGGTAGAAAAAAATATAAAAGATACTACTACTAGCAGTTTTGATTGGTAAGGCGTGGATGATCAAAGGCGTGAAGGATTATATGTGTAACAGGACCTTAATAAAAGTTGAGAAGAAATTACATAGTGATGGATTCCCAAAATTAAGGAAATTTTAGTGTTAGATAAGCTATGAAGGATGATGATTAAGCCGTGATGTTTCACTTTAATTAGACAAGAACCTCTTAGTGTGAATAGTTTTGGAATATGACCTCTCAAATGATCTTCTCGATATACAATGAATGTTATATTTTTGTTCTATAGGCAGGAAGATACACCTGCATAAAGAGGCCTGTTATCTGCTAATAAAGTCTTTCCACTTGTACACTGTTACTGGAAAACTTCCCTGTGAGTCACTGGGATATCTATACTAAGAAATAGTGGAAAGATGTATAGATCAATGGTTTCATTTTCTTTGGAATCAGGGAACTGCATTCTCCATGACGGAACGTGACCGCCTTGATCTTCGTGGCCTTCTTCCTCCCAATGTCATGTCAGAAGAGCAACAAATTCAACGGTTCAGTAAGTGGTCCCTTTTTTAATATAAATTGGCGAAACTAAGCAGGAAAGCTGCCTCAATTCATCCAAAAGATTTTCCAATTTGGAGTAAAGAGTATTTGGTCTACTAATTAGAACATAAATATAACATTCTGATCTACTGCATTGAGTAATATCTATTCTCCTAGTAGAGAAACATGTTCTGATGTGTAGTAAAATAGGAAATAACTTCAACCGCGTAAGTTGTCATTATATAATAAGCAGAAATTAAACTTAGTTTCTGCTTCATCTTTTTTATTTTTCTATTGGTCTTTTTCTTGTATGATTCATGCCATACTTTGAAAGGAAATTTGTTTTTTTTTTTACTAAAGAAAGAAATCATATGCTAGGGCTAGTTGCAATAATTATTATTTTTTTAAGTGATTGATTCTATTACCTGTGGGATTAATACAATGGCTACAATAGCCTAATTTTTTGTACTCAGGAGACTTGAACTCAAGGCCTCCCGCAACACAACCCTCTGTGTTACCACTGAGCTATGCTTAGCTTCATAAACATCTGACTAGTCGCAATAATGAATAAAGGCAAAACATGCAATGGAGGGTTCGCATGCCAAAATCTAAGATATTTGTGGTATATTTGGCTAAACATGTTAAGGGTAATGTTGCACAATGTGTCTTTTATACAAATAGGGAGAGGATTCACACCCTCAGAAATTCGAGAATTCTTCTAAACATTTTGCCTATCATCTTGACCATGACTTGGCTAAATTGACTTGTTTTTTTTTTTAATTTCTGGATTGATTCATAGGGCAGATTCACCCTTTCCACAAAGGGACCAGTTCCCTGTGAGTTTGGCTGAGTCCGGAGTTGACCCACTTGACTTGGCTTTTCATGTATCTGTATCATTTTCTCGAGTCTGAACCAAAAAGACTTTGTCTCGATGGCACGCTCATCCCCGTGATTATGTTGTAAATATGTGATTTCTTGATGAAGTGAAAAAGTTGGGTGCAGCCACTTGTTGGCTGAACTAGGTCCATACCCTTTAGCCTTACATTTTAACCCGAATATTTGAATAGAATAGCCTTTTTTTTGCTTCTTGGTAAGGCAAAGGCGACTAAGTGAGAGAACCTAGTTGAAGTGTGGCATTATGTTTTGAAAATGGTAAAAAAATGAAAAGCCCTTGCCACATATCATGGGAACATGGGAATATGCAACATTTATGCCTTGTGTTGTTGTGCTAGAACTTGGTTGTGGTACAATAATGTGTTATTAAACTGTTGTCCCATTGCTCTCTAATCCCCTGCTTCCTATTCTATAGTGGTTGACTTGAAAAGGTTGGAAGTGAATGCTCGAGATGGACCATCTGATACAAATTCTTTGGCCAAGTGGCGTATTCTCAATAGGCTGCATGATAGAAATGAGGCAATGTACTATAAGGTTAGAACAAACACTTATTTTACATTTTCATGTTGCATCTTGTTAAATTTTAAAGTCCCAATTCAAATGGCTTCCTGGTATGGCTCACATTTTTCTTTAAAGTAGTTTGTTCATAGATCAAATAAAGTGGTGGAATGGCTGATTCTTTGGCAGGTGTTGTTAGACAATATTGAAGAATATGCACCAATAGTGTATACACCTACTGTTGGGCGTGTTTGTCAAAACTATAGTGGCCTGTTCAGGAGGCCAAGAGGGATGTATTTCAGTGCTGCAGATCGTGGAGAAATGATGTCAATGGTTTACAACTGGCCAGCTGATCAGGTCCTTGCCTTTTTTGAGATTACTTAAGTTACAATTTATAACCTCTGCAAAGATAACATCCATTTAATGAAAGTCGCAATGGAAATAGGCAGCAATAACCTACAACTGTGAGCAGTTCAACAAGTGGTGATACTTCTTGTTTAAAGAAAGAACAGTAAACACTTTTCTGATATTATCCTAAATGACCTATCCATTTCTTCTTTCCCCATTCATTTGTGCAAACCTTAATTCAGTTTCTTAGCTCTCATCGATACAATCCATGTTTTTATTTCAGTGGAAATACTTGGGCCATCACTTATTAGTTTCTGAAAGAAAGCACTCACTGTTTTCAGGTTGATATGATTGTAGTTACAGATGGAAGTAGAATTTTAGGCCTTGGAGATTTAGGTGTTCAGGGTATCGGCATTGCAATCGGAAAGCTGGATTTATATGTTGCTGCAGCTGGCATAAATCCTCAGAGGGTATTTTATGCTCTTCATCTTCTTCAAGAAGATTTTATTGTTACTTTTTCATCTTTTATTGAAATATGGGTGATTGTGTATTGGTGAATCTCTTGATACTAGGTGCTTCCCGTGATGATCGATGTTGGAACTAACAATGAAAAGCTTCTGAAGGACCCACTATGTAAGAAATTGTGTCATCATTTTTTTGATTTACAACAAAAATTGTGTCGTCTTTGGTTTTGGATACCGTTAGTGTGTTCCTGATGTTGATAAGCCAAAGCTTACTTTTTACACTTGATTAATCCAAGATTGATAAGAAGAAGAACAAAGATGTCCGAACTCATATAGTTGAGGGTATTTATTATCATTGATTTTTCTGTTAATTTCGTAACAAAGGGGTTAGGGAATTTTCTGTCTGACATTATTTATTGAACAATAGTGTCTGTTTTGGTTTCTTAAATGTTTTTTTCATATCATTTCTTTCTATCCTTTTGAAAGATGAATTTGGCAGCTGCTACTACCTTTCCCTAGACTCCATATGTGCTCTTAATGATTCAGCAAGGAAACTCTCCATTTCTCAACTACTCATTGCGTCAATAGTTCACATAAAAAAGATTGTCAAGAGCCTACATTACTTTAGTTTATGGTAATAGCGTCAACTATCTGAAGTACATCCTTAGGTGTTCTGGTGCTTAATTTTTGTCTTGCAGACCTTGGGTTACAAGAGAAGCGGCTTGATGGTGATGAGTATTTATCAGTTATTGATGAATTCATGGAGGCAGTTTTTACTCGTTGGCCTCATGTAATTGTTCAGGTTAGCACATAGATCTTTAGGTGTTATACAAGCAAATATTTGGAAACAGTTCATCTAGTACCGCTAGAAGTAAGTATTAAAAGATTTTGTATTGTGCAGTTTGAAGATTTCCAGAGTAAATGGGCATTCAAGTTGTTGCAGAGGTACAGAGATACTTACCGAATGTTCAATGATGATGTTCAGGTACTATTAAGAAAGAAGATGAGATTCCTGTTGGCAACTAGCCTGAAATTTTTTTGAAATTTGTATTTCCTCAAAAAATTTGAAGTTTATACTAAGAATTTGAATAATAGATGAAATTATTGCTTGGCAGAAAACTCAGTCATTTTGTCCTGCCTCATGAATTATAAACTGTCATCCCTTGTCACTTATATTTCCATGGCTAAAATCCTGCATTTAACTTTTTGTCTTTTGCTTGGTAAAGAAATTTATTTAACATCTAATACAGTTTGGTTGTATTGTATCCAAAGGGAACTGCTGGTGTTGCTATAGCTGGTCTTCTAGGAGCTGTGAGAGCACAGGGAAGACCGATGATAGATTTTCCAAAACAAAAGATTGTGGTTGCTGGCGCTGGAAGGTTTCACTCTTCTCTTGTTACCATCACTTGCTTACTAGAGAATCTTTTAAGGACAATTCCTATGGCACTGTTTCGTTCCTCCACATATGTGTCAACCAAAAACTGTTACCATTTTTTATTTCTGGATTGTAGATGTCTGCATTTACCTCTTTTGAAGTTGTAGTTCCATTTTTGCCATTGCTTTACTGCTTGATAACAGAAATTGATTTTTTATGGAAACACTCTTCCTTCATTGAAGCCAGATTAAAATTTTTGAACAGCCATTGGGCAGTTAGGTTCTACCATCAGTTTAATATTTAAAGCAAGACATTAAAAATAATACTAAAAGATAAAGAAAACTGTTAAAAAAATTAGTCCACATTGAATAGAAGTGGGAAGAATCATGGGCATAAAAGAAGAAACCCACATCTCCATTGTAATGAGGCCTTTTGGGTAAAATCCATTTGCAAAACCGTGTGGGCTTGGGCCCAAAGCGGACAATATCATTACAATATGGAGATGTGGGCCCTACGGGCCCATCAAGAATTTCGACATGGAATTAAAACCATTTTTCATGCGTGGGCCAGAACCTCCCTATCTTTCTATGGGCTAGACCAATCTGTTGTGGCCTCGAGAAGATGAGATCCAATCTGTTTGTGAGCTTCATAAGATGAGGCTCAGTTTGTTCACGTCTCAGGCTTATTGTGTAAGCCTGGCCTGGACGCAAGGGGGAGTGTTAAGAGAATTAGTCCCACATTGAATAGAAGTAGGAAATATCATGGGCATAAAAGAAAGAACTTGCAGCTCCATTGTGCAAACGTGCGGGCTTGGGCCCAAAGGGCCTTATTACAATATAGATGTGAATTCCTTCTCCTATGCCCATGATTCTTCCCACTTCTAATCAATGTAGGACTAATTCTCTTAACACTCCCCCTCACGTGCAGGCTAGGTTTATACAATAGGCCTAAGTCGTGAACAAACTGAGCCCCATCTTCTGGAGCCCACATATAGATTGGGTCTCATCTTCTGGAGCCCACATATAGATTGAGTCTCATCTTTTGGAGCCCACATATAGATCGAGTCTCACAAACATGTCATGTTATGTTGTTGACATGTTTCTCTCGGTGTGTGCTTTTGATTTCCCCTCTAGAACAGCATGAAAAGTCATTTCGTTGAACTGTAAAATGATTTGTTTGTTCCTTGTTCTTAACCTCTTCTCTTAAAAATATTCATTAATGATATTTTTATTAGCGGCTTTGGTTGTTTAAAGTGTGCAGCTCAGTGGCAATAGATGCTTTGATCACTTATTTTAAATAATCAGCCATTCTGTAAAATCTGAGAACAGTATCTTGGTTTTTTTATTAGTGTAGCTTCTTTTGCTGTTGTTTGGCTTGTGTACTCGGTCATAATTTTATTGTTTGATTATTTATCATGAAAATATCTTCAGTTAACTAAAATTTGAGAACGATATTATTTTGGTGTTATTACAGTGCAGGTATAGGAGTTCTTAATGCTGCAAGGAAAACCATGGCACGGATGATAGGAAACAACGACTCAGCTTTTCAAAGTGCACGAAGTCAGTTCTGGGTTGTTGATGCTAATGTAAGTATGAGGTGTTTTAATACTCTCTTTCTATCAGCTTTTGTCACTATATAGCAAAAGTTGTTTTCAAGTTTCACTGTTGTTTTTGGGTGACAAGTGTCCTCCAGTCTTCGGTCGTATGTTTGCTCTTTGTTTCAGGCCACTATGTTGTTAGGGTTTTTTTATGACAAAGGATTATCTCAGTGTTTTATAACTGAAAATATCTTGTAGTTGGAAGAGACCGTCAAACTTTGGTTAGTTATTTGCCTTGCTTTATCATGGCACTAGAGACAACACAAGCTTGTGTTTGTATTGTATGTGACCCGTGTTTTTCCTCTGTAACTCAAATGCTTTAGCTTTCCTTGTCTTGAGCCAGATGATCGCTTTAACTCTTTGGAAGGAGACTACTGGTGATTTAAAGTGCAAGAGTTTATTGTTGTATATATGCTTATGTCTTGCACTATGTCTAAAAAGAGAGTTTGTATGCATAGCTGAATAGTCTAACATTGTTTTTGGACTTGAAAAGATTTTGTACTTCTGGTTGGCTAGAGGGTCCTTACTGTATCTGGTTATTTTAGGGGGAACTCTCCTAGTTTAATAATAGTTCTAGGAGACATGCAGGATAAAATGCTAATATGTGGTTAATTATTTGGAAGTTGCTTAAACTCAATTTCATTTGCGTTCTAGTCCACAGTCTGTAGTAGTTCCACTCATTCTACTTGAATTTGCTACTTATATAAAACAGAAAGCCCTCAACAGAAATTAGCACGTTCGTATTTTGCATTAAGACTTTCTGGTAGTGTAACTATCATGACATGACATAGGATCATATTATTGTATCCATTGGAGTAAGTTCTACCAACTTCCCGGAAGACTGGTAGGATAAGTTACTTTGATTGCTTGCTTCTCTGTTTACTACTTAAGATTTAAGTTTGGTCATTTTCTTCCTCTGCCAGTTGCCTGAGTCGTTTCTGTTTTAATAGGGCTTGATAACTGAAGACAGATCAAATATTGATCCAGAGGCATTACCATTTGCAAGAAAAGTGAATGAAGTTGGTCGTCAAGGTTTGTCAGAAGGGGCAAATTTAGTGGAAGTGGTATGTTGTATGTGCATTGTTGCTACTCCCTATTCATATATGTTTTTGTTTTTCTTTTGAATGGCAGCTCATAAATCTTTTTCTGAAGTAGCCTTTTATTGATGCTGTGCATTTCTTTTTATTAGATATTTTTAGTTGTAAATATGATCAAAATATATGAAGTAATTTTTTTGTCTAACATTATTTTTCTGGTCGACTAATGATTATTTCACCTACTGGGGACCAATTAGGTTAAGAAAGTGAAGCCTGATGTGCTCCTTGGATTATCTGCAGTAGGGGGCTTATTCTCCAACGAGGTATGCTCTCTCTCTCTCTCTCTCTCTCTCTCTCTCTCTCTCTCTCTCTTTACACGTGATCTTATCATTTGCATGGATACCAGTGTATCACATGTAATGTTCAGATCCAGCAAATTTGGCATGCTTCTATGATTGTTTTTTTGATGTAGTGAAGTTGATGAGACATTTTTTTGCAAGGAAATAAGAATCTTTTAAATACAACTTTCTTTTGGGACTTCTGTTGACTTCTTTTACCATTTGAAGGTTCTAGAGGCGCTCAAGGACTCAACTTCTACTAGACCAGCTATCTTTGCCTTGTCCAATCCTACAAAAAATGGTATGTCGTGTACTAACACATTTTTCAGTATATCAAAATACTTATTACTGACTTTTTTCTGCTGGATGCAATTATAGCTGAATGTACTCCTCAACACGCATTTTCTATTGTGGGTGACAATATTATATTCGCAAGTGGAAGTCCCTTTGGTGATGTTGATCTTGGTATGTCTTACTGAACTCTCCTTGAAATGTGTTCTTAAATGTCTTTAGGCCAGTTTCTGTGAATGTAGGAAGGAGAGGAAATAGCAACAATTTCTTTTTTAATTTTAAAAAATAGCAGTTATGAAGTTAAGATTTTGCTTAGAACCCCTGCAGCTGTCTGGAACTGCTCAAATCTTCTTTCTTTAACTATAGGGAAATCAATTTAGAACGTCCTAATGTATCATACATAGCAATGAGGGGAGCTAGTAGAGGAAAGAAACAAAGGAGATGTAGAAAAGAGAAAAAGGAGAAGAAAGGAGTTGGTAGCAAACCATACATGTTGCCATTCAAGCTCTGTAGCTTTCTGATGGCTGGAGTTTGCTTTTCCATTTTTCTTGAGTTCATTCATTGTTGCTTACATTGTTTTGAATTTTTGCATCTTACTGCAAAGTTCACACTCATTCTAGTTTGTAAATTTTTTAGGGGATGGAAAAGTTGGTCACTGCAACCAAGGGAATAATATGTACCTCTTCCCTGGGTTAGTTTTCCCCCTTATACTTCAATATTTAATAATACGACTTTTTTTTTTCACTTTTTGTCATATATTTGACCCTGCAGGATAGGCCTTGGCACTCTTTTGTCCGGTGCACGGTTGATTTCAGATGGTATGCTACAAGCTGCAGCTGAATGGTAATATTGGCTAAAAGTGTCATTAGGCTATCTTCGTATTAATTTCTTCTGTAGTTGTTGCTCTTGTTTGCTTCCATAGTTGACGGATTCTCTTTTAAACTTCCCAGCTTGGCTGCATATATGAAAGAAGAAGAGGTACTTCAAGGGATAATATATCCTTCAATATCCAGGTATATGAAGATGAATTGTGGAGAAGAGGTTCCATGCATGATTTTAGCTTCAACATGTATCCTAACATGTGATCTCTGGCAGTATACGTGACATAACCAAGGAAGTAGCTGCTGCTGTCGTGAGAGAAGCAATAGAAGAGGATCTAGCAGAAGGATACCGTGACATGGATGTCCGAGAGCTTAGAAAACTAAATCAGGTAACATGTTTTAAATATCTTGCTTTTTATAATAATGGAGCATTACTTCAGAATGGATTAAAATTTTTGGGTTGTGCAGAGAGTCCCTTCGATTTTATTTCACAAGAGATCCACTTTTTGAAGTGTTTGTATAGTAAATAAGTGTAGTGAAAGCTTCTGTGACCCAAAGAGTGTGGCCTTTTCGAGAATCAGGGAAAAACAATTGAGCAAAATCTGAACTGCCGTTGCAACTTGACCTTCAAATTAATTTGAAACTTGTTCGTGGCAACTTGCAACCTAGTAATGCATATTAACCCTTCAAATCTTATTAATTTTGAAGATAAAAAGCGTTGTTTACATGGTGCTCACTTTTGTGTCGCCTCACATTCTCTTTAACGGTGTAACAGCCCAAAATATTTTATTATTTTTGGGAAAGAAAGCTGTCTGGGACATGGTGCTCGCTTTTATACCTTCGTATTCGATTTTGTGAGACAAATTTAGTTGCTCTAGTGTGCATTTGAAAATTCCCAGTCTCTTTATATAGTCATTGGAATTACTCTTTAGTGTGGAGTGTCGTCTAACATCAGTCTTCCATCCATTGAAGGAGGAAACTCTGCAATATGTGAGGAACAACATGTGGAATCCGCACTATCCCACCCTGGTGTATTGGAATGAATGAGAAAGTGCCAAGCCTTTTAGTTGCTGTGGAGGCTATCGTAGACTTCTGATTTGTTGTATTATC
The DNA here is from genome assembly GCA_022405105.1 of Aristolochia contorta. NCBI lineage: Eukaryota > Viridiplantae > Streptophyta > Magnoliopsida > Piperales > Aristolochiaceae > Aristolochia > Aristolochia contorta. The sequence continues at coordinate 11,759,959 of CM039665.1, read as the reverse complement.
ATCTACTTCAGGTATTAATTACTGTATTTACTGGGCATGTATCAATGATATGTCGCAATACCCTTCTTGCATGTTGTACTGAGGACAGCCTGGAAGCTCCAATAGCGTAAAGCTGAGGAAAATAATTGATTTCTAGCTGATTTTGTAGTGGTCATCAGTACAGGTTGCATGTTATAGTGTGTTTCAGTGACGGGAAGCAGTCGAGGCCCTGTTGTTTGATTAAATGGGAGCAGGTATAATTTCTTACCCAGATGAATGATGATCTTTGCTGCAACGAAGGGGCAACAGCTTGATGATTAAAAGTTAATAAATTTCGCTTGATTGAACTTATCGAAAATAACAAATTCATATGGAGCATTTTTTTTTTTTTTCATAATTGATTCCCACCATAAGTCAGTGGCTCCACTAAAACTTAAGTGTGGTCATTGATTGTACCATTTAAGCAGAAGTGCAACATATTTGTTTACTGCTGAAATTCAAAAAAGATTGAGATGGGGATCTTGTGGAAAGATGTAGTTATAGACTAGTTGGATAACTATAAATTGAAGAATTGTATGTCAAACTAGAAGCTATTCACTTTAAAGAAATCTAAATAAATTGAATTTTCTTGGGTTATTAAAAATGTTATAATTAATGTTTTCCTTTGTAAAAGAGAAATTTGGTGGGGAACAAACGTTACGCAACTTCAAGCCTGGAGGTGCATTCGGCTGAAACTGCTTTGGTTTAAAGAGGAGACTACCAAAGGACGGCGGAAGAAGAAATTTGACCAAAAAATATAAAAACCAAAGGGAAAAAAGTTTTATAGTTGATGACAAAGTCAAGCGTTATTTATTGTTTTCAATTTCTCTTTAAAATGATATTTCGAATAATACAAGTTGATTTTTGCTAATAATAATTTAAAAATATGAGTTTATGTTTCCTTGTTTCTTGATGTTTGTTCGGTATAGCGGATTTTAAGTTAGCCTAAGACGAATCAAAAGGGTTAAAAGATCGTTCAAAAACGTGTTAAGGTCTTTATGTTGACCCATTACCACCCTTAATTTATGAGATATTTCGACTTATCTAGAAGAAAGTGAATAAACTTTTTTTAAATAATAGTTATATGATATTAAAAAAGAGCTAACGTGCAAGAGTACTAATTGGATAACACATGTATCATCCATTTTCAGTGAATATCACCCGGAAACTTTTATTCTACGTATGGGAATGTTGAACTACATATATGTATAAATACCCTTTCAAGTGAAAAAAAAGATAAAAAGGGTTAAGTATCATCCATGATGTACTTCATTTCGAGTAAAAACTTTTATAACTACTAAAAACTAATCTATCCTCCTAAGAATATGTATAATTTACATTATAGTGTTAAGTTAAAAATGATATAAATAAAAAATAGATTTTTTTATCTGATAAAAAGTAGATTTCAGGCTGTTGCTTTTCGGGTTTTATATAGTGTTTGAAAAACCTGAGCGGACCGGTTAGTCCAACCTGTTTGAACCAGAATTGGAACTTATTCCAGTTTGGTTTAAGGTCATAACCCATTTTGCCTCAAAACGGGTCCATTGGTCCAGTGGGTCCAGTTTGATTTATTGAAATACACTTGAAAAGAGAAAAGGAGGAAATAAATTTGGTGTTTGGGGCGGAATCGGTACACTAAACACCTCAAACACCCTATTCTTAAAAACAAGAGTTTACCGAGTGGATATCAAAGTTTTTTTTTTTTTTTTTGTGATTTATTATGAATTTAATTTTTTGAATTTTTAGTAGTTCAACCAAGTCTAACCAGTTCAACTTAAAACCGGACTTACTATTGTATGACGGCTGGTTTGGTTTTTAAAATATTAGTTTTATAGTTTAACATTGATTTTTAATATATTAATTTTAAAATAAAGAAAAATTTAAAAATTATCACCTAAATTTTGAAATATTTTCCCACTTCTCTCCCTCTCCCTCTTCTTTTCTACACATACGGTTAGCCTAACCCTGACTCCGGGTGCTTCGATAATTATCTCCGTCCGGCCCAAACCGGCTGTCGGTCCAGCTGTGTTTTATAGATCTTTTTTTTATAAAATTAACATAAAAAAATATTTTAATAATTAATTAATCATATATAATCCAAAAATGAGACGGCCACCCAAAGACGCTGCGACTCTCGTCGTTGCCATTGAAAAGCTAGCCATCGGAAAATACAGCTCAGAAAAGAAGCTTCCTCGTTCGAAATCCCAGGCTTCTTTGGAAGCTCTCAAGTTTGAAATTTCAAATTTGGTCTACACCGGCGTCCGGACAGAGATTGCTCACAAAAAAACCAGGCGGGACCCACACGACCACATCCCCTTCAAATCCAACGGGTCGGAGGAGAGAGAGAGAGAGACGGTGGCTCAATAAACCCATAAATAATAACCGCGAAAAAAGAAATAAGGGAAAAAGGCAAGACGCAACAACGCCTGAAACAAGCACCTTCCAACGACAAACATCGACACTTTCTTTTCTCCTCCCGTTTCATTTCCCCCTCGCGTCTTCCTGTTTCTCTCTCTCTCTCTCGATCTCTGAATCTAGGGTTCTGAATCTGAGACGCGCGGTAGGGATTTCCAGATGGCGACCATGGAGAGCTTGATCGGCCTCGTGAACAAGATCCAGAGAGCTTGCACCGTGCTCGGGGACTACGGCGGTGACAACGCCTTGCCGACTCTATGGGAGGCGCTGCCCTCTGTTGCCGTCGTCGGAGGCCAGGTTCGGTTTTTCTATCTCTTGATCTCGTTGCGATGATCTGTTTCTTTTGATTTTGTGCGGGTGACGAGCAGTGGTGATTTATGCTGGTTCTTTGTGTGCAGAGCTCGGGGAAGTCGTCGGTTCTCGAGAGCATCGTAGGGAGAGATTTTCTTCCTCGAGGATCTGGTACGATTATGTTGTTTCGAACTTTTTTTTATTCTTTCTTTTAATAGAAAGAAAAGGAAAATCGAACGTCATGCCGCCTTTTGTTACGATTGCTTGTTTTCTTTTCAACTTGTATTCTCTTCTCACGTGTTTCGTGCGTTGTGAAACGTTAGGGATCGTGACGAGGCGACCGCTGGTTCTGCAGCTGCACAAGACTGAGCAAGGACAGGACTATGCTGAATTCTTGCACCAGCCGAGGAAGAAATTTACCGATTTTGGTAGGTTCTGATTAAGCGTCCGGGTGACTATTTTTAGTTAACAGCCGGCAATAGTGATAGCGTGAGCTTTCACTCGCTTACTAGTGGAAAATCTACTTTCCGTTAGATATTTACCATGTGTTATGTGAATTTGAGTGCGGAATTTGGGGAACAGTTGGAGAGGTGTAGACCTGACATGTGCCAAATGGTTTTCACGTACCATTTGTTCATAGAAATGGCCACTTTGAATTCACATATGTTTTAGGTGATGAAAAATCGTCTCTAGGCATTGCCACCGTACTTGGTGTAGCTTCATTTATCCTCCTCTTCTTCTAAAAAAGGAAATTGATACTGATGCTAATGTGGCTTGTTGCAGCAATGGTGCGAAAAGAGATCCAAGATGAAACAGATAGAGTGACTGGCAGAACAAAACAGATATCACCAGTCCCTATTCATCTGAGCATATACTCTCCAAATGGTCTGTACTTGTTTATTTACTAATTTTCCAATCTATGTACTCACCGCAAAATTATAATAGGATTGAATGTATTCTTGGCTGAAAATCTATAATGGTTAGGAGGAAGACTTGAAATACTTGTTTTTAACTTGATATGTATGCCTGAAGTTTGTTATTACCAATTATCACATCAACATTATTGTTATCTTCTAATTCTTCCTGTTTCCCATAAATTTTAGCTTCTAACTTTAAACATTTCTAAAAGCATATAAACTATATTCTTCTATTTAACTGGACTTCATTCTTTCTGCAGTTGTCAACTTGACACTGATTGATCTACCGGGTTTGACAAAGGTTGCTGTAGGTAATATGTTCTTCAGGCTGTATTGTATTTGTTTGGCATTTCTTTCATTAGATTTCTAAAGAATGCTAAACTATTTTTAACAGAGGGACAACCGGAGAGCATTGTTGAGGATATAGAGAACATGGTTCGCTCCTATGTTGAAAAGGTGAATTGGTGATGTTCCTAAGTTGTTGATGGGAGGCATTAGGTGATCTTTGCAATCTCATGTTTTACTTACTAAAGTATTTTTTTTTCTTTGCCCTTTTTGTAGCCCAATAGCATAATTCTAGCCATATCTCCTGCCAATCAAGATATAGCAACATCTGATGCTATCAAACTTGCTCGAGAAGTTGATCCATCAGGTAATTTTCCTTGCTCATCAGGTTTCCACTTCATTACTGCTTTTAGCATTTGTTACTGGGTAAGTGACCGTTTTGGACTTTTCTTCTAGGTGAGAGAACATTCGGTGTCTTGACTAAACTAGACCTGATGGATAAGGGAACAAATGCTCTTGATGTAAGTCACAAAATTTTAAGCTGGTTAAAAAAAAAAGAATTGATTTGTCTCTTATAACCAACTTTTCAGCTGGAATAGAATGATTTCATCTTTTCTCACTGTTGATGTTGGGATAATTGAGCACACTTTAACTAGTGTTCTTTTTTTTTTTTCCCCTAAAAAAAGTAATGTTCTTTTTTTCTTCACATTTTTAAGGTTCTTGAAGGAAGATCTTACAGGCTCCAACACCCTTGGGTTGGAATAGTTAACCGCTCTCAAGCAGATATCAATAAGAATGTTGACATGATGGCTGCAAGGAGAAGGGAGCGAGAATACTTTGCATCTAGTCCTGATTACTCACACTTGTCCAGTAAGATGGGTTCAGAATATCTTGCGAAGCTACTTTCTAAGGTAAAAACTTCAAGGCAAGGTCCTGAATCATTAAGTATGCTTTAAAAAGGATTTTAATACTTTGTTCCAGAGAAGAAAACACAAAATAAAGGAGAGTTTTTTGTGGTATGTATGGCTTGTAGCAATTGGAAGCAGTTATCAGGGCACGCATTCCTAGTATCACATCCTTGATTAACAAAACGATTGAAGAGCTAGAATCTGAGATGGACCATCTCGGCCGGCCCATTGCTCTCGATGCAGGGGTATGTTCTCATGGATGACCTCATTTAATCACTTCATATTTTTAGAGTGTAATTGGTGGAATATTGATCCTTCTTTATTCTTGTATGCCTCTTATTAGGCCCAGCTGTATACCATCTTGGAGCTGTGCCGCGCATTTGACCGGATATTTAAAGAGCATCTGGATGGAGGGTAATGTGATTATCATATTATAGTAATTTTTGCCCAATAAACATCTAGCTTGGACAAATTTACGTAATTTTTGCAATTACTTGCCTTCTGTTCAATCTGTGTTGATATCTGTTGGGCATGGTTATGAGCACAGGCGACCTGGTGGTGATCGCATATACGGTGTATTTGACAACCAACTCCCTGCAGCACTAAAGAAGCTTCCTTTTGATCGGCATCTTTCTCTGCAGAATGTGAGGAAAGTTGTTTCAGAGGCAGATGGTTATCAGCCTCATCTTATTGCACCTGAGCAAGGTTACCGTCGCCTTATTGAAGGCGCTCTCAGTTACTTCAAGGGCCCTGCTGAAGCTTCCGTTGATGCTGTAAGTGTCATAACTGAGTCTTCCTTTTCTTGTACCTTGTAACAAACCCTGTTTCTTCTTCCATTGTTGAGATGATACCCTTGATAAAGACCTCCGAGTTTTCATTTATGGAATGTATCTCGCAGGTGCATTTTGTTCTGAAGGAACTTGTGAGGAAGTCAATCGGAGAAACACAGGTGAGAGGAGCATCGCCAAGTGACTCAAGGGTCTTTTAAATCTGGCTTTACGGAATATTTTATAACTTAAGTCCTCCACGTGTGACTGCAGGAACTGAAGCGTTTCCCATCGCTTCAAGCTGAACTAGCTGCTGCATCCTATGAATCTTTGGAAAGATTCCGAGAAGAAGGTCGTAAAACAGCACTGCGATTGGTTGAAATGGAATCTTCATATTTGACTGTAGAGTTTTCCGGAAGCTACCTCAGGAAGTGGAGAAGCCGGGTGGGAACAACCCTGGCGCAAACACCGGTGCTGCATCTGCTGCTGCCATCGATCGTTACACTGATGGACACTTCAGGAGGATTGGGTCAAACGTTATGTCCTATATATCCATGATTTCGGACACACTTAAAAACACCATCCCGAAGGCTGTGGTTCACTGTCAGGTTCGAGAAGCCAAGCGTTCCCTACTGAATTTCTTTTATACACAAGTTGGCAAGAAAGAGGTACTACGGCTACCCCATACTTCTTTTTAACCTTCTCGCCTCCGTCTCTTTTGCGCTTTAAAAGTTTTACGTTTTGGTATGTGCAGGCCAAGCAGCTTTCGCTGCTCTTGGACGAGGACCCTGCACTGATGGATCGTAGACTACAATGTGCTAAGCGGCTCGAATTATACAAGTCGGCAAGGGACGAAATTGAAGCCGTTTCTTGGGCGAGGTAGGATATGACAGCTCGTGCTGCGGAAGATTTATTTGCTTCGTTACTTGCGAACGACGGGTATCTCATTCTTCTTAAATCCGGAGGTGGTTCAATTTTTTTTTTTTTTTCTCCCCATATTCCTGCGTATGTCCGTGATCCTCAACTGGCATGCAGCAGTTTTTCCATGTATATTTTTCAGAGTTCGGAGAGTTATACTTACATATTTTTTAACAATTGATATTCGATTGGCCTCTTTCGTGTGTATTTTTTTTTTTTTTCTGAATATTTGCCCTTTACTTTTGTGACAGCGGATATGTTTAATACCCAGTTCCATGGTGCTAAAAAGTTTAAGATATTTTTCTTTTCGTAAAACCCTTTGTGAGGACAGTTATCTAACCCTTGTAGTTGTATTCAATTGGCATATGATGCGGTTTGAAAAATGGGAACAAGATAACAAGGGAAAATGACAGTGTTCAATTATTTTGATAAACAAATACCATCACTTCCAATCTGTCCAAGATTTTCAATATCTGATCTTTCGTTATTATCGTCATATATTGAACTAGAGTAACATTCGGCGTCCATTACTGTTTGCATACATTTTGGGTACACCCTTTACTGTTTGCAAACGCATATCATGGTTAATTCTGAGATTCTTAACAAAAAAAATACAACAAAGCGTATTAAAGTTGTCGTTAGCTAATTCTTTTTGAAATATTATAAGGGAAAATGAAATACCATAATGACATATTAATGCTATTTTGTTAAATTATTCCTCATAGATGATACCCCATAATTACATAATAACATTACTGTTAAGTTTATAAATGATATCCCTCGAATTGTCTCAACATTGACAAAGCTAAACAAAGACTGCTCAATAATCATTCAAAGTAAACAAGTTACGTGATAATATTAACTTGTTTAAAGTAGCTAAGTCGAGTAACTTGCTGACATGGAGCATGGGGCCCCTATACTACGTAATTAACCATACCTGAGTGAGTATTGCCTAGTATTTTTCTTAGAAAAAGGATTTATAATGGGAAGAGGCTTGCATTACTTAGGCAGCGTTTGGCATAGTGTTGGGGGCGTTGAAGAGGCTTTTCGATCTGAAGTGGCTTTTCGATCTAAAGCAGCTCCGCACCTAGAATTTACATTTCGATGCAACTCTTCCATCCTGAAGCTTCATTTGATGGAGTTAAATTACGTTGCTTTGGAAGAGCCAAAATTTAAGACTCTTCCAAAGATGAACACTCTCTTGTGTGGAGTCAATGGGGCATAATTTTAAGACATTGGTGTCCACATATTTTATATGAAATTCTTAGAAGATAACTTTAAACTACATCGTAGAATTAATTGCTCCTCTCCCCACTTCCACTTTATTTTATTCAAATATTATATTAATTATTTATATATAAGGATATTAATGTCTTTATATATTTAAAAGCAACTTTTAAGATATTTGTTGTCAAACGTAAATTGAGGATTTCTCTATTTGGTAAATCTCTTTTAGTAAATATAGCCAAACGTCATTTACTTTATTAAAGAGTTTTTATTTCAAAGCAAACTAAGATTAGAAAACTAATTTGCAAAAATTCCAAGTTAGGTTTTCTAAAAAGGAAAAGTTCTAGAAAAGACGAAACTGACGGCAAAAATAAAATTTTCTTCAAATTTTAAACATTAGCCGAGAAAGTAGTAAAACTACAAAACTCTAGATAGCGAAAAACATTCATTTTTTTTTGTTTTGAAGTAATTTAAAATTTAAATTACAAATTCAAGTTTTCTTCCCATTGAACTAACTCTCTCTAAAATCTTATAAGCTCACTTCTGCCTGTTTCTCATTCTTTTGGTCTTGCTTCTTTTGCTCTCGTTCTCCGTCTCCCACATAGCTACTGGCCGTTCTCAAAGCTGGGAAGGGCTTCAAGTTTCTGACACGGATGATTACAAAGGTGAGGAAGAAAATAACGAAGGATGCATGGGGGGACAGGAACCATCCGCAGCAAGTCCCAATTTTTACTCCAGAATCCACTTGAAGCGGAGGAATTCTAAATACCCTGGATGAGGTTTACGCCAAGCTCTGGTCTCTCAAGTTCAAGTATTCCTCCAAGAACCCCAGTTCTACTCTCAAAAATGCCATCAAACTTGATCTCATGTCAGTGGCAACACCCCCAAGGCCATATGGATCACCTCCGAGAAGCTCACCTCCTACTCCTTCATCAGGGTTGAGTTTGGTAATCCCGTCGATGATGGGGAAGAATAATCTGATGACGAGGGAAGGAGCACAAACTTTAACGTCTGTTAGATTTTCAACTGTCACCTCTGCGATGCAATTGAAGATGTTCCCGGTGTGAAGACACCTGTTGTTGTATCACAATCCTCTCCAGATTTCTCTCAACCTCTCTTTGTATCTTCTCCTAATTTCCCTCCTTGTATTCCTCAATGTAATCTTCTCCTCTCTGTACTCTATCTAGATCCGTAACTAGTGGATCTCACAATTGTACAAAGGGCTTATAAATACAAAAAGAAAACAAACGGAAGTCATTAGGACTATCCATTCTTTCATGGTATCAGATCAGCAGAAAATTCTCCACGATCCACAAATTTTTTTTCCATTACCTTCTTTCAATGGATAACTCTTCGCTCTCAGATATTCCCCATTCGGTGGAACCTACCCCCTTGCCGATTGTGAAGTTCATTTATCAGGATATCACTCAGAAGCTCAATACTGAAAACTTCGTTCTCTGGAAGACGCAGGTCCTTCCTATTCTTCGTACACATCGACTTTTGGGATTTATTAATGGCAGTATTCCCAAACCGATTTCCCCTTTGGAAGACTTCGCATAGTGGGAGCGTTTGGACCAGATGGTCCTCGGCCGGGTCTGGTCTTCTCTTTCCGACAGTGTTCTTTCTCAAGTTGTTTATAAGGAGACAACTCATGAAGATTGGCTCACCATCGAGGAAGTGTACGGAACTCCACACACTCCAGCGTGGTTCCAAGTTCGTTCATGAGTATTTGCAGCAAGCGAAATCGTTGTTGCTAGCCCTTTCCAGTGCTGGCAAACCCATGGACGTGGACGATCTTTTCCTCTACACTATCCATGGTGTTGGTTCGGAGTATGACTTTGTTGCTGCGGTCATTGATTCCCAGCCGTCTCTAACCTTCTCTTATGTTTCTGGTCTCCTCTTGGATCATGAGCAGCGCATTCGTACTGCTGCTTCCGCACTTGCTCTCTCACCAGTTTCAACTACTTCCCCCTGCCCAATTCAGGGCACTCCTCTCGCCGGCCTTCGGCCTGCCATGGATGCACTGGTCGCTCTAGTGGCCGTGGTCGCGCTCCTTCGTCCGCGCCTGCTATCCCCTTCAATTTCAAAGACAGGTCTTTAGTTGTTTGTTATTGATGTGGTCATCCATACCACAAAGCAAATCACTATTGGGCTTAGGAAGATGCCCTTCCCCCGTCTGCTGCACTATAAGCCACCTCTCAGCCTATCAATACTGACGACTAGTATTTAGATTCTGGCGCGACTCATACTCCTACTTCTGATGTGTCTGAGGTCACTGGTAAGAAATTATATTCTGGTTATGATTCAATTTTGATTGGTAATGGAAGACTTCACTCTATCACGCATTCTGGTCACACAACTTTACCCTTATCCTCTGGTGGAAAATTTGAAAGCCAAGTTCTTTAGGTTCCAAATATTACAAAGAAGCAACTCTCAATTTCTAATCTGGCAATTTCTAATAACTGGTCGTTTACATTTACATCTATTGGTTAGTTTATTCGTGATATGCAAAGCAATCAGATCCTCCACAGAGGACCAATTAGAGGCGGTCTTTACCCCTTCCCTTCAGCAAATAAAGTCATCGCTCTCTCGGCCAATAAATGTTTGTCTGCACTTTGGCATTACCGCTTGGGACATCCTTCATCTAAATTGTTTCGCATTCTAGCGCCTTCTCTTCATACAGTCTTTAGTTCTCAGCAGACCTTGCCTTGTTCCAGCTGTCAACAAGGCAAAAACACACGTCTTCCATTCACTCGCCATGTCATCAACACACAAAGTTCTCTTGAGTTGGTCCATTGTGATGTATGGGGCTCAACACCCACTCATTTTGCGACGGATTCCGTTTTTATTTAATAATTGTTGACGACTTTACCAGATTTTCTTGGATATTTCATTTTAATAAAAAATAAGATGTTTGTAATGTTTTTATCAATTTAATTCCTATGGCTGAAAAATCATTTCAAACTACTTTCCGAGCAATTTAATCTGAAGGAGGAGGCGAATTTATTTCCACGCTCTTACAACTTGAATTTCGAAAAAGTGGTATTCTGCATCATTTATCTTGCCCTAGAACTTCTGAGCAAAATAGAGTGGCGAAACGTAAACATCACCTCGTCGTCGACATTGGTTTGACACTACTTGCTCTATCAAATTTGCCGATTTCCTATTGGACTTATGCATTTTCGACGGCCATTTATTTTATTAATCGGCTCCCAAGTTCAGTTCTACATAATCGATCCCCATATTTCATGCTGTTCGGTTCGACTCCGCATTATGATCACCTTCGGCCATTTGGATGTCTTTGCTTCACCTGCATGCGCTTTTTCAGGCTCACCAAACTTCAGTTTCGAAGTTGTCCCTGTATATTTCGTGGCTATAGCGATCGGTACAAGGGTTACCTCTGCCTCGATAAACAAAGCGGAAAAATAATCACTTCCAGACATGTGGTTTTTTATGAACATGAATTCTAGGGACTTCCTGCAGCACCTCCTATGGCTCCCTCTAATTTATTCAAACAAACTAAGCTTCCTTCTATTCCTACAGATCTCAAAAGTTTTCCGGAATTTCAAGAATCCCGGACGCATGCTTCTACCTGCCTGAATACATCGCCTGTTACCGACAAGAATTCTCGAGAAGCTCCTATTTTACCTCTCCAGCCACATAAATCAGTTCCACAACTCTTGCGCATACATGATCTGACTTCGGCTGATTCGCCAATATTCAAGCTTTTGAGAAGCGTCAATATTCTCGCCTCAGCTTCAATCCTCCGCTGCCGCACAAAGCATCTCCTGCTTTTGCCTCACGGAAGCCCTCTCGCTCAACTTCTCTTCCTCTGAAACAGGGTACGGTCTCTACCACACTTTCCGGCCGACGACAAACTATTTTGCCAAACCGAATTCCTACTAAATCTCGCAGCCGCAACTTATATTCCTCCGCAATGGAAACTCCGCCCTCTTCATGGCTTCCTCCGGCAGATCGATACTCCTAGGTCTTCTCCCATCGGACGTCTTCGAAGCCGCCCAGGTATAACTCTCGACCTCCAAATATTTCGGCTTCCAAAGTCATCACGAAGCCTATTCCTCAGGTTGTCACTTATGCTCCTCCAACTTCCTTTGGACTTAACATTTCAGGGAATCCCTCGTGGGGACCACATCATCTTGATCTTCTACAACAGGAACAAAGCACGACTTTCAGTCGCCAAATAATTCCAGTAATGCCCTCGTCCGATACAACAAGACATACACCTACAAATTCACCTTTAATCGAACCCTCTAATTGAAATCATCCTATGGTAACACCCACGAGAGAGATTACTCGTCGCCCGAAACTTTTGTTTGCGCACTAATACCCACTACCGTGCTGTTTAACTAGTGCTTTGACAAATATACCCTCTGAACCAAAATGTTTTTCCTCCGCTGTTAAAGATGATAACTGGCAAGCAGCTATGAAAGAAGAGTATAATTCTCTTCTTAAAAATCTGACTTGGGTTTTAGTTCCATTTCATTCAAAAATGAATGTCATAGGGTGCAAATGGGTATATCGCATCAAGAAACAATCAAATGGATCAATAGAACGATACAAAGTTCGCTTCGTTGCAAAAGGATTTCATCTACTGCCTGGACGTGACTATGATTATACTTTTAGTCTTGTGGTGTGGCCATCTACTATTCGATTAGTTATATCCATTGATGTTACACTTAATTGGCCTCTCCAACAGCTCAATGTAAAAAATGCGTTTCTTCATGGCAACCTTAAAGAAACTGTATACATGGAACAACTTAAAGGTTATATTGATCCACATCATCCCTCACATGTATGCCTACTTCGTAAATCAATTTATGGTCTCACAAAAGCTCCACTGTCCTAGTACTCTAAGTTTAGCCAATTTGTTCTTGGGGTTAATTTTATTAATTCCACTCATTATACACCTTGTTTCTACGACACACGTCCACAAATGTCATTATGATTCCTATCTATGTGGACGATATTATTATCACCGGCACAACTCTTCAAGTGATAAATTTATTTATTCAAGAGTTACAAACTGCTTTTGACATGAAGGATCTTGGGCCCTTACATTATTTTCTTGACATTGAAACAACAAATCATAAAGGCGGGCTACTTCTAACTCAAACCAAATATACAATTGAGTTATTACACACCCATGGTTTAAATGCATCACAACCGGTTCATACCTCAATGACCGAACCTCTACTTCTGCCGAATGAAGGACTACCATTACCCGATCATTTGTCATAAAGAAAACTTCCAGGGTAGTCTTCAATATCTCACTATGACCCGGCCTGACATTGCCTAAGCGGTCAATTTGCTCTGCCAATTCATGCATTCTCCAAAAGAACCCCATTTTCAGGCTACTGAAACGTATTCTCCGATATCTCAAATCGTCACTTGGTTCTGGTTTGCAAATCTCTCCTATTGAATTTACCTTAATTGGCTTTAGTGATGCTGATTGGGCAGGCTGTCCTGTCACTCGGTGCTTCACCATTGCCTATGCCGTTTACTTGGGCTGGAATCTCATTTCTTGGATATCTCAGAAGCAGCATACAGTCTCTTGATCCAGCTGTGAGCTGAGAATCGGGCTGTAGCGTCTTCGAGTACCGAAATAATGTGGACTATATATGTCCTTAATTTCTTGCATGTTCGTCTTCGCAGACCTCCGGTCCTATATTGTGACAATGTAAGTTCGATCTTTTTGGCCACCAACCCAGTGGTCCACACACGCAACAAGCATATTGAGGTAGATGTGCATATTATCAGAGAAAAACTGGCGACTTGTTTATTCTCTCTACAACATATTTCTTCTACTCAACAAGTAGCAGATATTTTTACCAAGCCTTTATATCGTTCTCAATTTGAACCTCTTCGCTCCAAGCTTCAAGTTCTCTGCTCTACAATGACTTGAGTTTGAGGGGGTGAGTGAAGATACCTGTTGCTGTATCACAATCCTCTCCAGCTTTCTCTCAACCTTGTTGGACCTAGTGGGTAAGAAAACACCTAATTAAAAACAATCAGAAAATAGTCAACACTTTTATTCAACTATAAGAGGAAATCAAACATGTTGTTTTCACTTTACGTAGTGGGTGGGCCCCACGGTGATGAGTGGGTTTCTCACCCGCTATTATTAAAGGGGAGGGGGGAGCACCTTATTAATTAAGGTGTCACCCCACGTTGAGCGAGGTGAAGGCGGGGGCCGCCTCGCACCAATCAAAAGGCGGGCGCCGAATTTGGAATTCGCACCGCCAAAGACAAAAGAAGACGAAGAAAATTAGTATTTTATTCACATGGCCTCCTATAAATAGGGGCACATAAAAAGGAAAACCGATCCAAGTCACTTAAAGCTTAGAGTTCTTCGTTCTGAAAATTCTTTTCTTGTGAGAGTTGGGTGTGAGCTGAAGAAAACTGAGAAACCTTTGTAAGAGTGTGGGGATTGGGGACCAGGAGAGAAAATTGTGTGATTGTAACAATTTTTCACTTAGTGGATTTTTTTGTTGAGGGCCGTGATTTTTTCTCCGATTTGGAGTTTCCACGTAAATTCTTGTGTTTTGTTAATTGTTTCTTATTCCTTTAATTTCTCGGTTATCTGTTTGATCGTAGTGCTGAAAGTGGGAGGCTAAATTCCCAACAATTGGTATCAGAGCGCAAGGTTCGTGGCATACATTGCGGAGCAGTTTTTCACCTAGCTAAGAGTCGAAACAGATATTGCAAAGTTTTCAAGTCCTATGAAATTTGATGTGGTGAAATTTGACGGAAGTATTAACTTTGGCTTGGGCAAGTTCAAGTCAAAGATGTGTTGATACAATCTGGGCTACACAAGGCGTTGAAGGGAAAACCAGGGACTAGTTGTTCTAAAGGTGGTAAAGGTTCCAGCAAAGATTCTGAAAAATCCAGTACGAGCGATGAAGATTGGGAGGAGCTTGATTTGAGGGCTGCAAGTGTGATACACTTGTGTTTGGCTAAGAATGTTCTTGCAAATATACAAGGGAATTCGACAGCCAATGAGTTGTATCCAACAAAGGGCATCTCAAATCGATTGTACCTGAAGGAGCAATTTCACACATTGCGGATGGATGAAGGTACAAAAATCTCAGACCACCTGAGTATTCTCAATGGTATTATCTCGGAACTGGAGTCTATTGGAGTTAAAATTGATGATGAGGATAAAATTTTAAGGCTTATCCTGTCTCTTCCTTTTTCCTATGATGAACATTGATGATGAAGCCAATCTTGGTATATGGGAAGGATAGCTTGAACATTGCAGAAGTTACCGGGAAACTCCTTTCTGAGGAGAGAAGGTTGAAGGGAGAAAGACGTTCTTCAACAGAAAATTCAGCGATGGTGGCTATCAAAGGGAAGGATAAGAACTCCAAGAATAAAGTGGTTTGCTGGGGGTGCGGAGAACCTGGACACATCAAAAGGAACTGTAAAAGAGGAGCCAATTCGGCAAAGGGCTCTGAGTCAGATGCTAATAGTGCATGTTACTTCATGGAAGAGATTGATCCTTTTTGAAGAATGATGATAGTCATCCTCATGGTATGTCTGCAATGGTTTTGCATAATGCAAGGTGAGAGGTGGAAGATTATGTCGATGGCTGACGGACTTCCAGGAAAGCTAAACGATGGTAGTTGCATTATAGAATGTCAGCAAATTTTTTTCGACATGTTGCCTTAGAAGAAATTCTTAGAATAAGTAATTCTAAGTGTGACTGTTCATATGGTGGAGTAGGGATATATAGTTCTCTGGTATGATAATTATGATTGTCAATGTAGACAATGGATATAGCATTTGCTATGGAGTCTCTAAGTTGAGAGTGCATGACAGATTCCACAATATAAAGTGAAGGAGAGATTTTTTGTTTTCACTTTATGTAGTTGGTGGGCCCCACGGTGATGAGTGGGTTTCCCACCCACTATTATTAAAGGGGAGGGGGGGGAGGGGGAGCACTTTATTAATTAAGGTGTCGCCACACGTTGAGCGAGGTGAAGGCGGGCGCCGCCCCATGTTGTGCGAGGTGAAGGCGAGCGCCGCCCCGCACCGAGCGAAGGCGGGCACCGTCCCACACCAATCAAAAGGCGGGCACCGAATTTAGAATTCGGCGCCGCCAAAGACGAAAGAAGACGAAGAAAATTAGTATTTTATTCAATGGCCTCCTATAAATAGGGGCAGTCGGCTTTATAAAAAGGAAACCGATCGAAGTCACTTAAAGTTTAGAGTTCTTTGCTCTGAAAATTCCTTTTTCGTGAGAGTTGGGTGTGAGCTGAAGAAAACTGAGAAAGTTTTGTAAGAGTGTGGGGATTGGGGACCAGGAGAGAAAATTGTGTGATTGTAACAATTTTTCACATAGCGGAATTCTTTTTTGAGGGCCGTGGTTTTTTCTCCGATTTGGAGTTTCTACGAAAATTCTTGTGTTTTGTTAATTGTTTCTTATTCCTTTAATTTCTCGATTATCTGTTCGATCGTAGTGCTGAAAGTGGGAGGCTAATTTCCCAACAAAACAAGTCGACCAGAATTTTTAATGAAGTAGTTCTGCAAAACAATGGTTAGAACAATAGAAATTTTCTATTTCAGATAACTTAAAACAGGATTGCTAACACATACAACTTCATAGTGAAAATTAATAAACAAGTGAAGTAATTATTTCAGATACTAACAACATTGATAGACACAATTAATTCAGAAGCAAATATAATAATATGAGAATGAAATTCACAATGAGAATTCAAACAGTTGAATACTAATGTATTTTTTCTATCTAATAACTCTAATTGAAACAAAACAATATAATTTTAATCATAGCTCTTTAATTAAATTACACAATATAATCTAGTAGGAGAACTACAATATAATTGTAAATTGAATAGATAACAGAATTTTAAATAAACAAAACTATAGACCTTTTAGATCACAATAATAACTTCATCAACTATATAATTAACTCAAAATTCCAGCAAGCTCAACATGTAATATCAACCAATTACTTGGCCTATTCACTAAATAATATTTCGAAACTTGAAACAATAAACATACAACGAGGAATAACAATTTCATTATCAAGAACAATTCTGATTCAAAACAATTGACTATTAATCGATGCACAAACACATAGAAACAGATAGCAATCTAATGAAATTAAATTAAAATAAAAACTTATCAGTCTGAATTTGTGGCGTGGAGAAATCCACTGCCTTAAAGACGTTATCGGCGACCACGGTGCAGAGTCACGAGCCGAGTGTCTCCCAAGGTCACGCAACACTCTCAGAAGGACGTGCACTCGTCGCTGAGAGGTTTGAAGATCGTTCAAAGCCAAGAGCAAGAAGAACCAGGAAGAGAAATGTTTTTAAAAGCGAAGAACAATCACACGGCGAAGAAGAAATGATGACGAAGGAGAGAATATGCAGCGAGATAGAGAGAGCTTCTGAAGGATCTTTGAGAGCAAGCTTGAAATCGATCCGAGAAGAGGCAAAAACGTGAGATTTCTGTCGAGGGATTTCTGATTTTCCGTGGCTAGGGTTTCAGGAACCCCTGTTTTTATTCCCAAAAGCACGAACGAACATTTCGTCTGTTCGTGTTATGAGATCCGAGTTGATCGGATCTCTTTAATACATTTTATCGTTTGCAAACGGTAAAATGGCAAACGGGCACGGGAAATGGATCCAGACCCTAAGTCGGATCTAGATCGTCATTTTCCCTACAAACCTCTCTCCATATTTCTCTCAACCTCTCTCCAGATTTCTCTCAAACTCTCTCCAGATTTCTCTCAACTTCTCTTTAGATTTTTCTCAACCTCTCTCCAGATTTCTCTCAACCTCTCTCCAGATTTCTCTCAACCTCTCTCCAGATTTCTCTCAACCTCTCTCCAGATTTCTCTCAACCTCTCTCCAGATTTCTCTCAGCCTCTCTCCAGATTTCTCTCAACCACTCTCCAGATTTCTCTCAACCTCTCCTTGTATCTTCTCCTAATTTCCCTCCTTGTGGCCCTTGGTGTTTGAGCTATTCATGTCAGATGTGGCCCTTGGTGTTTGAAAGCAGGGTTAAGATCTATCAGAAGATTTCATGGGGTAGGGGAAGCCTGAGGCTGCTGTTGTTTCGGTATGGGAGGATCCCAAGGATTCGTTTTGAAGGAGCTCCAATTCTTTAACTCCAAAAGCGATTTGACGGCAAAGTTTTAAGATGCTGCCAAATCGTCCATGAATGGAAATTTGAGGTCAGAGCTGAAATAACAATGAGAGATATCACTAACGACCATAAGGGCTCGCAGTAGGAGCCATGAGGGTCGACATATATGGGTTTGGATGACTGCAGTAGACTGCCAATAATATGATATGCGTGGCAGGAAAGATATCCTTCAGACAATGGCCTCTAGGAGATACTCCGCTGTTGAATTGGCACCAAGCCCTCAGTATTCTCGTGGTACCAATTTCCAGTGTTTTCCGGCTACTGCTGATGACCATAGGACCCACTTGAGATTTTATTCAAAAATTTCAGTGGGAATGTGAGAGACAGCTTTCCCAGGACTCAAGTTACCTATTTATTATTCACGTGGATGTTCCATATGATAGGAATGGATATTGCGCACTACTGACACCTCTTTCATTCTCATCTGTACTGTTGCTATTGACAAATACGGCAGGTCAAAGACAGGTTTCACTGGTCGTATGGGAAATAGAGTTGCTGCTATGAGGCTGCTCAGCTGCTTAAGCTGACTCCATTGGATTCACATCTAGCAGGCCTAAAGAATAAGTTTCATGGTGGCCGGTTTTCATGGGTGAACAAGGATATTTATTAATTTACGTTCTTGCATTTTGAGTTGGTTGGAAATGCACCAGTTGTTATTTTTTTGTTCATTATGAAAACAATTATTTACTTGCTTTTGTAGCTTTCTGATCTTGTAGGCCTTGTAAATATCCATATCTTGTGTTTGTAAGTAAAAGAATCTCATGTAGTTGGGCTTACCTAAGGACTCTGCGATCAGAGTCCCTAGGCCTCTCTTACGCTCGGCCCACGTACTGCGCTTCAAGAGGCCTGTTATTGGGGCTGCCCAACGTGTGTTCTCGGGTCGGCCCACGGATATCTTTGTGAGTCTTGACTATCCCGGGCCCCAGCCTTTCGAATCCTAAGACCGAGGCCATGAATTTCTCTGCACATGAATTCACTACTTCAAGTTGTTCACTTGAAGCCTACAACGAACAGCAAATTTATTTATCTTATATTTTAATAAAATCTATTAAATTTTTTATTAATTATAAAATGGAAAACAAAAAATTTAGTGGAAATAAAGAATTTATCTTGTCTTTTAATGGGTTTCTTAAATATAAAGTTTTAGAGGGATATTTCAATTTTCGTTAAATTCATTGTAAATTGACACTTTCAAACTGATTTCATGAAAAGGACTTGGCATTACATAGTAATGGCTCCCAAAATATGGAAATTATGACACAACGCTTGACTCATTTAAGCCACAAGGGGACAAAAAAGTTACAGAAAATGGTGTGGCCCTTAAAAAAATGAAAAGACAATCAAGATTATAAAAAAAATTCTTTGGGGTTTTAATAATCGATTATTTTTACTAACAATAACCAAAAAAGAGATTTTTGAAGCAATTATATATTTGTGATATACTTTAACTCAAAGATATAAAGTTAGAGAATGTTGTTGGTAAAAATAGGAGGAGACTTCCACTTCTATTTTGTTCTACCATCGATTAATATTTTTGTAGTCAACTTTAGGAATTGGGAATTGAACGGCCTGAAATAATTAAATGAAGAAAAAGTAAGTCATGGATGGATGGTAAATCTTCCAAAGGAATATCAATGCTCGTAGGCAGTGTTTTAAAAATCGAATTCACCAAACAGTTCGATGATAGGTTCGGTTTTAAAACATTGCTTGTAGGTAGATAGGAGTTCAAAATCTTCTCTCTGCACAAATATCTACCTGTCTTGTCTTAAACAACGGTACGAAGAAAATAGAGTAACTTTGGACCCTACATCAATTCCCTCCCTCCCCTCCCTCCCGCTTATTAGCTCTCCCTCTGTCCCTCCCACTAATTAGCTCTCCCTCCCTCCCTGCCATTAATTAGCTCTCCCTCCGTCCCTCCCACTAATTAGCTCTCCCTCTGTCCCTCCCACTAATTAGCTCTCCCTCCTCCCTCCCTCCCGCCTCCCTCCCACCCTCCCGCCCTCCCTCCCACTAATTAGCCCTCCCTCCTCCTCCCTCCCGCCCTCCCTCCCACTAATTAGCTCTCCCTCCCTCCCACTAATTAGCTCTCTCCTCCCTCCCCTCCGCCCCCCTCCCACCCTCTCGCCTCCCTCCCACCAATTAGCCCACCCTCCTACCAATTAGCCCACCCTCCCTCCCGCCCTCCCACTCGCCCTCCCTCCCACCAATTAGCCCATCCTCCCTCCAGCCCTCTCTCTCCCTCCCTCCCACCGATCAGCCGTCCCTCCCTCCAGCCGTCCCTCTCTCGCCCTGCCTCCCACCGATCAACCGTCCCTCTCTCCCTCCCTCCCACCGATCACCCTCCCTCTCCCTCCCTCCCACCGATCACCCCTCCCTCTCTCCCTCCCTCCCACCGATCCCCTCCCTCTCTCCCTCCCTCCCACCGATCACCCCTCCCTCTCTCCCTCCCTCCCACCGATCACCCTCCCTCCCTCCCACCGATCACCCCTCCTCCTCCCACCGATCACCCCTCCCTCCCTCCCACCGATCACCCCTCCTCCCACCGATCACCCCTCCCTCCCACCGATCACCCTCCCTCCCACCGATCACCCTCCCTCCCACCGATCACCCTCCCTCCCACCGATCACCCTCCCTCCCACCGATCACCCTCCCTCCCACCGATCACCCTCCCTCCCACCGATCACCCTCCCTCCCACCGATCACCCTCCCTCCCACCGATCACCCTCCTCCCACCGATCACCTCCCCCCCCACCGATCACCCTCCCTCCCACCGATTACCCTCCCTCCCACCGATCACCCTCCCTCCCACCGATCACCCTCCTCCCACCGATCACCCTCCCTCCCACCGATCACCCTCCCTCCCACCGATCACCCTCCCTCCCACCGATCACCCTCCCTCCCACCGATCACCCTCCCTCCCTCCCCACCGATCACCCTCCTCCCTCCCACCGATCACTCCTCCCTCCCTCCCACCGATCACCCTCCCTTTCCTTCCACTAATGGGAAAGAAGGAATTAGTAGACCTATCAAAATTAGAACCTTTGGATGGGACAAATTACAAAAGGTGGTCCCAAAAGCTGTTGATATTTTTTGAACAACTTGAGGTAGATTATGTGTTGTTTTCTGATCCTTACTCTGAGACAAACATGATTGAACCCCCTGCTACACCTCAAGTAACACCCCCTTCAGCTCAAAGTAAAACTTCAGAAATAGAGGCAAAGACTAAATATGAAAAGGACAATAAAATGGTTAGGGGGCATTTGATAAATCACATGACAAACAATCTTTTTGACCTGTTTGTAAACCATAAATTAGCAAAGGAAATTTGGGAAATCTTGGAGAAGAGATATGGAGGAGAGGATGCTGGAAAGAAAAAGTATGTGGTTGGAAAATGGCTTCAATTTCAGATGGTTAATAATAAATCCATCATAGAACAAGTGCATGAGTACGAAAACCTAGTCACTGATGTACTCAATGAAGGTATGAAAATGTGTGAGATCTTACAAGCGAATGTACTATTGGAAAAATTCCCACCGTCTTGGAGTGATTATAGAAACCAAGTAAAAAAAAAAGATATCACGTTGCAAGAACTCATTAGCCATATTAGAACTGAAGAGGCTAATCGCCTCAAGGATAAACAAATAAGAATCTGAAAGCTCAATGCTACGTATGTGGGAAGCCTGGCCACAAGGCATATCAATGCTATCATCATCATAGGCAGCAGCAGAGGATCAATGACAAGGCTGGCAGCAAGTCAACAAACCAAGCTAACCTAGATGAAAATGATGACATTGTTGCTGCGGTCATCGTAGAAGTGAACTTGGTGGAAAACAAAACTGATTGGGTGTTAGACACAGGAGCTACTAGACACTTTTGCGCTAACAAGGAGTTGTTACATGATTTTGAAGAAGTGCCTGATGGCGAACGTGCCTATGTGGGTAACCAGAGTGTAGCTGGCGTGCTTGGCAGAGCCAAGATTCTCCTAAAGTTGACTTCTGACAAAACCTTAGTTGTGCAAAATACTCTTTATGTACCCTCCTTACGTAGAGACTTAGTGTCAAGTGCCTTATTGAATAAAGCTAGTCTAAAACTCGTGTTTGAGGCTAACAAAATTGTAATGACCAAAACGGAGAGTTTGTGGGGAAAGGTTATCGCAATGAGGGATTATTTGTTTTGAATATTGTATCTGATATTTTTAATGAAAAACTATCTTCTAGTTTTGCTTATGTCGCTGAGTGTATTAATTTCTGGCATTGAAGACTTGGACAAGTAAATGTGGCTTCAATTAAAAGACTTAAAAATCTAAACTTAATTTCCCCCGTGAGTACAAAAGAATTTTCTAAGTGTCATGTGTGTGTAGAAGCTAAATATGCCAAGAAGTCTTTTAAATCAATTGAGAATAGAAAGACAGAACTGCTATAATTAATTCACACGGACTTAGCGGATATCAGGAACACAGTTAGTAAAGGTGGTAGAAGGTATTATGTGACTTTCATTATTGATTTTTCTAGATACACTGGAGTTTACTTTCTAAAGACCAAAGATGAAGCAGAGGAGATGTTTCTGAAAATAAAACTGAAGTTGAAAATCAGTTGAACAAGAAAATTAAAATGGTTAGGTCTGACAGAGGAGGAGAATATAATACTCTATTTTTCAAGGAATTTTGTGAAAAAAGAACGGTATTATACATGAATTTAGTGCTCTGAACACTCTCCAACAGAACGACATTGCTGAGAGGAAAAATTGAACCCTCAAAGATATGATAACTGCAATGCTTATACGTTCTGGATTACCTCACAATATTTGGGGGGAAGCAGTTCTTTGAACATGTTATATACTTAACAGAGTTCTTCATAAGAAATTTGATAAAACTCTATATGAGCTATGGAAAGGATTCAGCCGTAACCTGAAATTCCGTGAAGTGTGGGGGTGTCTTGACAAGGTGAGTTTACCAGCTCCTAAGAGGACTAACATAGGACCTAAAATCTAAGATGCAGTGTTCATAGGTTATGCAGAAATTTCACTTGCATATAGATTCATGTCATTAGATGAAAATTCAATATCTGAATCTAGAGATGCAGAATTCTTTGAGCACCTGTTTCTTTGGAAGACACAAAACACTAGAATAGATCCTGGTCCATCTAGTGCACCGTTGACTTTGCCCAGTTATTCTCATAGAGAAAATGATTATGCAGATGAGCCTAGAAAAAGTAAAAGGAAAAGGACAGAGAATAGTTTTGGACCTAATTTCATTACTGCTTTCCTAATTGAGAACCTTGATAAGATAGATAAACATGTGGTTGCAGCGTTTCTGATCGAGGATGATCCCAAAACTTATACAGATGCAATAACTTTTGTGGATGGTAGCTTTTGGAAAAAAGTTATAAATCGTGAGTAGGACTCTATAAAGTCCCACCATACATGGGACTTAGTGGATTGGGTGTAAACCTATTAAGATTAAATAGATTTTTAGAAAGAAATTAAGATCTGATGGTTCTATAGATAACTTAAAGGCCAGATTGGTTGTTGTAGGTTATACACAAAAGAAAGGCTTTGATTATTTTGACACTTATTCTCCTGTGACCAAAATAGCAACTATAAGAATGTTTGTTGCATTGGCTGCTATCCATAGTTTGGTTGTGCATCAGATGGATGTTAAAACCGTATTTCTTAATGGAGATTTGGAAGAGGAGATTTATTTACAACAACCAGAGGGGTTTGTTGTTCAAGGTCAATTAGCCCTCGCTCCATCTCTGCGATTAGCCCTCCCTTTCCTCCCACCTTAGCCCTCCCTTTCCTCCCACCTTAGCCCTCCCTCCCTCCCACCCACCAATTAGCCTTCCTTCCCTCCCACCAATTAGCCTTCCCTCCCTCCCACCAATTAGCCCTCCCTCCCTAAACCAATTTCCCTCCTCCCTCCCGCCAATGTTCCCTCCACAAATTATACCGAGGGGGACCCGAGATCCGACTGGACATCTGGGATGGGTTTCTGGAGCGAAATCGGATAACGACGGATGGAAGGGGAGACCAAGGTTCTAAAGGAGGAGAGCTCGGAAGTAGAACAAGATAAAGTATGGGAGAAAAGGAATGTGAAATGGTGAGTTTACAAAATTTTTCAAAAAGTGACAATGATTCTAAAGTAAAGTCGGGGATTGTAGGAAACCACGTTTTATTGAAAAACGAGGGGAAGGAGAAGTATTGTAGTACAAGCAGTCGCCAACGAGGCCTACTGAAATAGATAGCTTGCACCATTTTCCCAGTTGTCAAAAGACACATCTTACGTGTTTCATGTTGTTCTTCCTTGATTCAGAGGCCACCTCTATAGGATGAAGTAGGCGACAATCGAGGTTTCCTTATTGTGTTGAGGACACTGAACATGGGGAGAGAAAGAGAGGGAGCAATCTTTTGTAAAAGTGAGAGAAAAATGGTTCATAATTGAAGAATCTGATTCTCTCACAGGTTTCACATTAGTGTTTTGCATATGTATACCAGATCAATATTATTGAAGGGTATAAAGGGCTTCAAAGGTGGTTTGACGTCACTTTCAATATGCCAGATCAATACTTTAGGGTGAAATCTGATTTCAAAATCGGTATCACGTTGCTTTTGTGACTTCTATCCGAAAATACTCTTTTAAATTAATACAAAAGAGAAGTATATTAGAAACTGACCTACTCCCCCAACATGGCTACCACCCAATTCAATTCTTTTTAACCTAAGCAAACAATGAGCAAAAAATGTGTGTTTTAAGTGATTTTCATCTGGTTTTTATCATCATTACAAAAGTAGAAACAATTATATTCTTATTGATGATGATATACATTATGCCATACAAATTAAAAGCCTAAAGTCGTAGAGGTGTGAAACATAAGAAACCAATGAATATCATCAAAATTTGCCTATATCACCTGAAAGAAAGTACTAAAATCAGTACCTTGTCTAAAACTCATCACAAAACTATCTCAATAATTTCAAACAATCAACAACAATAAATTGACATATGCAACACTCGTATAACTCGTCAATTACGTCGACAACAATATATAAATAGTCACAAAGTTATATAGCAAAGCAAAACATACTAAACCGAGTTTAAAGAAAACTAATTAGTAGACATTAATCTTTGCAAATCTGAATTGAGAATAAAATTGATTAGGGAACTTATTGGTTGAGAGCGGTTCCAACTGGCGGGATTGTGCAAAGCCCCACATATACATTCCTCTAAGTATGTACAATGACCTCCTGATACGGGCTATCGAATCAAAAGGTAAGGAGTTCTTCAAAGCCCATAAAAAAGGTCGTGTCGATGACAAAATTCCCATTTTGGCTGTAAGAATGGGGACGTATACCATTTCAACTGATTAGCCCTGCCTCCCACCAATTAGCCCTCCCAGCCTCCCACGAATTTTCCCTCCATCCCTCCCTCCCACAAATTAGCCTTCCTTCTCTCTCTCTCTCTCTAACCTCTACCCCTCCTTCGCTCCCTCAAAATCACTTCTCTCTCAACATCACAATAATTTATAAGAGAAGATAATCGATATGCTTATTATTAGAACATGAACATCAAGGGCTAAAAACAAGGACATTGATGAACCATCAATTGGATACTACCCCTTTCCCCATCCATCGACAAAATAAAAAATTCTACCATGTATTCTCTTTCTGGTACTTATTATATCATAACTATTTACTTTTGTATTGCTTATTATTATTAAAAATTTTATAGTATTTCATTACTTATATTTTATTCAACTTTAGGTAGTATTATATATTCGAGTCAAGGAGTAGTGTCAAAATGAATATAGCAGGTTGAGCTTATTGTGGTTTGGGAAAAAATATATAATATATGAGTAATGCTAGCTGCACTGGTACAAAGTCCGACTCTTCACAAATGGTTGGTTATGTAAGAAAAACAAAGGTATGTGACTCTTCAAAACTTCTGGATTGAGCACTGACAACCAAATCCTGAAAGTAATACCTAGGAGTTTGCTAACATACCGTTGTTGATCAGGAGTTTAGATCACCTGTTGTAAAAGCCCTTTTAAATTCTGGTGGTTAGTCGGAGTGATAAAAAGTCGGCCTAAGAGGTACGATCGCCATTTTCGCACAACCTTTGAAATGACATATGGTTCTTTCAGATATGATGTATGTCTTGCATAAAACAACTGCCCCAATACCCTCTCTCAGGCGGGGGCTTATTTTCTTGCTAAAGTAAGAGACATGATATCTATCTAGCATAAAAAATGCCCCAATGCCGACCTTGGATGTGTCAGTCTCGATGATGAATTTCAAAGAGAAATCAGCAAGCCTGTAAAACAGGGGCTTCCACCATGGTTTTTTTTAGTGTCTCGAAACCCTCTTTTGCCTCGGGTGTCATGACAAACGACTGTTTGTAGCGGAGATATGTAAGAGGAGTTGTGATCTTGGCGTACCCCTTTATAAAACATTTGTTGTACCCCATGAGACTGAAAATTCCCCTCAATTGTTTTATCGTTGTGGAAAGATGCCAATTGACCATGGCTACAAGTTTATCAAGGTCGACTTGCACTCCTTGCTACGAACACAAAAAGTTTGGAAAAAAATGATGTGATTTCAAACGAGCCAGCGTGGCTTTGAGTTGTTGAACATGTTTTTCCAAAAAGGAGTTATAAACTAATATGTCGTTGAAGAAAACCACAAATCAACGCAAGAACAATGCAAAGAGCCGGTTAATGGCTGCTTGAAACTTGGAGGTGGAATTAGTTAAACCAAATGGCCTGACAATGAACTCATAATGTCCCTTGTGTGTCTGAAAGGTTGTCTTGTAGATATCCTTTGGGTGAACTCTGATTTGATGACAACCTGTTCACATGTCTAACTTGGAGGAAAACTTTGCACCTATTCATCAAGTAGCTCAGCAATGGTGGGAATCGGAAATTTGTCTTTAATAATGACAATGTTGAGTGCTATGTAGTCGATGCAGAGACGAGTAGAACTGTCATTTTCACAAGTAGGATGGGCGAAGAGAAGGGCGTGTGACATCATTTCTCTAACCATTTTCTCAATTTCAGATTTCTGGAATTGATGGTATCTATAGGGCCGAACATTCATTGGGTTGGAGTCTGGTATAAGATGGATTTGATGGTCGGTAATTTGGTGGCTGGAAGAAAAACATTATGATGAAGATGGAAAACTCATAGATGGAAGTGGCTGATGTGTGGTTTGGTGGATCAGCCAAAACGATGTGAATAAGGAACATGCAGTGGTAATCATAATGGTGGAGGATAGCCCGTAAATGGTGGAGAGATACAGCAATCGGTGCGGTGGAAGCCAAGCCTTTGAGTTGAATTGTCTTTCCCTTCCAAGAAAACACCATGGCTGGTGTGACATAGTCATGAACGACATGGCGTAATTAGTGTATCCACCAAAATCCAAGGATCACTTTTGGACCCTCAATCAGCAGTATAAAGAGGTCGACATGAAATGTATGGCCTTTAAGGGAGAGGGAAACATGAGGACTGAACAGAGTGGACAACAGATAATCTCCAATTGTTGATATAAACTCGGAATTTGGAGTTGGTTTGGTGGGTAGCTCCAGATATTTCACAATAGATGGTTTAATGAAATTGTGGGTACTCCCACTGTCGATTGAAATGGAGAATGAATGGAGATTAACTTCACCTGAAAATTACAGAGATCGGGGTATTGGGTGACTCGATGGAGCTTGCAAACTTGAAATATCTCCTACTTTGATTTATTCGATTTGCTCCGAATCAGAAAGAGACTTTGTATCATCTGTAGTTTCATTGGCACAAGAACTCTTTCGATGTTGTTATTAATCGATTAGCCTTCCTCCATTGGCACCAGGATGCTGCTCGACCATCCATGTGGAATGATGCAATCTGGAGATGCAGAGGCTCTAGAGTTTTATTAAAAGCAAAGAACTCGTCTATCCGGAAAATCCACCCGTGTGAATTGGGGAACCTCAATTTTCATGGATCGAAATAACAAGCTCAGTTCATGGCTGCTGGAAGGCGCCGGCGGCGGAAAAGGGTGGTGCTCCGATTGTGTCACAGAGGGAAGTGGAGAGCCATGTATTTGGGAACGGATGTCTTCGATTCGGGAATCGAATGTGGTCAGGTGATGCTGTAAGGTTTGGTGAATGGATAAAGTCTTGGCATCAAACTTAGACTGAACAGACTCCAGTTGTTCAGTAGTGCTAGAACTGCAGCTAAGACGTCAAATTAGGCCGTGGAGATCAAAGGAAGAGAGAGAGCAGGGACGATGACAACACCAATGATACGCCACTTTAGAAGGATATTTTTATTTGAACCGACAGCTTATGATGCGCCCTTCGAGTGGGCATTAACTCCACAAATTTAAGAAGAAGTGGAAGAAGAAGAAGATGGGGAAAAGAAGGAGAGATGGAGATAAAACAGAGGAAAGACAAAAAGTAAAAGAGATTTCCTCCAGCAAAATTACATACCCCTTACACTATGATGTTCATCTATTTATACTTAGTCAAAGCTTCTTTTGCAAGTTATTTTAATATATATGCAAGAGTATTCAGATGCTTAAATCATGACTGTTATCATGCAATTCACGAGGGGAATAATTCGGTGAATTCCATGAACTCATGATCCCATAACTACTTGCAAACATAATCACTCAGCCACTTGGGTGGTTATCGGCTCCTTGTTGATATGGGAGGTGGATGGTTAGCTGTTGTCAACAAACCTGATTTTGCTCAACTCTCAATCTCAATTCCGGAGGATTATCCAACAAGTTATTGATTTCTCCAATCCTCATCTCCAATAGATATTGATTTCTTCAAATTCAAAACTCTCTATCTGTAAAACTGTTTCGACTCTATCATCTGCCTCTATATCTTTAGATAGTCTATAAATTCTTTAATCAGCATTCAATAAAGATTCATCGAGTTACAAAATGATCGAGAGCCCATCTTAGATGGTATTATCCGCACCACTTGGGCAAGCCATGGCCACCTCGTCTTCCCCTGCTCCAGCTCCTTTTCATGCCAACACATTAAACCTTGGCCCACCCCATGGTAGCTTCACACTCACGATATCCAATATTAACAACCATGTCTCTCTAAAGCTCGATCGTACCAACTATCTCCTCTAGCGCTCTCAATTTTTTCCAGTTTTTCAAAGCCAAGGCGTAATGGGTTTTCTCACTGAAACTATATTGGCGCCACCCCAGCAGCAGCCAGCAGATCATCCTTCTGCTTATGTTCCTAGCGCAGCATACGAAGCCTGGTTCTGTATTGACCAGACTTTATAGAATTCGATTTTATCAACTCTAACTACTGTGCTGCCCTAGGCCAGGTGATTGGCCTCCACACATCTCAGGCAATGTGGACTACACTCGAGCACATGTATTCATCAAATTTTCAAGCTCGTATTCTCCAATTACAGCTGGAGCTCCAGGATATGAAGAAGGGTAGTCAAAACATTCAAGACTACTTGGAAAAAGCAAAACATATTACTGATAGCCTTTCAGCCTCAGTTCGACTAGTCGACCTTGCAGATCTCGTCTCTTTCATTTTAAACGGACTCAGCTCAGAGTATGAGATCATGTCCGTTACCTCACGGAAAGAACCTCTTCCTCTAGAAGAATAACAAAACATGCTCCTCACTGAAGAGAGTCGTCAAGCTGTGACCACCCCAACTGGAGGACTTACCGCAACACCATCCGTCAACCTGGCAACTGCACCCTCTAACAGAGGACGAGGTGCAGGTCGCTCAACCAGAGGACATGGAAGAGCAGGTGGTCATAATTACTCAAATACCCCTACTCAAGCAAACAGATTTAGACTGGACAACTGTCCCGCATGTCAAATTTGCAATCTTCACAATCACACTGCTCCACAGTGTTACTACCGATTAGACCAAGCATATCAGCCTGCACCAGCCCATGCAATTAACCTGAATGACACCAATGCGGAAGGTCTCTGGTACCCAGATTCAGGTGCCACAAATCATTTCACGGGTGATTCGACTCTACTCCATGATCTCACTCAAGTACCAGGTGATGAGCAAGTCACCCTAGGTAATGCAAGTAAAGCTTGAATTACACACAAGGGCGCTATGTCTATTCAATATTTTCTCCTAAAAAATGTCTATTTCATGCCTAATATAATAAAGACCTTAATTTTGTTTCTGAATTTTCCAAACAAACTGTCACATTTTTTAAATTTCACCCAAAAACTTTTTTTATTAGGGGCTCCTTAAATATGGCCTTTATACCTTCCAGAAGTCTTCACAACTGCACTGCCTGACAATAATCACAAATAATTTCGAATTATGGCATGATAGGCTGGGCCACCCATCCTTATCTGTCACATATTTACTTTTGCGTTCTCTTTCAATTCCATTAAGGAAAAATAAATCAGCACCATGTGTACCTTGTCATCTTTTTAAGTCACACCGAGTCCCTTTTTGAATAACAAATTTAGAGCGTCTTATCCACTGCAATTCTTGTCGCTTGATATGTGAGGCCCAACACCCGTTCTCTCAGTTGAAGGTTTTAAATTCTATCTATCTATTGTAGACGTTTTTACCAACTTTACCTGGATTTATTTTCTAAAGTCAAAATCTGATATTTATTCAATATTTTCTCATTTCATTACTTTAGTTCAAAATCAATTCCAATCTACAATTAAAATTGTTCAAACAGATGGCGGCTCTGAATGTTTTGGCAGATCCTTTCAACTACAATTAGCCCAACATGGCATCCATCATCAAATATCCAGCCCGTACATCCCAGAACAAAACGGAATAGTCAAGCGCGAGCATTGACACCTAGTCAAAACTAGTTAGACCGTTCTGTCATGCAGTGCGGTCCCCACAGCCTACTGGGATTCTAGTTTCTATTCTGCCTCTTACCTCATAAATCGTCTCCCTCTACTCTCTAAAAACCAATTATCTTCCTATCAGATTTTTTTACCAAAAAGAACCCGATTATCATTTTCTAAAGACTTTCGGGTGTCTCTGTTTTCCTTATCTCCGACCCTATTCCAAACACAAACTAAAGCCTCGCAGTAAGTCTTGTGTATTTTTGGGTTATCATCCGCATTGGCTATCGCTGCCTTGACCCACAATCTCAGCGAATTTATATATCTCGCCATGTTGTATTTCTTGAGTCCGTCATTCCATATAAAACTAGGACATGTACAACAACCAATGATGTACACACTCACCTCCACCCGGCTCCACAAAAAGGTATATGTGCAATTTTTCCCCCATTTTGTTCTATTACTCCTCGTACAACAACACATGTTCCCTTGGGGCAACTTTCCATTATTAAGGGCACACATCCTCTCCAATTATTGCACCAGTTCCTCCAAGCAGCCCACTTCCAACTATGGCACAAACCTCCTCACTTCCAATTCCTTCGCCACCTCATTCATCGACAAAAATTACCGTGCTACCCCCAAGCACCATCGCCCCATTGTCTACTCATTCAAAGCAAACCTGATCACGCATCGGTAATCTTAAGCCAAAATCTCTAAATGCCATTACTTCTCTCGACCCACTAGAACCTCCAACCTGTTATTCACAAGCAATCACAATACCTCACTGGAGAAATGCTATGAAGGATGAAATAAATGCTTTGATTGCTAATCAAACATGGAATTTGGTGCCTCTGCCTAAAAATTGGAAACTCATAGGTTGCAAGTGGTTTCAGAGTGAAACAAAAGAATAATGCTAGTTGCACTTAGCCCACATACCTATCCCACACACTTGTTAATCTAAATCATTGATGCCTAGGGTTTATCCTCTAAAAAATAGGATTTTATAAAAAAAAAATATTTTTAAGGGCTTAGATTAACATGTACGTCGGATAGGTACGTCCACCAGGTACGTCTAGCATTACTCGAAACAAAATTCAGACGGCCGCATTGTTGAACACTATAAAGCTAGACAGGTCGCTAAGGGATTTCACCATAAGGAAGGAGTAGATTTGTCTGATATGTTCAGCCCAGTCATCAAGCCCACTACTATTCGACTCCTCAGTCTGGCATTGACCTATAAGTGGGACATTAAGCAGCTAGATATTAAAAATGCATTTTCACATGGCCAACTACAGGAAGAGGTTTAAATGAGCCAACCACCCGGATTCCATGATCCAGCAATATCCGACTATGTTTGTCTATTAAATTGCTCATTATATTGTCATAAACAATCACCAAAATCTTGGAACACAGTTTAAATCTTTACTAACCAACTTGGGTTTTACAACGTCAAAGGCCGATCACTCATTATTTTACATTTATGAGGACAGAAATATATTTTTTCTACTCATCTATGTCGATGATGTTATTCTTCTCTCCAACAATAAAGCAGCCACAGATCAACTGATTCATTCTCTCAGTCGGCGACTTCCGGTGAAGCGGCTAGGTACATTACACTACTTTCTCTACATTCAAGCAACATTCCATCAAGATTCGCTTCATCTTTCACAAGAGAAATTCGCCAACCTTCTGCAACGACTCAATCTCACCAATGTAAAACCGTAAGTACTCCAGTCACCCCTTAAAGAAAGCTCTCAAAATTCATGGGAAAACTACTGGAAAATCCAACTCCATATCGCTCCATAGTAGGGGCCCTACAGTCTCTCACCCTCACAAGGCCTGATTTACAGTATGCTGTAAATCAAGTTTTTCTGTTGCAACAACAACCAGCTAACGCACATTGGGAAGCTGTAAAACGTATTCTCAGATATATAAAGGGCTCTATCAAATGTGGAATCACAAAATCTTCCATCAATCTTTTTGATCTACATATTTAATCTGATGCTGACTGGGTTTGTAACCCCGACGATCGTCGATCTACAACAGGGTTTTGCATATTTGTGTTAACAATCTCCTCTATTGGTGTTCAAAGAAACAAACAACAGTATCTAGACCCAGCGCCGAAGCAGAGTACCGGGTTCTGGCTGCAACTGCTTCTGAACTCTTCTGGTTACTAGAACTTTTTAAAGAGCTTCACATACAAGCCAACACTATGGTACGACAATTTATTAGCAACTTACATTGCTACGAACCTTGTCTTCCATGCTCGCACAAAACATATAGAACTGGATTATTATTTTGTTCGAGAATGAATCGCACAAAGCTGCCTACAAGTAAAATATGTCCCAACTCTGGATCAAATTGTCGATATCTTCACAAAAGGGCTTTCTAGGCAAACCCATCTTCATTTTCCGACCAAATTAACGGTCTCTCAACACGGCTAAATTTGAAGGGGAGTGTCAACAAACCTGATTTTACTCAACTCCCTATCTCACTTCCAGAGGATTCTCCAACAAGTTATTGATTCTTCCACTCCTCATCTCCAGTAGATATTGATTTTTTCAAATTCAAAACTCTCTATCTGTAAAACTGTTTCGACTCTATCTTCTGCCTCTGTATCTTTAGATAGTCTATAAATTCTGTAATCAGTATTCAATAAGGATTCATTGAGTTACAAAATCATCGAGAGCTCATCTTACAGCTGTCCCTTTCGAATTGGTTTCTTCTGCTGCCTTATCTGCTTGGGGCTTTGTTGCCATATTAGTCATCTAGTTATCCTAGACAGTAGTGGGTTAGCTGATGTGGAATTGCTGGTTCCAATCATTAGTGCTGAAATATATGGGACAAAGAATGTGTTGGAAGGGATAATTGGGTATAATATGTTAATTCAAAGTTCCCTCCATGGGAGAGTAACAAGCCTCTCAAATGCTTGAGTATCTTTGTTTGTCTCGTATTGAATCAAACAGTAATAGGACAAGGGAAAATATCCGTAATTCTCCCAATTTACCTTGCATAGTTCTAATCCTTGTATGTAGATCCGGTGTCTATCAAAGTGGTATTAGAGCATAACATACCTAGATAATGGCTAAGAATTGAAATCGACAGATGGATCATGTGGAGGAAGTGATGATAACGATATAGAAGAAACTCCAGCGAGTTAAGGTTCTCTGAAGGAAGAGTTGTAGAGCTCCAGACGACAATTCAACCAATTTTTTAAGTTGCAAGAAGAATCAGCTCGAAATTAATCATCCTCTGCAGAGAAAAGGAAGAGGCCAGAGCACTACAGTCCGTCAATGGTAAGAGAGACACAAGGGGCTGCTGAAAACGACCATATTTCAGTGAACCGCCAGTATTTTTACTCCAAGGCCTTATGATGTTCCTCCGAGCCGGAGAAATTTTTTGGGTAAATGGCCACGCCCGCGCACGTTTTATTAAGATCCGCAATTCCGGATCTTACCCGAACCCATGGTCGGGAGTCTCACTTACCGTTCTAGGTTTCCTTTGGATTAGGTAACGATTTGAAAGGGGATGAGGGCATCTTCCAAAAAATTGGAAAACTAGTGTCAGACAAGGATGCTCGTTCAGTATCCTCTCGTTGGGGAAATCTCGCTTCGTCGCGTGGGGATCTGACGGCTTCGAAGCAAAGGTTTAGGGCTCATTGGAACGGTCGAGGAATGAACTTTCAGATGTTCTTGTGCTCTTTCTCCTCAATCTCTCTTCGGTACTCGACATACTCTATTTCTTTTTGTATCTTTGAGTATCTATTGTTTTCGATGCATGAATCCTCTTGCAAGGGCTTCTGCGTGCTCTTTCTGGGCTTCCTCAATGTCTCCTCCTCTTTAGTGAGAAGTGCACATCTCTAGAGATCAAATGTGTAACCTTGGGAGACCTTCAGAACTACAGCTTTGCACCACTAGTCACCGAATCAGTTTTTAAGGCAGTGGGAATTCCACTCCGCATGCTCTTCTCAAATCGATAAGTTTCTTCACCTAATTCAAATTAATTAAATAATCCATGTTTCGGTTGAATACCTGATTATATATTAGTAATAGTCTTTTATGCTTATATGTGTGTCATGAGTTTGCTGGAATTTCAGATTGTTTGTGATTTTAATCAGTGTTAATATTTTGATTAATTTTACACTGAAGATTCGGATTTATTTTTCTCCGATAATAGTTAGGCGCAAAAGTATTTAATTACAGTTTTTAATTATGGTTTATCAGAATTAGAAACATTGATGTATGTTTAAAGTCTTTTTTATATATTCAAGCTCTAGTCCTGATTTTTTTTTTTTAACCACTGTTTAGAAATTCTGAACTGATCTATGCTCATGTGTTATCTGTCTTATTCACTGATTTCAATTTTTGCTGCAAATATTAAGAGCTAGGTTGTTTAATTAAGGTTTTGGATATGCATACAATTCAATACTGCTGGTTCTTAAAACAATGCAGGAATTTGTATACTTCTGCTTAATTATTTTCTCTTCACATTAATCTTGTTTATTGTTGTTCATTAGTATTCAAATAACAATAAGATTAGAATGCAAATTTAGATTAAATTGTATTTTTACTGTGATAATTAATTAGATTACAATGTGCTTGATTACTGTTTAGTTATTTCAGATTTAATCTGTTTTTAGTTAGCATATTATTCCAGATTTAAGTGTAGGGTTTTCTATGAGTGTTTGAGTAGTTATCCTAAATTATTAACCAGAAATAGATAGTTTATTTTCTGTCAATTATTGCACTATTAATTCTTCTGCATGATCATTTAGGAACGATAAACAGGTTAGTTTACTATTATGTTATTTTGACCAGATGAGAGTATTAATTTGATCTTATTTTTTTTAGTGTAATATTTAAAGATAAATTGAAAACTGTTTAGAATCCAAAACTATTGTTTTAAAATCACTGTTATTAGATAGTAGTACATGTAGATATTGAGAAAATAGAAAGGTATTTGATTCTAAACTGAATTTTATGAGCATCATCTGATTTATTGATTATAGCTTTGTGAGACAAATTTTAATAGTGTTTTGTGAATTCACCCATTAGGTCCAACATAAATATCAGCAAGAATTAAGCATATGATCATGTACCACCTCCATCTCTAATGCTTTCAAACAAAGAGGTAAGGCTTGTTGGAAGTTCAAAACCACAACTTCAGCTTCAGCTAAGTCCTGATTGGCAACTCCAAGTTCCCGAGTACTGTCCAGCCCGAGAATGGATTCTTTAATTTCCAAACGAGCGGCGATATAAGTACTGCGGGATCCTGACTTGGCGTCCACGTTGCAACTTAGTAAGAGATAAACTTGGAGATAAAATCTATGAGATTTTAGTTTTTTAATAAAATATTATGAACCTATTGAACCCTAAACCCTAGATTTTCTCCTACCTAGATTGCCAACTATGCAACCACGTCAGGATGTAAACCTCGAAGTAATATCAGGAAGTACTGATATCATTTTTCCTTCCAAACACTTCCAAATTGTTCTTTTTTATCCAATGAACCGGTACATGGCATAACCTAAAATTGAACGGCATTGTATTTTAGGGATGTTCAAGGGGTTAAGCTCATG
The DNA here is from genome assembly GCA_022405105.1 of Aristolochia contorta. NCBI lineage: Eukaryota > Viridiplantae > Streptophyta > Magnoliopsida > Piperales > Aristolochiaceae > Aristolochia > Aristolochia contorta. The sequence goes on along the minus strand of CM039665.1, from coordinate 11,723,645 downwards.
ATGGGCCTGGCCCACCCAAATAAGCACCCCCTGCCTCACTTTTATATAAGCAGCAATACCCTGCCAAATTTTACTGTGAGAGTTTACTGGTTGGCATAGCGTCGTTGGCAGTCCAAATAAGAGATAAAGTAGGAACTATCTACCTATTCTTGAGGTAAGCCTAAACCCTAGACCTTATATGGACTACCAACTAGGCTGCCACCTCGACAACCACATCAGGATATAAAAACACAGTAAAAACTCATCGTGCTGAAATCATTTTTTTTTATATTATTAAGAGTAAAATTAGTTGCATTTAGGCTGCAGTACCTATCTAACATACAAGAGGTAGCCAGCCAATAGGAAAAGTTAAAATAATAATAAAATATTTTTTTATTTCATAAAATTCTAATTTCTAAAGGATAAACCTTAAGCAAGTGTTTATGATTGAGTGTTAAGTCATAGTTTCTGTGCATAGTTGGCACTAGCATTTTCTTATAATTAATTAGAGAGACTTTTTAATTTCTCGTCTCGTCTACTCCGTGGGCAGATAAACTTTTTTTTTCTGCCTTGTGCTTTCTCTCATTCCTGTTTCTTTGATTCTCGTTTTTCTTCCAAATTTTTTGCTATTCTTCTCTCCGTGGGCAAGGTCTGATTCTTCTGACGGGGGACCTCCGCCTCTGCCTCTGCGTGCGTATGTGGCTATCAAGATCAATCAAACATGACGATGTGTCTGGCCGTGCTGATCGCTAGAGGGGACTCTCTGCTCCATGAATTTATTGAAAGCAGAATGGATTCAGTCTTCACCCGGTATCCCTCACCAGGGCGTCGAGCAATTTTTCGAAAGCTTTGAAGAGACGACAGCTCTGTTCTGCTGTGAAGGGAAAGAAAAGAAAGAGCTCAAGAAATTGTCGTTGATTCGAAACAAAAGAAAGAGCGGCAGAAACTATGCGCAAGCTTGTCTTCTAGCAATCTCATAGCCAGATAATCTTCTTGTTTGACGCCTGAATTCATTTTTGAAAGATTTCAGACTACTCGGATTTCACAGGGAGGAGCATAGACCTCTGCTTCTGAATAGGTTCTTCAACATTTGTCGTAATTTCTGCGTTTCTTGTGTAATTCCAGTGAATTCGGGTGCTTTTATGGCGGAATTTGGATAAACTCTTTATGAGGATTTTCTGCTTTCTTTAATGTAATTCTTGTTTATGATTAGATAGTTGTTCTTTTTTCAAAGAATATTGTAAGATGCATCGTCTTCCTCGTCAATGAGTTCATGCTTTTTTACCCAGAAGTTACATACATGATTCAAGAACAAAAAATAGCCTTCATGTGAGAGAGAAGAATGAGAAGGCCGATCCTCTTCAACAATTGCATAAACCAAAATATAGTTTACGCGTGAGAGATAATCTTCTTCGATTCCAACTGTATATAAACTACCTTTACAAACATTCTTTATACGACATCTTTTCTCGTGGCTGTTTCCAGTTTATTAACAGTCTTCTTTGACACCGCACATCTCACCAAGGCAGTCCCAATTAGTGATCGGAAGGTAGAATCATCAGGCTGAACACCCAAACTAGTCATCTGGTAGAACACCTCAGCAGCTTCCTTCAATCTTCCATCCGAGACTAACAAGCCCATCACATTATTATAACCCAGCACCTCTGTGAGCAGGCTGCCTTTGTTCATCTCGCGCGCTAGGCCAACGGCCTCACCAAATCTTCCCATTTTCTTATAACATGCATAGCGTCTTAGAATAAGAAAACTCGTTTGCTTTTCCGCTCTGCTTCAAATCCATAAAATTCTCTTCAGCGCTTCTGACCATTGAGTACTCGCTATAGAGATGAATCATACAATTTGAAGAGTATACATCCTCTATAACTGAAGCAATTGATAGACTTCTTGTGCTTCTTCTACCTACCCACCTTTGGTATACAGTTTAATAAGCGAATTGAAAGAGCTGTGATATAAGTACTGCTGATAATTACTTCCAAGACTTTACATCCTAACGTGGCATCCATGTTGCAGCTTAGTAAGATATAAACATGGAGAAAATCTGCGAGATTTTAGTTTTTTAATAAAATATTATCAATCTATTCTATGGGTAAACCCTAAACTCTAGATTTTCTCCTTACTAGACTGCTAACTATGCAGCCACGTCAGGATGTAAAACCTCGAAGTAAAATCATGAAGTAATGATATGAGTACTGCGATAGTTTACTGTTGGAGTTTACAGTCTGACGTGGATGTCTTATGTGGCATCCACGTCAGCTGCCTATTTGGCAAAGAGGGAAAGAGGCCGGAGCCGGAGGAGGAGAGAAAAAGGGAAAGAGGCCGGAGCCGGAGGAGGAGAGAGGCCGGAGCCGGAGAAGGAGAGAAGCCGGAGCCGGAGAAGGAGAGAGGCCGGAGCCGGAGGATGAGAGGGGCCAGAGCCGGAGAAGGAGAGAGGCCGGAGCGGGAGAAGGAGAGAGGCCGGAGCCGGAGAGGGAGAGAGGCCGGAGCGGGAGAAGGAGAGAGGCCGGAGCCGGAGAGGAGGAGAGGCGGAGCCGGAGAGGGAGAGAGGCGGAGCGGGAGAAGGAGGCGGGCGGGAGAAGGAGGAGGCCGTTGAGCGGGGAGGGAGCAGGAGGAGAGGAGGAGGCCGAGCGGGAGGGAAAGGAAGGGGCCGCCCGCCACGGCGAGGGAAGGGAGGCCGAGGCCGCCCGCCGCATGTGCCTCCCCTTCCCTCCCTCCCGCTCGGCAGCCTCCGCCCTGTCGTGGCGTGGGAGGGAGGCCGAGGCCGCCCGCCGCGGTGCCTCCCCTTCCCTCTCCCTCCCGCTCGGCGACCTCCCCTTCCTCTCCCTCCCGCTCGGCGGCCTCCCCTTCCCTCTCCCTCCCGCTCGGCCTCCCCTTCCTCTCCCTCCCGCTCGGCGGCCTCCCTCCCGCTCCGGCCTTTCTACCTCTCCGGCTCCGGCCTCTCTCCCTCTCCCGCTCCGGCCTCTCTCCCTCTCCCGCTCCAGCCTCTCTCCCTCTCCCGCTCCGGCCTCTCCCTCTCCCGCTCCGGCTTCTCTCCCTCTCCCGCTCCGGCCTCTCTCCCTCTCCCGCTCTGGCCTCTCTCCTCTCTCCCTCTTTGCCAAATAAGTAGCTGACGTGGATGCCACATAAAACATCCACGTCAGACTGTAAAGAGCGACCGTAAAAGGTTGCAGTACGCATATCACGACTCTTTTTCGAATTGAAAATCACAGAATTAACTGTGAATCCAGCAGACTTCATTGCATTCACATATTTTTGTAGTAAATGCATTTATCAATACACCAAATACAACAATATTAGGCCTAATATCACAGCTTACCATCTCTTCAAATGCTTCCTCTGCCACACCCAGTTCACCCAGCTTCACAAAGCTAGACATCACAGCACAATATGGTATACAGTCTTCTACAAATCCAGCTTCCAGCCTTCTCCTCACATAGCACCTAACCTGGTATGGTAGCTCATCTCCTGATAGGATTTGCATAAGGGAACTGAAAGTGCATTTATCGGGACAACCACCACACTCCATGAGATCAAACTACTTACAGGCACTATCATACTTTTTACATATGCGGTAAGCCTTAAGCATCACATTAAACTCAAGTGTACTCAATTATTTTTCTGCCCAAGCAGCATAATTAAAACCCTTTTCTGCCAACAAGACACGGCCACATTCTCCAAATGCTTCAATATTTGCTGAATAGCACTCTGAACTCATCTTACCAGCCAGGTGGAACCTGAGTCTCAAACCATGACCATGATTGTTCAGGTAACCTTATTTCTATGTACATCCTAACCAGAGCTGTTTGAGTTGACTCATCAATCTCAAGACCCTTTCATCCATTTCCAACACAAGGGCTTCAGCTTCTGTAACTACAGGGTCTGGTCCAAGGCCACCTGTCTTCATCTTTTTGAAGTTATTTATTGGAGCCATCTCAATATTATCATTCTTCGCATACAGGGAAATATGTATATTATACGTTCTTGAGTCAAGAGGGCATTGACTCTCCTCCATCTTTACCATCAAGTTCCCTAATGCTTCCTTTAAATTGCCAAAGTTCCCACATATATGCATCATGATGTTGAATGTAACTGTATTTGGAACTATGCCTTCTCTTGGCATCTGAGCAAACGTGTCTGAGGCATCCCTAAGCTGACCGGCTTTGCCATATGTGTGTCTATCAGAGTGTACGAGCTGAAAGACTTGTGAGGTTGACTTGTAGCATTACCACCGGATGCATCCTGATTTCCCAAAGACCATTCCCTAAAGAACTGCTGAGTCTTGGCAAAGTCCCCTGCATTTTTGTACATTTGAAAAACAATCCCCATGGTAACCTCGTCAGGCTTCAAACCTTGCTTGTTCATCTCGTCCAACCAAAGAAGAACTTGTTCTTTGAGTCCACCTTTCCTGTAAACATCGATTAGAGTCCCGTAAGTAGAGTTAGTTGGGACTATTTTCTTTTGTTCCATTTCAGTCCAAATATTCTCAACTTCTTTCCAACTTCCAGCTTTCCCAAAAATTCTAAGTACTATATTGTAGTGAATAACATTAATCTCATAGCAACCCTTTTGTTTAAACCACTCAAAGTTTTCAAGGGCCCGTTCCCGTTAGTCTGCTTCTTGAGAATTATACTCCTTTCTTTGTTATTAAGAGTGCCCTCCCAAGGTCTCAGAGCCTGTCCGATATCAGATATCTTTTCTTTGAGCAATTCTACTGGGTTCAGCTTTTTTAGCCGCTCCCAGAGTTGGCTTTATCCCATGCAGGTGACCTGCTATCGATAACTCCGAGTTCTGGGACTTCAGATAAACTTTTTCGGGCTTCTTGCGCTGAACACCGGGAGTGTCACCCAAGTCCTGTCCTTCCGGCATTTTAGGCAAACCAATTCCAATTCGAGTAATGCTAGCTGCACCTACGTGCAGTACGTATCCCACGTACATGTTAATTTAAGCTCTTAAAAATATAAAAAAATATTTTTTATTTTATAAAATCCAATATTCTAGAGAATAATACGCACAACTAGCATTTTGCTTCCAACTCCATTAGCAAGAGAAACTGAAACTCTCACATCTGCCTTTTTCACCGATTCAATATCTTGGAGGCTATAAATATCCAACAGTTGGGTTGAACAGAACATTTTGGATGCGGACATGAATTGGCTGCTCAGGAAGTTCCTACACTCAGGTTTTGAAGAGGCTCAAGACCCAGAAAAATTTTGGGAAATTTTTCCTTGGAATTTCTGGTAGATAGAGAACTACAAGCTCATCGGTGAATGTTAATTAGTGTTTCACTAAATAATCTTGGCCATGTTAACAGTCCCAAGGTCAATATAATATATAATATACGTCTATATACACAACACACCTTTAAATCCAAATTGAAGTTGTTGGGAATATTCGCAGTAAATTGAACAATGAAGTCCAAAGACTGAACAATTTAACATGGAAGGGAATTACACTTTACAGGGTTTTAAGGCCAACTTAAAGATATGGACGCATTGTTTCGACATATACTCACAAATTAAGCATCAACAACACCAAACAAGAGATGAATTTGTGAATCTAAATGAAAATTAAGAATTGTATCCTGCCACCAATAGTAGATTCCACTACATGTCTAAAGCCTTTATGTATTTTTCCTTTCTAATCTGCAAGAACGAAAATTTGCAAAAGTTTGCAAGCCATCACTTTCTAATTGGAATATCCGGGGTTCTTTATTGCTTGATAGAGCAACAGGAACGTATACATATTAACTTTCTTTTTCTGTAATATGAAATCCGTAACCATCGTGTGAGACTAGAAACCAATGCCCCAAGTGAAACCCCTCCATATAACCATGAGTCAAAAGCCCAATCCACTACCACCGTCATGAATTTATGGTAGAGACGTGCAAAGAATGAGACTCAAAAAATGGTAAGAGAACTTCAATGGTTATTAAAAATATATCGTCTTTGTATACCAACGCCTGCAGATTCAAACGGCTTCAGTTTTCTTTGAAGTTCTATCCAGCTCTTCTAACGCCTCCAACAGTTTTGGGTCCTCATAATCTTTTATAAGAAAAGTGGGTTTTGCTTCCATTAGTACGTTCTCAGGATTTCTGGTTGTTATACCTATAACAGGCACCCCAGCTGCCACTCCAGCTTTTATGCCGGACACAGAATCCTGTTCAGACAAACAACCATCACTGGAGTTCCAAAATATGAATCTGAAGGTATAACATAAAGTTCACACTAACGACCATTAGTAGAATTCCAAAAATATGAAGAAAAAGATGTCAAACCTCAAATATTATTGTGTGATCTGGGGATGCCTTAAGAACTTGGAGAGCCTTCAGATAGGGATCAGGAAATGGTTTTGCACGCTCACACTCACCACCGATTATAATAAACTCAAAAATTCAGATAGGCCAAGAAGTGAGACCATTAGCTCAGCGTTTTCTCTAGGCGCATTTGTGACTGCAGCTCGCTTAAACCCACGCTCCTCAATCCATTTGCACAATTTGTGCAGGCCATTCACAGGTTTCAGTTTTTCCTTTGCCAACCTGTAATTCCGGATATGGTTATGTTTCTTCAACATTGTACTTTTTATGTCTAAAGAAGGACAAATTAAAGTAATTAACCTATTACTAGTTCTGGTGTCAATTTGACAGCACTTCTTGATCTAATTATAGAGAGTTTGATTGTCACAAAAGTCTAGAAGTGTTTAAAAAGCTGCTGTCAAATTGACATCAAAGATAATAGTTCCTGTGTCAATTTGTCATCAAAGCTGCTCCACCAAAAAGAATTGTTCAGATAACATATCTTCAGGTACCAACAGCTGAAGAGAAAACACAGAGAATTTGGTGCAAGTAAACACAAAACATTTCAATTCACCTTCGAAACATAGCTTCCTTATCATCTGTGAATTTAAGGCTCTTTTCTAGTTCCCAGTCCGGAAAGAGGATGTGACAAATATCTTCATTGTGCCGTCCAGCAATATTATCCATGAAAAATTGTTCATCAATTGGAACCCCTCCCTTGAATCCAATCTGCAGAGCATGTCTTATTCAATACTCATTGATTTTATCAGAGTTCATGAGATTTTATTGTGTGACCCACATGGGAAAACAATTACCTCTTGAAGCATTTCCCGGAAGGCATAGTAATGGAGAGGATCCGAGTCACAGAGGGTTCCATCAATGTCAAACAGCACTACTTCAAGTGGAGCAAATCTTGACAAAGAGCTTTTGCTGTGCACAGGAAAGCCTAAGTTAAGAAGAAGCTCTAAAGCTATCCAGCGAAAATACTAAACATGGTAAAATCGAATCCCCATACTTAATCAAGCGATCAAATTCAGAGTCGCTTAGAAACTTGAATAGGGGAAAAAATGATCAACCAAGATTACACAATGCTGCTTACAAGAGGCCAAAATTGTTAAGCACGAAGAAAATGAAAGGACTCTCCGAACAAGGAGAAACTTTGTTCTAAAAGAAATACAGGAGAAAAATAAATAAATCCTGTTGAACCCGCCTAGCTCCCCAATCGCAAAAAAAATTGATTGGAATACGCACATCGATGATTGCCATCCAATATTAAAGCTACCAGAACGAAACGTCTCGAAAAGCTGGAAATGAAAAAGTGGTTCACCGTTCCCCAAAATTCCCCCAAACGAATAACCCAGTAGCGCAACAAGATCATAGCAAAACGAAGAAACACCAAGAGGAAAAACGCCCAAGCATCAAAATTCGAAAGCAGAAGACCAGAAAAACTAAACTAAATGCCGATGCAAGAACATAAACCAGAGAAATTACCTCTCGGGTCCATCGCTATTCGAAGAGACCGACATTTTCGGAGCACTGCCCATTAGCCCAAGATATCTGTTTCCCCTTTGTATTGCAGAGAGAGGAGAAAATGGTGGACAAGCAGCAGGTGCCAAGAATCAAAAAACGAATACGCTTCTGCTTTTTGACGAATATGTATAGCAGATTCGTTGAATCCGTTCCCTGTTCCTTTCTATCCTTTTACAGTGTCCATTCGTTTCCCGGGTGCTTCGCGGCCATTCAATTACGGTGTGTTCAGTAAAAGCTTTGCACGGCTGTTTTCTCTTCTACTTTCTTGTAATACATACATGATACATCAACCACGTGGTAGATTTGCTAAACCCATTATATATATATATATATATATATATATTATAAGCCAAAATGAATAAAGGACATGAACTTGGTTTCCTCACCAGATACTGGATACCCACATAAGAATCAGATTGTTAAGTCAGGGAGGTTCCATTTCATGACTCGGCCGAGTTAGAGGAGACTTGGCTAACCGACTCGGGCGGCCGTTTCCAAATTTGACCCGATCGATCGGCTTATAACCATGTTGGATTACTCCTTTTACATCCTGTATCCGGTCCTTTTCCAATTCGGTGGCTCAAACAACCTTCTTCTTTCTTCCTCACAAACTATTGTTTATTCCCCCCACTAACCAATCACAAGTGCAGAATAATCTCGCGTTGAAGTTCAGATTACAAAACGAGATTTTAACTTCTTTCTCTTTAATTACCATGGTATCAAAAGCTAAGGTTTTCAAGATTCTCAACTCACACTTTCGTCAAAAATTGCAATGAGTTTCATGTCCTCATAATCAAATGTATTCATTATTTCATATCTGTCTTGTACGGAATTAAGAGAACAAATTCTCTCCTTCGAATATTTTTCGCAGTAAAGATTCAGTTTCAGGGCTAGCTACGTCGGTCGCTCAAAAGATAAGGATACATTGAACGAGTGCAATTTCATCATTGCGATCTTCTTCTTTTTTTTTTTAATCTTTTCTTGCGTATTACTCTACAATACATACTTTATATCCATTATTTATTCAACGAATGAAGGTGTAGAATATACTCTATCACACCAATGATTAAAACCTCATACACCCTAATTATTATCAGAATATTATAGATTGATCTTACCTAAGTATATTAAATGTCTATTTCTTTTGACAAATGGTATTTTTTTTATAAAATTTATATCTGGTTGATGAACATAGAATAAGATACAAAATCGATAAGGGTAGACTTTGTATCATTTTTTGGTTAGTGGTTTAGAATTTATTTTTAATATACAAAAGAAAATCTGATATGAATTCCAAACTAGGCCAGTACGGTTTCCTTCTCAAGAAAACCATTTAAAGTGATAAAGAGTTCTCATGGCATATGTAAATAAGTAAATAATTAAATAAATTAACAGAAACATGAACCCCACTATACATTTTTAATACTTATCTAAGAGCCCTGATATGAGGTCATGATAAAGAACCATAGACAAGTGGATAAAGAGGTCCATAGTGATCATTCTCTCCATGGCTGTAGGGGTCATCATCCACAGTGAGAAGGATATTAAACAGGTCCCCTACAATTAACTTGAGAAGTTTGGGGAGGGTCCCTCCATATGAAGGGGACCCCGGGAATCTTTACCCAAGTGGATGGAAATAGGCTTCAGTTATGTCATATAAATGTCACAGCTTACGTGACAAAATTTGTGGAAGTCTATTTCATGAGGCATAGAGTCAGTGACCCGAGGCCGCCCTACCCCAATTCGTGCAATGAACCAGAAAAACAAGAGGGAGACATGTCATTTTGGAGGAAATAAGCAATATTTAGAGAAAATTAAGAAGCAATTCCTCTTCCTGAAAAGCAAGATAAGAAGATAATTATCAAGGGCAGCTCTCTGGAGTACTCCCGGGGAGAAGAATTTCAAATTAAGCTCGTTTTGACACAAGGAATTAGTTCTGGTGTAGAGAGCTGGAAGAAGAGGGAGAGTGTGGATGTGCCTAACCTGACTGCAGCATGGTGCAGGTTCATCAAACTTGTGGGACTTGGTCACGAATTCTCTGCGTAGTTTCTCAGTTCATGAGATTTCTTCATCTGGGTCGTAAAGTTGTTTTCCGATTCTCTGACCTGGTTATTTAGGTAAGTCCAAAGGCTGCCTAAATTTCCACTGTAGGGAGGTGCTTACACCTCCATTCTTTCACACTTCATTCAAACCCACTGGAAGCTGCCAGACAATTAACGAGCTATTACTATAAACCCAGCAATATAAAAAAATAAAACATTTAGATAATGCTACAGTTGGTAGATGCTCTATATGTGGGCGTTTCTATTGACGAGTAGTAAGTAGTACTCTATAAACATTTGTTAACGTTAATCGAGTAAACAAATGAAGTGAAAGAAAAGTCCAACAAGGTATGTAGCTGTCAAACCATTCCATTTGTAGAGCCATTCATTCAAATCTGTAACGGAATGTCAAGGTCCAAGTTCTACCAACTTGAAAATAAACGAACTGGTTGGCAAACTGGGGGGGGGGGCGCTCATTCTGCTATAAATACTCACCAACTCCGACCTCCATTTCATCATTAACTACTACATTGTTTCTCTTGATCAGTAGTACTATTGCTATCAGCTCAGATCTCTGTTTTCCCCCTTCTTTCCTCTATGGCGCATTTCTTCAAACACCTTGTCTTCATCATCTTCTTCCTCGCCGTTTTAACCCAATTAGCTCCTGCAAGAGCGGCCACATGTAAGGACTGCTTCGTCCACTCACGAGCGGCGTACTACCCCAACTCCGACGAGGCCGGCACCGAAAGTGAGCACCCATCACCTTCTTCAACCTCCCTCTTTCTCTGTAGCTCTCAATTCTCTACAAAAAAAAAAGTACAATTTCAGTACTCGCGCGTAAAGAAAATGACCCAACTCGTTTTTTTTTTCTTGCAGCGGGTGCATGCGGATACGGCTCATTCGGAGCGACCGTCAACGGCGGCGACGTCTCCGCCGCCTCCCGCCTGTACCGGAACGGCGTGGGTTGCGGGGACTGTTACCAGGTGAGATGCCTGAACCCCAACTACTGCTCGGACAAAGGAGTGACGGTGGTGATCACCGACAGCGGCTCGAGCGACGGGACCGACTTCATCCTCAGCCGCCGGGCTTTCGGCCGGATGGCTCAGACCAACGACTCCGCCGCCTCCCTCCTCAACCTCGGCTTCGTCGACATCGAATACAGACGGTACTATTATATATACTTACTAGCAACCCACCATATATATTGCACTTATAAATTAATCACTCACTCAACAACATGGGATTATATATGGATCTATGACTCTTAATTTCAAGTACCCATAAATTTATAAAGAGTATACTCTGAAGTCTGAAGCAAGGCCCCTGGTATTTTTTTCAGTGTCTCATGCAGCTACCCAAACAAGAATATCATGTTCAAGATAGATGAAGCCAGCAACTACCCCCACTACCTGGCTTTCACCATGTGGTACCAGCAGGGGAAGACTGATATCATCGCAGTTCAGCTTTGTGAGGTATATTATAATTTTCTTTTTCTTTAATTTTTGTGTTTTACTTCTTTTTATAATGTGCTAATTAATTAGAAGGTTTATTAATTAGTGTTATCTTAATATTTTATCTGTCTTAATTAGTTCTTACAATGTGTTTTTTTTTTTTTTTTTTTTTTTTATAAATGTATTAGACTCAGAATCAAGTATGCAAGCTGTTGGACCGGAGTTACGGCGCTGTGTGGACAACAGTATCGCCGCCCAAGGGGCCGTTGGCCATCAGAATGTTATTTAGCAACGGGGAAGACGGAGAAGAAACATGGGTTGTGCCCACTAATGAGATCCCTAGTGACTGGCAACCGGGAAGTGTGTACGATTCCGGAGTTCAAGTCGATGTTTAGATGAATATTATACAAGGAAAGAATCCTGCATATTATATAGAAGAGAAGAAGCCCTCCATTTAATTCTTAGATTTAGAATTATTTATTATACATATGTAATTTGTTGATCTTCTTAGTTGTGTGATTGGGTAGTGAATATTGTCTTGATTTGATTAGTGGGGAGAATAAAGGGAGGTGTAGAAGAGATTGAGTTTGGTAGTTTATCGATTTGTTAATCTTATTCTTTATGTATTTAGGGGGTTTCAATTGGGTCAGAGATGTAACATTCCACTAATATTGAATGAGTTCACAACATTTAGGGAGTATCTCAATCTTTCTACCATTCACTAGAGAATAATTGGTGTTAGTATGGAAAGAAAAAATTTGAATGAATACTACAACAATTGAATTTTAAGAAAAAGTTTAAAAAGAAGGTATATTGAGGGAATATGAATAAAAATTTTTAAAAAAATCTACATTAAGGGAATACAAATAAATTTTGAAAAAAAGGCTATAAAAGGAATATGAAAAAAAATTCAAAGAAGGTTATACAAAGGAAAAAAATTTATGACCAAAGTATTAATAAGAAAATGTGAGGTTAAATTTTGATGGAATGCTATAATAAGGAATACAAAGAATTTTTGAAACAAAGCAAAATTCGGGCAATATGAAGAAAAATTTTGAAAGAAGACTATATATAAGGGAATATGACGAAATTTTTTGAAAGAAGACTATTTATAAGGGAATATGAAGAAAAATTGTGAAAGAAGGTTATTGTTTTTAAAAGTTATAAAAGAAGGTTACAATAACGGAGTATAAAGAAAAATTTTAAAAGAAGGATAATAAGAGAATATGAAAAAAAAATTAAAATAAAGATATAGTAAGGGAATATGAAGAAAAATTTCTAAAAGAGGATATAATAAGGGATATGAAGAAAAATTTTGAAAAAAGATTACAATGAGAAAATATGAAATAAAATTTTGATAGAAGGCTATTATACTAAGGGAATATGAAGAATATTTTGAAAGAAATCTACATTAAGGGAAAATGAAGAAAATTTTGAATGAAGATTATTGTAAGAGAATATGATGAAAAAGTTTAAAAGAATCTATAATACTAGAATATGAAGAAATTTTTGACTGAAGGGTATGGTAAGGGAACAATGAATAAAACTTTTGGAAGAAGGCTAGTAAGAGAAAATGAACAAATATTTTGAAAAAAGACTAAACTAAGTGAATATAAAGAATATTATTAAAAAAGGTTATACCAAGTGAATATGAAAAAAATGTTTGAGATAAACATTTTGATTGAGGGTTAAGTTAACACAAAGGAAATGTCAGGCGAAAAAGACAAATGACCCATGCGGAGATTAAGAAATAAGGTGAGACGGATCTGTACAAGGAAGTACTTGAAAGCACTGTATCCAGAAAGAATAGACCACCATGTTCGCAACCCTAACCAATCACGCTTCATGTTCAAGTCCTGAAATAAACATGAAGAAGAAAAAACATGACAGAACACGATTGCCAATGCATAAAAAATTGAGATTTTTAGAAGCAGTACAACATTGATGTCAGCATTACGAACTCAGCAGCATAAAAACACTTTAGGTTTCTAACCCATAATAGTAGTAATAGACTAATAGTCATCGGCCTTCAGGCCACAGCAAAAAAAAAAAAAAAAAAAGGGAAATATAAATCTTTATATTGTAACCAGCGCCAAATGATATTCCAAACAAAGAGAGGTGGTACATTGTAACAAGACAAAGAGAAGTGGTAATGCGTCTACTTTTACACGTACTTAAATCCTATTGTGTATTACGAGGACGATGCTTTTGCTGCGGGGTTTTGGGTAAAGTGCCAAACCTTCCAACCTTTCGCTTTTCTTCTCGCCCCTTCCTTCCCTATTCTTCTCCCCCCCTGCCTTCTCTATTCTTCTCCCCTTGACTTCCCTATTCTTCTCCCCTTGACTTCCCTCTTCTTCTCCCCCCTTTTTCTCTCCTCTCCTACGCGAGCATGGCTCCACGTCCATACTGATACTGTGTTCTGTGAACCAGAAGAGACGAACTTTAAAGGGAGGACGTACAAACCGAATCTACAGCTCTAGCAGCAATGACTCTAGGAAGAAATACACAATACAATGACTCTAGAATGGGATCATCGAATCGAATCTACAGCTCTAGCAAGCACTAAACCAAGCGGGAATCAATCAAATCAGAACATAAAAAACCAGAGAGAGAGACCTAAATGCACTCACTGCAAGGAGAACGGGCATGTAAAAGACAACTGTTTCAAGATCATTGGTTATCCGCCACACTGGAATCAGCGGAAACCACGGGACAAACCTGGAGGCGCAAAGAAACACATTATTGCAGCAACGTCCACTAGAGGTGATGGTGATTTGCTCTTCGGCCTTAATTCGCAGCATCGACAACAATTAGGCATGTTACTTTAGCAGTAGGGGAAGGCTACGACTGTGGGAGGAAGAGAGACGGAGGCTTTGGACAACGATACAACATCTGGATTCACAGGTAACATTTCTGTTTGCCACGACTTGTCACAGGAAGGAGAGCATAAGGCAAGCCGAATGGGTGAACAAGTTGTTGTTGTGGGTTTCATGGGCAGTATGAAATTTAATCTAATAGGCCCATGGGTTGTAGACTCAGGGTCCCCAAATCGTGTAACAAACAAGCTGGATATTATTCAGATATCTAACATGCACAATCCCCATCACGGTCCATCCAAAATTCAAGTCCCGAATGGTGACATGGTTTTGGTCAAAACAGTGGGCAATGCTTTCACACCTGAAATATTACTTTGAAGGATGTTTTGGGGGTTCAAGATTTTAAGTTCAATTTATTATTAGTGAGTAAATTAACCAAAGACCATGATTGTGCCCTCATATTTTCCCTGAATTTTGTATTATACAAGACTTACATTTGAAGACACTGATTTGAGTGGATTATACTATCTTAACCGCAACTTATTTAATCAATAGAATGTTTCTCCCCATCTTGCAACACAAAACACCTTATGAAATATTTTTCGGAAAACCAGATTTATACAATTATTTACAGGTGTTTGGGTGTTTATGCTATAGGCATAACCCTCACCAGACAAATTTGATCCAAGATCAAAACAAGGTATTTTTCTCGGATATTCCCTGGGAAGAAGAGATATAAGATCCTAGATTTACATACATGTGAGATGTACATACCTCGTGATGTTCATTTCCAAGAAAATATTTTTCCTTTCGCTATAAAGGACATTTAACGTGCCTTTGGGGGAATGAATCCAGCATATTGGCACAACTTAATTCACAATCAGTAGGCGACATGTTGGGACCAACCTGCTATTCTGAATCCAGTGCTATTTCTCCTAATGCAGGCAATAAGAGTGTCCGCCAAATTTCCAAGCATTTGGCAGATTATGAAGTAGCTCTTCCACCTTCTCTAATGACTCCACAATTGTATTTCTTATATCACAATTCCTGTCATACTCAAAATTTTCAAATGCTCACAATGCTTTTCTAGCGGCCACCTCTACGACAAATGAGCCTAACACTTTTCATTCTGCAGTGAAACATGCTCACTGGAGAGAGGTTATGGCGAATAAATTATAGCTCTTGAAGCAAATAAAACCTGAACACTTATTTCTTTGTCTAATGGAAAACGAGCAATTGATTCCAAGTGGGTTTATAAAATCAAATATAACTCTGATGGCTCAGTGGAACGTCACAAGGCTAGATTAGTAACCAAAGGGTATACACAAGTGGAAGGAATTGATTACCGTGATACTTTTGCACTAGTGGCCAAACTAACAATTGTTCAATGCTTGATTGTAGTTGCTCCTACCTGGGAGATTTATCAGTTGGATATTAATAACGCCTTTCTTCATGGTGATTTGGAAGAGGAGGTTTACATGAAAATTCCACAGAGATTTGCTAGAAAGGGGGAGACCGCCCCACACACCGAGGAGAAGGCGGACGCCACCCCGCACCGAGCGAAGGCGGGCACCGCCCCGCACCGAGCAAAGGCGGGCACCGCCGATGCCGAAAGCTGAAAAAATAAAATAGTATTTTATTCGAATGTCCTCCTATAAATAGGGGCATTCGATTTCAGAAGATAAAACCGATCCAAGTCACTTAAAGCTTAGAGTTCTTCGCTTTGAAAATTCTTTTCTCGTGAGAGTTGGGTGTGAGCTGAAGAAAACTGAGAAAACTTTGTATGAGTGTGGGGATTGGGGACCAGGAGAGAAAATTGTGTGATTGTAACAATTTTTCACATAGTGGATTTCTTTCTTGAAGGCTATGGTTTTTTCTCCGATTTGGAGTTTCCACGTAAATTTTTGTGTTTTGTTGATTGTTTCTTATTCCTTTAATTTCTCGGTTGTCTGTTCGATCATAGCGGTGAAAGTAGGAGGCTAATTTCTCAACAATTGGTATCAAAGCGCAAGGTTCGAGGCATACAGTGCAGAACAGTTTTTCACCAAGCTAAGAGTCAAAGCAGATATGTCAAAGTTTTCAAGTCCTATGAAATTTGACGTGGAGAAATTTGACGTAAGTATCAACTTTGGTTTGTGGTAAGTTCAAGTCAAAGATGTGTTGATACAATCTGGGCTACACAAGGCGTTGAAGGGAAAACCAGGGACTAGTCGTTCTAAAGATGGCAAAAGTTCCAGCAAAGATTCTGAAAAATCTAGTACGAGCGATGAAGATTGGGAGGAATTTGATTTCAGGGTTGCAAGTGTGATACGCTTGTGTTTGGCTAAAAATATTCTTGCAAATATACATGGGACTTCAACGGGCAAAGAGCTTTGGGAGAAGCTAGAAGAGTTGTATCAAGCGAAGGGCATCTCAAATCGATTGTACCTGAAGCAGCAATTTCACACATTGCAAATGGATGAAGATACAAAAATCTCAAATCACCTGAGTATTCTCAATGGTATTATCTCTGAACTGGAGTCTATTGGAGTTAAAATTGAAGATGAGGATAAAGCTTTAAGGTTTATCCTGTCTCTTCCATTTTCCTATGAGCATATGAAGCCAATCTTGGTACATGGGAAAGACAACTTAAACTTTGCAAAAGTTATCAAAAAACTCCTATATGAGGAGAGAAGGCTAAAGGGTGAAAGGCGTACTTCAATAGAAAATTCAGCGATAGTGGCTATCAAAGGGAAGGATAAGAACTTCAAAAATAAAGTGGTTTGCTAGGGGTGCGGAGAAAGTGGACACGTCAAAAGAAACTGTAAAAGAGGAGCCAATTCGGCAAAGGGCTCTGAGTCAGATGCTAACAGTGCATGTCACTTCATGGAAGAGATTGATTTTTTTTTAAGAATGATGATAGTCATCCTCATGGTATGTCCGCTTTACCATGGAACAGGATGTGTTTTTTGTTAGCGGATCCACAAGTTTGCACACAGACATTGGTTTGACATAATGCAAGTTTACCATGGAACAGGAAAGCCAAACGATGGAAGTTGCACCATAGAATGTCAAGAAAGTTTTTTCGACATATTGCCGAAGAAGAAATTCTTAGAATGAGTGATTCTAAGTGTGACTACTCATACGGTGGAGTAGGGATATAGTTAACTAGCTTGAAAATTATGATTGTCGATGTAGACAATGGTTTTAGCATTTGGTTTGGAATGTCTAAGGTAAGGGTGCATGACGGAGCCCACAATATAAAGTGAAGGAGAGATTTGTTGTTTTCACTTTATATAGTGGTGGGCCCCACAATGATAAGTGGGTTTCCCACCCACAATTGTTTAATGGAGAGAGGCACCTTATTAAATAAGGTGCCGCCGCACACCAAGGAGAAGGCGGGTGTTGCCGCACACCGAGTCTAAGGCGGGCGCCGCCCCACACCGAGTCTAAGGCGGGCGCCGCCCCACACCGAGGCTAAGGCGGGCGCCGCCCCACACCGAGGCTAAGGCGGGCGCCGCCCCACACCGAGCTAAGGCGGCGCCGCCCACACCGAGGCTAAGGCGGCGCCGCCCCCACCCAGCTAAGGCGGGCGCCGCCCACACCCGAGCTAAGGCGGCGCCGCCCACACCCAAGCTAAGGCGGGCGCCGCCCCACACCGAGGCTAAGGCGGGCGCCGCCCCACACCGAGGCTAAGGCGGGTGCCGCCCCACACCGAGGCTAAGGCAAGCGCCGCCCCACACCGAGGCTAAGGCGGGCGCCGCCCGCACTGTGGCAAAGGCGGCGCGCGCTACCGCACCGAAAGCCGAAGGAGGGCGCCGAAATGGAATTCGGCGCCCCCGATGCCGAAAGCTGAAAAAATAAAATAGTATTTTATTCGAATGTCCTCCTATAAATAGGGGCATTCAATTTCAGAAGATAAAACCGATCCAAGTCACTTAAAGCTTAGAGTTCTTCGCTTTGGAAATTTTTTTCTCGTGAGAGTTGGGTGTGAGCTGGAGAAAACTGAGAAAGCTTTGTATGAGTGTGGGGATTGGGGACCAGGAGAGAAAATTGTGTGATTGTAAAATTTTTTCACATAGTGGATTTCTTTCTTGAGGGCCGTGGTTTTTTCTCCTATTTAGAGTTTCCACGTAAATTCTTGTGTTTTGTTGATTGTTTCTTATTCGTTTAATATCTCGGTTGTCTGTTCGATCATAGCGGTGAAAGTAGGAGGCTACTTTCTCAACATAAAAGCCAACCCAAACGTCACTACACTAACACTCAGTGTACTGATCTTTCTTTCTTCCTTTTTTCTCTTGATTCGGTCACCTGATTCGTGAAAGTGGAGAGTCCTAATTCTTGAAACTTTGTTTGCCTAATTCATGGTGAATTTTTTGTTTTGTCGAGAAAGAAAGAGGAAAATATTCTTTGATGTTATCTATATTTAGAGTTTAGTCTTACTTCTTTGTGCTAGTTCTTCTTTATAATCAGTGTAGGTCTCGAAACCCATGATTTAGGAGAATCAAGAGTGGTTCTGGACGATATCTTCTATTTCTGTATGCTCGCAGAGGGGACCTCAAATGTCTCGGTATGTTTCTCAGCTAAATCATGAATTATGGATGCCGCGGTTTGGTTTTTGAAATGTGGGACTGCATGCCCAATGAACAAATTCAATGTGAAATGGAATTGTTCCCGGAGTAGCTTTTCAAATTTAGGAAAAATAGAAAACAAGAAACAGAACTACCAATTGTTGGAGTTTTGCTTCGAAATTTTTAGGAGGATTGGGGAACACAGTAAATTGCTCCAAAATTACATCGCTGAGTTTTAGAAGATAAAGAAAAGGGGAAAAGGAAGAAGAAGAAAAAGAGAAAGAGGACAAGAGTTTATCGATCTGCAGCAGAGGAGGATACGAGAGAAGGATCTGTAATTCATTAGGCCTCCATGTGAGTTGAATTCAAATCTCTATTGTAGTTAGATTGTATGTAGTTCTTTTGGTTGGTTATGTATCTGGTACAAATTGGTTTGGCAGCCCCGCTGATACTAATTGAATAATCATCGATCATTTACATGTCTCAGGAAAGCGAGCCTTCGCAACCTTGGTTTGGTTACCTTGCTGTCGAAGTTTGGTTTTCTTGTATTTGTCCAAAATCAGATATGTCGCAACAAAAGATATGGGGCTGTCTCAAAAATCTGGAATGATTTGATACAAAGTAACTCTATATATCGGGATGTAACTGTCCCCATTTGTTCGTGTATTGTTATCAGCTATCGTGGCATCTTAAGAAAGATACAGTTCTGCTGATCTTGCTCATACGGCAAATAACGATACATCTTTGCAACATCCAAGGTCTCTTAGTCCAAAGATTGTAACTAGAATCCGATTGTTTTCTGATGATCACCTTCCCCTGCTTTTCGATCTTTTGTTGCTGTTTCTATGTTATGTGAACCATCCTTTCTTCTCGTTTCGTCGTGATGCTCGTACTCTCCAAGACTGGTGTGGAGAAACCCCTTTGGTAGATATTGGTTAGCTATGCCAAATCCTGATGACAGGCCTGTGACAAGACTCGAGGAAACCCATATCCATCTCTGGAGCTGAGGATTACAAAACATAGAGATGAAAGACAGGAAGGAGAAAGTACATCGTGCATATAGAGTACGAGGATGATTATTCATTACTCTTCAAGTCAATGCTCTATTTTATATTGATTGAATAAAGTTCGTTTTGGTGGGCTGTGTGGGTTAATTTGGTTCAGTTGCACCTGGTTATGTTATAAAATTTTCAGCCTCTAATTTGTTTCATTATCTGAACTTAACTGGGTATTGCCATATTTCCAATGGAACTGCTATAGTTTTCATGAAAACAATCATCTTAACTTTGTAGTTGTTGCCCTGCAGTCACAGTTTGGTTATCTTGGATCCAGCAATTATCAGATATCTCTTCTTCATACCACAAGCATTGGGAAGAAGATTATCATGGTTAATGCCCAGCAGCTTCATCTCTGTCTTATAATGCAGGAGCAACTGTGGCCTGCACTTTTGCAGTTTAAATAGCTTTGCAAAACCAAGTGTCTGGATTTTGGGGGTTGGTTCAAAAGTCTGGAATTATTTGATGTAAAATAATTCCATATATTTGGATGGTGAACTCTGCCGTTATTTGGCATTTTACTGACTGATAAAGCAAATGAATACAGATTATAATGTGTCTCCTCCCCTATAACACCTCCAACGACTCCAGTCCACATATACATTGAGTGCCCGTTTATCTACATCATTTTATCTTCATGTGCATTTAAATGTCACCTGTCGGTTTCAATTATTTTCTCCAGCCATCAGAATCAGGCTTGAAGAAAGGGAGTTAGTGGTTTGTGGTCATTGTTTCCAAGGGAGATTCTGTCCAGTTTTCAGATGTGGCTCATACTATCTTTCTTATTTTTAAAATTTTTATAATTATATTCATTTTCTACTCTTTCAGTAAGATAACTCCTCCCCTGCTTGGTGCAAAATACAAAAGCAAGAGCCCACTCTATCAACATTAAACCCAAGCATTCATCTAGCCATGTGCACCTGAGAATATCTCCAAGAGTGTATTTAAATATCAATTTCTTCGTAGTTGTATATCATTGGTCTACTGAGAACAAAAAAGATCATCATCCCCTGATAAAAATACGTGCATCTTCCCTTCATTTGAATCCAACTGCAACAAGAAGACTTCCTGACGTAGCACAAGGTCTTAAGACCTATGCTAGGCGTAGAAATAGCATGTATATTGTAAAACGGGAGAACTTTGATTTTGATTGAATAGAGAAACCTATTTCTCCTTCCTCTCCCCCTCTTCTCACCCTATTTCTTCTCTCATATTCTCTCCCTTCGTCTCTGCCCCTATTCCGTTCTACATCAATTTGGTATCAGAGCGGGTTAGTGTCCTCTGACCTATACCCAATCTTGCCAACAACTGAGACGAAAACGAAAAGAAGAAGAAGATAAAAAGTTAGAACTCGCCGTAGAGCCTTCGGCTCCGCCTCCTCGCCTGCTACTGCCGTCGCGAGTCGTCGTCGTCGCGAATCGTCGCCGTCGCGGGCCGTCACCGTCCGCTGCCGTCGCGAGCCATCACCGTTGTCGTCATCGCCGTCGCATCCGTCACCGCCCTCACCCTCTTCTTCCTCCAGCGTTTCCGTAAATGAAAATCGACACTTAGCTCCCGATTAAATCGAGAGCTTCGACTTATGTTTTGACTCGGTCCGGGTCAATTTTGTCCGGGTTAACTCGACCGGTTCGTTCAACTCGGTCAATTCACTTCAACTCGGCCGGTTCGTTCAACTCGGTCAATTCACTTCAACTCGGCCGGTTCGCTTAACTCGGCCGGTTCGCTTAACTCGGCCGGTTCGCTTCAACTCGGCCGGTTCGCTTTAACTCGGCCGGTTCGCTTCAACTCGGCCGGTTTACTTCAACTCAGCCGGTTCGGTTCATCATATTGCGGTTTGGGTCAACACAGTCCAGCTCCACTCAAGTTGGTTCAATGGGTGAACTCGGTGTAAATCGGTACGTTATATCTTTGCCCTTCTGAGTATAGTCTGGTAGTTTAATTAGGAGGTTCAAATTTTTAATTGATTGGATCTGAATTTGAATCTCGTCTTTCTCTACCTCCTCAAATTTTGAGCCAGTCAAAAAAAAAAAAAGTATTTTCTTTAGAGTATTTTGTTCGAGTGAATTTCTTTTCTTACTTTATGTGTTAGCAGCAATTTTTTATATATATATTTTTTTACTCAATTATTTTAGTTCTCTCAGCACTTTGTTATACTTGTTCTTTTTTCTCCCATCATGACTGTGAAAGACCTTGAAGCCAAATACAATTCCCTTGAAGAGAAACACAATAACCTTGAAAAAAGAGTGACCACCAGTGAGGCCAGCATGTCCAACCTTCAGAACCGGCTTGACCAACTCGCCCAAACAGTTGCACAATTTACCAACTCGATTAACTGCTTCCATGATGACTATGTGACCACTCAAAGAAACCCTGAAAAACAGCCATTGAGGGAACCCAGTTGGGAATCGATTAGGGGTCAAAGCTCTGTAGTGCCGCCTTCTTACAAGAATAACCGAACACACACAACAGGTATCTTACCTCAACCAACACCTTTGACCGACCAACAACCTATTGCTGAGGACCTCTTCTCTGATGAAGAATACTCACAGCCCCCCATACCTACTTGACAAGGTCATAGAGCTACCGGTAGACATCGTACCCATATGGAACGTCTTGGGTACTATCATGATGAAGTAGTTGACATGTCTCGGCGGGTCAAGGTAGATGCCTCTGAGTTCGACGGAAAATTAGATCCCAGTGCATTTCTTGATTGGTTATACAACATGAATGATTATTTTGAATGGTACCAAATGAATGATGCTCAACGTATTCGCTTCACGAAAATGAAGTTGGTAGGGTCCGCCAAACGTTATTGGCAAACTGTTCAGCGTAACACTGAGAGATTAGGACACCCACCCATTTCCACTTGGGCTGAGATGACAGAGAAGTTGAAAGAAAAATATCTCCATCCTTACTACAAGGACCAGTTGTTCAACCAATTATTAAACCATAGACAAGGATCATCTAGTGTAGACAATTACATTGCCAAATTTGAAGAATTGTTATTAAGGAGTGACATCAATGAGGATCCGAGATTCACTGTGTCTAGGTTTGTTAATGGGTTACGAGCAGATATCAAACGAGAGGTTACTATCCATGCCCCCGACTCATTAGAGGAGGCATATCATAAAGTCCTCGAGTTTGAGAAGTACCTTCAATACCCTTCTCACAGGTGTGCTTTTATCTCGTCCAATGATCTTCGTCAAGGTCAGGTGACCCCTTCGCCTAGGATGACCCCTCGACCACAGTCTTCTTTCCCGCGGGCCTCCACAACTCCTAGTTCTGCACTTCTTCCTAGTGAAAATAAGGTTCCTCAAACTCCATACTCTGCTCCTCGGAATGCCATAGAATGTCATTATTGTCATGCAAAAGGTCATATTGCTTCCCGTTGTCCAAATCGCACGTTAGCAATGGAACGTGTTGATGAACCTGCCCTTGAGGCGATTCTGAAATTGTCGCTATTACTCCCATGGAGGATCACGACTTTGACAATAACTTACTTGATGATGATCCTCCTACTGATCCACACCATGTTTTCGCTATCATGAGATGCATCTTATCGCCCTAACTCCACGACACTTGGAAGCGCACTAGCATATTTCACACTATTATTCCACTCAAAAACCAATCCTGTAAAATTGTTATCGATGGAGGTAGTACCATGAATGTAGTTTCTCGGACAACTCTAGCTCGGTTCAACCTTTATACGGAACCGCACCCACATCCTTTTCGAGTTGCTTGGGTAGATAAAACTTTTCTCCCTGTTACGGAACGTTGTTTAGTACCCCTTCAGATTGGGCCTTATTCGGAAGATCTGTATTGTGATGTTTTACCTATGGATGTTGCTCACATTTTGCTAGGTCGACCTTGGCTGTACGATCATGATGTTAAGCACTTTGGCAGAGAAAACACCTACTCATTTATTCATGGTACAAAAACTGTTCTACTTCACCCTGCCAAACCTACCCTTGCACAAAAGTCTGTTTCCCCTTCTCCTACCACTATCCCTGCTAACCGCCTGCAAATATTATCTCCTAAACAATTTGCGCAGGCGGGCACCGAATCTGGTCTAATCTTTGCACTAGTACACAAGGACAGTTTTCACTTCTTGACAGATGCTCCCATCTACAGCCGTGTTCACCCACTATTGACGGAATTTCAGGATGTCATGCCAGAAGAACTCCCCGCCGAGTTACCCCCCATGAGAGACATCCAACATGCCATTGACCTCACCCCAGGTGCCCAATTGCCTAACCTTCCACATTACAGAATGAACCCCACTGAGCGAGCTGAGTTGAATAAGCAAATAGAGGGTTTGCTTCAAAAAGGTTTTATCCGTCATAGCCTCAGTCCTTGTGCCGTTCCTGTTTTGTTAACCCCCAAGAAAGATGGATCATGGCGCATGTGTGTGGGTAGTCGAGCTATAAATAAGATCACTGTGAAATATCGATTTCCCATCCCACGGTTAGACGATATGCTCGATGACCTAGCCGGTGCTCAGGTGTTCTCCAAGATAGATCTACGGAGTGGATACCATCAAATTAGAATTCGCCCCTGAGATGAGTGGAAAACTGCTTTTAAAACTCAGGATGGGTTGTAAGAATGGGTGGTAATGCCTTTTGGTATGTCTAATGCTCCAAATACCTTCATGAGAGTCATGACCAACATTTTTCGACCTTTCATTGGCAAATTCCTTGTGGTCTACTTTGATGACATTCTGATTTACAGCACATCTGAGGGGCAACATTTACACCATCTTCGTCAAGTCTTGACTACCTTAAGAGCTGCAAAATTATATGCCAACCTCGGGAAATTTGCCTTTGTGCAAAATCAGGTCCTTTTTCTTGGCTACATTGTCTCGTCTCAAGGAATTGCGGCTGACCCTGATAAACTCAAGGATATTCGCGAGTGGCCCGAACCAACTACTCTGACGGAAGCTTGTAGCTATCATGGGCTCACCTCTTTTTATCGTCGATTTATTAGAGGGTTTAGCACTATCACTGCACCAATCACAGTGCCTGAAAAATGGTGAGTTCAAGTGGACACCGCTGCCCATAAGGCTTTCCTTAGTATTAAGGACAAACTCACTCATCGCCCCATTGTTGCGCCACCGGATTTATCTAAAGTTTTGAAGTTGCTTGTGATGCGTCGGGTTTGGGCATCGGTGGCGTTCTCAGTCAAGAAGGTCATCCTGTAGCATACTTCAGTGAGAAACTTAATGATGCCAAACAAACTAATCTACTTATGATAAAGAATTTTATGCAGTAGCTCAATCTCTCTATCGCTGGCGCTACTATCTTTTGCCCAAAGAATTTGTACTTTACTCCGACCATCAAGCCCTCCGATACTTGAACTCTCCGCGCAATTTAAGTGCAAGACATGCCAAGTGGGTTGAGTTTCTTCAAGATTTTACCTTTGTCCTTAAGCATTGTGCGGGCCAGGATAATAAAGTTGCTGATGCTCTTAGTCACACATCCCTTGTTCTCCATGCCATGACCACTCATATGACCGGGTTTGAGCGTATCCGTGATGAATACCCTAGTTGTCCTGACTTTGGTTTGATTTTTAGTGACCTTAGCGATGCTCCCTCCCGCTTGACATGTGGGCTTCCTATTACGTGATGGTTACCTCTTTAAGGGTACCCGTTTGTGTATTCCTCGCTCATCCCTCCGAGATTTTTGGTGTGGGAGTTACATCTTCGGAGGTCCGGCTGGCCACTTTGGACGAGATAAGACCATTGCCTTAGTCGATGATCGTTTTTACTGGCCTTCTCGAAAAAGAATGTTGCTCGAATTGTCTCTCGTTGTCGCACACATCAATTAAGCAAAACTCGCAAACAAAACACTGGTTTATATACTCCCCTTCCTCTTCCACACTCGCCCTGGCGTGATCTTAGCATGGATTTTGTCTTAGGCTTGCCAAAGACTGTTACAAAGCATGATGCTATTTTTGTAGTGGTGGATCGATTTTCTAAAATGGCTCACTTCATTCCCTGTTGTAGGACTACTGATGCATCCTTTATAGCTAAATTGTTCTTTAAGGATATTGTGCGCTTACATGGCATGCCTGCTTCTATAGTGTCTGACCGTGATGTTAAGTTTGTTAGTTACTTTTGGAAGACCCTTTGGAAGTTATTTGGTACCACATTAAAGTTTTCTCCGCTTTTCATCCATGGATCGATGGTCAAACGGAGGTGGTTAACCGTAGTTTGGGGATTTGCTTATTTGTTTGGTTGGGGACAAACACGGGACATGGGATGTCATTTTACCCATTGCTGAATTTGCTTACAATAACTCGTCAATCGCACCATTGGTAAAAGCCCTTTTGAAATTGTGTATGGCCTCTCACCCCAACAACCTCTTGACCTTATTCTCCTACCCACTACCTATCGGCCTTCTGAATCTGCCCACACTTTTGCGGAACACATCCATAACCTACATGCTGAGATAAAACGAAAAATTGCTGTGAGTAATGAAAATTATAAGCTTTCTGCTGACGCACATCGCCGGTTTAAGGAATTTCAGATTGGTGAGTATGTTATGGCCCGTCTTAACCCTGCTCGTTTTCCACCAAATGCCATAAAGAAACTTCATGCCCGATCCATTGGTCCTTTTGCAGTTACTCGTCGTCTCGGATCCAATGCATATGTCCTTGATTTACCTCCTGATTGGTCTATCAGTCCTATATTCAATGTGGCAAATTTATTTGCTTACCGAGGCACATTTGAGCCTCCTGTGTTGCCTTCTTCTATGGTTGCAGGTCCATCTTCAGTTGTCGTTCCTCGCCTGCCTACACAGCCTATTGTTCCGCGAGATGTGATTGTGGATGTCCTTGACGATAAGTACGTTACATCGGTGGCTGGAGGTGATCGCGAATTCCTTGTGCTTTGGAAAGATCGTCCTTCTTCTGATGATACTTGGATTTCTGAAGACGAACTGCGCCAGCTCGCCCTTGCCTTGTTGGATTCTTATTTGCACTTCAACTCCCCGGAGTTGTGTTCTTCTCCACTGGGAGGGAATGACATAGCACAAGGTCTTAAGACCTATGCTAGGCGTAGAAATAGGACTCTACAGTCCTAATCAGAGTAGAATTAGGAGAGTACTTTCTTATTTATTTTTGAGACAGTGTTTTAGTAGGAATCAAAGTACTATTAGGGTTTCATTAGCCTATAAATAGGCCATGTATTTTGTAAAACGGGAGAACTTTGATTTTGATTGAATAGAGAAACCTATTTCTCCTTCCTTTCCTCCTCTTCTCACCCTATTTCTTCTCTCATATTCTCTCCCTTCGTCTCTGCCCTATTCCGTTCCACATCACTTCCCCAAGCCCTTCACACCTATTTTCTTCCTCAGCATCTCCTCTTCTTTAAGCTTTGGCTACATAGATATTCCGTAACAGGACGTGTGCTGGTGGTGTGTTCAAGGGATCGAGCTCAAAAACTTGTTTGGCTGCACGTGTTGCTACAGTAACATAATCAACCCCAACACTGCACATGCTGAGCCATGCACCCCAAATGGCTTGTCCTGGCTCAAAAGGCAAGGTCATCAAAAATTCCTCTGCCTCTGAAATTTTCCCTGCACACCCAAGGTCTACCATACATATGTAATAGTCCATGTCTGGTTGAATGGAGTATATTTCATTCGTGGAGTTCCCGGACTCTATCACTCAAGCGAGTGTGGCTACAAGCAGTTAAGAGGCCAAGGAGAGCTACAGATGTTGGTTTGATATCAGTGTTTTTCATTGATTCAAAGAGCTCAAGAGCTTTACTACTGAGTCCATGGTCAGCAAACTTAAGGATCATTGTACTCCATGAAATGACATCACGGGTCATCATTGAGTTGAATATGCAAGCTGCTCCATGTATATCCCCACATTTTGCATATGGAAACAAGAGAATCGTCTCGGATTGGATCAAATGAGAAGCAAAATATAAGGACTAGGCAGTGGCTCAAGACAAGCCAATGCACCACTGGCACTGAGAAGGATTGAGTAGGTGGAGTTCAAATGTGTAACTCCAGATCTCCGCATTTCCTTGCTATCATCATGGTCAAGGAAACATCATCTTTATGAGGCATACTATCTAAAAAACCGGAAATCATTAAAGTCCATGATATTTCATCTAATACGGAAGCTGTGCTAAATAGATTGATGCAGGACAAAGAGGAAAGAAGGAGACGTAATAGAGAGCGGAAGAAATGGAGAAAGAAGGGAACTAGACGAGAACGGGAAGAAGACAAGAAAGAGAGGAAGTTTCAATAATAACTCAATCAACGGTATCTCAGTCCTCAACCATAGCCTAAATCACATAAAATGCCCAAAATTAACCCTATTCAATCCATTCAATTATTGTATTTGCATCCATTCAATTATTGTATTTACTTCAGAACCTCATATCTAACAGGTCAATTTCCAGCACTTCACATCTAAATAGCAATTCATAAAACAATTATTTCTCAGAAACAACCAGAAAGAAATACTAACCAGGGGACAGCTCCAACTGAAATCCAGTGTAAATGTCCGCCACCTCCTTTGAATTTCAAGTTCTTGATCGAGCTCACGAGCGTGAGCGGCAGCTGAGCAAGCAAAGGAGTCAAGGCGGCGAAAGACAGAGTACTGACGATCAAACCGCTGGGCAGCCTTCTGAGCGTCGTAGACAAGTCGTTCGAAACCATCATTAGCGCTCGCTAGGCGCCTCTGATGACCTCCCCCGATGCCACCCTCTTCGCAAACCCATCGAAGTGCCTGAATTCGCAAGACATGAACCACATGAGGCAAAGAGGAGGAGCATGAATTGGTGGCAAAGGCGGAGAAGCGAGAGCGAGTATTTGCAGAGGACAAGGGGTGCCATGGCAAGCTCGTTGTCGTTGTCGCCGGCGTCATGGCCGGAAAACGATGCTGGGTTGATTGCCGCCGGAACTGGGAACTGAGTCAGAAGGGAGCTCTTCCTTCTGCTAGCCACACCATAGTCCTGTGTGTAATTTGACTGAGACGTTGCCTGTGGTGATCCAAGGGTGCGCAAATAACCAGGAAGATAGTGTCCACTTTTCAGTGTGGCTCTTACTATCTTTTATGTATCTTCGATACTGCAAAGCTTGAAATCAGCACACTTTCAGTAAGATAACTCCTCTCCTGCTTGATGCAAAATGCAAAACAAGAGCACTTTCTATCAACATTAAATGCAAACGTTCATCTAGCCATGCTCACCTGAGAATATATTCAAGAGTACATCAAATATCGATTTCTTCATAATTGTATATCATTGATCTACTGAGAACATAAAAAATCTCATCACTTCGTGGGTGGGAATCGTCCCCTGATAAAAATACATGTACTCTTCCCTTCAGTTGAATCCAGCTGCAACCAGGAGACTTCCTCAAGCCCTTCACACCCATTCTCTTCCTCAGTATCTCCTCTTCTTTAAGCTTACAATTGGCTACATACATATTCCGTAACAGGACGTGTGCCGGTGTGTTCAAGGGGTCAAGCTCAAAAACTTGTTTGGCTGCACGTGTCGCTATAGACACATCTTTAACCGGCCCAATGCTGCACATCCCGAGCAATGCACCCCAAATTGCTTGTCCAGGCTCAAATGGCAAGGCCATTAAAAATTCCTCTGCCTCTGAAATTCTCCCTGCACGCCCAAGAAGGTCTATCATACATATGTAATGTTCCATTCCTGGTTGAATGGAGTATATTTCATTCATGGAATTAAACAATTCCCACCCTCTGTCACTCAAGCCAGTGTGGCTACAAGCAGTTAAGAGGCCAAGGAAAGTTACAGCAGTTGGTTTAATATCAGTGTTTTTCATTGATTCAAAGAGCTCAAGAGCTTTACTACTGAGTCCATGGTGAGCATACCCAAGGATCATTGAATTCCATGAAATGACATCACGGTTCATCATTGAGTTGAATATGCAATCTGCCTTATCTACATCCCCACATTTTGCATACATGGAAACAAGAGAATTGTCTAGGATTGGATCATATGAGATGCGAAATTTAATGACTAGGCAGTGGAATTGCTGACCCAGCTCAAGACAAGCCAATGCACCAGTGGCACTGAGAAGGGTTGAGTAGGTGGAGCTCAAAGGTGTAACCCCTGATAACCGCATTTCCTTGAACAACTCAAATGCCTGATTGAATAGCTCATTTTGAACCATTCCTGCTATCATCACTGTCCAGGAAACGTCATCTTTATGCAGCATCCTATCAAAAAGGAGGAAAGCATTTCTTATATAACCTGCATCTAAATAACCGGAAATCATTGAAGTCCATGATATTTCATCAAAGGTGGTAGCTGTGCTCAAGAGATAGTGAGCTTTTTCAAGCTCTCCAACACAGATATAGCCATAGATGATAGAATTTAACAGAGCAGCATCACAGTTTGGCAGGGTCTTATTGAACAAATACTTGGCAGTATCCATGATTCCAAACCGGGAGTACATAAAAACCAAAGCTTTTAACATTTTTAGGTCCAGAATGCAAAATTCCTTTTCACTTACGATTAAATGCCCGTGTAATTGTCTCCCAAGCCTGTCGACACCCAGTCCAGCACAGGCATAGAAAAGAGAAATATACGTCTCTTCATTATGTTGTACCCCATGTATCTCCTTCATGTCCCGAAAGAGCTGCAATGCTTCTTCATATAAACCATTCCGCGCGAACCCACCGATCATGGCTGTCCAGGATACCACATTCCTCTCGGGCATTCTAAGAAAAAGATTATATGCCTCTTCGACCTCTCCAATTCTGCAGTACCCGGCAACCAAACTTGTCCAGGTGACAACATTGGGAACACCCACCATCCCATCAAACAAATCTCTGGCTTCTCTCATTCTCAAATTTTCGGCATAGCCAGAAATCATGATGTTCCAGGAAATCAGACTCCTCTCAGTCATTCTATCAAACAATGCTCTAGCTTCTTCTAACTCGTTGTTCTTTATCAAAGAAAAAATCATTGAATTCCAAGATACCACATTTCGCTCCGGCATAATATCAAAAATTCTCTTCGCTTCTCCAACTCTCCCGTAACGCGCGAACCCACATAACATACAAGTGTACGATACCACGTTTCGCTCAGGCATTTCGTCGAAAATTTGCTTACCTTCGCAGATTCTACCACAACGAACATAAGCAGAAAGCATTGAGTTCCAAGTGACAACATTGCGTTCAGGCATGACATCGAACAAAGCCCGAGCCTCCTCAATTAGCCCACTTCGTGCATATTCCGTGAGCGTTGCGGTCCATGTAATGACATTGGTTGGCTTTGGCGGCATTCTCTCGAGCAACAGACGGGCTTCGGAAAGCCTGCGCTCGGAGAGAAGCCGAAGAAGCTCGGAACCATATTCACGGTCAGCTCCGCAGTACACAGGAGGAGAATCTCGAGGGCGGAAGCTAGCGATACCGAGTGAACTGAAATGGCGTTTGAACGACCAAATCAATGGACGAATCAGTGCTGGAGGATATGACGGGAGCATTTAACGATACGAGCGCCTGCTGGCTGCTAGTTACAACTCCAGAGAGTCATCGTGCTCTTTCAGACTACTGCGCGCGGGGTTACTTACACTCGGTTGAATACGAAAATACTAATCTACACCTATGTACAGTAAATGTTAATTCTAAACTATTGAATATAGGATTAAATAAAATAAAAATATTTTATTATATTTTTAAGAAAAATAATATCAGTAATTCCTGATTTTAATTCAAGGCTTTACTTTGTGACGTAGTTGCATTGTTGGCAGTTTAAGTAAGAGAAAATCTAGAGTTGTTTACCCATAGAATACGTAAATAATATTTTATTAAAAAATAAAATCTTACATATTCTATCTCCTAAGTCAAGATGTAAAGTCTTAAAAATACAAAGCTAAAGTACTTATATCACCACTTTATTTTTAAAAACTTAGATTAAACATGCACATAGAATAGGTACTATGCATTGAAGCAGTTAGCATTACTCTCTTCCAACAAAAAATTCTCATTAAATTTGGAGTAATGTTACAATACTTCCAGGTTTTTACTTCTAGAAATAGAGCATTCCATCGGAAGTTGTAAGGGAAAGAATCAACCAAAATCTATCACTTGTCAAGGGAAAGAATCAACCAAAATCTATCACTTGTCAAGGGAAAGAATCAACAAAATCTATCACTTGTCAAGGGAAAGAATCAACCAAAATCTATCACTTGTCAAGGGAAAGAATCAACCAAAATCTATCACTTGTCAAGGGAAAGAATCAACCAAAATCTATCACTTGTCAAGGGAAAGAATCAACCAAAATCTATCACTTGTCAAGGGAAAGAATCAACCAAAATCTATCACTTGTCAAGGGAAATAATCAAGCAATGAAACAGATTTGAGGATCACGAGCTGCTTTATAAGATTAGTAATTTTTCCATATATTATATCATGTATATAAATGGATCATTGTACTTCTTTATTAGCCTACTCTTTTTTCAGCACTTGTTTGGTTATCTTCGTTAAGTATGATAACCCTAAACCTTATTTGAATTGCCAACTAAACTGCTAAGAAACAACTACATCAAAATAAAAAACCTTACAGTAAAATGAAAAAGTATTGATATTATTTTTGTTTTATAAATTGAGATCATTTATTACCAATTTGTTACGATTGCAGGGTCCCAACCTGGAGTAGGAGTGTAAGTTAGTCCACCACATAGGACACATCTAAAGATGAGGTTTTACAACATAAGTTATGTCAGATACGGCGCTAACAGGATAGAAATATGAAAGTTTACCTAAAAAAAAGGATAGAAATATGAAACAGGAGCACCAAGCATAGCAGAGCTAACCCAACTGCTGGAAACAGTTCAATTAAAAAAATCAACACTACAGTGCTTCCTTTCTTTGTTATTATGGCCATGGCAGACGTACAAAGAAATCTATACTCTATGACAATATACAAAGAAAGAAGAATTTATTAAGCTTATAATCGGTCAGATAGTATTAATACAGGAATACCCAGCTGTGTATTCATTTTCTACCTCCAAGATCAATTACATGTTCGGCACCTGAAGCCGGCCAGCAGCTCTCCCCGAGCAGTAATCCCCACTGCTGCGTCTATCATTTCTCCTCGATCTCTACATCTATGATGTCAGGCCCAGCTTTTGAAGACCGCGAGCCTGTTCCTTTCGAAGAGTCATCACCGGGCTGCCATACTATGCTTCTGCAGCTTGTGCAACGGATGACTTGATTACGGTAGCCCGTGAACGGCCTCTTACAAGCTGGACACGCTCCCTATCAGTAGTTCAACAAGAGATGTAAAATAAAAAGGGAGGGAAAAGCAAACATGCCTCAACAGAGAAATTTACTTGCTCCCACCACATGCAAGCCACGAGTACAAATAATTTTACTCCCAGCACATTGAACCCATAAGGGTACGCAATTTGAGCACCCTCCTGATGTAAATGCATAGCTCTTGCCTTGATTTTTGTACTGGAAATCAATAACAAAGCGACAGTTATGCATCCACGTCAAAGGGGTACCAGAATTGTGTACCATCGTGGGTGCGCTTAGCATTACTCTAAATATAGATAAGCTGAGCAGAAACTGGGTCCCAGTCCATCAACAAGGCGTCCTTGTTACTACTGAAGGACTGAGTCCAGTTTTTTAGGAGCCAATACACTTTCTTAAACCGCCCTTATGGCCTGAATCGATAACATCAGAAGATAATGTCTTAAACGCCCATGGCATGAGGAGTGCATGAAGCTAGTCACTATTGGGCATAAAAAACCATCAAGTGATATTCAATTGTAATAATGAAGAGAAGCGCAGGTACAGTGTAACGTATCCCCTCACGAACCTAGGGATGGCCATGGGGCAGAATTGAACAGACAGGTTTGGTCAACCCCACTTGGTGGAGCCAGTTTCGAATCCCCAAGTCAGGGGGGGGGGGGGGGGGGCTGGCCCTTTTCTGTTAGAGCTTTTCCTTAAAGACGAGAGAACTTTCAATACAAGCACAGAGACACACAAAGAAGCGCCCATTCCCTCTCTTCACTCTCTCTGTAATCTTAACAGCAGGAACAAGAAGGGAAGTATAGAGAGAGTTGAAATTTCATTCTCGACTCTTTGATGCCACAAAAAATGGCTACTTCACACAATCATAATGGTAGTAATACACCCTTGACCATTAATCTTGAGAATATTGTAATAATTTCCAATCACAGAGCAAATTATAGAAAACAACGTAAAAGAATTACCTCAATCACAAAATTATTGGCAACAGCTCTGATGAGAAGAGGTGCAGCGAACGGCAGTACCCAAGTGGCCAAAATTATAAAGTTAAACAACCATCCAGATAATGCAAACCATAGGAATAAGATTGTCTGCTTAGAAAGAAAAGCAAAAGAGTAAGTAGAGGGCGTTGCACTCAAATATGGACATTTCAAACTGCAAAACATAAGCCAAAGTTTAAATGCCGAGTACAGTAGAATTTCCCAATTTTTAAACAAAATAGTCAAGCAAAGTATTTTGTAAAATATGACCACAGACTATAATAATGGAAAATATAAGTTAAAGTTTAAATGCCGAGTACAGTAGAAATTTCCCAATTTTTAAACAAAATAGTCAAGCAAAGTATTTTGTGAAATATGACCACAGACTATAATAATGCAAAATATTAAATTTACATCTTATGCATATAACATTTTGTGAATACCAAGCAAGCATTTAGGAAAAACATATCAACTAATAACAGCAAGCACACAAAATTAGTTGAAAGCAGGATACATATTTTAATCAAAGAAAAACACCCAGACAAAATTCGAGTTCAATCTCACACAGCAATCTTTATAATCCTAGTCATTAAGTCACTGATATTTAGGTCACACATGGACGAGATTATGACACAAGGACATTGGAAGGCTGCACTATGAGGAACACGAAAATTAACTTTAAAGCCTATAAGCTCCTCTGACTACTTTCTACTTTTCCACTACATTTTCATGTTTAAAGATTTTACTTTTCAAGATTTCAAGATTACGATCATGAAGGGGGAAGAAGGATGACCAGAATGGTGAGAGTTTGGGGTTATCTGTTTCCTTGGCCGGCTTACTGGCAAGGCCAATAGAACACCTGCTTATGAGAAACTAAGTACAGACAACATTACTTCAAAGGTTATGTATCTAAAAAAAAGGAGTTTCAATGTCTCTGAAGATCTCTTGCACCAACTTATAACTACCTTAAGACCAACTTCAATCTCTAGGTGCTCAGAGAATTTCTCAGGGCACACTCAAGGCCATGGAGCACAGCCTGATTTCTGCAGTGGTAGAGTCAGCTTGATCAAGTAGACCTGGAAAGAGAGAGCAGCAGAACCAACGAGTCTTCTGAAGATTCCACCAAAGCCTGAAGGATCCTGGTTGCTTCTCAAGCATTCGTCAAAGTTTAACCCAATTCTGCCAAAGGAATTGAAAACCATTCAATCACTGTCGTATGGTGTGAACACAATATATTACTCACAAGATGCCACTACTCGCAAGCCTTCACATGGATATTTGAAGCAAGGGAAGGTTGGCAACAATCATTTTCTAGATGAAAGTCTTTACAAGAAATAGGGAAACAACAGTATAGCCTGAATTTTTCTGGAAAAGACCAAGAACCTCCTGAAAACGGCAACTTTTTTTTTTTTTTTGTAGTTAGTTTGGATTTCATTTATGGAAGCTTCGGTTACAATTGCATTACAGAATGATCCTATGAAGGATCTCTCACTTCCAAGTGAGGTAGTGTAACTCCTTCT
The DNA here is from genome assembly GCA_022405105.1 of Aristolochia contorta. Lineage (NCBI taxonomy): Eukaryota > Viridiplantae > Streptophyta > Magnoliopsida > Piperales > Aristolochiaceae > Aristolochia > Aristolochia contorta. The sequence continues at coordinate 11,688,164 of CM039665.1, read as the reverse complement.
CTAGCTAGAGAATCTGCAATTGAATTAGCAGATCTGGGTATGTGCATCCATGTACAGGATGTGTTGTGTCCCAACGACCAGATTTCCCTAAAGTAGACAACAAGTCTCCATGGGGGTTGTGAGATTTTATTGCACCAGTTTATAACGTTAAGACAATCTCCTTCCACTACCAGTTCTCCTTCCATTCTATCCTGGAATATTTTTAAGCCTTGTAGTATTACCACAGTTTCTGCTACTACAGAGTCGGTACTTGGTAGGGGCCCTGCAAATGAGAGTAGGATTTGGCCGGAGTGGTTTCTGAAGGCTCCCCCAAACCCGGCAGGCCTGGGATTACCCCTAGAGGATTCATCGACATTTAGTTTGATGACTCCCTCCAAGGGAGCGGTCCAATGTATTGCTGGTCTCTCTAGATGATGAGAGTAGAGCCTCGCCATGTTTTCCCATGAGGCTCTCAAATTATTCCCACGTAGGTCTTGCATCTCAGTTAGGGTGCTTAGCCAAAAAAGAATTCTGTTAAATATAAGTTCTTGGAATTGATTGGCCTCCCTTGAGGTTGCATTGAAGATCCTATTGTTTCTTTCCTCCCATACTATCCATGGGATGAATGAGATTACTACCCCCAGCATGAGTTTCCCTTTTGTTGTGAGCTTCATATTTGACCAATGGTGAATAATCTCTGATAGATTTTGAAAAGCAGGCATTGGGATGTCAAATCTAAACATGGACCAAAGCTGAGTCTCGATCTGTTGGGCATTTTGACATTGGACTAGGACAAGGTCACCCATCTCTAGTGTGCTATTGCAAAAATTGCATTCTGTTGAAGGCAGAGACATCCCTCTTCTCATCAAATTCTCCTTAGTTAGGATTTTCTAATGGAGAGCTGCCCATATGAAAAACTTTGTTTTAGGAGGGCAGGGGAGCTTCCATGCCCTTCTGGCTTGGTGGGCTTCTCTCTGTTCTGAGGTCTCCAAGGCTATATAGGTCGCCTTCACAGTAAAATCCCCGGTTGTGCTGGCTTTCCATATAATCCTGTCTTCACTTTGGGTGTCAAAATAATACTCTGACGAGAGAAGATCTAGATTGGAAAGCTCTAAAGCTTCCATATCCCTCAGCTCTCTTCTGAACAGATTGCTCTATACAAAGCATCTCCCATTTCTGTTTTGCAACAGTTCACGAGTTTGATATCGGGGTTTACAGCCACTCTATGAATTCTTGGGAAGGATTGACAGAGAGGTCTTTCCTCCAACCACATATCATTCCAAAAATCAGTGTTGTCCCCTTTTCCCGGGAGAAGTCATATCATTCTCCTGAATGTATCCCAGAATTTATGTATTCTCTTCCAGATTGGAGATAAGGCATGACTTGGGTGCCATCCCATTATCCATTCAGAGTTAGATAAGCATCGCCCAGATGGGGGGGTTATCATGGTTAATTCTCCAACACCATTTCAGCAAGAGGGCTTGATTGTAAGGAATTATTTTCCTTACGCCTAGCCCTCCATTAATCTTTGGCATACTTAAGAACAGGTTATCAGAACTACTGCCCAATTATATGCTGTAAGTACTGCAAAATTCTAGATTTTCCAAAGAAGTGGAGGTTCTAATTGGAGAGTCCTTCTCAATTGGCAAGGCATATAACACTAAAGGAGAGAAAGGAGGCTCTGTAGATCATCTGCTTCCTCACTTGAGATTGCTCCTGAAAGTAAGGTTTCAGCTATTGAAGTGGTTGAGTTTTTTTTTTTTTTTTTTTTTTTGAAAATTGTGTTTCATTGATATGTGCAAATTGACAAGGAAATGAGCTCAGGTTGTGCTAATAACAAGAATCTGCTGTTGCACCCCTTGCTTAGCAAGCACATCCGCTCGGCCATTAGCCGTTCGTAACACATGGGACCAAGCAAATACATGATCATTGAACTCAGAAGTTTCATTGAAGAGGAACCAAAACCGCTAAGGTGGTCTTGATTCACCTTTACACCAAGAGATGATAATTTTTGAGTCGCCTTCCACATGGAGTTGACCCGAGAGGCCAGAATTTGCAAAACATTTTAAGTCCCTGAAGTAGGCTCAATGCCTCAGCAGTATTGGAGTCTTGAATACCAATTGGGCCAGAATAAGAGAGTATGACCTCACCCCTTGAATTCCTAATGAGGCCCCAAACCCCGGCGGGGCCCAGGTTGCCAAAAGAAGAACCATCGAAATTTAACTTCTACATTGATTCAGATGGTGAGGTCCAAGCCTGAATGTCTGATCTGTCCCTCTTCCTTTTCATAGCATATTCACCCCTGGAAGTGGTTGTTGTTTCTAATCCCAAATCAAGAGGTTGAGCAATCTGAAGAGCAGGGATTAGAGAATGAGGAGAACCTCCAAGAACAGTATAATTTATTGATTGATTTGTAAGTAAAGTACAATCAGAATTTTGTCTGCCACCATTTTCCAAAGATAAAACAACTCATCCCCTCCCCCTCCTCCCATTTTGGACCTCATGGAAATAGTGAATGAAACTTTGTCAAATTGGAAAGAAATTGCCAATTTGGGATATTCTCAAGCCATTCATGCCACATTGGAAGCCATGCCTTGCAATTATCAAGCATCTACAAGTGGGTGGAATTACTTTGGGTTTGAAACACCGATATCCAGTTCATTTTAAGAACTTAAACTGATTCACGAACACTAAGATGTCCTTGGTAACATATACTTAAGTAACTTCTATGTGGACAGATAATATAGCCACAAAGTGCATATATTGAGTTGTTTACTTAGGTGTCCACGTTTGAGCCTCACTGTAAAACTGAACCACTTCCCACCAAAATAATGAACTCAACCTTTGAATACAGTTAAGTGTGTTTAACCGAAAGAAGTAGTACTAATAGTAAACATGGATATCAACAACTCAACATAACCTTCTACGCAAACATTAAGAGCCAGTCAAGGAACTCACAGCCGAAGTTCTGCCTAAAGGAGATTCCAGAAATCCTCTCAACTCTCTTCTGTACTGCAAGGACAAACGATATGTCAGTACCATTGTTTACTGGGGAAAATCAAGTATATCCAAGTTCCAGGGAGTTAAGAAAGACAGCATAGTGGTTTTATCAAATGCCAAGAAAGTGAACAAAAGAAAAATAAAAACAAAGCAGTAAGCATGACATGGATGACGTTCTTATCTCACACTGGAATTGAAGGGATGACATATTAAATTAAGTCTTGCAAGATATTATTATCATTTCCGTATCTCATATATACAGATTCGGGTCATAAAAATCTTAAATTCACATAGAAAAGGAACATGTAATAAAATCACTATGCAAACAGCAGAAACATGAGGCAGGCCTCTCCAAACAAGATTATATTTGATAATGAGGGATTCTTTAGTCGTAATTGGCTGAGGTCTGGAAACTTTAATTGGAGGATACAACAGAGAAACATAAAAAGGCACAAAAAGAAAAAAAAAATAATAACCGACCGCTCTTTAGAACCTAAGCTCGTTTTCTAAGAAAACCAATGTCAGAATTTATTTACCTTTCCCCCAGCTAGAAGCTAAGGGCCAGGAACAGAGACTAAATCCACTTAAACTAAGTTACAAGGAAATGACTCTCCTTCGAGTCCTCAAACTACAAAATCTTCAAATTCGAAGCTTGAGATGAATTGCAATTAATAACGGTAAACCTCCGATCAACAAATGATCCTAGTCACTCTTTCACACACTGACGTCTGATAGACTCATCCAACCAGCTCCAGAACCCCCATATCGAACAGGTTAATTGCCAGTAATGGCAATTTAAAAAAGAATTTTTAATAAAAAAAACCAGAAATAAATACTAACCCGGGGCCAGTTCCTACTGAAATCCAGTGTAAATGTCCGCCACCGCTTTTGAATTCCAAGTTCTTGATCGAGCTCACGAGCGCGAGCGGCAGCTGAGCGAGCAAAGGAGTCGAGGCGGCGAGAGACGGAGTACTGACGATCGAACCGCTGGGCAGCCTTCTGAGCGTCGTAGACAAGCCGTTCGAAACCGTCGTTAGCGCTCCGCCAGGCGTCTTTGAGAGCCTCCCCTGACTTTACCCTCTTCGCAAACCCATCCAAGTCACTTCGCCGGAACGCCTGAATGCGCAAGACAGGAGCCACGTGACGCGAGGAGGAGGAGGAGGAGGAGGAGCACGAATTGGTGGCAAAGGCGGAGAAGCGAGAGCGAGTATTTGCAGACGACAAGGGGTGCCATGGCAAGCTCGTCGTCGTTGTCGCCGCCGTCATGGCAAGGAAACGATGCTGAGTTGATTGCCGCCGGAGCTGGGAACTGGGTCGGAAGGGACCTCTTCCTTCTGCTAGCCACACCTCAGAACTCTCTGTAATTCAGCTGAGACGTTCCCTGTGGTGGGCCAAGGCTAAGCAAATAGCCTCGAAGCACCCCTTGTTAATAGATGGGCCCTCTTGGCGTTTAACTTCTTCAAGGTTAGCTCATGGGCTGCGGCCTTTTTTAGTTTTTTTATCCGATGTAGACTTCTTTTTTATTGTATAAAAATCAGAAAAAGTTTAAATATGGACCTCTAATAAATATATCTCAATTTCATATATAAATATAATGACAGCCATTCTATATAATTATTTGAAAATAAAATCGTATAGCTAAAATTCGTTGGGATTATGATACTGAAGGGAAACTACAGATAAAATTATATTCTTATTACACGATCCTAAGCTCAAGTTCAATAAAGGAGCTCGATTGTAAATATAATATACCAAAAATTTAAATTAATATTTAATGTCAATGAAAATAAAATTTTTAAAAATAACAATAATTCTAATTTGAGAAAAATATAGACGGTTGCCCTTTTTGGAGATCAATTAAAATTGTACAAATAGTACCAAAACTACATTTAAATAATTATCATAAAGAATAATGTTATAAGCCCGAATAAATTCTTTTGACATAGGAGTGATCGGGTTGGGTCGAAGTGGTTCAACTCGCTGCTCATAACCGCGTCAAACGTCATATTGTAGCATTGTGATACTTAGTTTATGAAATGAGAATACCTACTAATAATTACTAAATTTGATTTTAAGGAATGGTTAGGGAGAAGGGTGCTATTCTCTGTAAGATTACAACAATCCTTAGCAATCCCCATTCTGGCTTAGAACTTAGAAAGGAGGAACCCAATCTGACATTAAAACTTCTAATGCTATTTCTCCTTCTGGTCGCTTTGGGAAAGAAGACGATATTACTTGAGTAATGCTAGGCGCACGGCTCCCGTGCAAGCATTTGGGCACGGAATCTACGTCGATGGCTGAGTTGGCCATCCACGTCAGCCATCTTGTCAGGAGCTAAACCGGGTTAGACCCTCTCCTTCCACACTCTCTCTCTTCAACCCTCTCTCTTTACTCTATTTTTCCTACTTCTCGCCATACCCTCCCGTCTTCTCGCTTCCCTTCCTGCCGCCGAATCGCAGCCTCCCTTCCACCCCACGGCCTCCCTACCGCCCCGTGGCCTCCCTACCGTCCTACGCCCCCCCTACTGTCCCACGGCCTCCCTACCGTCCCACGGCCGAATCACGGCCGAATCACAGCCCGCCTCCCGTCTCAGCTCGCTTCGGCTCTTCCCGTGAAAAAGAGCTGTCATTCTAAGATTTCCTTGGATACAGCATGGAAATGTCAAAAGCAGCTTTTTTAGGGAACTCTTTCTTTATTGGTTTCATTAGCAAACCACATGGCTCACATACTGATTACTTGTCCTGTTCAACACTATTTGAATTCCAGAGTAAATGACTTAGGAGCCGTAAATTACCTAGAAACCTCCTTTTCATCTCATTTTGCGCTCTTTGCTCTCCGGCCATTATATTTCTCAAGCCGAGACGGGAGGCTGCGGGACGGGAGGAGCCGAGACGGGAGGCTGCGGGACGGGAGGAGCCGAGACGGGAGGCTGCGGGACGGGAGGAGCCGAGACGGAGGAGCCGAGATGGAGGAACCGAGACGGAGGAGCCGAGATGGAGGAACCGAGACGGAGGAGCCGAGACGGGAGGAGGGGGACGATTCGGTCGCGGGACGGGAGGCGGCTGGACGGGAGGCGGCTGGACGGGAGGCGGCTGGACGGGAGGCGGCAGGATGCTGGAGGCGACGGGATGCGGGAGGCGGTGGGACGCGGGAGAGGCTGAGACGAGAGGAGCGAAGACGGAAGGAGCACGGAGAGGTTGGAAAAAGAGTTCGAAGAGAGACTAAAGAGAGAGAGTCGTGAGTAAAGAGAAAGGGGGTAGATCGAACAGAGAAAGGAGAGTGTCTAACCGGGTTTAGCTCCCGACAAGATGGCTAACGTGGATAGCCAACTCGGCCGTCCACGTAGATTCGGTGCACTAATCCTTGCACGGGAGCCGTGCGCCTAGCATTACTCATATTACTTACGTGTATAACAGAGGACGCAAGAGGGTTAATAAAAATCGTTTTCTTATGCACGGCCAAGTTCACGGCCTTTGAAAACCAAAAGAATGCTGCATTGCATATCCTCAAAACTTGATTTACAAGAGTTCACAACGATAATTAGTCCAAACCAGTAGAAAAAACACGAAAAAGGACGTCACCTGGCAAAACGTTTGCGCATTAAGACATCTCTCGAAACCTTGCTAAGGCCTTCTTCTGTATGAGGGTCCGGTAGCTGTCACCTGCCTGAACCTCCAAGGTTGGGTCCACCACCTTCCTTCCTTGACTTCCGAGTCCTGCTCTTTCACCTACGGATTGTGCTACGACAGGAGTTGTTATGCCACTGCCATCCTTCCCTAGTCCCTGAAAATTATTTTTTGCAAGAAAAACAGATGTCAAAGCAAACCTTAAATCCTAATTAAGAGTAAACTAGAACACCCACGTATATACTCCAATTCTTTTGATAAAAACGACAATTCAAAGGAGGGCCTAGTCCTGCAAGACAATAGGAATTTTTTTTTTTTGTTTTACGTATGGAGTAAAACAAAGCCATATTTCCTGTTCAGCTTTTTCAGAATATGCACCAGCAATTACCCTCAATGGCTAAAAAGACAAGCAGGCTCCAGACAGTTATTACTAACCATTCACTACTCATATAGGTAATGACACCTCCTGACAGAAGTAAGATGGTTTCTTACGAACCATTAGAACTTGTTCCAGAAAGAGAGCAACTAAGACAATTTATCGAGCACAGAAAATCAAAATTCATGAGGAAAGGTGGATCAGTACCAAGCCTTCTTGCCAGCCCATGTTGCGAAGCATCCTATTGCCAACATTGCTCTCGTCAATGGCCCTATCAGTTGTGATCACATCGTAATCCTGAACAGTGGTACTAACATCACCCTTCGTTCCTCCAACTCCAGGAGGAAAGGGCATGGCTCCAGCATCTGATAAAGAACCCTTTCGAAACTGCGAATCGCGGTCTTGAAAAAAAGTGTAACTCTCACAGGTTAATGACAAATCATTCTTGAGATCAACAAACCAAACCAGTGAATTTGGATGAAGCATATTAGATATTCTGCTTAGCAACAAATTGATCCCAAACACAATAAAAATGTGTAAATTTGGTGTAACTTTATAGCCAGAGTCAGTATCTAGGAGACAAATTTGCCATTCCAACTATTTAAAGTCAAGAAAGTAGAAAAGGATTGAGCTTACAGGGATCTTCAAGGTCTGATGAATCATCACCAATAGAGGAAGATGCAGACCCATAAAGGCTTCTCCTCTCTGCAGCCCTGTCCCTGTAAGTGGTTGTCTGTGTTTCCCTGAGAACACTTACTTGCTGCGGCATCTCCGAAAATCTACGCTTGCCACTGCCACTAGCTGGTGGCTGGGCATATGAACCCAGGGCTGACGCATCCGTCCTAAATGAAGTCACAGCAGTTTGTGATTCGGAAGCTGTAATTGAAGCAGAGGGAGAAGCACTACTGACACCAGGACCACCTGAAGAACCCGAATATAATGTGTCTGACTTGACCACACCTAACCCAGAACCTCTAATGACACCCATGATTGGCCTTGGTTTAACCTGTGAATCTTCCCCAGCAGAGGTGCTCATTACATTGTCTTTTCTAATCAATGTTTCAGGTTTTGACCGATTTCTAACAGCTGATCCCATGGTCAATGCTGAATTAGAAGAATTAGTTGTTCTATCATCAGCAGAAGTTGCTAATGGTTGATTGTCATCAAGCACCACGCGAGCCGCCTGACCCTCACTATTCCTTTGCTTCCACATTGTCAACACATTATTCATCTTCTTTTTATTAGCCAGAATGCTGCTTTTAGATGCCAACTTTATCTCTTTCAACTTCTCCTTTTCCTTTTTCTCAGCGGCTAATGCAGCAGCAGCAGCAGCCTGAACAGCATCAGGTAAAGAGGTCTTCTCACCGGATGTTATAGTGGCAGCAGGAGCAGATATCACTACTTTGCGGCTATTAGAACCATCAGACGCTTTTGAGGGCTCATTGGCAGTGTTGTCAGATGACAGCTTGCCTGTCTGACCAGCACAAGGGACATACTGTTGAGTCTGCTGATCAAACGAGTACCAGGTTCCACCGTTGCCATCATAATATAGACCTAACATCAGAAAAATGAAATTAGTCCAGTATTGCTCACAATTTAAAACTTAAATCTACTACCCAGCATATTATATAAGTACAGGACCAGTGTTGTAAGACCCAACCTGAGTTTCCATCATAGTAAAAGCCAGAAGCAGAATCATAATAATAGCCAGATGCTTCATCCCATACAAAGCCTGACTGGGGAGCAGAGCCACCTGTCTGAGCCTTTGAATTCCCATTTGTCCCTTGCTCAGCCCCACCTCCAGATTGTTTGTCATCAGGATTGTATTCTTTGGGTGCCCAACCGACAGCATCATACTGCAGGCAAAATAAAACATTATGCCTCTGATATGAAATCCATAAAATCAAAACGATCACTGACACTGTTGAACTAGCTCATAAAACGACCAATAGCAATTACACTTGAGCAACTAGTCTTCAGGTATCAGTAATTTTCATTAGATGAATAAAGAAGTACAACGAATATGTGAAAGGAACTAACTAAGAGTTTGACTTGCACGTTGAAACCATTTTCAAGGGGAAAAAACTTATAACAATGAAAAAGTGGAACCATACATGAAATGCTCCATCATAGACTCAAAATGGAACAGAACGAGTTTCAATAACAATAATAAGTAGCATCAAGATGACGAACAAGAGGACAAAAGAACCTACTGCCTCTACATGCAACATGAAATGCAGAAATTAAAAAAAAAATAAAATGATCGAGACAAAAGAAACCTGCTGTGCAAAAGTTGCAGCTTCAATGGCAGCCGCCGCAAGTGAACTGGATTGGGGAGCCCCAGATGATCCTGGTCCATGGATACTTTTAGCGTAGGCTACACGTAAGATCTGACCATTCTTCTCAAGTGTGGTTCCATTTGTTGCTTCTAGAGCCTTTGTGGAATCCTCCACCTTATAGGTAAGAACACATTAATATCATAAGGTTAACAGAAAAGGAAAGAGTTTACCTAGGCTATGCGCTTAAATTCACCTACCGAATGGAAATGAACAAATGCAAAGCCACGGGAGACATGGGTAAATTTGTCCCTTACAAGGCGGAGATCCTGTAAATAAAGTTTAAGCACTTTTTCAGTAATAAGTAGCAAAGACATGCCGACAACACAATAAAATAAAATATATTCCCATTGTACCTTAATGGGAGCATGCTTGGAGAATTCATAGCGAAGCATTTCTTCATCAGCATTTTCATCCAATCCTCTAACAACTAAGACATGAGTGGGACCTGAAGTGCAACACTTCCATCATATCATAGGCAGTAACTGACTTTTTAATTTGTAGTTAATGCACGGTATACATTTGATGCAACAAGAAAATTTAGCAACCTGTATCTGATCCTCTTTTGCCCATTGGCAAGGGGTTAGATGTAGCCAAATCAGCTGCAGGAGCATCATCTGTCCGTCCCTCATTACACTGCAATTTAAAAAGAACATACTTAGCACTTGAAGGTTGCCATATTGAAAAACAGAACTTTAACACAGTAGATAAAATGTCATTAAAGCAGGCCATGTGATACCCACCAAGTTCTTCCACTAAAGGATTAAGACAAAGATTGATGTCTTATGCATATCACCACTTCATGCAACAGAATTAAAGCCAGCAGGCATCCAAGATCTAAATTTCTTGTCCTGAATTCTTAATTTCTTCCCGCTACATCCTAGACAACAAAACTGCTGACAAGCTACTAGAAAAGAAACTCTTCACCATTTTCCAATGGTATCAGCGGCACATAAAATTTTACCATTTTCTTCCACAAAGAATACTCCTTGGAACAGGTTGCCACATCTCCCTTTGAAAATCTACTTTCTTTCACCTCAGTTTAAATTTAATGACAACAACAAAGAGACCCAATGGATATTGAGCAGCAAGTTGGATTTGTAACAAAAAGAAACTTGTCCATGTAAACAGAGTCATTTTCTACTAATACAATAACATTTTGAAAATAATATAAACAGTCATAAAGGCAACACATACCTGAAAACAGGAAGTCCTCCGTGCAAAATTTACACAACCACATATAGTACACATCCAGTCACATGGTGCAGAAAAACTTCTGCCATTCCCATAGCTACTTTTTGTTGCATTCTCGTGCCCGTAAGGAGGCCCTCCAGCCCCACCTGTAGGCTTGCTACTGCAGGAAAGTAACGTATCAGTACATCAACCAAGGAATTCTGTTGAGGTCAAAGATATAGTGATGGCACATTCAAGGAATCATACATATCCGAATAAACGTAAGTGTCTTCCAATTACAATAATGAATTTTGTTTCATTTAATAAATATTTTAGAAGGAAATCTACCTGTACTCGAAAAAAAGTTTCCTGCCATCAACTACAAGGCCATCATGTCCGACTCCATCCATCATTTTACGTGCAGCTCCCTGTTGTGCCAAGAAAAGACAAGGAAAATTATCAGCTTGCATCAAGGTAGGCACAAAAGAAGTATCACTAAATGGTGGGAACATTAATTACCACTGAAGGAAAATCAATGAACGCAAATCCACGTGAAATGCCAGAGTTTCGTTCTTTAATGACACGTACGTGACGAAGTGGACCCCATTCTGCCTGAAAAAAAGAACATAACCAGGCAAATAACTGAGTAAAATAATATTTATAGAACCTAAGAATACCGAGTAAAAACACTTACAAGAATCTGATACAGATCTTCTTCAGTCGTCTTTTGTGAGAGACCCTTCACAACAAGGGTGGCAGATGGGGCCTACATGCATAATGCACATAATTAGAACTTTTTATAGGATCTTACAATAACTCGAAAATATATAAAAGTAAAATCTTCACCATACCACAGATGAATGCTCATGGTGCCGTTTTTCTTCTCGGTCCCTCCGTCTGTCACCCCTTTCATATCGACTGTCATCATAACTATCCTCTCTATGACTTCGGCTGTAACTGCGACCTCGAGGAGACCTTGATCTGGTCCGGTCATCATGACTGCGAGATCGAGAGCGTTCATGCCTTTTATAAGGACTAGAATCACTCTCACGACTCAGGCCCCTCCTATCCCGATCACGATCCCGGGATCCACGCCTTCTCCAACAACCTTCTCTAGAGTCTCTCCTGCTTCGGTCATAGTCAGAATCATAATTATGTCGACCATATTCATAATCTCGTTCACGACTCTGCTCCCTGCTTTGGTGAGAACCACGACGACGCCGATCCTGATCATCACCCCCAAAGTCATCATGATCACGCCCACCAAGCCGAGAAGGCCGATCATAGTCATAATCTTGATATTCATCCAAATCACGATAGTTTTCAGCACTTCTATAGCTGTCACGAAATTTGTCAATGTCTTGAAATGAATCAGCATCTCGAAACTTGCCAGCTTCATGAAAGCTGCCCACCTCATGGAATGAATCAGGGTATGGCTTCTCATGTCTTCTAGAATCCCTAGAAAATGGATGTTCTTCCTCATAACTTCTACCCCTTGACTGAGGCCAAAGTCCTACAGCAGGTGGTGCAGGAGGAAAACCTTCTCTTTCCAGAATGTCACGATGGTAAGCACCCCCCCTAGGGTACAAGTTATCTCTTTGATACCCTTCTTCCACATACCTCCTTCCATTGTAGGATCCACCAACCCTGCAGAAGCAAGTGAGGGATAGCGAAAGAAAAACATCGTGATATAACAACACCGATGAAATAAAAATCAAAACTCCAAAGATACTTTTTAAAGAAAAGGTATTTTCATTATTTAAAAAAGTACAAATATACGAAATGTTTCTCAGAGCAAGAAGTTCAAGAGAAACTCTCTCAAAATTTGAAATGATACAAATCAAATCCTTCAAATTGACCGACAAAACATGTAAATATAATATACACATATAAAGAGAATCAAATTCATATGCTTTACCCACCTTAGAATAGGTTATCACACTCAATGACAATAATGCATCAGAAGTATATGCTTGCAAAAGAAACCAAAACAGACAATAATAGAGAACATAGAAAAAGGTTATGAGATTAGCAACCAGGCTTCAATCATGAGTACACAACCATTTTTCTTTTAGTAAAGCACTATGTAAACATTTAAGACAATTACCTAAGTGAACCAACAAAAAGATTTTTTGTTAACGAAAAATGTGTACTCAATACGCTAATGTGATTAAACACATCCAACAGCACTGACCTGAAATCTGGCTCATGGACCCCATTGTACCCCTCCAAAGCCTGTGGATTCAACACAATAAGCCAAGTCAGCAACTAATAATAATGGTAGGGGTAGGCAAATCGATTCCATATCCTCACTGGCCCACGGCTCCTTTCATGGTTTGTTTATGAAGAGATTGCCAGTTAACAAGGAGGACAATCACATGAGCCATAATTTCTTGTATATCATCCGGAGTAGTGATTAAGAAGAAAACTGCAATTACGCTGTTATTTTCCCATCCATGCTGAATAACATAGCGTCCAGGATCCATATCTCAAATGGCCAGTTGCTGTACCCACTACGAGGTCTTCTTGGTCTTTCAGGAATTTCAGGTGCAGATTGTTTGGAACCTATCCTGTAACCGATGCACAAACAGATAGTTATACCAATGTCAACCAAGAACCCATCGTCATGACTTGGCTAGCCCTTCAAGTGGAATCTTCAAAAACTAATCCTCCTACAAGCATCCCATCTTCAAGCCCTCAACAACAGAATCGAAATAAGTGCTCAAAAGTTGAAAGTTGTAGCTAACAGACAACAATTTAGAAAATGAACTCTGACATGTAGCCATATTGACAGGGCAAACCTACTGCCTCAGAACTGAGAAGAAATTAGGCATGTCAATGCACTAAATTAATGATCACATGGAATATAAATCAAATCAATACATTCCTAAAATATTTCATAGGGGCAAAAATAAAGTCATAGAACTAATAGGACCTATTTGTCTCATGTGGATTACACATGTTTCCTCAAAAAACAAAAAAAAAAAAGGCAGACTACACATGTAAAACTCATGCAATAACCCGGTAATAATTTAATCCAAAAACTCAAATTAGAAAGAACCCATGTGATCACTAAACCACAAGCCAACGACCAGCCCAATATGAGTACTAAACAGGTTAAGATCAACCAACTTCAACCAGCAGCTCTATAATTACACAAATTTGCAAACGAGACAACAGTAGTGAACGTGAAGAATAAGAAACAACATAACGAAGAGAATCCTATCAATCGTGAAGTGAGGAGGTGATGACATAGAAAAAAATGTCATGGAAAAAGCTCTAATGCAAAATATTATCTCTCGAACAAAAAAACAGATTATGAGATGCTGTCAAGAGAATGTGAAATGGTGATGCCGGTGCAACTCACTAAGTGAAACTGATAAAGGGAGGGAGAGCTTCTACCAGACAAACACCCTCCAACCAAAAATAGCAAGGAATACAGACTGCCTAAATCAAACCAATACTGAAACATCAAAAAAATAACATAAAATAAAAAGGCAAAGACAAAGACAAAAAAAAAACAAAAACAAAAAAAACTGAGACACGCTATCATTCAAGCTGTTCGTAATCAGGGTGTGAGGCTAACAACTGTCAAATAAAAGAGAAAATTAAAAATTTATCAAATAAGATTCCTAGACAACTCACAATTAGTGTTATCAAGATGTCAAAAATTCTTCACAGAACTAAAAAAAACGAATATGAACGCTAAATACGCAATAACATAAAAATTTCAAATTTTCCCTGCATGTAAAAGTCAATTACGCCAGGAGTGGGCAGCATAGACTAGCGCTGGAAAACAGACAGTAGCGCCATCGGCATAAACATTAAATATACTAATAAAACAAAACAGGACGAAAGGAGATATATAATGCGACACTCACGATGCGGAAAGATTTCTTGAGCCACCGATTTGCCTTTCGACCCTGCTGGGCATCTGTAGGGAGAAAAAATTTAGGGCAAGAGGTCGATACCCATGAGCTGAGACCGATTGGAGAGAAGGGTATTAAAAGACCTACCTATCGCCTTAAAGGAACAGGGATCAAAGCTATTAGCTTTCGAAACGCAATCCCTACTCTAGATTACTCACTGCGGAGGACATTTATGCGAACGGTGCGGGTATATAAAATGGGAGAGAAGACGGGACTCAATGACGTCGGAGAGGCTGCGAATTGTGGTTGTTTAATGCGCCCAAGTTACTTGTTGGAAGATCCTGATGGGTCCCGGTCACGAATGGCCCTCTGAGGCCGAAATCAGGGGATTCTCACCGTTGGATTGTTTGATGTATAAGACCTCCCTTAGCCTCAACATGGTAGACATTTATTAATTTATATATGTAACATGTAATTAATTTATAATATTGTTTTCTCGAGTTATAACTTATAATATATATTATTTAAATTTATTATTTTATATTATGTTTGAATACAATTTATAAACTTATTTTGTATTAGATCATATTCTTAATACACATATTAATCTAAGCCCTTAAAAATACAAAAAAAAAATTTATTTTATAAAATCTTATATTCTAAAAAATAAACCCTAGACAATAGTTTAGATTAACATGTACTTAGGTGCAAGCTAGCATTTTCCTTTATTATTATATTGTAGTCTCTTAGTTTTTTTCCGATACCTTTTTCCTATTTTTAAAAAGACATAAATAAAAATAATCTTTACGAATAAATTTTATTTACCACGGTTTGATTTAGTTGACTCACAAACGTTTTCTAAATAGTAAATAGTTCGCAGATAATAAATGCTAAATTAATTGGATGATATTTTATTTCAAATACGGTAAATAACCTCATATGAAAATGCGATTAAAAGTTAAAAAGTTAAAACTCTCTGCTCTTTGGATTTGATAACATATGTATCTGAATAATTTTTTTTATAAATCTTTCGAGAAGGTTTTAATGTTTTGAAACAGAATTTTTTTTTCTAAGAATTTTCGCAAACGATGCATTAAATTTAAAATGAGAATTTTCAGATTTCATAATGAAAAAAAGAAATATCTGCAATCTGCTATATCCATATTCAATTTCTGTGATTCCGAGACTCAGTTCGAGAACAGAACAGTGGACTCCGTTCGGTTCCTAACATTGGGGGGGGGAAAACACTGTACATCATGGCCAGCATTGCTTCGGTGCCGGCGATCCTCCACATCTCGTCGGGTCTCTGCGGAAGCCGCTTAGAGAAACCATCCTCTCTTTCATTTGCTTCTACTCTTCCTTCTCTAAATGTTTCTGTTAATTCGGTCGGAATTCTGTCACCGCAGCTCCCGAACAAGGTCCGTACTTCTCATTTCATACTTCTCTTTTCATTCCTTGAAATTTTCCTTTCCAATAGTTTTCTTTCTTCAGCCCTTTGAAATTATCCTTTCCAATAGTTCCCCTCTTCCTAGAAGCCGCTCCCAGTAACTGAAAATTCCAGAAGCTATCTATGTTGCTGTTGGCAATCGACACTTGTAATATTTGGGTTGGGTGAAATTTGTTAGGTTTTGAGTGAAATATGCGTACAGGTATCCAATAAGCTGGTTAGGAGTCCGACTTATATACTCTTTTTCCGTTTGTTCTGTTTTCTCTGTTAAGTTGTTGACATGTGGACGGCGATGTCATGGATAGAGAAGGTTATAACTGACAGTGGTGGTCTGTTCTTCCCGCCATTTGCATATTTTTCATTTATTTGGAAAGAAAAATTTAGTTGTTGGTCAGGCTGAGGCGCCAATCATTAAGCGATGTGTTCTTTTGTCTTTTAGAAGCCATCTGAAGGGCAATTTCTGTGGTCTCTGACGAGCTGCAATTTTAGCTATAACAATTTTAGCTATCTGATCTGAGGGTAAATTTAGTTGTTAATGTTGTTTAAATCTTTTTGAGTGTCGAGAGCAGCTTGGTTTGGGAAATCATTCTTAAATAACCCTGTTATGGGATCATAACTATTTAATGAATTTAAAGCATTTATAGTTTAGTTTCTATCTGTCAATGGTGAGCGTGAAATCGTGCTTAGTACTAAACGTCTTGCATTAGGTAATTCAAGTGCCAGTGCTGCTAGGCTGGTTCAGTAACTTTTTTTGGTGGCATCATCATTGGATAAGTTAATGATATTAGCTTGTTAGGACAAAAAGTTGTTCTCTGTTGAAAATTCTATTGGATTCTATCACTCTCTGAAGTGGAGTACGGTACAGTTAAATTATATTACTGAAGGCCATTCTACCAGGTTCTCTAAAGATCTGTTTCTCTATCATCTGTTTCCGTGAATCTTGTAAGTTAAATAACAAAGAGAAGAGTTAGGTGGATTACTTTTTTAGTGTTCTCTTGTTTCTTGGTTTCCATACTAGGTTTAATGTCAATATTTCTGGGTCTCATGCTCATTTGTCAATTTGTTTTCAAATTAATTTCTCATATTTAAGTTTTGCTGGAAACAAAAACCTAGAAATCCCAGTTTATTTCTCTCACTTTTCTCCCATAATGATTAAATTCCGTTGCTCTTGCCAGTTAGCCTGTCATCTATGTTCGCTGAATAGAACCCTTGTGATCACACTTGAAAATAATGTCCCCATGTAGCTTTCTAATGGAGAAGGTTGGGCTGGCATATATTCCTTAATGCATGGAATTGATATTCTGTTAAAAAAAGACACCTATCTCAAATTTGTGTAATTATCTCTTGAGATGGCTCCCTCATAAAACAGCACAACACATTTATAATTTCTCTCATTCTCGGACACTGGCATGAAAATATCTCGAAACTTGTACAGGCTGATTGGTCCCTCACAATGTATCAGGGTTTATTTGTTCACCCTTCAAATTTATGTTCTGTTTGCCACATTTCTGGTAGTACCTGACCAATTACCTCAGGGTTCTGTAATTCAAGCTGCATGGACACGACGATCACGAGGAGAAGCTGCAAAGAGACCCAACAGGAAGTCTTGGAAGCAGCGGACAGATATGTACATGAGGCCTTTCTTACTAAATGTTTTCTTCTCAAAACGATTCATTCATGCGAAGGTGATGCATAGAGGAACCAGCAAAGTGATCTCAGTGGCAACCACAAATGCAAAAGATCTGAGGAACACTCTGCCATCGCTTACAGATAATGAGGCTTGCAGGGTCATTGGAAGATTGATTGCAGAGCGGTCTATGGAGGCAGATGTATTTGCAATGTCTTATGAACAAAAAAAAGATGAGAGAATTGAGGGTAGATTAGGAATTATTCTTGATACTATAAAAGAAAGTGGCATAATTTTCGTATAACAAGCTCAACATTTTGTGATTGTTCTTGGATCTTACTTACCAGTGAACTGCTAAGCGTTTATATCATTTGTTTTTTGCCATCCATACATAATTTGAGACAGATAGCTTTGCATTTGCTTCAGAATGAAGTGGGTTCTACATCCCGATGGATTTGCCTATTGCAGAACTACCTTAATGGGGAGAACTTCTGTCGCTCTCTAGCTCTCTCCACAAAGATTTGCAGGAACCAAAGATGCCAACAGACCAGTGTAGCCTATCTCAGGATAGGCTCGTTGAGGACATCGGTGGTGAGCACAACGCGAAAGGACAGCTCCTATTTTACAAATAATTTTGTGAAGCCGGATTTTGCACTTTATTCAACAAATAATATTCGTTGACAGATAATTGTGTAGAAACGGTAGAGAAGGATATTACCAAAAAAGACCCTTTGCTACTTATTTATGATTTAAATAATGAATTCTTGAACTGCAATCTAATGTCAAAATCCTGACGCCTAATCCCAGAGTTGAATATCAAGGTGAAGGAAAAAAAAAACAAAATTCAAACAAAAAGAACGTCAGTAACAACTGACTCTCACTTAGTTTACAATATTGACCAGCACATCCGGTCTAAACATGCATTACAATGAAGAGCGATACCAGACATTGGCTTGGGAGCAAAAGGATCCGTTGAAGCACATCCAATCTAAACATGCACTACAAGTGATATGTTGGTAATGGCCCGGGCGTTGGAAGGATCAGTCAAAAAGGCAAAACTGATCTTGGAAGGCCAAGCCAAAGTGAGCAATAACATGTTCCAATTCTATGCAGCTTGTTGAACTTGACGGTGTATCTGCTGAATCCAGTCAATATACCCAGCAGTACCCCCGGTTTGATCCTCCACAAGCTTAGCAAGTAACAGCAAACCTTCCCTTGGTTGTTCTCCTTGTCTCACGAGATGGCACAACTGATAGGAGGAAGGGTCACTCTCCCTAATCTTTTTCAGGAGGGCCATAAGCTTTCTAGACATATTATTATCCCGCTCACTAAGAACAAGCTGGAAAGTCAGACAAAAGGAAGAAACGAAAAAGGAAGCAAATTAGTCATAGAAGTAGCAAAAAAGTGACTTGTTGAACTATAAAACAGAAACCCGCTAATGAGTAGCTAATTTTCTGAAAAAGATACATAATCAGTACCAAACTACAGTTATATGAAAGAACTAATAATACCTTGGACCAATCAGGGAAGTCACCTCCTAATAAGTTAATCACAATCTCAGGAGAGAGTGATCTGCCAAACCAAATAATGAACCGGAAACCATCATCGTAAAGATAAAGACCTCTAGGATCTAAGCTTTCAGCAGTTAATGGCAGCCGCTTACAAACATTCGAGAAATCATCGACATCCAGTGAAGCCTGAAAAAGATTGTTGGTAACATTGTCAAAGTTGAGACCCAACGCTTTTGCTTCAGTGCTCATCAGCACTTAATACAAAGAGAAAACGAAAATGTCCACTTACCTTTAAAAGTAATTCATCAAGCCGCATCAAGCTAGGATAAAGAGCTTTCAACAATCTTTGAATGGGCAAAATCATTAAACTGTACCCAGAAGCACATCTTTCATCCAGTTGAACATCAGCATACCCTCCACGAAGAGGAGCAGATTTACAAATGGCTAAACCATATAGTGGCAATAACTTCAATGTTTCAGGATAGATCATCCTGCCACTCAACCTATGCTGCACAGAATAAAGGTTGCGGTATTCCCTGAGGCCTTTCACAATCCTCAGCTGCACCGCCTGCCTAGCATCCTCCAATTTGCTGGACATAGTTTTTTCAATTCCTGAGTCATCAAAGATTTAAAAAAGAAAATATGAGACTAAATGAGTCCAACAAAAGGAGCATTCAGGGGCTGCTTGTTTCTTACCTAGTCTAGTCAATACGGAAGCAATGGCTCCACAATCTGCATGTCTGTACATCTCACTAAGTTCTGACACCACAGGTGCTGCTGCAGTATGCACTCTGATGCGTCTCTCACCAGAGGATGATGTGTACCTATTCAATTGTTAAGGGTGTTTTGCTACGAGCAAGGCAGACAATGGGCTCATGAACTATCCAAGACAGACAATGGACTCATGTTCTATCCTAACTCAGTAATCGAGAGGAAAAAACACATGAAAGCAGCATTCAGGAAGAAAATCTTAGACCTGACGAAAGAAAAATGAACTCCCTGTGATAACAGAGGGAATCCCTAGAAGGGTACACTATCTCACTAAGTTCCCTCTTCAAGTGAAATTGTACTGTAGAACAACTACATGGCATATGCACTATATTTGAAATATGATAAAGTATCTGAGGCATTGAATTAACTTGGAACTGCACAAAGAATGACTAAGAAAAAGATTTTTATATTTGGAACCTCCTCATCCAAACAGAACATAAACTTTAGAGGTAGAAGCATGGTGTGAACGAAGTATTATGAAAGATCTGATGATCAAGAAAACTTTACCATAATTGATCTCAAGAAGGATACAGTAAAGCAACTTGAAAGTAGACAACCTGAGTGGTCAACAAAGTCTCTTCAAGACCTAGCTGCATAGCAAAGGCTTTATCACAGTCTACCGCTGGGAGAGCCAGTAAGTCAGTGGATCTTAACATAAAATGACCATGGTAGGTTGTGAACCTCACTCCTGCAAAATGAAAAATAAAAATAAAGAAGGTAAAGAAAATCCATTAGAAGCTCAATGATATAAAGAATCTCGTGCAGTTGCAGAAAAAAAATCAGGGGGTTTTCAGGACAGAAGTGCCATCACAGTAAGTAAAGTACACCTTTTCCACATCTTATGCGCATGACAGCTTCCCAAGCAGTTTCCCTTGTAAGGTCTCTAGCTAAATCATGGCCCAATTTCTCATGGTGAATAGCTCCCTGGTAAGAAGGGTAGTAGTAAACTTGGCCACCAGTATATTTTGCAAGAGTGCCTGATGGAAGGAAAGGAAAACACCACTTCTAGTGAGAGTGGAAAGTATATGAGAATTTCTTTGTGTACTGCTAAAAGCACATGTTAAAGCCTATACCTAACGAAGCTATATCAGTGTACTTGTCACTAAAAGCATAAATGCTAACAGCAATCTGGTACTTAGTAAGATCTGCAGCCATTTGCTTATAAAAAGGATCTTCTGGTATTCTTAATCCATTTTCTTTATCTGTGCCATAAACCCGAACATCATCCCCGCGTAGCTTTAGGCGGCCAACACCAATAGAGGGTAACGTACTCTGGAATATCATCAATTTTCCTCCCAATTGCCCCTGCTCATTAAAACACAAAATCGACAAATAGATATAAGTTACTCCAGAATTAAAACCCACTTTCTGAGAATTAATTATTTTTTACACTAGGGTCAGTTGGTCGTCAAGCTGGAAATGTAGTATGGGCATAAAGGAAGATAGCTGACCATAACCATAAATGCTGCTTTAAGAGCTGGTCCAAAGGCAGACTCTATGTTAACGTTGTCCTGAAACAAGGAAGGGAGACTATCCAAAAATGCGTCCACTACACTTCTGGACTCAGACAAGTTTACAAGTAGGTCGTCAGGCAAAGGAACAAATATGTCATCCAAATCTGACACCACCATCATTTGCGGCTGTGTTAAAGATGACTGGTGCAAAGAAAAACATATGTAAGCAACATAGTACCTATATAATTTAATAAAACAAAGAGAAAATGATGCAAAATAAATATGGGCAGAATAAACCACTTGCCTTCATATTGTAGAAATGGAGTGTACTGTCATATGTTATGAATCCAATCTGTGTCCTGGGGAATCCAGGCAACTCATCTAGAGTGGACTTTATGGTTTTTGCGACAACCTGCAACATAACTGATAAATTAATAAAACCAATGCTAAAATCCTCAAAATGTAGCTTCAATAACTTAACAACCAGTACATCAAAGGGAAAATACCTCAAGAATTCCGCTCCGAATGGCAGAGAGTGAGACATCAATGAGGAAAAAGTATAATGGTGGCATGGGAGGGCGCACCATATATTCTGTTGGAGCAACAAATTCCACACTACCCTTTGAAAGTTCAGGCCGTTGGTCAGCATCACTTCTACGACCAGATGCATCCAAAAGAGAGAAATAATCTCCAGGCACTGGATATATGCATACAAATCCTGTTAAAAACTGATATCCACCAAGTGGGTTATATAACAAACAAAAGACAAATAGGAAAATATCCGAATAATCTGCTGAGAAGAACAGAAGAATCAGGTAAACAAACGAAAGTTACATCCAGCACAAAAAGAACATTAAAACCCAAACAAACTCAATCAGATGGGAGCCATAAACACACCCTCCCCTCACATTATGTTGAACTTACTCCCAAACAACTGAAAATATCTTCATGGCATCATGCTCAGACCAAGAGGAAGTGCCCGCTTATGGAGGGAGGGACAGAACTAAGTTGAAAGAAATCCTGTGATGGTAGAAAAAGAAACAGAAAAGACACCATGCATTCTCCACTCACCCGTCTAAAGAACATTTTTTTAGTAAAGTAGCTGATTATTTTAACAGAAAAAAAAAGCTAGGGGGAATCCTTCACAACAAGGGATCAAGGATCTTGTGCAATTGTGATATCCAAGGAACCCCAGGTCTCAAATGGAAAGGAGCAGTTGAGAAAAATATTAAAGAATCTGCAGTCCGACTTTTGTGCTTCGCAACTGGTCACCCATAAAAGTTCCTCTTTTCAATAGGCGCCATAGGAAGATATTATCCCAGGAGGAGCAACAATTTCCAAGACCCATGAAGGCCAGGCAGACATTCCCAAAGCATCCGCGAATGGTAGCCAATGCAATTTGTACATCTAAAGAACAATCAGAAGGCTAATAGCTTGATGTCTGGCTTGGCCCTCAGCATAATTGTTAGTGCACGCAAATGTTAGGCAAGGTACCCGTTCATTTTTATTCAAAGCAAAAGGGTGACCAGAGCCAGCAAAATCAAGGAATCTTAATGCCATCTCTGCTTCCTAAGAACTACAGAATTCGACACCCTACAAGGCTGACACTTGATTTTTTTTCCCAGCTAACCATTCGTCCATGAAACATTATCTTTATTTTCTATAGAATCACGTTTAGCACTTCTACTTCACAGTATTTATTTGTACAACATGACTCACAAGTGGTCCTTTTTTTTGAGTGTCATTTGATTGGGTTTTTCATCCTTGGCAGAGACATACTTAAAAAGTGATATTCAAAATATCACTTGCCTATTGGACACCGGCAGCATATAACAAGGAGAGTAAACCTCTCAGCTTCTGGCCACATTCCATCGAATTTTTCTAACAAAAACACTTTAACATCAAACTATTCTGGTCATCTTGCCTCTTGTCTGGTGCTAATAAATCCTTCTAGACATAGACTGTGACAAGAGTGGATTCAAAGTTCCAAAGAAAGAAAAATTTAACACAAAAATCTAGTCATTGCACTTGAGAATGTTAAAAGTCTTTGTTTTGTCTACTTGCTTCATTTTTTGTTCATAAAAAAAAAAAAAAAAAAAAAGAACTCAACAACATGGACTGTACCATAACAGGTATATGTTGCAGGATCTTAATCAGAATAAGCAATAAGTGAAATAATAGGTTTGACGAGATATGATTGTTCTTTTTGAGGATCAGTTCCCATTTAGTAAAGGATGGATGATATACCATGTTAACCAGTGAGCTGCAGTTGATACAAAATAGTTAGGCATTTCAGGGAAGAAGATACTTAGCCAAGTCACGAACCATCATTAAGTAAAGAACAAATGTTGCAACGCCATTTCCGCCCACCATCAGTAAATGTTACATAGGGGTTGACATAAGTTCTGCATCTTCTGCATCGAATTATCCCTGCTGATCCAAAATTGACAACTGGCACTTCCTCCTGAAGAGATAATAACAATTAAAGAGTAACTAACAAAGGCAATTTTATAAGACAAGAAACATCAAAAAGTAACACTACTGACCCCATCAGGAGCTTCTGCCAGAGGATCAATCACCGCTGCAAGTGGTAAATGCCACCGGGAAAGCAAGGATTGTGAATTTGGCAATACTGTTGTTGTCAATCTAAAATATCTCGGGTGGCAATTTAAAGGATACATCTGATTAAGTGCAGTCGGCTCAATATCACCATCCAGCGGACGGGGCAATGCTTTGGAATCCACCCCAGGATCAAATGACCCTGGAACAGATCCAACAGAAAGAGAGCTAAACTCTTCAATCAAACCTTGCATGGTGCCTACAGGAGGACCAGCACTAGGATATTGCAATTGTTGACCTAAAGATGCCGCTGGAGGAGGACTTGGTGCAAAGCCTCCTTGCTGACCAAGATAAGGAGCAGCCACTGCAGGAGTGCCATATGCAACAGGAGCATTGGGTCTACTGGGATAACCTTGCCAAGTTGGCTGAGTAACTGGCTTAGGACCTGGAAATAATGTTTCAGATGCCACAGGGGCCATGCTACCTCTTGGTGGAGCTGAGCTCACACTTTGAGGTGGAGGTCCCATCGGCACTGAAGGGATCTGTGGCTGAGGAGGCTGTGGACGAAGAGAAGCTGGTGGAGGCATACCTTGTGGAGTTCCAATAGGAGGTTGACCTGGTGGAGCAAAAACCGGTTGACCATGAGGAGGTGGACCCCGCACAGGTGGTGCATTTGAAGGATAATTAGGGGCTGTAAAACGTGGATAAGCACCCATATCAGGTGGAGGGTAAGATGGTGTTAAGGTAGGAACAGATGGCCGTGCAGGGTAAGATGGCATTGATGAAGGTACAGATGGTCCATTAAACCTAACTTGTGGTGGTGATCTGTAACCAGTAGCTTCAGGCCCCGCCACAGGCCCAGAGGATGAAAAGGGTGTCCCGGTTGGAGGTGCAGTCCCAAAGGGGGAAGCTGCAGGTCTTCCAGGAAAACTCGGAAGTCCAGTTTTCTCATTCCCCATGGGCTGCATGGCTGTAGATCTTCTTACTTGTAGCTATGATACCATGTGCAACCTTGTACCCTGTTATAACAAGAAACGGGGAAATGATAAATACACTGAATCGACTCCAATATAATTATAAACATGAGCACCATGAATACTTGTCATGCCAAATATAAAAAAAGCCGATAAAAGATTCCTGGGTTGGAAAAATCAGATATCCATGAAGAATACAAGCAGACAGCGAGAAAATCTTCTCGAGGTAGCTCTAGAAAACGACTGCTCAGAAGAACTTCACCTCACTAACGCTGAACATGCTGAACAAATGATTCTGTGCACCTAAATATTTAGACATACATATGTCTCCACAGCAGAAACTTCTCTCATTCACACAGGCAGGTAAACATAGCACAATATAATAAAGAAGTGACTAACGGCAGCGAAAGTGGGACGGAATTTAACACTAGCAAAACTCGTAAGTAAAACTAGTGCATCAAGCAATACGGACATATACGACTAATGGCATACAATTAAGATACTGAAAGCGAGAGACAATAAAACCCGTAAAAGATACAAGCATGAACAAAGAGGAGCCAAAAACACTAGCTATTGACCATACTCAAAGAGTTCGATCTCAAACAATTGACCATGTAGATATGCAGATCATAAATAATTAAAAAAATAATCCGGAAGATCTTACATAGAGGTCTCCTCGAAGAGATCGAATTCGCCAAATGATGTAGACCAGCCCCGCAACCAAATTCAAGATCTCCGATTGCGGGAACCAATCACGATTCGGAGAAAACGAAATTTTATCAGGATCGTCGAATACCTCTCAGCAAAAACCCTCGCACGGGGGGTTTTTCCCTTGCCGGGGCGGAGACGGGTGCCGTCCACACGGGGAGATGCGGTGAGTGACAGAGCGAGTATTTTGCCGGCATTTGCATTAAACCGTAGATCGCTGCATCCCTGGAGCGACTCGGAATCACGGTGGCCACGGGCGGAATGACTGAAACGTCTCGAATTACAAAGAGGTTTTACGATCGTACCACTAACTATTCGTCCCCAATGACTGAGATTTCATAACCTTTGCTTATCTGAATTCTCAAGTAATAGGGAGAGAGAAAATAAAAAAGCGGATACGTTATTCTTAAATTTGATAATTAAATTAGAAGGAAATGCTACCATTAAGTAACTTAGATTAACACTTTTTCAGAATAATGTATTTCTAAAATCGGCATTTCATTTAAAAGCAATTGAATCGTGTCTAGCGGCTATCTAGTGGCTGAGCCAAAATAAATAATATTTTTTGTTATATTGTTATATTTCTTGTCATTAAAATCTTGTTCATACTATTTTTATTTGTCGTAATAGATTAAAAATTGATCTTTGAGAAAACAAACAATTTTTTTTTAATTCTGGTTTAGAGATTAAACTGGCTAATTCAGCTCCATTTTGATGACATTGCATACGAAGACATAATGTTTTATCTTTTTTCTTATTTATGATTGTGTCATTAGATATTGGCATTTTCTGTTTTGGCTATTACTATGTTTGGAAGCGTTTGTTTGGATTCATTTAAGAAAATGATATCAGTACTTCCTAATTTTACTTGGAGGTTTTACGTCTTAATGTGGCTGCATATCTAGGTAGGAGAAAATCTAACGTTTGAAGTTTACCCATAGAATAGTTTGATAATATTCTATTAAAAACTAAAATCTTATAAATTTTATCTCCAAGTTTATCTCTTAGTAAGTTGCAACGTGGACGCCACATCAGAATGTAAAGTCTTGGAAGTAAAAACTTACAATACTTATATCACAGCTCTTCCTTTAACGGCCCTTCCATTTCAAAATACAAAGGAGGATCGGAGCCTAACAAGGTCTCGTAAAAATCCGGGTCAGCTCGTTCGTTAAGACCAAGGAAAACTATAACTCTGCCAATAAAGATGTGGATTTGATGATGAGCACTTCGGTATGTGACTTGGTGGCATTTCTGTTCCTCCTTCATTGTGTACGCTCAAAAACTACACTCCGTGACTGCTCATTTTACTTCTTTGGGACAGTCTTATGGGGCTACGAGATACCAATTTTAGCATGTACCTGATTTTCAATCAGTTAGTACTTGGCTACGAGATACCAATTTTAGCATTTACCTGATTTTCAATCAGTTAGTACTTGAGTGGGAGGCAGCTACTTTTCCAACTAATGCTCTATTTTTACTATCATATGAAAATTAATTCAAAACATATAATCTCACCAACTAAGCATTTGGGTAACTGTACCTGATTATATGTACAAGTGATTCAGAAAAGTTATTTCAGCTTGTGTTTAACAGAAAAAATGATTTAAGCGCCTTTACGATCTTTATAGTATTGCATTGAGGATTTGTAACTCATTAGAATGAGATCAGACTTTCCACGGACCTTTTAATTACACCACCCTTGTCTATCGCGTGGGATGGAAAAATAAAAAAATAAAAAATAAAATAAAAAAGAACCAGAAGGAGAAGAGGATTACAGGAGGAAAAGAACTACAATAATAAGATTAGGAGAACTTCAGTAACGAAGACTGTTATTAAAGAAAACGTTACAGAAGGTGAGGAAAATAGACCAATACAGAGAATGACTTATTGAAGGATAGTCACATATAATAAGAATAATAATAATACAATGGCACAAGCATTTGTAACAGCGACTACTGGTTCCGAGGAGTTCGATGACTAGCCACACTCATATAAGCTGCATGCTGCTATAATTCCCTGCATAAAGAACCACGAGTGTATAAAAACTTACAAGGGTTAGTTTCATGTAACTACTAAGTACACCGTGAAGGAACTCGCCAAAATATAAATCTTTTTAACAATTTTCTTTACTGCGCCATCCATGTCTAAAACTTTAGCCAATTAAAGGCAGGTCGATTATACTTTGGGCTTTCTTCTTTCTTTAATTGTTTTAGACAGGCAAGTACTTATTTTAAGTCTGAAGGCAAACGAGCATAAATCAAATGACAGCATTGGAGGAAAGATCCACAATCTCAGTCTGGCAGTGACACCAAGGATGGATCTAAGATCTTCTCTCAATACCCAGTGACCACTTTAAAGACACCTACACGAAGCCACTTCAAGAAAACGATGAACTAGTTACAATTGATATAAAAATGCAAACTCGTCCATCATCTGATTATTCACTGTGCTAGTGTGCCACGCAGACAAGAACTCCAAAAACTATTTCTTTTTATCTTAAACTAAGAATCCTGGCTTCTGACTAAATAGGATCTCTCTTTTCACCTTCATTAAACTAGAAACTACTTGTCTAGAGAGGTGTTGGAGATAAAAACGTGTACCAGGTCCAAAAGAAAGAGTATTCAAATCCACAGAAAAAAGGCAAGAAAAGTTCCATTACCTCAATCAATATCCTGTCTAATGTGTCTCTCGTACATCCTAAACACCCTGCCAGAAGTAATGCCCCCAGTCAAACCATGCCAGTTGAGATTACAATGTCAGAAATCATATAGCCTGGAAGAGTGAGCTCATTTACTAGATCGTTATGCTTTCATTTTTCAGATGGCAAGGAGGCGTTATGCATTAGTTTCCACAAAGCTGTCTAATTCATTAAAAGTAACCGTGTAAATTGTCAGTAAGGAGAGACAATCCTTACTTAATCAGCAGCTGCAAAAATGTTCTGGACAGTTTGGAACACCTCTCCAATTGGCTTTCCTGCATCAATCTGAATAGAAGAAAAACAGTAATTTTTTTAATGAGTTTTGACAAACTGAAGCTTCTCAAATTGAGAGAACTTTCCGTTCTTTTTTTCCATTCTTTTTTTCCATTCTCAGTTATGTACACAGAACATACTCAACTAACCATTGAAAAGAAATGAAATAAGAACAGAAGTCTTAACAACATGAATTATTGAAATATCCAGCATTACCTTGATATTGTTTCAAAAGAAAACATGATAGTAGCTTATTACCTTCCGAACTTTCCCCTTGGAGTTGTAATACTCAATAACAGGTAAACTGGATTCTACAAACACTTTAAACCTCTTCCTTATTGTCTCAATGTTATCATCAATTCGCCCCTTCAAGCACAAAAAAGAAAATCAATAAAAAGAAGAAAATGAAAAGATTTAAGCAAAAGCAAAGCACCATCAGATGGAATATGATCATAGGAAGACATAGAAAAGAAAGAAAAAAGCTATGTCTGCCTAACCTGGTTCCGGTTCAAAAGACGTTTTTCCATCTCCTCTTCTGAACAGTCGAAGTAAAGCACAAATTCCGGAACTATCTTTGTCTGCATAGAATCCAGGGGTTAATACATAAACTAATGGAGTTATTGCAGTCAATCTATATAATTACAAAATAAAATGGATGACAAAACTGATTCCTAGCCAGTATTGAAATGTCAAGACAAGATTGACAACTCAGTAATTAAAGTGCTTTACATAGGTAAAATTCCTTTTGTCATGAGGTAAGACTTACGACTTCCTCAAAGGCAGCACGATTTTCTTCATTCCGAGGAAAGCCATCAATCAAAAATTTGTCATTTTCACTCTCAGCCATTGCCCGTTGAAGAAGCTTAACTGTTACCTCAGAAGGGACAATTTTGCCCTCTGTTATCATCTTCTGTATCATGTTTCTGCATCAGAGAGAGAGAGAGAGAGAGAGTGAGAGAGAGAGAGAGAGAGAGAGAGAGCGAGAGGGGGTGGAGGGAGGAGGAGAGGAAAACTGAATGGAATGACAAAGGCAATCTGCTGTTTTGAACATCAACTTAGTTATAGCTGGAGTAAAGATGACAAGAGTGGGTGGAAAGTCAATTACTCTACCCTGTATTTTTTTTTCGTAATGATGATGACTCCTGTAATACAATTCTCAGATAAACTCCTATGCATCGGTGGAAACTTGAACCCAAAGATATCCTATTACTAAACACTTCATGTGACTACCCAAAGTCCTTTTTCTTTATGAAGAAGCAGTGGAATTTCAACAACAGTTTAATCCCCCTATAATGACTTAAATTAACTAGCACCGTTAAAAAATACTACAGCTTTCACTAAGACCAGAAAGCTTAGGCAAGCTTGCCTGGGCAAACAAGTACAACTGCTAACTTTAAGCATCCTACAAGATTATTTGATAAAATAAAAGAAGAGAAGTACTTAACTTCTATGGGACTTTGATTTTCTTATGTTATTTTAGTTTACTAATTATATCGTGCAAGAAAACTAAAAGTAGTCGTGCACTATAAGTGTTCAGCACTGGATACATGTCAACTTGGTAAAGTGGATGGACTATAAAAGAAAAAAAGTTGGATGCAAAAGGTCATCCTTGGTAACGACTTTTAAGAGGGAAAGAACAAGAAAACCATTTTCTTAAATTTACTGATAAAACAACTTTATGCTAGAAAAAACCAGTGTACAATGAAGTGGCAGGCCAGGGGGCCAGCTAGTCTGTCTTGGAAGGGCACTACAAAAAGGAGCAGCATTCTTGCTCTGGATGAAGCACCCCCTCTGTCGACTCTGCCACAAATGGCATTATACGGCAGAGAATCCATCTAGAACTAAATGAATTGACAGTTGCAGCTGTAGAATTCATATAGTCATAGAGTCACATTGTCCTCAAGGTACAGTGATTTTAAAACATTTTACTTTTTTTAGAAAAAATTAACACATGTTATCGCACTCACTAATAGAATTTCCCAGCTATGATAACTTAAGTGTACATATTCACGAGATTTCAAGGTTTACATAATTGTTTGACATGACGCTTTACATCCGTTTTGCTTGCTGCTTTACATGCTGTTAGCACCACTTAATAACTCATTTCAACAAGATGACAGAGTAGTAACATAAAAGCTGTCTGTAAAAGCTGATTGTATAGATTTTATCGATTCTACTAATGACAAGGTTTTGCCTTCACTGTTGCAAAGGTCTCAAAAGCTTCTAAGACCTAGGAAGCTCAGCAGCACCAAAGTTATATAATAGGACTTTAGTGAACTTTTTCATAAGACTAATAAACTTGAAGGAGAAGAAGTCAGTCACATACCCATTTTCGGAACCAGATGCAATCTCTGCCCGTAGAAGGTCACCAGCACTAAGATGGGTGTAGCCATAGTGTTCAACAATGTTGGTACACTGGGTGCCTTTGCCACTACCTGGGCCACCTGTGTATTTTAATAGCCAAAGTTGTAGAAAGGCCAACAAAATTGTTAGGGATTGAAATGAAAAGACTAAACTATATCAGATTTTAACAGTGTGTTACAGCAGCTAAATGAAAGAGATAAAACACTAAGCCATCATCAAAAGGGTAATACTTTCGGCTGACAAAAAAAGAAGGAAAGTCAGAACATCTTCGATAATGTTGCAAGAATACTTCTAATTGAATAGTGGAGTTTGTGAACACAAAATCTTTTTTTTTATTTCACAATAAAACACTTTCATACTGCTACTTCATTGAGCAAGAAGTTTGGCAGCTTAGCCATAGACACATATATGATCTTTTTATCGTTACTTTCCCAGAAGTGTTTTAGTTTATCATTTCAAAAAGATTGCAGACATAAACGTCACTACTCAATCACTTTTAAAGACTTAATTAGAATTTAACAAACAAGCAAGCAAAAACTTGACATGTTCTAAAATTAGGCGAGGAAGCTGTAGTAATATATAGTTTAAAAAAAATGATTGGGCACCCTATTCATCTGTATTCACATATTCACAAGTCAAAGCATCAGGTTCAAAAGGTAAATGGCAATGAGGAAAAGAAATTTCCTGATACCATCAGGGACTTAAATGTGCCAAATTTTACTATAATAGACCAGTCTCTATCTAAAACATGTGAGGAAATACTTCAGTGAAAGATGATTTAATATTAACACATAAAAATTGGCCAAATTTTACTAGAACAGACCTCTCTCTATCTAAAACATGTGAGAAAGTACTTCAGTGAATGATGAGTTAATATGAACATAAATGAGTTAACTGCTCACCAAGAACAAATACGACTTTGACGTTCTTATCAGATAAGCTTTTTCCAGTTCCCTAAAGACACAAATAATGAGTTACACAGCAAATCAAAGACAATCCATAATGAATAAACACTCAAATATAAACAGGTCCATGAATAATTCAACAGAAAAACTATATAAGAGGCAGATATGTCGGATACCTCCTTTGGAAAAACAGTTGGAGCTGCCTCTGCCACTGAACCCATGGATATTATGCTGAGGAAACTCTGGCTCCTGCATCAGTTAAAGAAAATCTTTTAAACAGCTCCACTCTCTATACGATGAAAAACAAAAAGGATTCATAAGCAGATTTTCACCACTAGCCATTGTGAATGCAAATATTATGCAAAATCACAGGCAGCAATTGGTGTATCATTGATAATTCTCACAAATCATGTAATATGTCTTGAAGTTTGACTGCACCATTAGGATCGATAGTAGACAACATGTTACTTCCTTTGACTGCATTTTAAACCCAACAGGCAGATACCCAATACACAATAAGCATCGATCAATACAAATCAGAAATTACAGGTCCCATTACCGAGATGCCCAACCTACCCAACCAAGACTGCAGGATTCAGCTTAATGTGCATTTGCAAAACATACTCAATGCTCTACTACATGGTGAACATGTAATGCAAGCCTGGATCTCTTCAGACACCCAAGGAGGATTATAACTAAATCCTCGAACAGGTCTATCGCAAAGGATATAAACATCAGATAAACCCGCATTACCATTTTCATATCAGATTTCAGCTGTCCTCGAACAGGTCTATCGCAAAGATATAAACATCAGATAAACAGGTCGGAAGCAAGTCAGAGACGGAGTTTTTCTCGTCTTCCTGGATTATACGAGATTGAAAATGAAGATCAAACGCACAATGCCACATTAACCATCGATTTGATGGAAAAATGACCATTTGTACTCACCGACACCTTCTAACAAACCAAAATTAGCAATGGATGATAAGCTACAGATTACGTAAAAAATGGACAAATTGCGTAGAAGTATCTCAACGGAAAAACCAACACGATGGGGAGGGAGCGAGACGCCTCTGTCCACGAACGAAGAATTATATAGTCAAAAACAATAAAGTAGCACAAGATCTGTAGACACGACGACGAAAAAACAAAAGCCAGCCTCAGAAGACCACCTCAACATAGGAGGAAGAAAAAAAAAAAACAAAACAAACAAAGCTCGTTGTACTGAATTCGTGCACAAACAATCAAACAAAAGTGGCGGGAAACCGAGATCAGATCTCGACGAACGATGTCCCGTTGGAAGAAGAGTGCTGCGAGCTTACCAAATCTGAAGCGAAGCAGGAAGATGCAGATTGCAGACGGGGGAAGACCGGGGAGGGGGAAATCTAGGAAGGAAACAATCCAAGATCTGAAAAATACGACTTCCAACGCGCAACGGACTTGTATATATATATACATATAGTTACATCAGGTTCAGGGGCGCTAAAACTGGTTCCATCAAATTGCGTGATTCTGATTCGCAGATTCCACCAACCGACTCGGCTCAGCTCGGCTCGGCTCGGTTCGGTTCAACCCGCACGCTCTTTACACGCTTTCGACTCGGCCCAGGGGCCGAGCAGCGTGGAAATGACGGTTTTTGTAGATCCTGGCGCATCTCAACGACTGGTTGTGTGGGATCTGCGTGTCGGCAGGCTCACGCGTCGCGAGCGGGTCGACAGGGTCCCGCGGCTTCCGCGTCTCTCTCACGCATTTCGTCGAGCATTTATCAACAACAGGGAAGCGGGTTCCCTGTGCGTGATTTCAGGATCGTGCTCGGGAACGAGATGCAGATTCTAAAACAGGAGGTGGGGTGTTACTGTCGTGGAACCGGAATGTGTTCACTTTACAAAATCTCATTCTGTTGGGAGTCGGACCGATCAATAGCGAGATACATGGTCGGGCTCTAAACGTCGTCGCTGTGCATATGCTGCACTTTCGTGTGTTGTACGTTGCAATTTAGCAAAACATAAGATGATAATAAGTATACTTTACTTGTGACTGAATCAATCTATTTACTTAAAAAAAGGAACAAATAGTAGTGGAACTATTTACAAGTGAAAAGTTGAACGCAATGTTCTCACTTGGAAGTTGGAACTAACGAAATGCCTGAGCGAAGCGTTGTCTCGGACACTTTTGCATGTTAATTGGGTTTGCGCGTTAGGGAGACTTGGGAGGCGAAGAAATTTTTTTATATTATGCTGGAGCGAAATGTGGTATCTTGGAATTCAATGATTTCTTTTGTGATAATTAAGAACAACGAGTTAGAAGGAGTCTGGTTTGAGCCACATTATAAAATGCACAAGAGTTGATGGCTAGAGAAAATAATTGAAACCAACAAGCTACTTTACAATGCACATGAAAGTACAAAAAGGTGTAGATAAGCAAGCTCCCAAACTATATGTGGACAAGAGTCATTGGAGGTGTTCTTGGTGTTGGAAATATGGTTTCAAATATTAATTTATAAATATTACCATGACTTATGGGTGTGGAGCCCACTTCTAGATACTTTGTCATTGGACGTTCAGTACAGGAAATAATGACCAGCACATCCCCATGTAGAGGTAGATATAATGTGGTACATTGAAGGGTTGTGTTTCTCCCAAGAGTTGCGTCTCTCCCAAGGGTTGTATCTATCCCAAGAGTTGCATCTCTCTCAAGGATTGCGTCTCTCCCAAGGGTTGCGTCTCTCCCAAGAGTTATATCTCTCTGAAGTACCCATTGGAATCTATAAAATCCTCCATGGTCTTACAAGTGAGGCTAAGGCTTAATGCACACCCAGTCTGGCTGAAGGGAAGCAAGCTTATTACTTGTAAAAACATATTCGAAAAGGTTTGGTTATGCACTACTTCAATTCAATTACTATTCCAAGATGAAAGGTACACTCCCATTATCTTTCTAATTTCAATTCGATCATATTAGTATAACGTTTACGCAATAGGGATCCTATACATATGATATGTCTATTTTCATGATGTATTATGTTATTTATTAGACCTAAAGTTTAACAAATACAAGTGATATTGCCTCTGCTCGTATCATGAAGATATATTCTTAGTGTTTGTAATTTTACGGATTTTTGCCGGATTTTTAGCTATTTATTTGAATATAAATAAGCTATTATTTTTTATGAAGTGTTTTCTGCCGCCGGGCTAAACCCGAATGCGCAGGCTTGATGCTGCGCGTGGATTTGGAGAGCGGGCCAGCTATCGTGCAGACCTGTCTTTCACGCAGGCCTGCCTTAGCATGAGCCTGCATTAATGTGGGCCTGCCTTAGAATTGGCCTGCCATTGCACAGGCCAGCTTTAGGCGCAGGCCAGTATTTCTCGCGGGCCGGTTTTTCTTGCCTTTCGCACGAGCCTGCCTTCACGTGAACCTTCCTTTGCGCAGACCAACATTCGCGTGGATTGAAGTATGTGGGCTGCAGGGTCCGGGCTGGATTGTGAGCCACAGGGGATTATAAGATTTTGTACGGTTCGGGCCAGTAATGACCCAGAAATATAAACCAGACCAGGTTTTGCATTTATATTGGGTCATAATGTGTTTTCAAGTGTTTTTTTACTCCGATTTTTTTTTTAATTTCATTCAATGCTTTATTAGTTATTTTATTGCAACTTTAATTGTATTTAAATATTTGAATGTGAGAATTAATTTAATTATATGATTTGTAAAATCCCCAAAGGGTAATGCGAATTGTATTTATTAAATTAATTTTGTGTGTTTATTTGTGCTAATTTTGCATTAATTGTTATACTGATTTTATTATATAATAAGCTAAATCCCCAAAGGGTAATGCAAGTTGTATAATTAACTTAGTATATTACAAACTAATTTATATGAATCTCGAAAGGGTAAGTATAAATTAATTTGTTTGTGTGTGATGTTACTGTTTGTTCATTATCTGTTGAATGATGTGCCTAGTATATCTCTCATGAATCTCCAAAGGGTAAGTGGGAGTGCTAGATGATTGAATTATTTGTCTAGTATCTCTCGTGAATCTCCAAAGGGTAAGTGGGAGTACTAGATGATTGAGCAAAATATATTATTGTGTATGTTCTCCCAAAATATTAAAATATTTTCTGGATAACATGAACATCAAGTAGTGGACATTCGTTTGCTAAGTTTTTGAAGAAAACCATACTTGATGGAAAAAATTATGTGAACTGGTCACAAAGGGTTGAATTGATGTTACGAGGCTATAGATTTGATAGAATTATCAAAGTGGATACTCCTCCTCAAAGACCTTCCCGAGTGAACTACCCCAACAATATGAAACAATATAAGAAGGACCTTAGGAAATTCAAGCAATGGGATGATGCGAATAAAATTTCTAGGTCACATATTCTTGATTCTCTTAGTGAAAGTCTTTTGATGACTTATTTTCATTTCCCTACTGCAAAAGAGATTTTGGACCAGCTTGAGGTTAAATATGGGAAGAAATCGTCTACTCACATCAATAATTTATGGATAAAATTTACTCGTGCCAAGTGTGAGGAAAATGCTGATGTGAGAAAGTATGTAAATGACATGTTTGCTATGGCAGATGAGTTACAATATCATGGTAGACCAATAGATGAAGAAACTAAGGTGGCCACCATTGTAAACTCTTTACCAAAATATTTTAAATATATTCAAGATTTTTACTCTCTGTCCAAGATGAAGTGGACAAATTCTGAATTGATGAATGATGTTGATAACCAGTCTGAGAGACACAATTCTGGTATTAATCTGGATAAACCCTTACCTAGTGCTAAAATAGTTTTGAAGCCGAAGAAGAAGAATTTTAAGAAGAAGGGAAGGGATTTTCAGTTTCAAAACTTCAAGGACAAGAAGGTCAATGAACAGAAAATTAAAGTACACGCAAATCAAAGTGTATGTTTCTTCTGCAATAAGCCAGGGCATATTAAGAAATATTGCAGAGCATTGAAAACGATGCGGGAGGGACAACAAGGGAAAACGAGTAAGTCCTTATATTTTGAAACTTGCACTATTTATATACAACCTTTAAGTAGGTGAGCTGATTCTGGTGCAATTGTTCATGTATCGAATGAGTTGTAGGTTTTCAAGGAGCTAAAAAAGATTGATGAAGGTGCAAGTTTTATTTACATGGGGAATAATGAAACAGCCGTTGTGGAAGGCGTAAGAACATACCAACTAAAGCTTGCTGATAATAAATTTTTTGATTTAATAAATTGCCTTTATGCTCCTTCTATGAGGAGAAGTCTATTATCTGTATCTTGTATTAAGAAACTTGAATTTACATTTTATTTTGAAAATGGAAAATTTCTTATGTTATAAGATGACACAATTATTTTAAGAGGTTTTCGGAATTCAGATTTATTTCAATTGCAACTTAGTGGAAATATGGTGTTTAATATTTCTACTCCTTCGAATATAAAGGAGAATGAATTATATTTGTGGCATCTACGATGATTTTCCTATATGTGAATGTTGTATTTATGGCAAAATAACGAAAATGCCCTTTCCATCCAAAGGCTTAAGAAATTCTCATATTTTAGCGATTATTCACTTGGATATATGTGGACCTATGAATGTGAATACTCGAAATGTTCATTCATATTTTATCACATTTATTGATAATTTTTCAAGATATGGAAGAATATATTTACTTAGAAGGAAAAATGAAGCTTTATATTATTTCAGGACATTCAAATTGGAAGTAGAAATTGCCACAGAAAAGAAAATCAAAACTTTGCACTCTGGCAGAGGTGGAGAGTATTGTTCATAGTTATTCTTAGAATTTTGCTAGTCCAATGAGATTATCCATAAGTTTAGCATACCTTATACACCTAAACAAAACGAAGTAGCTGAATGGAGAAACCGAACTTTATTGGAGATGGTTCGATCTATGATGGCACTTGTAAAGTTGCCAACATCCTTTTGGGGAAAAACACTATTAACTGCTACCTATGTCTTAAACAGAGTACCTTCAAAGTCAGTTGAGACAACACCGTATGAGGTATGGTCAGGAAAAACTCCTAGTCTTAACTATTTTAAAATATGGGGATGTGTTGGTCATGTTTTGAATCTTGATCTTAAGGATAAATGGAAGGTTAAGACTAGAAGGTGTTTATTCGTTGGGTATTCTGAAAATTCAAAAGCATATAGGTTATATGATCCCAAGTTAAAAGTAATTATTGAAAGTAGATATGTAAAATTCATTGAGGATAGATTTGACTATGATGAAGATTTAGGTACAAAGTCTCACTTGGAAGAAATTGTGGAAATGTCCTCCTCTGAATCTCTTACTAATGAAAAGGTTTCCACTCAAACAAATATTCGAAGAAGTGCAAGAGATAGAAAACCTAGTCAACTTATATCATATTTTGATTTTTATACATATGCTGGCAAAACTTATGAAAGAATAAGGTTGAATGAACATGTTACTGATCCTGCTACTTACGAACAAGCACTCATTAATGTGGACTCCGATATATGGCAGTTGACAATGGAAGAAGAGATAGACTCCATGTAATAAAGTTTGGAAAGTTGTTGATCATCCTGCATCTATTAATCCCATTAAGTGCAAGTGGATTTTTACAAGAAAGAGAAATTCTGAAGGTAAAGTTGAAAGATTCAAGGCTCGTCTTGTTGCCATGGGTTTTACTCAATAGTATGGGATCGATTATGATGAAACGTTCTCTTCTGTTGTACGTATACTGTCTATACGAACTCTCTTGTCCTTAGTCGCATATTATGACTATGAGTTGTTCCAGATGGATGTTAAAACTGCTTTCCTAAATGGAGATTTAGATGAGGAAATTTATATGAAACAACATCGTGGATTTATTAGCACTGGAACTGAATTGAAGGTGTGTAAATTGGAAAAATCAATTTACGGTTTGAAATAAGCCTCAAAACAGTGGAATATCAAGTTCAATAAAGCGATTAAAGAGTATGGATTTACTCATAATTCAAAAGATCATTGTGTATATAAAAATAGTGGGAGATCATATTGTTTTTCTTACTTTATACGTAGATGATATTTTATTAGTTGGGAATGATATTCAAATACTCCACGTTATAAAGACATGGTTATTTGAGACATTTAATATGAAAAAACTTGGGGAAACTTCTTATTCTCTCGGTATTAAAATTCTACGGGATTTGGCTGTGCAAAAATTGAGTTTATCTCAAGAGAAGTATATAGACACTCTTTTGGATCGGTTTCATATGTCCAACTATATTCAAGGTAAAGTACCTTATGATAGCATTAAAAAGATGAGTCAGGTGGATTGTCATTCTCAACTCAAAGATAAGTTGGACGAATCAAAATATCTATATGCTTCTGTTGTAGGGAGTTTTATGTATGTTCTTATGCATACAAGACTTGATCTTACTTATGCTGTTGGGGTTCTTAGCTGGTTTCAGGCTACTCCAGGTTTCACTCAATGGGAGGGAATTAAATGGGTAAAACGCTAGCTATAACGAAGTAAGTTATATGCTTTAACGTATCAGGCAGACAAGTTAGAATTAATTGGTTATTCTGACTCAGATTATCAATGATGCATTGATACCCGCAAGTCTACTTCTGGTTTTATCTTTATGTTTGGCGGAGGTGCCATTTCTTGGAAAAGCAAGAAGCAAGACTGTGTAGCCCAATCAACCACAGAAGCAGAATATGTAGCTATGAAGTTGGCTACAAGGGAGGCTGTCTATCTTCGCAAATTCTTGCGGAATCTTCTATTGGTAGACTGTGTGGAGCGACCTATCCCTCTTTTTTGTGACAACGTATCTGCTATTGCTATCACAAAAGATCTCAAGAGTCACTCCAAGGCTAAACATATTGAAGGGAAATACCACTTTATTAGAGACATGCTGAGGAAAGATGAAGTTGTTCTTCTCAAAATAGTCTCTTAGAACAACTTAGCTGATCACTAACTAAGTGTCTTCCCGTGACCAATTTCACTGTCCATGTGGGGAACATGGGTTTAATTTGTTTGTAATTATGAGACCAAGTGGGAGAACATTGTTTTGTATGAACTATGGTCTCATTGATTTGTAATGTATTGACATTGTATTTTATTTTCCATGGAATGAAATGACAAATTTGAATGAACGCATATGTTTTTGTGTGATTATATGAGTACTCATGGTGTGCCTTGAGATTCAGTTTCCCTATTAGGTATGCACTTGTACGTGTATACGTGAGGGTCTCAATAGAGAGTGACGATTGAGTCTCTAAATTGTCCTGGCCAATGGGACTACGTAGGCACAGTTTCGTTTACGGCTAATACTCATGCTGGTATATAACTTTACCCGGAGCTCCTTAGGTACTGAGTATGCTATGGACGATGGAATACCTTGATGTCCAGCTTTTCTATTAGGTATATATTTGTACGTATATATGGAAGAGTCTCAATAGGAAGATAGGTTTGGATGTCTAAATTGATTCAGGCCTATAGTATTGCTTAGGCACAGTTGCCTTAGTCTAATCTTGAACTGGTACAGAACTTAACCCTGAGTTCAGGTCTGAGTATGCTATGAATGGAGACCGTTGAATTTGACAAGTATGGATTTGGTTTATTCCCCAGCCTTAGATTTCTAAGATGTACATTGTGTAGGCCCGAGTTAACTACACTTGTATGTTAAAGTATTTGAGGTAATGCCTATGGTCATAGTATTGTTTTATGAGTCAAAATTGATTTTTTAAATTTTTTGAAAATCAGAAATTTTATAAAAATAGATTTGAAACCAAGTGTGAGTTTTTTGGAAATATGGTTTCAAATATTGATTTATAAATATTACAATGATTTATGGGTGTGGTTATAGGGAATAATGGCCAGCACATCCCCCTGTAGAGGTAGATATAATGGGGGTACATTGAAGGGTTGCGTGTCTCCCAAGGGTTGCATCTCTCCCAAGGGTTGTATCTCTCCCAAGAGTTGCATCTCTCTCAAGGATTACGTCTTTCCCAAGGGTTGCGTCTCTCCCAAGAGTTATATCTCTCTGAAGTACCCATTGGAATCTATAAAATCCTCCATGGTCTTACAAGTGAGGCTAAGGCTTAATGCACACCCAGTCTGGCTGAAGGGAAACAAGCTTATTACTTGTAAAAACATATTCGAAAAGGTTTGGTTGTGCACTACTTCAATTCAATTACTATCCCAAGACGAAAGGTACACTCCCATTATCTTTCTAATTTCAATCGATCATATTAGTATAACGTTTACGCAATAGGGATCCTATACACATGATATGTCTATTTTCATGATGTATTATGTTATTTATTAGACCTAAAGTCTAACATTTGGGAGGAGACACATTACAATCCCTATTCATTTGCCGTATCAGGTTGTAAAACGACCAAGCAACCGTAGAGTTCACCATCCAAATATATAGAATTATTTTACATCAAATAATTCCTGACTTTTTAAAGCGACCCCCAAATTCCAAATACTTGCTTTTACTAAGTTATTTAAACAGCAAAAGTGATGCCACAGTTGTTCCTGCATTATTTGAGTCAATCAGATAGATGAAGCTACCATGAGAATCTTCCTCCCAATTCTGCTGGTATGAAGAGGAGATATCCGATAATTGCTGGATGCAAGATAACCAAGCTCTGACAGCACTGCAAGCCTACAACAAATACAAAGTTTAGATAATTGTTTTCTTGAAAAATACGACAGTTCCATTAAAAATATGGCAATACCAAGTTAACTTTAGATAATGAAACAAATTAGAGACCAAAAACTTTAAAAACATACGCAGGTGCTACTGAACCGAAATAGACCAAACGGATAACCGATCAAATGAATTTATCAAAATGAAAATGAGTGTTGATTTACTCGAAGCGTAATGATTTACAAATCATCCTCTTCGTTCTTCAATTTTGCATATTGATATACTTTCTCCTTCCTCTCTCTCTTTCCTCTTTATATTTTGTCATCCTCAGCTCCGAGGGACCAATTCGACATCTTGCTTGAACTACCAGATATTGGCATGAATTTCCTCGAGTTTTGTAACAGGCCTGTTTGTCATAAGGATTTGGCATGGCTAACCAATATCTGCCAAGTGCTTTTCTCCTCACCAGAGTCTTGGAGAATACGAGCATCACAACGAAACGAGAACAAAAGATGGTTTACATAACATAGAAACACCAATAAAAAGGTTGAAAAGCAGGGGAAGCTGATCATCAGAAAGCAATCGGACTCACGCTACTTGGGCTAAGAGACCTTCGATGTTGCGGATGTTAGTGAAGATAAGTCTCTAGAAGATTCTACACATGTTGGACAAATCACAACGTGATCAATTCATGTATAGCTAGTTACCTTTTTCAATCGTAATTAGTTGTAAATCAATTTTCTTATTTGTTAAATTTTTGAGTCAATCTCCTATTGAGACTCGAACACTCTCTCAGTTGTAACTATATAAACTCGTGTATGTTTTGAAGAATTCAATATGAAAATTATCATCTACCCTAATAATCTCTCCTTTTTCTTATTCGGTTGCTTCTTGTCTCGATGGCCACCAACGGATCGCCTGCATCCTCTACCACACCCTCAGTTTTCAGCCATGGGACGCCTATGGTTCCCCCACCACATGGATTGTCTTTCTATCTTGGATCGACTCATGGAAGCTTTCATTTTACCATTTACAACATATCTCACTATGTCTCTATCAAACTCGACCGTCAGAATTACCTTCTTTGGCGGCAACAGATGCTTCCTGTCCTAAACAGTCAACGAGTTATGGGTCTTGTGGACGGATCCATTCTCCCTCATCAGCAGTATGTTTGTACTGATGATTCGGATGCTCCCTCTCTTAATCCATTGTACTCGTACTGGTATGTTCTGGATCAGATGATTCAGAGCTGGATCGTTGCCACACTTTCTGAAGCAGCACTCAACCATACTCTTGGTCTCCAGACTACCTCCGCGATGTGGCAAAAATTGAAGTATGTGTATGCTTCTTCCTCCTAGGCGCGCCTCAACCATCTCAGGTTTCAGATATAGACTTTGCGCAAGGGCTCTCAGTCCATGACTACCTATCTTGACAACATCAAGAAAATCATTGACGATTTGGCTGCTTCTGGTCAGCCACTTGACGACTACAATGCCACCCACTATGTTGCTTCCGGGCTCGGTCAGGAGTTTGAACCGTTTGCCCAATCCGTGACTAGCCGAGACGAACCCCTCTCCTTCGACTCTCTGCAAAACCTCCTCCTTACTCAGGAGCATCGATTACAGATGGTACAACAACTTCACAATCTTGATCTTTCAGGTATGCCTTCGGCTAATGTGGCAGCAAGAGGTGGTCATAGACGCTCCAATAAGAGGGGGTGTGGACGTTCTAATAGGAAGCGTGGGTCTGCTCAAGGACAAGGCTGTGGTCATTAAGGCCGACACGATAACAGTGATT
Organism: Aristolochia contorta; assembly: GCA_022405105.1. NCBI lineage: Eukaryota > Viridiplantae > Streptophyta > Magnoliopsida > Piperales > Aristolochiaceae > Aristolochia > Aristolochia contorta. Next base: position 11,645,096 of record CM039665.1, on the reverse strand, counting down.
GTCCTACCTGCCAGATATGTCAGAAATCTGGGCATACGGCTCTCCAATGCCGTAATCGTTTTAATTTATCATATCAGCACTCTGCTCCTCCTCAATCGTACTCTGCACAGACAGACCCCACTTCCGACACTGCTTGGTACACAGACTCTAGGGCCTCATTATAATGCCATAGATGCTTCACAGTTTGCATAGACTGTCCCCTATGCTGGTTCTGATCAAGTGATTCTTGGGAACGACTCAGGTTTGCCTGTTTCATCAGTTGGTATACTTCCTTTGAATTCTTCTGTCACTCTTCGTAATGTTTTATGTGGACCTTCATCTCTCAAAAATTTATTGTCTGTCTCTCGATTAACGTTTAACCATAACTATACTGTGACATTTGACACTACTGGGTTCTTTATATAGGACACCAATTCGGGTCTTTTGCTACTCAAGGGGTGGAATAAGAATGGTTTATATGTCGTTGATCATGCTGCCTCACCTGCGTGTCTCCTTTCATTTGTTTCTCCATTTTCGTTTTCGTATAAATATTTAGGTCATCTTGGTAGTTTTGTTTTACGTCATGTATTACAAAATCGGTTTCTATACCATATAATGCGTCTCTTTCTTTAGTTCCTTCGCCTTTGCATAAAATTTTGGCCGACGTTTGGGGCCCTTATCCCATCACGTCCCATAACGGGTTCAAATACTATGTCTCTTTCATAGATCAATATAGTTGATTCACGTGGTTGTATCTTCTCCAAACAAAGGCTGAAGTCTATTCAATTTTTGTACGTTATCAAGTTTCCGTTGAAAATTTATTCACTTGCAAGATTAAATATTTTCAATCCGACGGTGGTTCTGAATTTGTCAATTCTAAGTTTAAACAATTATTTGTCATCATAAGATATCATGCCCTTATATTGGCATTGATGAATGCAAACATTGTCATCTTGTTACCATTAAACCTTGCTTGCGCAGGTTTCAATGGCAAAGGAGTATTGGGATTTTGCTCTCTCAACGGCCACGTTCATAATCAATTGTCTTCCCACAACACTTTTTTTCTTCCAAGAGTCCGTTCGAATTACTTTTTGGTGTCAAGCCTGATTATTCTTCTATGCGAGTTTTTGGCTGTTTGTGTTATCCTCATCTTCGCTTATATGCATCTCATAAGTTGGATGATCGTTCTGTCCCGTGTGTTTTCATTGGTTATCTTCCAAACTACAAAGGATACATGTGTCTTGATCCTTCTATAGGTCGGGTATACATGAGTCACAGTGTGATCTTCAACAAAACAACTTTTTATTTCTCCAGAGCAGCATTACTTCCCACTCCATGGATTGAGCCTTCTCCAGGTCAGCCTATCTAGCTTCTGCCCCTACCAGCCCTCGTGTCCACTGGTCCTCCACGGTTCTCGCCATCTAACCGACAACCCTCTGTCTCAAAGTCTGTAACTCCACCTACATCTTCCCCTTTATCTGTTGATCCTGAACCTTCTTCTTCTTCCTCCTCCAAGACTAGTCCTACTCCTTCATCATTGGAAAGTTCTACACCTCCTTAGTGTCTACCTCCTTCCAAGTCTACTCATCCTATGATCACTCGGTCTAAGACTGGGTCTCTTAAACCGAGAATTTTTATTTCCTCATGTCACCCTTCGGCTCTTCCCCCATTGCCTATTGAACCCACATGTTATACCCAAGTTGTGAAGCATCTGGTTTGGCATGAGGTTATGCAAGCTGAATTTAATGCGTTACTATCTAACCGTACTTGGAAGCTTGTTTTTTTACCTCAGGGACGACGTACAATCAGTTGTAAGTGGGTCTTTCGAATCAAGACTAAATCAATTGGGAGTGTGGACAAATACAAAGCTCGTCTTATTGCCAAAGGCTTCAATCAGACAGAGGGGCAGGATTACTTTGAAGGTTGGCAGATTAAATAGTTAGATGTTAGCAATGCGTTTCTCAATGGAGATTTGATGGAAGAAGTGTACATGGCTCAACTTCTAGGTTTTGTTGACCCTACTCGACCACATGTTGATTGTCTTCTTCAAAAATCCTTGTATGGACTCAAGTAGAGTCCACGGGCGTGGTATTATCGTCTCACCTCTTATCTTGTTGAACTTGTCTTTATTCTATCTAAGGCGGATTCTTCTCTCCTATACAAATATTGTGCTGATTCAATCATGTTTATTTTGGTCTGCATTGATGATATTGTTGTTACTGGCAATTCCCCCTCTCCTATTTGATCTGTTATTTCGATCTTGCAAATAGAATTTTATGTCAAAGAGTTGGGTAACCTTAGTTATTTTCTTGGCATAGAGGCCTTTTTCATGCCCGCGGGTATTCATCTTTCAAAGTCTAAATATACCAATGACTTGCTACATCGACTTCATTTAGCAGATGTGAAGCCTCTGTCCATTCCTGTTGTTGCAAATTCCAAGTTGTCTAAATGTGAAGGTACTCCACTTGCTGACGCTTCAGAGAATAGATCCACTGTTTGCGCTGTACAATATCTCACTCTCACCCGACCAGATATAGAGTATGCCGTCAACTAGGCATGTTAGTTTCAGCAAGCACCCACTGACATTCATTGGTCTGCAGTTAAGAGCATTTTTGCGTTACTTAAAGGGAACATTCAACAATGGTTTTCTCATTCAACCCGGTTCTCACTTTGGTGTTGATGTCTTCTGCGATGCTCATTGGGGAGGGGGTTTGTCCTGAGGATTGACGATCTGTCACTCATTTTTGTATGTACTTTGGTGGTTCTCATATATCCTGGTACTTAAAGAAGCAACCCATTGTTGCAAGGTCCAGTGCTGAGGCTGTACAAAGCTCTAGCTATTGTTGCAGCCGATATCTCTTGGGTCCTTCATCTCTTTCGAGAACTTATCCTCCTGTGTCATGGTGTGACAATCTCTCTGCCACAGACATAGCTGCAAATCTTGTGTTTCATCGGCGCGTCAAGCATGTGGAGCTTGACTATCATTTTATTCGTGAACGGGTGAGCAATGGTCAGTAACTAGTCAAGTTTTTTTCCACACAGGACCAGGTTACCGATATTTTTACGAAGGGACTATTTTGTGGACAATTTACTAGGTTCTTAATCAAGCTTTGCGTTCTACCGAGAACGGCAACCTTGAGGGGGAATGTTAAAGAAGATAAGTCTCTAAAAGATTTTACACGTGTTGGACAAATCGCAACGTGATCCATTCATGTGTAGCTAGTTACCTTTTTCAATTGTGATTAGTTGTAAATCAGTTTTTTATTTGTTAAGTTTTTGAGTAAGTCTCCTATTGAGGCTCAAACTCTCTCTCAAGTGTAACTATATATACTCGTGTAAGCTTTGAAGAATTCAATAAGAAAATTACTTTCTTACAGCGGAGATGTATCTATATTTGCTGTATGAGCAAGATCAGCAGAACTCTATCTTTCTCAAGATGCCACGATAGCTGGTAACAATACACAAACAAGAGGGGAGAGTTACATCCCGCGATATATAGAGGCACTTCGTATCAAATCATTCCAGATTTTTGAGGCAATTCCCAAATCTTAGTTTATACATTGAAGATATCTTTATATCAGGATGCAAAAGTCCACTCTTGTTTCTGCATTGATTAAGTCGATAGGCGAGAGATGAAGTGGTTCAATATGAACTGAAATGTATCACAAGCATCTTCCTTGACAACTGCAATCAAGACTACATATCTGATTCTTGACCGATTCAAGAAAACCAAACTTTGACAGTGAGGTAACCAAACCCAACCTTGCGAAGCTCGCTTTCCTGATACATGTAACAGATCGATGATTATTCAATTAGCATCAGTGGTGCTGGCAAATCAAGTTAAACCAGATAGATACCCAACCAAAAGAACTCCAGAACCATCTCTCGCATCCTCTGCTGCAGATCGATAAACTCTCGCAGTGTAATCTTGGAGCAGTTTATTGTGCGGTGTAATCTTGGAGCAGTTTATTGTGTTCCTAATTCTCCGTAATATCTTGAAGCAAAACTCCAATAATTGGTAGTTCTATCTCTTGTGTTTATCCTAAAAAGAAAAGCTACTCCGAGAACATTCTACATTTAATTGTTTCACTGCACGCAGTTCGACTTCTCAAAAACCAAACCGAAGCATCCATCGTGATTTCGAAGAGAAACATGCACAAGAAAGATGCCGAGTGCATTTGAGGTCCCTCTCTGAACATGGGAAAAAAAAGAAAAGATATCGTCAACGAGAGTCCAGGACCAATCTTTATTCTCTTAAATCATGGATTTCGAGACCTACACTAGTCATAAAAGAAGAATCATTACAAAGAAGGTAATGCTAAACTCTATACAAAGAACATCAAAGAGAAATTTCCTCTTTCTTTCGGACAAAACAAAACTTCATACATGAAGTAGGCATCCCGAGTTTCAAGAATTAATATCCACTTTCCGAATCAGATAACCGAATCAAGAGAAAGGGAAGAAAGAGACATGAGATCACAAACCTTGAATAGCAGGACTTGCATTGCAGATGTTGCACCCGCTCTTAGACGGAGCGGGGTCAGTGACGTTTGGGTTGGGATGTATACCTTCTTCGCTTCCCCGCTAAAAAAGAGAAACACAAAGTTAAAAAGACAACGAAGAAAAGGACCTAAATTATCTGCTAAAGAAAAAACCATGTTATTACATATGTGCAGTACCTATCCTACGTACATGCTAATTTAAGCCCTTAAAATACTATATTCTAAAGGATAAACTCTAGGCATCAATGGTTTAAATTAACATGTACGTTGGATAGGTACTGCACATAGGTGAAGCTAGCATTTTCCATTTCCAAAAGTTTATCAACCTTATTAATTTTTTTTTTGAAAATTGTGAATTTCATTATCAGAAAGAATTCAGGTGCCCACAAAGGGGTTTGAGATTAAAATAGCAATAAGAAAGCTTAGGGTACCCAAACAACAAGATGATGCTCGTTTACCCCTTGCTTAGAGAGTATGTCTGCTTTGCCATTTGCCTAAGTACATGGGACCAATTAGTTACAAGATGAAATGATTCAGAAATTTTATTGAAGGTAAACAAGGTGGTTTTGACTTCTCTTGACAGTATGAAATAAGGACTTGAGAATCTCCTTCAACATACAAAGGTCCCGAGAGTTGTGAGTTTATGAAACACTTCAATCCTTGCAGTAGACTGAATGCTTCAGCAATAGTAGAATCAATGTGACCAATCAGTCCAGCATAAGATAGATGAACCTTGCCATTAGAGTTTCTAAGTCTCCCAATTTCAGCAGGACCTGAATTCCCAAGAGAAGATCCGTCAAAATTTAATTTATATGCTTGATCCGGAGGAGAGATCCATTCCTGAACTGGCTTATTTGCACTTTCAATGTCTCGAGCATGATCAGTCCAAGATTTCCAAATGTTGGCAGCCTCTACACCTCTGAGTGACTTCTGAATCTTAAGCCATCCTACTACCTGGTGAAGGAAGTTGTAAGTAAATCTCCAATGTTGGGCCATGTTCTGAAAGACTCATTATTCCTTTCCTTCTATAAAATCCATGGGATATATCCCATACAACAACTAAACATAATTTTGCCCTTGTGTTCCAGCCCAAGTAACCCAACCAATGCTGCAAGTCCAGTTAGATCACTAGAGATGACAATAACAAGGCCAAACATGTTGAGGAAGGAGCTCTAAATCTGCTAGCTCTAAGGACAATGGAGGAGATGGATAACCGTTTATGCTGTATGGTTACATAGAGGGCAAAGGTTGTTTGTAATTTGCATCCCTCTTCTTTCCAACAAATCTCGGGTGGGTAATGTTCCTCGAATACAACACCAACTAAAAAACTTATGTTTCTTAGGACGAGAAAAACTCTAAGCAACAGCTGCAGGATGCCTGGTGTTCTCCTCAATTGATAAGCAAATTTATCTCAAGCGAACTGTATAAATTCCTTTTGGACAAGCCCTAATATCAATTCATCAGGCTGATTTATCAACAAATAAGCTTTATCAAGCTCATTTAACAGCTCAGAGAGTTCCAAGGCTTCATTGTCATTGAGATTTCTCCGTAGAAGTGGGAGCCAATTGATATCTTTGAGTTGACCATTCGGACCAATGCCCAAAATAAGACAAGATTGGTTTCAAACAAGCAGAAATAGGTTAGGAAACTTGTCTACAAAAGGAACTTCCCCAATACATTTGTCCAACCAGAATCGTGTTCTGTCCCCCCTTCCAAGATGCAAGGAGATCCATTCTCGAAAGAAAGGAAGAATTTTAATTAATCTTCTCCAAATAGGGGATAAGCCTCTAGTTCTTGTATTTTCAAACCACCAATGCCTTGGATTGCCGTCCAATTTTGATGTAACAAGTCCCTTCCAAACTAATTTGTCAGCAACATTAAGTCTCCATACCATTTTTTAAGGAGTACAATATTTGTTTCCTTGATTTTTTTTATTCCCAGCCCACCGACTTCTTTTGGTTGACATATTTCATCCCATCTAATCAAATGCATTTTAGATTTTTCAGCTAATTCGGACCATAGGAAGTTCTTCATCAATCTCTCAATAGTGTTTGCAATAGAAATAGGGCAGCAGAGAAAAGACAAATAATATATGGGAATTCCAAGGAGGCAAACTTTAATAAATACGATCCTCCTAACCTTAGAAAATAATTTTCCTTGCCATGTCTTCTAGGGTAATTTTCAATCCCGATTCCCTTTCAAATAGAGATAGAATGATCTAAATGACTTTCAGTTGCTGATGATTACCCTTGCAGAAAATTATGGTGTCATCCGCAAATTAAATAAAGGGAGTTCCTATATTCTCAAATACGGGATCAATCCACCCCTGATTGACTGCAAGATAAATTAGGTATCTTAACCCTTCACCAACATATTAAAAAGCATGGGGGAATGCCGATCCCCTTGTCTGAGGCCCCATGGATTGCTTATTATAGCCATGTGTACCACCATTGATCAATAGAGAATACCTGGTCAAAGATATGGTCGTCATTATCTATTTCCTCCATCTTATGCCAAACCCAAGCCGTTGCAGCATATATCTGAGGTACTCTCATGATATTCAATCAAAAGATTTCTCAAAATCTAATTTCAGAGTCATCCTTGGCTCCCCTATTTGCTGACAGAGATGAAGAATCTCATGAGTGCATATAGTTGCATCCATAATGTTTCTACCCTTAATGAAAATATGTTGTTGAGGGCAAATAATTTTATCCATGACCTTTTGCAGTCGTCCAACCAATAATCTTGCAATCAACTTGTATATGTTGCTCGCCAAACTGATGGGTCCAAAATCTGAAATTTTTTCCACACATTGACTATTCGGGATTAAGGCAATGAAGGTTTCCCCAATTGCATTGCTAGTCAGCCCATATTGGTAGAAGTGATGGAGTAGATTGATGGTCTCTCCCCTAATTATTTCCCAACATGCACAAAAAAAAATCCCCATTAAAGCTGTCTAGTCTAGGAGATTTGTTCCTTGGCAGCCACTTACTAACAGCATCAATTTCTTCTTGAGGAAAAGGAGGCTCCAAAAAAGCCGCCTGATCCTGATTCAATTTGTGAAGAGAGACAAAAGGTATTCTCGGTCTTGTACCATACCTCAATGTATAAACCAGTGAAATGGTTTATAATGTAGTTAATCATCAGGGATTTATCCGTAGTTGTAATTCCATGTACCATAAATGAGGTAATTCTGTTCACTCTTCGTCTATTGGAAGCCATGAGCTGAAATTTTTTTGTATTACTCAAGTAACCATCTATGTCTTGCCTGTTGCCTCCAATCAATTGTTTCCTTGTAGATGATGATGTTAAATTCAGTCACAGCATTTAGCCTAGTGGTTATTTTCATGCTATTTAAATTCCTTTGTTCCTCCAACTGATCAATAGAAGCTAAGTGAGAAATTAGTTCCTCCTTCCTTACTTTTTGGGTTTCTTTCAACTACTTTGCCCATGTCATCAAGTTGCCTTTAAGTACCTTTAATTTGCGAAAGAATCTTCCTCCTATTGGACCCTCTACCTCAATCTGATTCCACCAATTATCTACCCGAGGTATGAAATCATCATTTTCTAACCAAAATTTTTCAAATCTGAAGGGGATGCACCCCAATTCTCTGAGCACGAGTTCAAGAGGATAGGCCAGGGATCAGAAATTGTTTTTTCTAGCACCCTATGTATTGTCCTTGGATAAATGTCCAAGCACTCTGAACTACACAAAAATCTGTCAAGCCTTGGTAGTGTTGGTGGTCCATGTGAAAGATTTTTCCATAGAAAAGAAGATCCAATAATTCTGCTGCGCCAATAAAGTCAGCAAAACCCCTCATAGATGTTGTGAGGGATCAAGCCATAGGAAACTTCTCATTTTTTGTTCTGATGGCATTAGAGTCACCTCCAATCAACCATGGGGTCAGTCCACAGATTTAGCATCCCCAATAATTTATCCCAAAGACCACATCTTCTAGAATATGTAGTTGGCCCATATACTACTCCAAGGGACCGTGATTTGGAGTTAGTCAAATCCTTGGCATTAATAGCAATATGATGTTCCCCAATATCAAAGTTCTGAATAGCAATGAATCTTTGATCCCACATACAAAGAGTCCCACTGGCTGTTCTAGTAGCATCTTTTGATTCCCATCTAGGCCTTGGATGATGAACAAGTTCTTTTACCATGCAGTAAGAAATTTGATCCAACTTTATCTCTTGAAACAGAATAAGTTGTGCTCGACTCCTTTGAATTAAACTCCTGATAACAATTCTTTTATTATAACTCCTAACTTGCTCTCACATTCCATGACAACATGATCATCTTTTTGCCTTGGAGGATTTTTCAACTCCCTTGCCTTTCCCTTTTGCATTTTTTCTTTGCTTTGGAAGCAGCCTCCTTATCTCGATACTCTTGTTCAAGCTCATCCATTTTTTTTGTGTATTACAATTTTTCTTGATACTCCTTCTTTGACATTTGTTTTTTTTTTTTTTTTTTTTGCTTCTTGAGCTGAGCCACCCAAGAGTACCTCTCAAATTTGTTGCTTTTTTTGTGCCCTCAAACCGAGCATTATCCCATTCATCACTCTAAACATCATCACAATTTCCTCCATCTTCATTATCATTTCATCCCCTTCTAGCTGTAAATTCCCATCTCCAGCTTCTTCACCTATTGATAATTCCTCTTCATTTTGTATTTGACCATATAGACCATGCACTGAATTTGGTGATTGTTCAACCTGATTTAGGGAATGGTGAGGTGCTGAGGGAGTTTTCTTTCTAGAATAGGTTGTAAGTGAAGAGTTTATCAATCGGGAAAGAGTAAGAGAGGGATTTTGTGTGGCTGTGTGTGGGTGGAAGTTATTATTCATGCTGCTTACTCGTGTAATTGATCTAGCTGGGGTAGCTGAATCATAGGGTGAGACTAGGAGAGGTTGAGGGAAAGGCGTAATTGAATTTTCAGTGGGGCAAAGGGGTGTATTTAGTGGGTTACAGGCAAATTAAGGCCTGTTGGGAACTTGTTGAGAGGTTACATTGGGAGAGTGGGTTTGCAGACTACTTATGTGAAATAAGGGAGCATGATTTGCCTGTGACTCAGTTTAACTCAGTTAAAACCGAGCTAATGTAACTGGATCTCTTGAATTCTAGCCTTGAATCAGAAGCAGCTGCTGGTCATTTGTCACATTAAAACCTCCCTAGACGAGAGGATTCAGCTTCTTCAGTTTGAGTTTCTAGCAGAACTCGGTTTAAGTCATCCGATCCAACTCGGCCCAACTCGCCCGAGTCAACTCGGGCTCAGCATTCATCTCCTGCTTTCAACTGAGGCAACTCATCGTCTTCTACCTCAAGTCTGTTGCAGACATCAAATGGGGGAACAAACTTCTCTGGTTTAAGTAAGATGGCAAAACATCTTCCCTCAACTTTGAGTTCTGTCAAAGTCTCATGTAATGGCCATTTATAAGGCTTGACGATAACATGACCAAAAGACATGTTGCGGCCACTCGTGGTTTCTTCGTCATTGGCATTTTCCAAATATGTAGCCAGCATGACTAAGGCCATGTTTCCATCGTCTCCTTCCAAGATCGAGTGTCCCGACTCGGAATTTCTTACGCGTGGTTCCAGAGGAGGATTTTCTGTTTTGTCTCTTCATTTCTGGTTCATATGAGCCAATCGCCTTGACCAATGTATGAGGTTGAAGGTGTATACTCTAAGTTCCACCTCCTTTCGACCCAACTTTCCAATTTTTGGGCATCTTTTTGTCTCCATTCAATTTTAACCAGCATTCCATTCTCTAGTTCTCTTTTACTCTGTGCCCATCGCCCTGATAGCCGCAATAGTTTCTCGTTTTCTTTAGATTTCTCCCTTTTGTCTCCCACAATTTTAGTCCAGCTTTGTTCATCTCTATACAACAAGCGTGGGGTATTTCCAAGGTTCGCATTATCAGAGATCCAGAATGTATCGTACCTTAAGGATAAGGATACGTATCGTTGATACGGATGGATACGCTAGGAAACGCATGTAATGACCATGGATACTTTAGGAAAACTTATTTAAAATATGGAAAAATACAAATATTCATTAATGATATCAATATTAAAAGCATAATGTTCTTATTGACTTAAGCATAATGTTCTATTGATTATTTAAAATATGGAGATTTTCATATTCAAATTCTTACAAACCCGGCCACTTTGTGAGACTGTTGTGTTTGCTGAAGCCAGGTTTATGTCGTGCACATAAGCTTTAGATAGACAATCTTTTACATGCCCTGAAATAATTATGAACCTACTCCACAGGTAGATTGGAGGCATTAGGCACTTTGGTAGTTTGACGTAGACCTACGTGGAAAGTAATGTATTAAAATAATAAAAAGAAAGAGATAACTGCATGAAAAGTAATTCATTAAAATAATAAAAAGAAAGAGAATCAAAAAAGAAAAAGGGAGTGTCTCTTCGAGCATTAAATGCACTAGAAGTAAAATAGCTTTACTAATCTTAGTTCTCACAATACAATATAAAAGAGAAAAAGATGAATGAAGAAGAGAGAGAGAGTGTGTGTGGGTGCATTGAATGCACTTTCAGGTACATAAATATAAAGATAGCTTAACTCATTGGCGAAAAGAAAACAAGCGAATCTGCATATGGCTTACCTGAAATTCCAGCAGCTTCCTTCTGATTTTTTGTTTTAGGTTTTAGTAGCTACAGATTTGTGGTTTAGTAGCTTCAGATTCTAGTTTTAACAGCTGCTCCTCCTTCTGCGTCGTAGCAGTTCTTCCTCCTTTCCTAAATATTAGTTTCAGTTTCAGTATTCTATCCTCTGATCTCCCTTCTCCTTCGTGATTCTATGAATTACGGATCTAAAAATTCCTACCGTTGGGGGAAACGTATCGGAAAGTTTCCTTGATAAGTTAGGAAACTTCCGATACTGCCGATAAGGGGGTGAGCCCCCCGTGTTTTGTTTCCTTGTTTATGGAAACGGATATGTATACATATCGATTTTGCATACCATGGGTATTTTCGTGGGTGTCTTCATCATCGCTCCGACGCGGAATCATTTCCTCTATTGATTTGCGCAGCACTTTCCATGGAAAGGCTCTGCTCGATCTTATTTCTGGCAAGTAGAGACGAGCTAGCACGTGTTGTGCCCTTATATGCACAATTTTGCACTCCCATGACTTAATGACAGTTTTTGTGAAGAGAGAATCTTTCCGCGTTAACTCCCGGGAAGTATAAATGTTTGATTCCATAACTTTATTGAGAAGATTTAAGAAAGTTTCTGCAATCTCCAAAGGATCCGGATGAAAGCCCTTTTTTCTCTCGTCACGATTTTCGCACATGCATCTACTCGTAGCTTCTTCATCGACGAAAAAAGTGGAACTGCCAAACTCACATTCTCCAATCTTTTTGAGCAATATCTTCTCCTTCTGGCTCTATCTTCTTCACTCAACAATTCCCCCATTCTTCATTGAGACGAGAACTTGAGTTTCTTTCTTTCACGGCCGGGGCTACTCTGTCGCAAAGGGGAGCACGATTGTCAATGCAGTCCATCCCTGAATCCAGCGAGGTCGCCTCCCTCGCGACTGTCACCAACACTCGCACTCTCACCTCTGGACATTTTTTTAAACTCAAGTATGCCTCTTCTTATTACTAAAATATGACAAAATGTCAAAAAACTCATTTACCGTCCAAAACACGCAGAATCAAAAATTAATGTTAACTAACAATAAATAATCAAACAAAGAAATAAAGGTAAACAAAATCGATCCTCTTTGATAATTTTGATGATTGCTTCTTAATTTACCTGTTTATTACCCATTTTATCCAATTACCCATAAAAAAAAGGGTAATAAATAGAAACGGAATAACCGGAATTAATCGGTAAACGGAAAACCCTTACCCGTACCGTTTATTACTCGTTTTCATCCCTACCTATAGAGCATCTTTGTGTAGAAGAGATCTTTTATGGAAGAGAGGCCCAAAGAACAATAAGAATCTTAAAGGTTGCATTACAATCATCAACATAAAAAATTTTCGTCATCAAAATTTTAAACCATCTTGAAGAGAGCTCGGATATCCATGCAACGTGTGTTGTAACAAAAACAGATTTAACGGAAGAATAATGGGAAAGTAGTCGTTGCTTCGCCGGTGATATTAAGATGACTAGATTCACCTGCAGACCCTACCAAAATCTTAACAGTTACACTACCAAAAAGATGTTTTAATTACTCTTCTCGAGCTTTGGAGGGTTTTGCACTTTACCCCAAACTCCTGTAGTCCTAATACATGGTCGGATTTGGAGTACATGTAGACTCCGTGCTTCCTTCCTCTGTGTCACCAAAACCCCCATTCCCGTAGTACATCGAGGGATTTGGAGTACATTAAAGGCTCGGAGCTTCCTTTCTTTGTCACCAAAACCCCCGTTACTATTATGTAGAGTAGGATTTACAGAGCGTTGGAGACCCGGTGCTACATTTCTGTCTCACCACTTTCAGGTTCGCTACTGGCACAGAGACCTTTCTCATTACTCCCTTTTATGAAACTATTCGTTTTGAATCACATAACAAACTAAGTAGATGTAGACCCTGCATTTCCATTGTTTTTTCTCATCAGTCCTTTTTCTGTCCCCACTCGGTCTCCCTTCCCAACCCTCCAGCACTAGCACAAAGGCTCTCGTCATTTTTCTTTCCTTTGCAGCCCCTCATCTGCTTCACATAACAAGATATTTCGAGTAAATGTAGAATCTGTACCGCCACTGTTAGTCTCTTCACTCCTTTTTCTTTTTCTAGATTTGCTACTGGCGCAAAAACTCTCATCGTTCCCAACCCTCCTAGTCCTTTTCTTCTTCAGCACTAGCACAAAAGCTCACGTCATTTTTCTTCCCTTGGCAGCCTGTTTCTTCGGCTTCACATAACATGGTATTTCGAGTAAATGTAGATTCTGTTCTACCTCCCTTTGTCTTGTCGCTCCTTTTTCTTTTTCTAGATTTGCTACTGCCACAGAGACTCTCCTCGTTCCTCTTTTCTTTGCAACTTGTCTTTTCTGTATCACGTAACAAATTCTCTAAAGTATATGTGGACCCATTGCTTGTTTTCTTCATCTCAGCACTCTTCATTTTCCTAGTTCTTGCCTTTCTTCCGCCCCTCCTTGACCTTTTCCTTGCTTCAACACTAGCAGAAAGTCTCTTGTCATCTGTCTCCACTTTGCAGCCTGTCTCTTCCGCATCACATACCATGGTACTTTTGGTACATGTAGACGCTGGAACTCCAAACTTTTTCTCAAGATAGTACTGAGACACAAGTCTGTGAGCTACCCTCGCTAGCCAAGGGCCAGATATCGAGTTGGGAACATGCCTGAAAATTAAACAGGAAATACATTAGAGTCCCCTCAAGCATTCGAAGAAGTTTTGAAAAAAGAGAAACGGGGTCATGTTCACCTTTCTGAAAATAAACGCCCCAGGACAGCTGTTTTTTCATGCCATAAGACTGGCATGGGCAAGACATCCTTCATGGAGACAGACTGGAAAAAAAAAGAACAAAAACCCAAAATATTACTGGATAACATTATCACAGGGAAAAACACATTTCAGACACCTTTTGTCTCATGAAGCTTAAATACATACTCTTCTGGGCATGCAGATCCCTTCAGGAGGTTGGGGGTTGTGCGGATGGAAAGGAGGGTATTTATAGAACACAGATCTGAGACGTTTTAACATCTGAGAAATCAGAAAAAAAAAAAAAAAAAAGATATGGTGCATAAAGCAAAAAAGGCATCGATAAGGGATACTTACACAATTTGGTTGTTTGAGATATCCATCATGTCCTTAACAGGTGAACAGATTTCTGGAAAACAAGCAGTTTTATCGTGTATGTACATGTATCCACTCATTCCCCCACTGTAACAAAGGCTTGTGTTAGGATCATGCAAGCAACATAGAATGAGGAAGATATAAAGTTATTTAACTGGATGATACAGAGCCAACCACCAGTAACTATAATTCTGGGGGAAAGACATACTAAAACAACAACAATTATAAAGCTTTCTCGCATGATTGACTTGCCAGAATGTGATAAGATGAACAAAAACCATCTCTTCTCCGAGAACAACCACAGAAATTCCTCAAGTAATCATGTACACCAATACTTCAAGTCCATTTCTCTCAAAAAACCATTTGTTTTTTTTAAACCATGGCCTACCAACATGTCCAAATCTTCAAGTCTTAACAAAACAATCCGCTTCTCGTGATATCCATATACAAAATTTTACATCAGCACACTGTAGGAAAACTTAATTAATTGGGTTTGACCAGCCCACTCAACACAAATCCGGTCCAAGTTTCAACATGGATCAGAGAGATGTGGTGTGGTGGTGATGGTTTTTCTCTTTACTTTTTCGAGGACAGGGAAAGCTTAATGATAAGTGTCATCAGGAGTAGGCACCTGGTCGAGTCAACTTGTGGGTTTAACAAGTCCAGCAGGAATTGGACATGGATGGAGGTAATGGGACTTCTTCTTTTTCCTTTAACTAGGACATGGAAAGTTTGATGGTAGTGTTATGGGTAAACACCTGGTCGAGTTCTTCGGGGGAACCCAACTTGACCAGAAAACACTGTGATTGGGTACTGTTGAAATTTAATCGACGTCATTTGCAAATATTTCGGGGTCAGGTTGCAATTAGCTTGGCTTGAGTCAGTTCAAAACAAGTCCACACCGAATTCAACCAATGGAAGAAGTTTGTTTATGTTTTGGAGCCAGACTCAGGTTCGGCTTGAAAGAAAGTTCATCGGACTGGCTTGTTTAGATATTAGGCTAACTAAGCCATCCTTGCGATTTTAAAAGCTACAGCTATCTTTTTTTCTCCCACCCCTAACCCTGGTAAAATTTCTTTCCAATGGGTCAGGGATGGGGCGGGTAAAAGAAACCCATTAGGTTTTGGTTTAGGGACGGATTTCCCTGAACCTAACCCTGAACTTGACCAATAGGATTTATTCCTCTTTAGCATATTATAGAACTTCTCCACAAAATAAACCAGAACCAGTTAACGAAATTAAGAAACTCTTCCTAAGGAGACAAAACTCACAGTTTGCCAATTTCTTCATACCAGGTATGTTGCCAAATTTCTCCTTTATTCCATAATTCTTCTTTCCATCTTTTTCGTTTTTCTTCTCTATGATTATCTCTTTCTTAGGTCTCCATTTCTGTTTCCCAAACCCCTTAATCCTTTGTTTTTTCGTTTCTTCACCAAATCTTTCTGTTAAAGTCAGGGTTTTTTTGGCTATTATATTCTGTTACGAGTCAAGGGTATTTTCGTCATTATACTGTAATGCTTAGTCTTTATTTTAGTGTTAATTATTCCTTCTATAGTGGCACTCGTGTTAGTGCCTTAGGATATGTTATTTTATCCAACAAGCCACTTAATGACATTCTTGTAATTTGATGTAATTGCAGTCTATATTAATACAATTAGGGTTGCGAGTCTAAACAGACTTCACAACCCTTTCTCTCTTATCCCTTTGCATCTTCTCTTCTCTATTCTCCTTCCTCTCTCTCCTACTCGATTCACATGGTATCAGAGTGGGTTTATACGTGACAACTCGCCACTTACAGGGGTCATAGGATTTCCTTACTTTAGGCTTTTCGTAGTAGAAATTAGATGAAGGTTGGAATTTGTTGGGCGATTAGGAAAAAAATATTTTTCTTCTTTTTGTTCCATGGTTGTAAGTTATGGTTCACACTAGTGCTTAAGTGCTAGATGAACAACCAACTGCACTTAAAAAGGGTATTTTGCTGCTGCTGAATCGCTGGTTTCTTACTGCCAATGTCACTGCAATACAGGTCCATGAAACTTTGGTTAATTTAACAGACTGCCGAGACATCAATGTTCACGATGAATTTCGACAATGAAGTCCTAGTAAGTAGAGTTCCCAAGACAAAATTCTCTTATTAGTGGTTGACTCCGAGAACTTAATTATTCTGTTAGTTTGTGAGATATTGATATAATGAAAGAGGAATTTGTTCAAATCCATCTATGATAATCTAGACCAATATTCTAATAAATTTTTTTATTTACAAGTATTTGGATGCTATCTTATATAATGTTAGTATTTCAATTTAGTTATTAAAAAATTAATATTAAAAAAATAAAAAAAGATTAAATAATAATCCAATATTTATTAATTATAATAAAAATATTTTTGAAAATTAAAAAATTATTTAAAATAGAAAAGGATTGACTCACGTTCGTATTTTTTTTTTTACATAATTAAAGTAATAATATGAGATCTAAATATTTTATAACTTTAAGAGAATAAACAACACTTAACAAATGTTATAATTAAATTATTGGCAAAACTACCTAAGATTCTAATTGTAAAAATTAACAACTCGGTTATATAACACATAATGTACTATATTAAAATATAAAATACAACAAACAGCTATTACCATCATTGTGATTGAAGCCCACTGCCAAAGGAAAAAGCTCCGTAGTAAGAGAAGGGGTGAGATTTGGTAATTAGACAGGACAGACGCGAGTTAAGGGGAGTCGAGAGTTATTGCCCCTTGAGAATCGACCAAAAAGGGAAAGTATCAGTTTCCGGGACTCTAGTGTCTCTCACTATATTTTCCATGTGGACTACCACCCCAAAAAAAAAAAAAGAGAAATTTTTACCTTCTATATGCAAAAAGATATAATAAACGACCTTTTTCAGGATTGGGGAATTTTACAATAAGCACAACAAAGACAGCAACTATAGAAACAAAAAAGTTCTCCTATTTCAACAAAGACCATAAAAGTGGAGGTATAAAGCTTCTGACAACACACCTGATCATGGGATCGATTTTCCTTTTAACCTTTGCCCTACTCAACTTTCGGTGATCCTTGTTCCGATTATATGAAGATACAATCTTTGTTGCTAATGGATGTCCAACATGCAAAAAGAGAACATCTAAACCTAAACTGTTTCTGTGCTTCTCTTCATCCTTCAAAAGTGCAAGCAATTGGATAGAAAACAATAATCTGAGTAATCTACTCAAAACTGTCCACGAAAGGCTGAATGAATTCATTAAATTAGCTATGAATACTCATCAAACATAGCAAATCTTACCGTCAAAGTGTTCTCCACTTTGGTTAATTCTGGGAGAAGACGGGATTCCTTTATAAAAGGTAGCTTACATACAGCCTGTCAAAAAAAACAAAATTATGATTCACTTGAAGATAAATAAGATCACCTACATAATACAGTAACTAGAAACAGTATATAATGCATAGAACCGAATGGCACATGTGCTCTAAAGCCATGTATGCTAACATAGATACAAAACATAAAAATCACAGAAATATGTGTATGGTTGTATAGGCCCAAGAGGTAAGGTTCTATACCCAAACACGAGATAAAACTCCAATAATTAACTGTCAAATATTATCAGGTTACCTGCCATGAATAACGCTTCCCATTCATGTCAAGCTGAAAATCCGAGGGATAAAAATCAGCAATGGGTGATGAAGAATCAGTCATCAACCTCCTATAGAACAAAGGAAGAGCATGGGCACTACAGAAAACCACACAGTGAGTCAGTCATTCAGTTAACAAAATAAAAACCAAAAATTTTCTGAGAAAAGAAAAGCAACAAGAAATACATATTAAAGTAATTGATTCCCAACCTTGCAGCCGGTAGAACCCCCATTAGTTGATCAAATGGTTTGAAAGGAAACCCTAATGAGAAGTGGATCTCCAAGTTTTCAAGACCATAAAAATCTGAAGCAAATGGTGCATAATGATAAGGATAAAACCTGTGAGTCAAATGCAGTGAAAACACAACAAAGACCACATTATTTTTTCTTATTATTTTTTACAATATCA
This sequence comes from Aristolochia contorta, assembly GCA_022405105.1. Lineage (NCBI taxonomy): Eukaryota > Viridiplantae > Streptophyta > Magnoliopsida > Piperales > Aristolochiaceae > Aristolochia > Aristolochia contorta. The sequence continues at coordinate 11,626,776 of CM039665.1, read as the reverse complement.
GCTACATTAAATGGTGAACATTTAACCAAAATAACATGAAAATAACCAGAGCGGGGCCACAAGGGGAATTATAATGCCCAAGTAAATACAGAGTCTAGGTACATCTGAGATAGCAAAATCTCATTATTAAGATGTGTCAAGAAAAAAAATAGCACGACACAAAAACAATCTCATCATTACAATACTGTAATTTATTGAATTAAAGTAAAAAAGAGTAATAGAACAAAAGTAAATACGATAGGAGAGAGAACTCGAAGGAGACGGCTCAGGTAGGAAGAGGAAGAAAATAGGAATTGTATTCATGATGTTGTGGTTGGGTACAATGTACATCCTCTAAATATCATGAAGTATCAGACTTATAAACAAACTCTAATTCTAGCCTAACATGAACTGTAATTCTAATCCTATAAGACTCTAGAAGACTCTAATTCCAGCTCTTAGAGTCCAACTAGGACTCATAAAGCCAGGTCAACATCCAGTCAACATCATCATATCTTGACCAAGTCACACGCAGGCTTCCACTCATAATGGCTTGGGTCCATGTTTCTCAACACTCCCCCTCAAACCAAAACTGAGATAATAAGTTGGAGGCGAGTTCAATCGAAGTTGCAGGTTTGCATCAAACTTGGGTCTTCACATGATTACTTCCCTTTCTGATTCAATGGGGCAAGCATGATCTCAGGCCTCTTTGGCGAATGCGTTGTATCATTGATGAAATTAGACACCTTTCATTTATTGTCACTAGTTGGATGCATGTATTAAGAAGTGCCAATGGTAGGGCTGATGAGTTGGCTAAGCAAGGGACTGTTGAGCAACATATTGTTGTTGTCACCCCCTAGCTTCATGTAACCATTTTTGTGTTTGTTGTTGTAATCTTTCGCCCATTTGGGCCACAATAATAAAAATCTCAACTTTCAAAAAAAAAAAAAATAGATATAGACTTCTTCAAATTATTCCATTCACTACAGGTTTCCATAGGCACTGACTTTTAGTAGTGCAAAAAGTCCTCAGAGGCAATCTTTCAACCTCATAATAAGGCACTCTCCAGTCCATCTTCAAAGGCAATCTTTCAGCCTCATATACCATGAAGGGTACCACATTGAAACCAAATAGTTACCAAATAATGTGACTTTCATACTCCCCCTTACCCGCAAGGGTAGTGTCTCGAAAGTATGTTAAGAAAGAAGTAAGCTCTCGTAAATAAATACTATGCAGATACTGAAGCAGTCGATGAAGTAATATGACGCAAATATTTCCATCAAAAGCAGTGTGTTTCATCATTGGAACGAAGAAAGGAGATCGAAGCACCTCCAGGATACTTTCTTGGAACTGAGAGCTGCACTAGAGAATTGTGCAGTGAGGAGGGCCGAGTAAAGTGAGAGCGCAACTGCTTTTGAAACAAAGTTCAATCTCGGAGCTGAGAGCTGAATGAAGAGTATAGGTCAGCAGGAAGGCCGAGAGAAGAAAAAATAATACTATTGTTTCTGAAACAACTGACGGAGGGTGGAAATAGCTTCGTAACACCTGCTTGCGAACGAGGAAAAGAGATCAAAACAACATTGCAAGAGAAAATAACTGCGTGTCTTCATGAATTTGTTTTCGGAACCCCCAGAGTTCATGAACTGTGTAATTCCTTTTTGAGTTTGGTGCCCACGACGTCCAGAGACTTGTTTCCTGGCTCCAATATGTATTATAGCAGCTTGTGCTCCATAATTTATTCCTTTTCTAGATGATTCACCCTTGTTTCTTCCATGCCAGCCATCTCTCTCCCTTTTTTTTTGAGACTCAAGAAGGGTCGGGTCGGTCTGGCAGAGTCGGGTTGGGTCGGGCCAGGTCGGGCTAACTTGGGGAAGAAATAATTATTTCTTACCTAAGAGAAACGAAGAACAGAAGAGACGTGCGGCATGAGCCTTTGGCAGCGACAGCGGAGGCAGAAGCTCTGCCTTGCAGCAGTAGAGAGAGCCGGAGAGAGCCGGATAGAGAGGGTCAAAGAGGTTGCTTCTCTGCCGGTTTTAAGAGAAGGAAGGCAGAAGGGGAAAAAGACAGCATCTTTGCCTCGAGCAGTGGTTGTTGGGACTTGCTGTGTTGTTTCGGGAGCACTCACCATCATGTTGGGTCATTTGGACAAAGAAAACTTTTCTTCTTCTTCTTCTACCTTGCAGCTTTGTGGAATCGTGAGGACCAAGGTTACCTTTCCCGTCTTCTCTTTTAATATATGAGGGTCTTCCGCGAATCCCTGTTCTCATTTTTCTCGGTCAAGGCAGCAGCTTCGGAGAGGTAAAACTTCATTGAGAGACCTACTTCTTCAAAGAGAACGAAGGCAGCTCGGGATTCCTGTCCGGCGATGGGAAGGAGGTAGAGGCCTCAAATTGTTGAAAAACGCTAGTGAGTCCTTGTTCGGACGCGAGATGGATGCCTTTGTTATTTTCTCAAATTTAGAGTAAAATCACCGAACTTCCTCAATGACTCGAACGAAACAAGCTCGCACAACTGTGGTTTCTTTAGGGAAATCAGTAACCTGAGAAACGACCCTTTCTGAGTTTGAACGTACACAAGGGTGGACGGTTTACCGCCAATTTGGATTCTGAAGGAGAAGCGAAGAGAGACGAGAGGGGCCAAGAGACTGCTTTGAGGAGACGCACGTGCTAAGCTCAGGAAGGAAACCTGCTCTGATACCCTGTGGAATTTATTGAATTAAAGTAAAAACGAGTAATAGAACTAAAGTAAATATGATAGGAGAGAGAACTCGAAGGAGGCGGCTCAGGTAGGAAGAAGAAGAAAATAAGAATTGTATTCATGATATAGTGGTTGTGTACAATGTACATCCTCTAAATATTCATAGACTTTACATGAAGTATCGGACTTATAAACTAATTCTAGAATTACATGAACTGTAATTCTAGACTCTATGAGCAACCTTTCACCATGGAGGAAATTGAACATGCGGGAAAATGCCTCCCAAAGGACAAAGCCCCGGGGCCGGATGGATACAATGGGGAATTCTTCAACAACTGTTGGTCTATCATACAATCTGATGTGGTTCATCAACTTCAGAATTTCTACCAGCATGGCCTTACTAGCATTGCCCTTGGAGCCACTTTCATTGCCCTCATACCAAAGAAGCATTGAGTTGAAAATGTGACTGACTTTAGGCCTATCAGTTTGGTTTCTTGCACTTACAAAACTATAACAAGGCTATTAGCAGCAAGATTACCCAAGGTGATGGGACATATTATAAGCGTTGAACAACATGCGTTCATCAAGGGAAGAGTCATACTGGATGCAACAATGAATGTACATGAAATCCTTCAAGTTTGTCAACAGTTAGAGGAACCAAGAGTTGTATTAAAGTTAGACTTCGAAAAGGCTTTTGATAAAGTCTCTTGGAAGTACTAGGAGTCAATGATGAAACAATTGGGATTTGGATGTCAATGGAGAAAATGGATAATGTCGTGCATATCTTCAGCAAGGTACTCCGTTCTAATCAATGGTGGAGCTCATGGATATATTAAACCCACTAGAGGACTACGACAGGGCGACCCCCTATCCCCCATGCTCTTTAACATAGCAGGGGAGGGGCTGAGATACATGTTGAATATGGCAATTGATGAGGGATGGATTGAACCTGTTATTGATAGAAATTGTCTCCAAGCACCACTAGTACAGTTTGCTGATGACACCAATCTCTTCTGCAGAGGTACTATGGATCAGCTAAGGGTAATAAAATGCATTCTGATGTTATTTGAATTGGCTTTAGGATTGAAAATTAACTGGTCCAAGTCAGCTATATATGGTTTCTCTATTGATAATGAAGTGATGAATGACATGGCACAATTGTTAGGGTGTAAAATTGGATCTCTGCCATCAATCTACCTAGGTCTGCCACTCTTCACGGGTAGAGCAAAAAAGAACTTATGGGATCCGGTCATTGAAAAGCTGAATCTCAGATTGAACACTTGGCAAGGGAAGATGCTCACAAAAGCGGGCAGGCTCACTCTAATTAAATCCTGCCTATTAGGAATACCCACGTACTACCTATCATTTTTGCATTGCCCTATATTAGTGGCGAACATAATGGAGAAAACCATGAGAAACTTCCTTTGGTCGGGTTCTTCTGAAAGGTCAAAAATGCATCTCATCAGTTGGGACGATGTTTGTCAGGCCAAAGAGGATGGGGGACTTGGAGTCAAGAAGATAAGACATACGAACGAAGCATTGCTAGTTAAGTGGCTTTGGAAATTAAATGTACATGGTGAGGTTACTTGGAGGAAACTAGTTACAATGACATTAGACAGTGGACCGAGAGATTGGTTGTTGGAAAACATAAGGCAAAGAAGACTTTCTTCAGCTTGGAAGAAAATCATTAAGTTGCTGCCCTTCTTTGCTCAGCATGTGTTTATTCAACCGGGTATTGGTAATAAAATCTGTTTCTGGGCGGATAAATGGATGGGCGAGACCACCCTAGCCGAAAAATATCCAAGATTGTTCCTCCTAGCTAGAAATCAGAAATCTTAATGATGATGAGGCTATTGAGGCATCCACATTGTTGGATGAACTGAGTATGATCTACTTGAAAAGAGATCAGGAAGATGAGATGATATGGAGACCCCACCCGTTGGGGTGTTATTCAGTTAGCACGGCCTATTCCTACTTAACAAATCGTGGTAATCATCCCCATCAAGCTGCTAAAGCTTGGTCACTTTCATGCCCAAGGAAACAAGTTTTTTTCGGGTGGTGTTGTTTGAGGGGAAGGCTGCCTACTAGGAACACATTAATGAGAAGAGGAATTCAGCTTCAAGACGTAACCTGCCATCTATGTAATTCAGAGAATGAATCACTAAGTCATCTCCTACTACATTGCCCATATAGCTGGAAGGTTTGGACATTCTTCATGAACAAATTTGGGTTCGCTTTACCCATCCCTCGAGACCTCTGCAGCAATATTGAACTTATTGGATCCCTTGGTCTTGGAGGCAATGGTAGGCTTATGTTCAGTTGCTGCTTGGGATACATCTCATTGCTGCTTTGGAAAGAAAGGAACAACAGAGTCTTCCAAAATAAAGCTATTCCTTGGACTGATCTATGTCACCGTATCTCTCACCAAATTATATATTGGCTTAAAAGGCAGAAAAGCTTTAGAAACATTGAATGTGGTGCTATTTGGAACTCTTGGGCTATACATGCCACAGAAAAACGTGGGAAGTCGCCCACGATCATTGCTTGGACACCTCCACCGATGCATGCTTACAAGTTGAACTTTGATGGATCATCATTTGGAAACCCGAGGTTGGCTGGTGTTGGAGGATTAATCAGAAATTCCTCTGGTGACATCTTACTCACTTACTCATGTCCAATTGGTATTGTGGATTCCACGATTGCTGAAGCAAGAAGTCTACTCCAAGGCCTCAAGTGCTTCCTCAATTTCCATTTTATTGGACCACTTTGTGTTGAAGGCGACTCACAAGTACTAATCCAATGGTGTAGTAATAATCTCAAACCTCCTTGGAGGCTACGCTACATCATTGATGAAATTAGAGAATTATCTTCTATTGTAACTAGCTGGAACCATGTACTGAGAAGTGCAAATGGTAGGGCTGATGACTTGGCAAAAAAAGGGGCCCATGAGCAACATGTTAATGTGTGGACCCCTTAATTAGATGTACTTGCTTTTCCTGTTTGTTGGACTCTTTAGCCCAATTGGGCTACAATAAATAAATCACAACTTTCAAAAAAAAACCCTATAAGACTCTAGAAGACTCTAATTCCAGCTCTTAGAGTCCAAACTAGGACTCATAAAGCCAGGTCAACATCCAGTCAACATCCTCATATCTTGACCAAGACACACGCGAGCTTCCACTCATGTGGGCTTGGGCCCTTGTTTCTCAACATACACAATAGGAAGAAATGATTTTTTTTTTTTAAAAGTTGTGGTTTTATTTCATTCAAGAAAAATTACAACCCCAAGATGGGTTACAACAAATTTCTAAGGTGTCCAAACAGTGAGTTGTTGCTCATGGACTCTTTTTTTAGCCAACTCATCTGCTTTACCAATAGCAAATCTAATTACATTATTCCAAGTTACAACAAAATATGCAAGATCACTTATCTCATTGAAAATGGACCTAAGTGTTTATGGAGGCTTAGAAACTCCCTTGCACCATTAAATGATGGTCTTTGAGTCTCCCTCAACATGGAGGGGGCCTGAAAGTTCTCAATCACTATAACATCTCAATCCTTGTTAGAGGTTCATGGCTTCTGCAGTAGTAGAGTCTGAAATACCAATTGGTGTTGTGTAAGTGAGGAATACTTCCCCTCTATGATCCTTGATGAGTCCTATCGCAGCGGACCCCGGGTTCCCCAATGATGATCGGTCAAAGTTTAACTTATAGGAGGAGATTGGAGGGGGAAGCCATAGTTGAACAGAGGTAGCACTTGATTTGGCTTCTCTAGCATAATAAAGCCCACGACCTCCAAATAACACTAGAGTCAATGCCATGAAACATAGTATGAGTTCAACCATCCAACAATCTGATGGAGGAGTAGATGACAGAGAACATCCCAAGGCTTAGCTTCATTACGGAATTCCCTATTATTTCTTTCTCTCCAGATGGCCCAAGGAATATAGCCCATGCAATAGTTGTACATTACTTGACCTTTTGGGCCAGGCCCAAATTACTAGCAAGAGGGAGGAAACCTGCTAGACTTGGAGGGTTTACATAATTAACATCAAACATGCCAAGGAAGAAACTCCATACCTTCTAGCTATAGACACAATGAACGAGAAGGTGATCAGAGGTCTCGGATTCAGCCCCACACAATGGGCAATAGTCTGACAAGATCTGTATTCCCCTTCTTTGTAATAGATCCCTGGTGGGGATTTTGCCTTTGAAGCAACACCATGCAAAAAAGGGCATGAGAGTGACAGGCTACAACAGCCGCATGCCTAGTTCCCCCCCTGTCAATGAGGCTTCTATGCCCCGAGCTCACCGTATAGCAACCTCTCAAGCGAGGTCTCCATATGAGCTCATCATCATTATCTCTATTCAGGTATACGTCACTCATTGCAACTAGTAAATCTGAGATCTTGAGTGCTTCAAGATTGGTTAAGGCTCTTCTAAAACGCAAATCCCAGTTAATGTTTCCTAGCTGGCCATTGGGAGCAATATCTGAGATAAAACAATTTTGGTCTCTTGCAACCAGATACAAACTCGAGTATCATTCAGCTAGCGGTGTGTCTCCAAGCCAAACATCAGATCAGAACCGAACATTGTCACCTTTGCCTGTCTGAAGAGAGACCCTCTACGTGAAGAATGGAATGAACTTGGTAATTCTTTTCTAGATGGGAGATGAAAGTCTGGTTTTCACAGAATTGAACCACCACTTCGTCGGCCTGCTATCAAGGCATTTGGAGACAATCCTCTTCCAAGTCACATCTCGTGTTGTATTAAGTTTCCATAGCCATTTCATCAATAATGCAGCATTTATTTGCTTAATCCTTCTAATCCCCAAACCGCCTTCTTCCTTGATTGTACAAACATCCTCCCAGTTTATTAGGGTACATTTTTTACTTCTTTGCTGTACTAGACCATAAAAAATTTTCACATTGTTCTTTCAATCACTGCTGCCACAAATGAGGGACAATGAAAGAACGAGAGGAAGTAGGTAGGAATGCCAATCAGATAGGATTTAATCAATGTAAGTCTTCCTGTTTTTGAAAGTAGGCTCCCCAGCCAAGTTTTTAGTCTTCTATTCTATTTTTCAATAACTGGGTCCCAGAGCTGCGCTGAAATTCTGCTAGTGAATAGTGGAAGACCAAGGTATGTGCTAGGAATAGATCCTACCCCACACCCAAGCATGTCTGCCATCTCTTGTAAGGAATTATTCTCAGTGTGAAAGCCCAAAATAGATGATTTTGCCCAATTGATTTTCATGCCCGAAGCCATCTCGAATATTAGTAGTTTGCATTTCACTACTCTTAATTGCTCAATGTCCCCCTTGCAAAATATAGTAGTCTCGTCTACAAGTTGGACCAATGGAGTATTGAGAATTTCCTTATCCACTATAAGCTCCATCCATCCCTCCTCAATTACTAGGTTAAATAAATATCTTAGGCCCTCCCCAACAATATCTAAGAGCATAGGAGAAAGTGGGTCTCCTTGCCTTGGCCCTCTAGATGGTTGTACAAAGCCATGTGTGCCCCCTTTAATAAGTATAGAATATCTAGCTGAAGCAACACAAGTCATGATCCACCTTCTCCATCTCTAACCAAACCCAAGTTGCTGCATCATAGATCTTAAATATTCCCAAGACACTCTGTCAAATGCCTTCTCAAGGTCAAGCTTCAGGATAATATTTGATTCCCGACTATGTTTACAAAGATGGATAACTTCATGGGTACATAGAGGAGCTGCATCTAGGATATTCATTCCTTTGATAAAGGCATGCTACTCTGGGCTAATGGTCAAAAATAGTGTCCAGCAAAATGGGCCAATGGTCAAAAACAGTCTTCCCCAATACTGTACAAGCAGTTTGAGGATAAAGTCAAGCCAGTCAGAGTTACAGACGAATCTGTCCAATCTAGACAAGGTCGGTTGCCTTCTTCCATTACTCTATGTGAAGCTCTTTCCCGATACAGTGAGGTCAATTAGGTCAGAGGCCCCTATGAAATCAATAAATCCTATCATGTGGCAGTGATAGAAGTGGTTGGAGGGAGCTTCTCATTTTTGGATAGTGTGCCATTGAAATCGCCACCAAGAAATCATGCACCTTGTTTCTGTCCCATTGCATTCGAGAGTTCAACCAAAAAACAGCCCTTTGTGTGTAGGATGAAGGCCCATAGAATGCATCAATGTACCAAAACTTATTATTGGAGACGTCTGGTAACTCAGCGATTATATAATAGTCACCAATAAGATAATTTCGTTCTGCAACAAATCGAGGATCCCATATACAAAGGATACCTCTAGTAGTAGCCATCGCATTCTTAGCACACCATTTTGGCCTATGGAAAGGCACAAGTTCTCTTACAACATTCTTTGTCATTTGCTCCAGTTTGGTCTGTTGCAAAAGGATCCAATTGACTTCTAATTTTGCTAATTAGGTCCCTTATAGCAACTCTCTTGTTGGGACTTCTAACTCGTATATTCCAAGACAAAATAATCATTTATCCAATCTTTTTGACTCCCTAGCCACTCCTTTTCCTTTTGCTTTATTTCTGGTTTTTCTTTTGTCATTTTGAGCATCATCTTTGCCTCGGGATCCGCTATTATATTGGCCTATCTTGCTGACAATACTCACTAGGGTTTAGTAATCCTCTTTAGAAACTCCTCCTTTCATTTTCTTGATTTGAGAAAGCCAGGAATTCTTATTTGATTTGTGTGTCCTTCATTGAACTTCAATGTCATACTCGTCCACCCAATCTTCCCCCCAATCTTCTTCAATTGGAACATCACTATTTCAATGTTGTTCCCCACATAATCTTCTTCACTAGTGACTCCCTCATCAATTTGTACTTATCCACGTAAAGCATTTACTGAATTTGATGACTGTTCTGATGGATCAAGAGTCAGGTTAAAGAGAGGGATTTTTTTCGGGAATAAACAATGAGGGGAGAGTTCTGAAATTGAATTCGGGTGATGGGGGAATTCATTGAGGGTGTGTGATTATGGAAATTATCGTTTATGCTACTAGCTGGTGTGGTCCGGTCACTCAAATTAATAGGATTTTGAGGTGGGCTCGGTAGAGAATGAGGGGAGCGGATAGGAGGTGGAATGGGGTTTGTAGTGAGGCCATGAGACAGAGACACGGGTGTTTGTGGGCTGCTGAGGATTTTCTGCTATATGGGGAGATGGAGCAGGGCAAGGGGAGAGCAGAGGAGGATTTTCTGGTCCCTTTTTGAGATAGATCCTCCAACTGGCACTGATCTCCAATCAATCATTGAGCTTTGGAGGAACACACGGCTAACCGGGAAGGGCAAAATGATGTTTGGCTCTTGCATTGTTTTTATCCCATGGCTCCTATGGGACGAACGGAACAAAAGAGTCTTCAAGAATAGCTAAACTCCATGCAATGTGCTGATGGAGCAGACCCTCAATAGAATCATATGTTGGCTCTCATCAACCCAAGAATTCAGGAATACGGATGGCCTCAGCTTGAGGGCCTCATGGGCCAACATTGCTAGACTGACCACCCCTCAACAGGCTCCTAGCATGGCATCTTGGAACCCACCCCAGAGGGGGATTTTGAAGCTAAATGTTGATGGTTCTTCCAGGGGAAACCCAGGTCCATCTGGCATAGGTGGATTGATTCGAGACCTCAGTGGCAAAACCATTCTCTCCTTTGCTGGACCACATAACACCGATTCTATAGAGGCAGAATCGATGGCATTGCTGAATGGCCTCAGATTGTTCGCTGAAAAGCTAGATGGCAGCTTAGAAGTGGAAAGTGTTGCATTAATGTAATTCACCACCCCCACGGAGGCTTCTTGTCTACTTCAGGTAAATATGGTCTCTAGGAAATACTCTCGGATGTACTTGGAATCGTATTCCAAGAGCAGCAAACTCCCAAGCTAATAGCTTAGCCCGGGAGGGGGTCTCTCTCACCCAACTTGAGGTGAGAGAGGCTCTCACACCACCTATGTAATCTGTAGCAACTGAATTTGGCTCAATGAAATCGAACAAACTCTTCGAAAAAAAAAAAAAAAAAAAGGTAGAATAAAAGTTTCTGGTTTCATGTATATTGCAAAGAGCTTGCTGCGCAATGCCAGTTCAGTCCACCTCTCCTCCAAGGGCCATTTGTGCAGTTTGATCAGGACACGCCGTATGCCACGTTCCTCCCCCTAGTGGTGTCCTCATCAAAGGCAATGATTTCGCCCATTTCTTCAATGAGCAGGCTTAGTGCATCTGCCCCCCATACTTCCACTGGAACACCCCAAATCCACACCCAATTTGTTGCCGGTCCAGTTTCGATGGTTTCTTCCCAAGGTTGAGTATCCCAACTCGGTATCTCTTCCAAATGATCCCAGAGAAGCAATTTCCTCTTGGATTCCACATATTTTGTTTTAATTAGCCAGTCACCCTGCCCTATATATGAAGTTGTAGGAACATAATCGAGAGCACCTGTGCTGGATCCAGTATTCATGATTTTGTGCATCCCCTACTCTCCAATCAGTCTTAATCCCCAGTCCAAATTCCACATCCTTATACCTCGATTCCCTTTTTTTTTTTGCAGTCGCAACATCTTTTCTTGCACATTTAGTTTTTCCCCTCTACATTCCAGTCTTCCTCCAACTTTGTCTTCTCTGATAGGCGACAGTAGGGGTGCTGCAGTTCCATCCGTGCATTTATCCCTCCGTGGAATTAGCTCTTCAAGAGCATTTTGCAATACATTCCAAGGAGACACATCATTCAACCCCCTTCTCCGGCAGATATAGACGAGCAAGGATTTTTTGAGCCCTAAAATGGGCAATCTTGCATTCCCACGTGGCTCGCTTGAGAACAGAGATGGCGAATAGCGAGTCCTCCCACCATATTTCACGGGAGAAGTATTTGACGCCATTACCTTCTTCAACTGACTTAAGAATCTCCAAAGGTATCCGTATTATTTTTTTAAAGTTTTTGATCGTCGGGAAGGGACAAAAGAGACATCTTGGTGTTTCTTCAACGATTTCTGATCTCCAGTGGACCTCTCAGTAGTATTCGAATCAAGTCCGCACGGATTTGTTTTCTCTCCACCTTCGCGCATACACAGCGACGAGCCAAATCCTCTTTGACTGAGAAGGAAGAGTTGCCAAACTTGCATAGTCCCAAGCTCCTCATAGTCCATCGTCTTCCGTTTTGTTGGCGTCTCCGTCTTCCTACAGTTCGCCATTCTTCTACAGAAATACTTTGTTGCCTTGGTACGAGGTGCTCTTGATGGTCAGGGCTACATCATCGACTTGGGCAACGAAGACACCCCTCTCGCCGATCAAACTACCTATCGAGGGGGGATCCCAATCTGGATCTCCTACCTCACGACTCCGTCGCCGTCCCCTCTTCGTCGCCTCGCACCACTCTCCACTCGCATCGCGACCAGCCTTTCGACCATTCAAGAAGAAGTGTAATATTGAAAGATTTAGAAAATAGGTTGGTGTAATAGAGAATAAATTCGAAATCACCTCCAAGACAATAGGAAGAAGTGTCTTACCCCAACAAGGTGAAGTAACCAGAAGAGAGACATCTACTTCACTAAACACTTGACAACAAAAAAATATTGAAAGATTTAGAAAATCCTCCACTCCACTTATCCATTTTAAGCTAGTCTCTTCCTTTCCTATATGTCTCTCTCGAGTGGCACAATTGTGCATCATGCATGGGAATTGACTCGGTCTAAAATGGAAGGGTTAAAGTGCTTTATAGAAGGGATGATTCTAGCCTGACTCGACCTATAAAATAAAAAATCTTAGTCAATTCAGCCAAGTTGCTTCTAAATCCATTGAGTTGTAGGGGACTGTCAGTCTGAAATTCCTCTCTCAGAAAGTCTTTGGTCAACATTTCAATATGTTTTAAAGATTTATCAACCTCCACAAGGACAAAACTTACAACTTATGATATTAGAAGATTAATGAAACACAAAACATTTTCCATTAACTAGCTCATTTTTTACTTTTAAAATTGGAAGGACAATCCTTCAGTAGAAATAGATATGCATTTTCCAGATGATAAGATTTGTTAAGCAAGGAATTCCTAATGCAGAAAAAATTGAATATAAAAAGAAGATAACAAATACAAAAGCAAGCCAGCTCGCACCATTGCCAAGAGCAAACTCCATTGTAATAATAGTGCATGACCCAGCAAATCCCCTCGGTATATTTTAAGACCTACAGATTATGCAAGTGAACTTATTAAAAAGAAAACTAGTCCTATTGGTCTCACAGTCACTTTTCCAGAAACTGTGAAGAAAGAAAATACTTCTGAAAACCAACAAAGATAAATCCACAATCATAATTGCCTGTTCAACTTGAGTACCGAAAAGAAAAAGAAGACAGTGAACAAGAAATAAGAAACTTGTTCCTCAAGTTCTTCCTTGTACTCTTAGTCCCAAGCCACTCATTCCAAGTTTTCATATTTGGAATATCTTAATAATTGTATTAGTCAGTTAATCCACATGGAAAAATATTTATTATTAATAACAGCTGATATTTTCAAGACTTAGCATTCTCTGCTTGTAAACTGACGACAAAATTTACTTTACATGCCTGTCCGCGGCTTTTTTGGAATGGGTTTTTTCACGATAGGGGTCAGGACCCAACCCGTGCTCACCCCAAACCATTACCTCTATATGTGCACAATAGCTGCACAGAATCTTCTCTAACACGGTATTTCTAGTAACTATATAAAATTGTCTTTTATGCCTTCCTCATCTACTACAACAGCCCTAAACATCTATTTGACCACATAAAACCTTCTACATATATTCTATGCACTCTGTAACTCCTCTGGCACCCATAAACATCCATGTTCCCATTCTTGGAATCTAGGGAAGGGAGGGAGGGAGGGAGGGTTTGTAACCTAGCAGGAGATGAGCTAGAAGTGGGTATCAAGTCTTATTAAATATGGAAATTGACCCTATCGGACTGCAGGTTTCAAAACAAGACCATGGCCCTAACTCAACCTAATTGATTTGCAAGCGCTTTTAAAGGCTTAAATAATAGAGGTTTATAACTGAAAGAGATACATATATAAATCAGTTAGTTTTTGTAGGGATATTTTGGGCCTTCACATGGATAAGGCAATATTGTAACCTGACTTAAAACAAAAGATACACTTTAAACAATTTTATAACATGTCTACTGCAAGCATGGCAATTCATGAATTCATATGAGGAGATCCAAGAGGCATCAAGCTTTCTTGAAATTACTCGACGCACTTCCTCAGGCAATGACTAATGTCGCAGTCACCAATACCACATGGATAACTCTATTTTAAATTTATCATAAAGGTTCTTCAGATCTCCCATTCTTTTTATTTCATGCTGGAAATTAAATTGTCTCTCTTACTTTAAAAATCTTACTATCATTCACAAGCAAAAGAAGAAATTATATCAAATTCCATTAAGAAAAAAATCATAAACTTACAGCATGTTTTCTGACTCTTTTAAGGTCATAGTCAGTCTCGGCCTCAAATTTTTCAGTGTAGTACCTTTCCTTCCATCCTTCTTCCCCTAGCTTTGTCTGTCTCACGTCAATTTAAAAGGTCTTTAATACTGGAAGTGGAAGCGTAGGCTTCTGAAAAACAATTTACACAAAAACAGTGTAAAACAATACCTTGTCATCCACTGGATGGGGCTCTGAAGCATTTAAAACCATACCATTGGACCCATTTGAGTTTCCGTTATCTATATCCAGCTGCTGTTAAAAATAATTCCCAAAACACCCAAAAACCGAATTGGATATGTAATGAACGAAAAATAGATTCAATGCTTGTGACAAACACTTTTTTTTTTTTTTAAGGAAAGTGTTTTTAAACCCAATACCATACAATTTCCTTACTCATGGAGGCTCGAACCCAAGACCTCTCCCATTACAAAACCCTCTGTGTGACCACTGAGTTATACTCAAGTTCACAGAGTGACTAACACTTTCAAAAATGTTTACAGGACAAGGGTTACGTAATCCCTGAAAACTGCTGAAACTAACCTCCCCTCCTCCCACTGAAAAATGCATACTCTTAACCCTCTGAATTTAAGAAATATTTCTCTAACCCTATAGGTTTGATTTTAGAAATTGAGCAAGGGACCTTGTGTTCAACTCTTAGCTCGAGTATTGGATCTAGTTGTATGTGTGCATCACACTCAACTTTTAACCAACAATAACAATAATAACACTAACAACAATATAAAAAATGAACAAAAAAAGAACAAAGGATTTAAGAAATGGTAAACATATTACATTTTTTAACACAAAAAGATGTAAATATGTTTTTCAACTTACACAATACAAACCTTTTTAGGACCCAAAGAATTTGGAGTGTCCAACTGATTAAGAGAGGACCAGAAATTCCCAGATGTTTTCCCAGAAGAACCACCACTTATCCCAAGCTTGATGTTTAACATTTTCTTATCGCGGAAGTCCCTCTCCAGCTGAACCTGTACAAGCACATGCAGTTGCTCTCAGGCTAATTCAATCGATAAATACAAGAAGCACTCAATATCTTCTAATCAAAATAACCAGGCAGCATGCATAATCAAAATCTAAACAAGACAACAGCCAAAACTTCTTTTTTTATAAGGCAAACCAATTGTTTACAGAATGAAGCCATAGTCTGAGAAGATATATGATTCTAAGAGAAGTATTTTCTTAAGATGACACCTGATTTAGACGGCTTATTTAATTTTCAGTTCCCAAAATATTTTGATAATAGTGATGACTTTTATTAATTCTTAAATGAAAGTTACATAGGGTACATAAAGTACACAGGTTACAACATCTTTTGTTTCCTATTACATACACAACATGTACTTATAGAAGAGATGCTCCCTGCTTAGCTAGTTGGTCAGCAACAGAGTTTGCTGACCTGAGTATCTTTGACCACATAATTTCCCGGCCTTGTATGGTATCTTGTATCTCATCGCAGTAGCCTTTTAAATGTCATAGTGGGGGGGAGTTTCTTTGTGCCCATCTAATTGAAAGGTCTGAGTCTCCTTCAATAACGAGAGGTGGCTTGTCACCTTCTTTGTAGAGCCTGATGCTTTCGAGAAGGGATCTTGTTTCAGCCTTGTTTGAGGTGAGATGTCCAGCAAAGCTGGAGAAAGCTGACACAATATCACCCTTGTAATCTCTGAAAATCCCACCCACACCAGCTTGACCGGGGTTACCGAGGGAAGAACCATCCACATTTACTTTAGTCCACCCTTCTTGTGGTGGCTTCCATTCCATCATCTTAGTAGGTTTGGGGGAACTGTAATGGATAACTTTATTCTAGTGCTTTCTTATAAGAACTTGTGGCAAAGGGGGCAGCTTTCCAAGGCTTGATGTCCAAGTTTTCTCTATTACTCCAATAGAAGAGCACGAGTTTTTGAAAGTACGGCTGTTTCTTTCAAGCCAGATTTGCCAAGGAATTGCAGCTAGAGTTGCTTTCCACATATTCTTTGCTACTGTTGGTAGAGGCCAGAATAGTCCCATAAGGAGCCTTTGTTTATAAGTTCTTGGCAAGCATATCAGGATGCCGAACTTGAGCAGTACAGCACCACATTGGGAAAAGGAGCAATGAAGCAACAGGTGGTCTGCATCTTCCTCCACATCCCCACATAGTCTACACAGGGAATTAATAATCGGTTGCCCCCTTTTTATGAGCTGATCACAGGTGAGGATTTTTTTAAGCGTGGCTGTCCATAGAAATGCTGCACCTTTTTTGGAGCAGGGAGTTTCCAGACCAGACTTTCTGGGGATTTATTTTTAGTAACTTTGTTGATGATCCTGTAGTAGGATGAGACTGAGTATATTCCTGATTTGTTTAGAGCCCATATTATTTCATCCGAACGCTGCCTTGCTATATAAGAGGAGTTCATGAGCTGCAGTAGGCTAGCTACTTCTGAAGATTCAGTATCAGTTAAATTCCTCCTTAATTGGAGGTCCCATGTTTGCTGTCCTCTTAGTTCTGCAATTGTCACATCCCTCTTTCTAGCCAGATTATATAGTCTCGGGTAGCTTAGCTTTAAGGCCTTCTCCCCCACCCAGCACTCTACCCAGAATTTTACCTTTGTACCAGCTTGTGCATGATATCTGATATGATTTTCAAACGTTTTAATTTCATTTAAAATTCCTCTCCAAAGGCTTGTACTTTTTCTAGGACAGTACTTTGGCATCTTGCTGTTGGTGCTTGATCCGTATTTTGCATCTACGGCTTGTCTCCACAATGAATTTGGCTCATTCATATATCTCCATAGCCATTTTCCCATGAGAGCTGAATTCACCAACTTAAGTTTTAATTTCATGTCTCCCTCACTTCTCTGTTTGCATATTTTTGTCCATTTCACCAGTGAGTATTTGGACTTATTTTCTGCTCCACACCACATGAAATTTCTTTGAATTGCTTATTTCTTGGCTATGCTTGTTGGGCATGGGAGAAGAGAAAGGGAGTAAGATGGGATGCCGGCCAGAACTGATTTTATCAATGTGGTCCTCCCTGCCTGTGATAAGAAGATACCCATCATGTTTCAAGTCGTCTTTGACATTTTTCCACCACCTTTTGCCACAAATTTTTTGTAGTTTTGCCACCAAAAAATGGAAGTCCCAGGTACGAAGATGGGAGAGATATTTCTGCACAACCTAAGAATTTTTTTGTTTGCTCTTGTTTGCGCTTGCAATAGTTTACTCCCAAATACTCGGGATTTTCCCAATTTATAGATTGCCCTGAGATTTCTTGAAATAGAATTAGCAATGCCTTAATGGCTGCTACTTGGTCTTCCATTCCATTGCATAATAGTACAGTGTCATCAGTGAATTGAAGAATTGGTATTTGGATCTGCCCATTGATGCTAAAGCCTTCTATCCATTCCTCTAGCTGTCCCTTATAAAACAAAGCTCTTAGAGATTTCTCTACTATGTTGAACAAAAATGGAAAGAGCGGGTCACCTTGCCTAAGCCCTCGGCTACTAGCAAAATAACCTTTTGCAGTTCCGTTTATAAGCACGGAGAGCTGTGCTGAAGAGATACAGCTAATTATCCAACTCCTCCATTTTACCAGGAATTCCATTCTTCTCGTGATCTCATCTAGAAAATTCCAATTCACCTCATCAAAAGCTTTCTCAAAATCGAATTTCAGTACTGATCTTTTTTTCCTTTTCTTCTTGTAGTGATCAACTAGTTCATGGAGTAACAGTAAAGAGTCTAGAATTTGTTTTCCTTTTAAGAAGACTGCTCACTAATCACCTCAGGAAGAGCCTCTCTTATCCTGGTTGCAAGCACCCTTGATATCAGCTTGTAGTGACTTGTGATGAGACTGATCGGCCTGTAGTCGGCTGCTTTATTTGCATCTCCTTCTTGGCCACAAGTGCAATGAAAGAGGCCC
Organism: Aristolochia contorta; assembly: GCA_022405105.1. NCBI lineage: Eukaryota > Viridiplantae > Streptophyta > Magnoliopsida > Piperales > Aristolochiaceae > Aristolochia > Aristolochia contorta. Next base: position 11,608,729 of record CM039665.1, on the reverse strand, counting down.
CAATACTAGTAGCTATTATGCCATTATTATAAAAATCGTTGAACATCTTTACTGCATCATCCTTTATAGTGTCCCAGCACTCCTTATAGAACTCACTTATGAAGCCGTCCGGTCCCGGAGCTTTATCAGCTGGCAATTCTTGTAAAGCTTTCTCGATTTCCTCTATGGTGAATGGTTGTTGTAGCTTTACTTTTGACGCATTTGACAGCTTCTTTAGAGGTAAGTTTTCTGGGAAAGGTCTGCATTGCTGATTTTCTTTATATAGTATGGAATAGAAGCTGATGAAACTTTTGATTAGTTCCTCTTTATTTTCCGTCAACCTGCCCTCCACATTCAAAGACCCAATTTTGTTTCTTCTATGTGCTGAGTCTATGCTGTGGAAAAAATTTGTGTCGTCATCCCCCTCCTTAACCCATTGATATCTTGCCCTTTGCTTCCAATATATCCTCTCCTGATTTATTCTTTTTTCATACTCTTCCTTAAGTTCTTCTCTTTCTAGTTCCTCTAAGGTTGACAAGTGCCCCACCTGCTCCTCCTTCAAGTCATATATGTTTATCTTTTCTAACAATGTTTCTTTCACCTAGCAGTGATTTATTTTCCTCAACTTGGACCATTCTTTTAGTTTTTGCTTTAGGAGCTTCAATTTCTGACTGAAAAAACATGGGCTCCCTTGAAGCTGCATTTCACTCCACCAACTCTTTATCTTGACTTGAAGTCTTGAAAGTCTTTCTCCTTGAGCCAGCTCACCTCAAATCTGAAAGGGGAAGAGGGGGGCCTCATAAATTTGGTGTCGTTTCCAGCAGTAAGGGGTGTGATCAGATGTTGGCCTTGGCATTATTCTTCCTGTGACATTTGGGAATAAGTTCAACCATTCCTGATTCACTAGGAATCTGTCCAATTTGGCAAGGATGGGAGAGCTTATACCATTAGTCCATGTGTAGAGGCCTCCCGAGAGAGTTGATTCTATGAGTGAGTGATCATTTATTAGACTATTAAAATTTCTCATAGATTCTGTTTGGTCATTCCTTCCTCCACTTTTCTTTGAACTATATCTGATAGTGTTGAAATCGCCCCCCAGTACCCATGGCACTGCCCAGATGGTTAACATGGCTGAGATTTCATCCCACAAAGAGCTTATACCATTAGTCCATGTGTAGAGGCCTCCCGAGAGAGTTGGTTCTATGAGTGAGTGATCATTTATTAGACTATTAAAATTTCTCATAGATACCGTTTGGTCATTCCTTCCTCCACTTTTCTTTGAACTATATCTGGTAGTGTTGAAATCGCCCCCCAGTACCCACCATGGCACTGCCCAGATGGTTAACATGGCTGAGATTTCATCCCACAAAAGCTGGCTCTGTGCTGACATTGTCGGTCCACACATTGCTAGAGCTGCCCATGAGATGCCGTTTTTGAGGGACTTAAAACGTGCTACCAATGTGAATTGACCTTCCTCAGCTTCTATCAATTCCAACTCCTTGCTGTCCCATATTATTAGTATACCACCGGAAGAGCCATTTGCATTTATAGATAACCACCCTGGTCTTCTCGAGCTCCCTAAATCTCTAACCTCCTGCTGGGAAAAGTTCGAGAGTTTTGCCTTCTCGAGTTCCCACAATTTTTCCTCGTTAATTTTTCTCTTCATGTAATTAAAAACACATAAGAAGATGTAAATTAAGTGCATTTGCTTCTTGGTCTGCTAACCACAAAAAATGGGAATCAACAAGAATTGTAAATGAATAATGTGAAAATAGAAGGAATAGCATCAAACCTGGCTGCGTCTCCTAAAGATAGCATTTTCATGCGAACCAACTGCTTGAATGAAATGATCCACTCTTTCCAAATCTACCTGCAGAATGCAAAGCACCAGAAGAAAACAAACAAACACATGAAATTCTTAAAAAATGAATATCATGCATCCACCATGTCAATTATAACTTATCCAGTTAAAATATAATCCCATACAGGGAAAGCTGCCAAGTGGCACAGAAATTTTGGGGACAAGTAGCCAAGCACAGTATTTAAAAAAAAAAATTGGTATTTTACTTATTCAGAAAATATCAGAGTACATAAGCAGTTACATAGAAGCTAAAGGGTCCATATGACAAGGTACCGTTCAGAAACCCCTTGCTTTGCTATAGCCAAGCACAGTATAGTCTAGAGTATGTACAGTAGAATTATTTCATGCTCAAACTCACAGAAAATGACTGCTGAGAACATTATAAACATAAATTTTGTGTCAGACAAACAATAAATGGAATTTATGTTTAGTCAGCATACCTATATATATAGAGAGAGAGAGAGAGAGAGAGAGAGAGAGAGAGAGAGAGAGAGAGAGAGAGAATGTTAAGAACGCATTCAACAAAATTTGGGATTTCATTGACTTTGAAGGACTTATAACTAAGCCATTCCTCCAAGGACCATGTCCTTTGTGTTTTAATAAACTCTCATCTATTTAATAAAAAAATTTATTGTACAAATCAAAACAAATAATCCATAAATTCAACATAATCACTAACACCAAACTATTGCCATACTTATATTTCTTAAATCTCATTAACTACCAACTTTTTGAACCTATAGGACTTAAAAATCCTTACAATCCAGAATTTTAAAAAAAAAAATCCACTGACTTTTTAAATCAAATCTTGGAACCTCCACACAATTTCCATAATCTAACTAATTTAATGGCTATTTCTATAATTCAACCAACTTCTACAATCCAATTTTTTTCTCTCTGGCTACAGCGTGATTGCTTTTTTGCACCTTATTAACTTCATTAGTAGAGCCTCTATAAGGAGTCAGAAACTATTCACGCAAGGACTGCTGCCTGCATAATCCACTGGAAACCTTCAAGAAAGACAGTTAAGACTGGCTTGTTACCATTAGCAAATCAATTGTAAATTAGATGTGGTCATATTCACAGGAAGCCAAATCACATCAGTAGATACAAGAGACTCACTCTGTCATCTTGAAATATTTTGTTTTCTCTCATAAAAAATTCTATCCTCCAAGTGCTACAGTTATTTAGTACTTTACCTCCACCTGGAAGCAAATAATCATTTCCCCCCTTCATCCAATACTAAATTTTGATTTATTTTATTTTTCAACTTTGATGTAACTTAAGCAAATAATTATCAGTCAAAGGACAAGGAAATTGATTTTTAGGAAAGCATATATTATTTATCGAATGGCCAATTCATTAGTCATTGACAATCATAGGGAGGTCCCATCATAACATGAGATAGTAGAATTGCCCCTCCCTTTGCTAGGTCATCAGCAATAGCATTCATTGACCTCAGAGACAATTCCACACAAGATTATAATCATTTAGGATATCAGATATTTCCCTTAAATGATTAATGCTGAAATTGACAAAAATAATAACCAGAAATTGTGACAGAAACTTGTCATGTACTTCGACCAAATCAAATAGCAAGATCTTTAAATCAATAAATGTCATTAAGAAAGGAAAAGGAAAAAAAAATATTAACAAATGCTACAAAATTGCAGCAGTTGCAAAACAAGGTCATGGCATCACCAGCAGTAGAAGTTGGTCACTGGGTGCAATCTATGAACCTACAACATACAGGAACAGGACTGTTTTTTGGGATGCCTTGATGGACGAAATTAGTCAGAGACCGGGTGCATGGCTGTTGGGTGGAGATTTCAATGCTACACTAGCTAGAAATGAGAAATCCCCTACATCCACGTCCATTACAACTACGATGAGGAGATTTGCTGACTTTATGGGGGCTGCTGAGTTGACTGATCTGCCTACTTCGGGAAAATCATTTACATGGAGTAATGGAAGAAGACCCCCAACCCTATCTCGGTTGGACAGATTCTTATGTAATTCTGAATGGCTTGAAATATACCCGCATACAACATGTAGAGTGCTTGGGAAAACCGTCTCAGATCATTGGCCAATTTCGCTTGATACAAGTTTTGAAAACTAGGGGGGTACCCCATTCAGATTTGAAAACAAGTGGCTGGAGGACAAAGACTTCTTAAATCGAGTGGACAGTTGGTGGAAAAGTTATGAAGAGAATGGGCCTCTAGGGGGGAGGTTTTTCAGAAAACTGAAGCATCTTAAGGGGAAATTGATAGCTTGGTCAAAAGAGCAGAAAAATACTCAACTGGCACAGCGAGAAAATCTAACCAGGATAATAAATGAGCTTGATACTATTGAAGAAACTAGGACACTAAATGACAATGAGTCCATTGGGAGACTATCGGCTATGGTGGAATTTAATGGTCTTATTCGCCGAGACAGCATTGCTTGGAAACAAAGAGCAAGGCATAGACGGCTTCAAGAGGGGGATGAAAATACGAAATTTTTCCATGCTATTGCCTCTAACAAAAGAAGAGTAAACAGAATTAGTTCCCTCATGGTGAATGGAGTAGTGACCACAGACAAAGCAGAAATAATCCACAATATTGTTGACCACTTCTCCGCCCTCTTCAAAGAAGACAATCCGGTAAGGCCCCAGCTCATGGGAATTAGTTGTCAAAGGTTGATCAATGACCAATCAGAGGCGCTTGAACTACCCTTCACCTTGGGCGAAATTGAATTGGCCGGACACTCATGCCAAAAAACAAGGCGCCGGGGCCTGACGGCTTTAATGGTGAGTTTTTCAATTCGTGCTGGTCTACTATTAAAGAAGATGTGGCTGAACTCATGGAACACTTCTATCACATTGGCCTTACAAGTAAAGCGGTGGGGGCTACTTTTATTGCCTTGCTACCAAAGAAAAAATGTATTGAATTCGTCACTGATTTTAGACCGATAAGCTTGGCTAGCAACACCTACAAATTGATTGCACGAATGCTGGGAGGGCGTCTACAGAAAATTATGAAACAAATAATCAGCCCAGAACAGCATGCATTCATAAAAGGGAGAAGCATCCTTGATGCAGCACTATGCACCCATGAAGTCATCCATCAGTGTAAGCAAAGTAACGATCCAAGAATTGTGCTGAAAATTGATCTTGAGAAGGCCTTCGACTGAGTATCTTGGGATTACCTAAACTTTATGATGAAACAGATGGGGTTTGGTCATAGATGGTGCAAATGGATCATGACTTGTATTTCTTCAGCCAGGTACTCTATCTACATTAATGGGGGAACCCATGGTTACATTAAACCGTCTAGGGGGCTTAGACAAGGAGACCCACTGTCTCCCATGCTTTTCAACATTGCTGGAGAAGGTCTAAGATACTTATTCAGTCTAGCAATTGATGAGGGATGGCTTGAGCCTATTTTAGACAGAGAATTACTCAAAACTCCACTGGTTCAATTTGCAGATGACACCGTTATTTTTTGTAAGGCGAATATTGAGCAATTGAGAGTTGTCAAATGCATCTTATCACTATTTGAAATGACTTCAGGGCTGAGGGTTAACTGGGCCAAATCGTCCATCTTGCGGTTTAATATTGAAATGAACACACTTCAGGGGATGGCAGACATGCTTGGGTGTGTAGTGGGTTCTCTGCCCACGGCATACCTTGGACTTCCTCTTTTCTCAAACAGAGCTTCAAAGAACCTTTGGGACCCAGTGATTGAGAAACTGAACAACCACTTGAGCACTTGGCAAGGACAATTCTTATCAAAGGCTGGCAGACTCATACTGATTAAAGCATGCCTTATTGGCATCCTTACTTACTTCCTCTCTTTCCTCCATTGCCCCTCATCTGTGGCATCCATGATAGAGAGAATCATGCGAAATTTTGTATGGTCTGGTACGTCAGAGAAATCCAAAATACATTTGCTAAATTGGGAGGATGTATGTAAAGCCAAGGAGGATGGGGGTTTGGGTATCAGGAGAATCAGACATATAAATTCAGCACTTTTAATGAAGTGGCTCTGGAAGATAAACAAAAATGAAACACAGCCTTGGAAGGAAATGGTCACCCGAAATTTAGATAGCCGACAACGAAAATGGTGGACTGATGAGGTAAGGATAAGAGGGGCCTCACCGATTTGGAAAGCAATTATTAAATCATTACTTTTTTTCCGTCAAAGAATCTCTCTTCAGCCGGGAAAGGGTGACAGTATACGCTTCTGGAATGATGTGTGGCTAGGGGAAACACCCCTAGCCGAGAAGTTCCCAAGATTATATAACGTGGCTAGAAATCAGGCAACTTATATTGCAGACATGGCCCCTCACGGACAGCTACAAAATATAAACTGGATGCCCCTCTTTAGAAGGAATTTAACAGACAATGAAGCAATTGAAATTTCTGAACTCCCGAAAGCCCTAAATACAATTTATCTAGCACGAAATGAAGAGGATGATATCATCTAGAGGCCAAACCCCAAAGGTAACTATACTGCTAGCTCCGGGTATCACTACTTGACAAACAGAGGAACCAGTAGAAATGTGGCTGCTGCTGCGTGGAAATTATCTTGCCCAAAAAAAGTGATTTTCTTTGCTTGGAGCTGCCTACGAGGAAGAATACCTACTCGTGATGTACTCCAAAGAAGGAGTATCCAGATTTCGAGTGACCAGTGCCCCTTGTGTGGGTCACAAACCAAGACCATCAATCACCTTCTGATCCATTGTGAGTACAGCCAGAATATATGGACCTTCTTCCTCACGAAATTTGATGTGAATTACATAACACCAGGTGAATTGGCTGGTCTTTATGTATTAGTCAACTATTTTGGGCCTGGCCCAAAAGGGAGGATGATGTATTACTGTTGTCTAGGCCATATTCCATGGATGATTTGGCGCGAAAGAAATAACAGAGTCTTCCAAAACAATGCCAAACCATGGAGCAACTTGGCTCATCAAATCCTCCATCAAGTAATTGGATGGCTGAAAATTCAAACTTCCTTCCAAGGCATAGAAGCAGGACCAATATGGAACTCTTGTGCAGAACACGCGCATGAACCTAGGGCAAAAAGGTTTCTGATCGATCAGTGGCAACCCCCCCCCCCCCCCCCCAAATCAGTCCTATAAGTTGAATTTTGACGGATCATCTATGGGCAATCCAGGACCAGGTGGGGTGGGAGGACTCATAAGGAACCAAAATGGCGACGTGCTTCTTACATATGTAGCACCTATAGGCATCTCAGATTCAACCACTGCTGAGGCAATGAGTCTACTACAAGGATTGAAATGTTTTCAAAACTCTCAACTTTTACGGGCCATTACATGTAGAAGGAGACTCCAAATCCATCATTTCATGGTGCATGTGGGACTGTAATCCGCCATGGAGACACAGATACATCTTTAACCAGATAAGAGATTTAGCTTCATCTGTAGTTAGCTGGAGTCATGTCATTAGAAGCATAAATGGTAGGGCAGATGAATTAGCCAAAAAAGGGGTTCATGAACAACAACTTGTCCTTTGGACCCCTTAGTTTTATTTTTGCTTCTATTTGTATGTCTGAGTATGTCATTCATTATGGAACTGCTTGAAATGAAATGAAAAAACCCAACTTTCAAAAAAAAAAAAAAGGTCATGGCATCACCTCATGAGAATTAGTCAAGTAGCCACCCATTCTACTGAATTCCTTCCTGTATATAGTCATAAGCAAGTCAATTGCGCCCTGCAAAAGTAGCCCACGACTTAGAAAAGTATCTTTCCACAACATGGTGAAAGCATGTTTCAGGTCTCCAGCAAATTTACCCACCTCGGATATCTCCAGTGAAGGAATATGGGGAAGAAAGTCATTTCCCACAAACAAACACATGAATACAAAATCATCAATTAATCGTTCCAAGTCTGCTTTCTCAGGAGAATCCAAAATTTTCAGATCATGCTTTAAGTATTCCCGGAGAACCCATATGTGGAGAAACTGGAATAGGAAAACAAAGTAATTTTATTGAGTATAGAAGATAAAATTAAAAGTTTAAACACAAATCACATTCTATTGAAGCTTGCGCTAGAGACCTTCTAAGCTATTATTCCTTTCAGAACTTTTTAAACTTGCAGAAGTAAAAAAACTTAAGGATAGAACCTACTTTGAATGAATAAAATTCATTTACTTAAAAATGAGCACAAGTCTTCTATCTATGCCAAAGCTGTAGCTTTATTTTTCTGAACCCACAAGTACTTGCAGTCCTGAGGCAACACTTCTACGTGTGAGTTTACCACATATGAGAATGCTGAGATGGATAATTACTAAGTGAAACAAACAAAATTGCAATGCACACACCACAGGACACAGCAACCTAATGAATCCTTAAGAGTAAGTTTTATAAGCTAGTCTTGTTAAAATTATAATCTGCTTGACCACCACCGTGGAAATTAAGACACCTATCTGATGAATTGTCTGACCTTATACGTTAAGTGTGCATTGTATGGTCAAAATCCCTAGAACAGCCAACTCCTTGACTAAAAGCCTAGCTAAGGGGTACAGAGAAGAAGCCATGTGTTTGGGCCCACTCATTAACCCCCACTCATACAAATGAGCACAAGTATTCTCGTTCTTTCTTTAATTGAAACGAAATATATTCACCATTTTCAAAGAACAAAATGACAAACTAAAAAAAGCCAGAAACAAGGCAGACGAAAGTAAAGAAAAAGACCAGAGAAGGCCACTAAAAACTAATGCAAGCAAACTGATAGCTACCTAGTTAACCTGAACAGAGTTGAGAAAATGCATCAATAGTGAAAATAATGATGCTAAATTTACTAGTTTAATTTGATAACAAATTACGAAAAAGTTATTGTTTTAACTATAGAAAGGAAACTTTTTCTATTCTTGACGAGATAATTAGTATCACATTGCGAACTTGAGCATAGCTCAGTGGTCACACAAGGGGGTATGTAATGGGAGGTCATAGGTTCAAGTCTCCCTGTGGGAATGGAAAAAATCACAATTTTCAAAAAAAAATAATTAGTATCTCATCTTTTTTACATGTGGCAGTTAGTTATCGCATTAAAGTTAGTCAACTGGCATTTTCAAAAAAAAAAGTTAGTCAACTAGGCCTTTAATCTATTTGAGGCATTACTTAGTGGCATATGTGATCATTTGTCTATTTAAAAGAAAATTAAGTTACACTTAGTCAAATGTTGATTACTTACCATTTAAGAACAGAATTTTTTAGCACTAATGATGATGATCACGATGATGATAACTATGATGATAACGATGATGATGCTAATATATACAAGCAAAACATAAATTAAACAAGTTGTTGCACAACTTATACAGGAAACCTTATTCTTGATCACATTACTTTTTTAAAGTTTTTTATCAAATAATCGATAGTACATCTTTTCTACAAACACCAATAAGTTAACACCTTGTTTGGTCAGGTGGACCTTTTGAGCCCCATTTCACTAACTCTAAGGCATTAACGTAATGTTACATGTAATGCCTTGCCATGTATTGCAAAAAAAAAAATTGAATAAGGAAGTCCAGGGTTTTTATGTTTCTCATTTTTTAGCGCTATATTCTAACTTTTTTTTCATGAGGAAGGCACAGTTTGTTAGTTCTAAATTTAGTAGCCTGTTGTTTGTGAATTTTAGCTGGTATCTGTTCTAAAGTTCACACCTTTATTATGTAGTAAATCAAAGACTTCCAGAAACAAGAAATTTCTTAGTATTTCTCACACGAATATCTTCAGTTTAAACAAATGGTATTCACGTCTTCTTACTGGCTTAGGGTTCAGGGTATACAAAAATGGTGTATTACACCTTTGTACTAGCTGCACTAACATCCACATCTAGAATTAGCTGCTAAAAAACACGATATAAATGTTCTCCTGATAAAGTATGGAAAACAAATTGAGCAACGCAAACCTGAAAACTCAGCTGCACTAGATTACTCTCTGGGACTGGAAGTCCCTCGGTCTTTATATTCTTCCGTTCTTGGCAATGGTCACGGTTCTTTTCATTCCCTCGAAGTGCAAAAATATCCTGATGCAAAAAATTAGAAATAAGTAAAGGTCTAGAACAGGTACAACACCAAGCTGCCTACCTCAAATACTAACCTCTCTAAGAATTGAAAAGTGCACTTCATGGGTGGCCAGAGCAAGCATGATCAAGTCAGCATCCTAAAAAAAAGGAAGCCAAGTTCATTCTCTAGAAAACATAAGAAAGTGGAGATCTTGAAATGCCATATCATTACAACAAACATATAAATGAAAAAGTAAAAGATGTGACATTACCAACCCATACAAGCAATGCTTTGTGTTTGGATCAAAACCTGGCAGGTTTCTCTGTAAACGTATGTATGACATTATTTTGTGCTCCCCCTCACCAGGCACATTGGCATCAGAAAGAATGACCTTCAATTATACAACAAAAAAATAGAAAATGTTACATTAGTTTTTATTATTTTGAGGAAGTTTCGTTTCTTTTTGTAAAAAGATGCTTCAAGTTCAGCATCAGGAAAAAATGAATATTATTATTTTATAATATTGTAAAAAATATATAATTATTTTAAAAAATAGATAATTAAACCTTGAGTTCACGCCACCCGGGATCATTATTTAGTCTCATGTGTATATAATACTGAAGAGCCAAAGACAATACTGCCATGAACGGAGTTCCAGGTGTAATGACATTAGAGTCAAGGACTTTAGTTTGCACCGGAAGGACTGATACTTCTCCTACCCTCTCGAGTTCACTCCTGAGCTTCTCTGCCTCGGCTGCCTGTATCACAAAAGCCACAACTCAAAAAGGTTCACAACACGATAAATCACAACTCAAGGCCAACTGAAGAAGTGATATTTATAAAAAAAAGTACAACGCCACAATTGAACTCACCGCCTCCGCCGCATCCTTGGCAGCTCTAAACCTCCTCGCGCGCTGCTGATTCATTTTTGCTCTAGGTGCTACTCCGTCTGCATGAAGATTCATCTTGGAAACAGTAAACGATCATAGGACATGCAGTAATCGGAATACAAATTAGCCACGCCCAAATTCTATACCCACCAATTGCCATGAAAATAAGCTTCCGAGGCCGAATAATTGAGAAAATGCGATCAATATACTTAAACATGCTCACAAACACCTCATCGTAATTTTCTGGAGGCTCCTGTAAATTTTCAAACAGCAACCCATTCACACATTACACAACGATTCCACGCAAGAGTAAGACACTAAAAGAAACAAAATGTTATACAAAACTAGCAAAAAAAACCTGATTTTCGGGGTGGAAACAAGGATGAATAATGTTATTCATGTCAAGGTAAAGGTTGTCGAACTCGATGCCGTTAGGGTTTGGTTTACGCGTGTCAACAGGAATCGTCTGGCCGTTGACGACCTCCGGGTCTTCTTCGAGCACTTGCACCACCGCGAGAGGATATCTTCCCGACAGCCAACGATAAAATGCAGGAATCCCCATTGCCTTCTCTACCTGTGGACTTCAAAGCTCTTCTTTTGTGACGCGAAGACTTGTAGCACTACGAACCAGCTGCCGGCGGGAAAGTATACCTTCAGTGGCCGCGCACTGTGGAACAGCGCGAAAGAGGAGGCAAGCAGTGGAAGTTGCCACTTAAATACCCAGCTCGGCTCAACGACAAACTACTGAACCCGATCAGTCCCGGGCCGATCTAATCTAGTGAACCAGACCGTCCAGGCCTCCGTGCCGACCCAATCTAGTGAACCCGATCCGTCCCAGGAACCCGAATCCATTCTACTGGGCCGGGCGAGTCCTTAACTCTTTCATGGTCAACTGATTATTTAGTGAGCGAGAAGTGAAACCGCCGGGAGTCCTTCTGTGTCTGCTCCAGATCTTTGGAGCTCCAGACACCCCAAACATGGAGTTCATTGACGAGGAGACCCGACCGAGATTTCTGTTCCAATCCCGAGCGTCTTCTTCTTCCGATTCCTATTCCGAATCCCACAAAGTTAACAAATTTCAGTGGGAATTTGTGCCGCCGTTTCTGACTACCGCTGCCCTAGCGTTTCTGTTCGTCGAATCGCAAGTGTTGCAATGTCTGTTCATTTGGGTGGCCGTGTCTCTCCTCGTTGGTCCTTTTGCTCCGGTTTCGCACACGGGTGGGGACATTGGTGTTGGATTAGGCGAAATTGTGGAGTTTCCGGATGAAGATGTTGTGGAGAATGAGGAACCGAAGAGAGCAAACCCTAGTCGCAGATCCAAGGTCAGGAAAGCGGAAGAATTTCGGTTGAACAGTCCCGCGCCGGTGGCGAAACCAGTGGTTTTGGATAAATCTGAGAAGAAGATCGGAGATTCTGTCGCAGACGTTGTTGAATCAGGGACGACGGAAGAGAAGGAATGGGTCGAGGAAGATTTTGAGCTTTTGAAGAAACAGATATCGAAACATCCGGTGGGAGAACCCAGACGGTGGGAGTTGATTGCGGAAGCTTTTCGTGGACGCCATGGATTGGATAGTGTGATCAAGATGGCAAAGTCGATGTCCGAAAAGAGAGTTAATGGTGTAGACCCGTTTGCGCAGTTTTTGAAGCAGAGAAAACCTCTAGATAAGCGAGTCGAAGCTGGCAATGGAGTCTTACCGGTTTCTTCTGTTGAGAACGGCGACTCTACGAGTGTGAATGAAACAGAAGGCGAGAGTTCAGGTTGGACATCCGCAGAGGACCTTGCCTTGCTTAATGCTTTGAAGGCTTTCCCAAAGGACACTTCCATGAGGTGGGAAAAGATTTCAGCTGCAGTCCCCGGAAGGTCCAAGGCAGCTTGTATGAAGAGGGTTGCCGTGCTCAAAAGGGGGTTCCGTGATTCAAAGGCTTCAGAAAATACAGACAGGAAATGAAACTTCAGGGATTGTTTCATGTATTCTTTCTAGAGCAATGGTGTGGTAATCTTTGTAACGGTGAATACAATTTCCATAGGAAGAGTTATGATTCATTTGTTGACTTGCCACTAGGGTATTTTGTCCCCAAGAAAGGGGGAGGGGTGAACTTCCCGTCCGGAGATCTCTTCTTGTTTCTACAGGCTATTATTTCAAGTTCTGCTCCTTTTATCTAAAGACTCTGTTGTTGGATCATTAGTTACTAGGACTGGTTCAGAAACTGCTCCTGAAAATACTTGTAATCTTCAAGTAATTTATTGCAATAAAGCCTAATACTGCAAAGAGTGGACGAGATTTTTTTTCTTTTTCTGTTTTTTTTAACTGTGTGCTTGCATAAGGGTTCTTGCCATATTCCCCAGCGGATGCTTGAACCTAAGACCTCCACTACATATCCCACCACTGAGCTATTGCTTCACAGTGGACGAATTTACTTGTGTATAATGTTTTTCTTTTATCTTGAAGTGTGTCCAATATATGACCCATTTTCTGAAGCTTCCTATTGAATTGCTATGCACTGGTACCCATAACTATTAACCGCTTCCACAGTTGTACAAATGAGTTTTTACATATGGTTCTGCAAAAGAAGGAGCTAATGTTTCTGGTAAGGAGACAAATATAGTGAAAATCACGGAAGTAAATATTTTGTATTCTCTTTGCAAACTGTGTGCTTGCATAAGGGCTCTTGCCATATGCCCCTGCAGAGACTTGAACCCAAGACCTCCGCTACAAATCCCACCACTGAGCTATTGCTCAAGTTCAGAGTGGACGAGTTTACTTGTGTATAATGTTGTTTGTTTATCTTGAAGTGTGCCGAATATATGACCCATTATAGCCATTCTCTGAAGCTCTCTGTTGAATTGCTATGCACTGGTACCCATAACTATAAACTGCTGCCACAGTTGTATAAATGACTTTGTACATATGGTTCTGCAAAAGGAGCTAATGTTTCTTGTATGGAGTCAAACATTATGAAAACCACGGATGAGTAAAGATTTTTTTTTATTTTGTACTTCTCTTTGGGAGAATCATCTTGCACCCTTGAATCTTTTATTGCGTGGAAGTTTGATGTTTCATGAAAATGCCAACTTATGGAACACGAAGTGGTTGTCTTGTTTGCCTTGAAGAAGTTGACAGCCAAGAAGGATCACACAAACTTTGTACTAATGGGTGTCAAGGAACATTCAGTATCATTTAAACGGGAATTTGCTCTGATCTTTTAGTGGGGCTGTGGTTATAGCAAAGTCGTCCGTCTGTCTTACTGATTTTTTCATGCGGTAACTATTGACCTATTCACCTCAACATCTGAAAGCTTGAAGGCGTGTTTAGTTTCCCCCTCTTCTTACCCAGTCACCTGTTGCAGTACTTTTTCTATTTCTGTAATTTTTATTTGTTAGGAAGAAAGACAAGTCATGCAGAAGAGAATCATGTTTCTTTTAATGAGGTGCATCAGATACCGTGGTACGGTTTGGTGCTCTGATTTAGCTTTGGTTGTTTGTTTGGGACCAGAAGATAAATATTGAATGCTGCATGCTTGCTTCAGTTCAATATAGTTTTAAATTATGGCCAGTAAAACTCAATGCCAAATCTCTGGCTCTTGAAAGCGCTTGCTGAATCGTTTCCTGGGAATTTTTGAGATTTTGGAACTACTTTATCGCCTGATAAAGTGTAGCTTGGTGAAAAAGAGTAAACATTTGAACTTTGGGGACTCCAGCAGTGCATCTGGTTACAGAAAATAGCATCGGCTCCACTCAAAATGTTCGGGGTTTCTACATCTTGAAAGCTCTAGAAAATTGAAAAGTGTGTAATTCCGTTCCTGCTACCCTGGTTTCCATCGAGTAATTCCATATAGAAAAGCGATTTTCATTGGAAAACGCACTGCAGAATTACATATTGTACGCTATGAATTCTCTTCCATGGTCTTTCCTTCCAGCACGTCAAACATTTTTTATTTTCACTGAAATTCTAGGGAGTGACATTTAAAAAGCCAAGATATTATTTTAAAAAAAAGATATTATGAGCAGCTGCGGGTATGACGCTTGAGAATTCAACATAAACGACACATCGCTGCCGTTCCCATACCTATTCACTGCCCATCAATGTATTATTTTTGGGTCAGCCGTGAAGAGGATTCCTGCTCACGAATTTGATTTTAAGTAGCCTGGATGCACAACATTAGAGCTAATTTAAATTAAGTTTGCCTTACGAGAAGCATCTTTCCCTGATGGAAAACAGATCATGTCGATGATTGACATGTTTCTGAACAAATGAATGGAAGAAGTGTAGCAGCTGTTAATAAGCCCAGAATGACTCCCCTCCAGAGTACCCAGAACCCTCTCAAGTAAATTTGAAGTGCTCTTTTCTTCATGTTCATAATACTGAGGTCGTTCACATCTCATAGCAGTTTTATTCTTTTTCCCTTCCTTTGAGGAACTTGTTATTTTCTTATGCTGTATGCTGCTCTCCTGCAGATGCTCCTTTAACTCAAGGTCATGCTTAATGCAGTAGCCCTGATGTCAAATACACTAACGTAATTACAACATTTTTTTTTTTTTGAAAGTTAACGTAACTACAACATTTCAACTGAACTATTAACAAGTTCTTATTTGCCAACTTTTTTCCTCTCTTCAGCATTGCAGTCTTCTACTTAATATTATGTTATGCTCCTCCACCTGGTACATCCTGAAGACTACCTTATGCCTGTGCTTATTTAAGCCAACAAAAAGCATGAGATTTAATTGCATTCACTGTAAGCTTTTTAATGTCTTGTACATGATGAAGAAGTTCACGGCTTTCCATTTATTTGTTTTTCTTTCTTATGACATTTTTCTGCTGCAGTAAACCTGTTTCATTACTAAAAAAATTGATGCAGGGTCATTAAGCATCGGATAGGATAAATTAACCAAAATTGGAAACAAAAAGAACCTGACCCATAAATTTTCTTTTCAATCAAGTAACATAAACGTTTGTGGAGCAATAAATGTTGTCCCCACTAGAAATATCATTGTTCAGTCTTGCAAACACCAGAGAGTAATATATTCAAACTATGAAAGAATGAGAGTAGGAATGCAACACCAAAGTGTTAATTTCTACACAAATGGAACAATCACTTTGAAGTAGAATATAGCAACGAGGAAACTTTAGCACTCAAAACATGAAGTAGTCATCATCACTGGAGATTTGAAGGTAATAAACAATCGCAATAACAAAAACTAAGAAGGAAGAAAGCTCCATTGCTAGGGCCCCCCAACCAATAACATTCGCATGCTTCAAGATAGCAGGTATTGCAATGCTTCCTACAGCTGAAGCTCCAGTCAAGAACTTGGTAGCATCCACCCAACTGAGTCATCAGCGAGAGATATGAGATTGTGTTTCAGCAAGAAAACCATATACAAGCAAATGAAAATAGATTCATTTGGCTCAAATAACCTACCTATCTCCACCACTTGACATGAGAGAGGAAGTGTCAGACCCCGCAAAAAATAGTAGAGGCATAGGAAGAAGTACATACATTAATACTGCACATAGATCAGTCAAAAAGTTATTTTTGTTGTAGTTTTTCTAATGCTCTTCATAAGCTACTGTGCTTTCTTGAATAAGAGAAGAGATGAAAAGAGAAACTCAATAACTGAAAGAACGTTTACCAGTTAGCATCGGCCACCAGTTATTATACAATGCACATGCCTGCGTCAAGCAATTTATATATCTGTTAATCATCAAAAAATCCACTAAAGCAACTGAAAAAGAAAAAAAAAAAAGTTATCATCTCACTGACCAAAATCTGCAACACAATTCCTGAAGAGACCAAAATTGCCAAGAAAGCAAGCCTTCCAGTATGCAGGCAGGTACGGACATAACCTGGTAAGTCCGCCATAACTAGCTTTTGCTTTTAACAAAATTGATATATCTAAATTAAGGAAAAGATTCCAAAATTAGAATCTCCTGCAAGCATCAATGACAGCATCACAAATAACTGCAAAAGAATTCTCAAGTTTGACGTTAATAGGGTAGAAGAAGCTATTTGCTTGATAAATTATTGAAATTGATCTGGTTTCTCCTGCAAAAGTACATATCGTTATTAAATACTCTTGAAACTAAGAAAAAGAAACCACACAAAACCTTGGAGGAACTAAATATTTAACTCGATTCTCCCACATGGTAGACACTAAGGTTTACGCAATGGATGCCCCAGTAGGAACATCAAATCCCCATCTATGCCATATTTTCGAACTCCGATCGTATTTCTTAACTAATTCAGCAGTGGTTCGTGTACTCGCAAATACCACAGATGAGAGAAAAACAAAAAAGGGGGAAAGAAGAAAACCAAAAAAAACGAACGGATACTTCGAGCTTACTTAGGATTGGAACCACTAGAAATAAGAAAAACAAGTAAAGTCAGAAATGTAGATAGCTCCATCTACCCACGAAGAGTCACTGCTCAAATAAAGATAATCACCAGGGAGTTGGAGAAGAGAAGACGAAAGATAATCCGGTTACTCGAGTTTTGAAAGAGGGAAACGAAGATCGATAATCTGTCCCACTTCGATTTTCGTTCCCTTCTATCAAATCTACGACGTCTTTGAAGCAGTACGTTCGTGGAAGATCGGACCTTTTTCCACGACCCTCACCGCCCACCGGCTCTGTCGGACGAGCATCCACGGTGTTGTAAAGTCCGAACATGTAAGCAAATGACGGAAATAGCCTTCTCTTTGACTGAAGTCTCGAGTGAGTCTCACGAGTTCAGAAAAAATCCACACTTTAGAGTAACTAGTACCGAGTTTCACTCGCTCGGGTTAAGTTGAATCCGAGTCTAAGACGTAGACTCTAGTTAAAGTCGAGTCAACTGTTTAGACCCTTCCCAGAGTCAGATCAGATCATTCCCCTATTTTTCTTACAAGAGATGCTAGGTGTACTTAGCCCATGTCCATGCCCCATGTACTTGCTGATGTGGCAGCTTAGGTGGCGCCCACACCATAAGCCACGTCAGTCCCGACATCCCTCCCTCTCTCTCTTTCCCTCCGGCTGCCTCCCTTCCTCCTTCCTGCTCCTTCCCTCTCCCTTTCCCTGGAGACCGCCGGCGGCCGCGGGAGGGAGGGAGGGAGGCCACTGGACTGACACTGCTTATTGTGTGGATAGGACGTGGGCTAGGTGCACCTAGCATTAATCTTTCTACAATTGCAATTTGCAATCTAGAAAGTCAAACCCCTTTAGGTTTTTGGTTATGTGGAGAAAAGGAGTGGGATATGAAAAACAATTCATGATGTCTGGATTTCTATCAGCCAGCCAAACCTATCAACCCCACAGAAATGTTATAGCAACGCTTGCAAGCTATTGCTAGCAGCCTAGTGAAATGGAATAGAGAGTCATTCCGTAACTTTCATATCAAAATTAGAGAGCTCTTAAGACATCTAGCAGAATTTCAGTCAGACCTACAAATAAACACGTGCACATTTTTCAACAGGCTCGTCAGAACCTATTCAAAGATGGTAATGAAAATTCTAGGTTTTTCCATACCTTTGCTAAATAAGGTTCACATAAATCAGATGGACAACTCATTGAGGATGAGTAGGAGATAAAAATGGAGGCAGTCTCATATTTCTCCCAAATCTTCTTTCAATCCTCAAAATTTGGCACTCCACCTTTCCACCTTGAGATAACTTTGTCTAACCAACGACAAAAAAGCCTAGCTAAACCTATAACTATGAAAAAAGTAAGGACGACCCTTTTCTCAATGGACTTATACAAGGCTCCAGGTCCTCGATGGGTTCTAGCCAAGGTTTGTAGTATCAGGGATACGCAAAGTTCGATCTCTATGGAAACGGAAACGTATCATGGATACGCATGGATACGCATAGATACGCATGTAATAAGTAAGGATATGCTAAGATACGCATGTAAAAATATGGAAAAATACTAATATTTATTAAGATAATCAATATAAAAAGTATAATGTTCTTTTTCACTCAAATATTTAAAAAAACTACATTATCAGAGTTACTCTTCTTAGTAAAACTTATTAAAAGGACTAAACAATGCAGCCAATAAATTATGCTTATTAAAAAGACTAACAAGCATAAATAACTTCTAAAATCTCATAAAAAATATCCAAAAGAGTATAGATATCCAAACATAGCAAATGAAATATTTTAAAAAATCCATCAGATGAATAAATTATATATAGTTACAGAGAGAGTCATTTCTATTGAAAGGCTGATCAATTTTATAAATACTAACAAACATAAATGACTTCAGAAATCTCCTTTTTGAAACGATGGTAAATGTTCTTCCCAAAAACCTGAAATTGGTGAAATTGGTAGCTTTAAGTTCTTGAAATTGATGTTCAGAAATCTCCTGTGGTCTGTGGAAACATCAAGATACAGGGCTTGAATTTAACCAAACGCATTAATAAACTATATCATATTAATAGAAGATTGGTATAAACTTTAAAATTCTTAAAAATATAAAATAAAATAGAAAATATTTTATTCTACCTACTGTCTAAATTTCATCCAAAACGGACCTTACTAAGTCATTGAACCAATCCTGTGAAAATATTTTAGTGAACCAGCACCAAATCGGACCGAACCGGTCCGGTTCACGGGTCCGAAATTGGGCAACAAGAGGTTATCTCTAACCTCCACCCGTCGGCTGCAGAGAAACCCTAGTTTCTCTGCGCCGGCGTTTAGACCGCCCTTAAAGCCGGCGAATGACGCGGAACGGTGGTTGGACCACCGCAACCGCGTTTCTACACAGAGTTCCGTCGTCGGTAGGCTTACGATTCAGCTGGAAAAAAAAACAAAGGGCATAAAACGAATTAGTTTTCATAAAAAAATCTGTTTAAAGAAGTCTTGATCCCAATTTCTTGATTTTCGGATTCTCCCGAATCATATTTTCCGTCCATTGTGAAACTTTGGATATCGTATCGACAAGTTTCCTCGATACATGAGGAAACTTGCCGATACATGAAGATACGGGGCTTAGTTTCCTGTAAAAGGAAACGACCCCCGTATCTTGTTTCCTTACTTAAGGAAACCGTTACGTATCGGCCAGTATCGGCCGATACGTATCGATAATGAAAACCATGGTTCCAGCCCATATTTTTTAAACATCATTGACCTCTTATAAAAGAGGACTAGGTGAACAATGTTAAAATCATTTTCCTATCTGGGTAAATAGATTGCAATCTAAATAAAATTTTCATAGTGTTAATCCCTAAAAAGGACAACCATAAAACATTCTCCAACTATAGACCTGTCAGCCTCTGTGGTTTATAGAATCCTTACAAAACTCTTAGACACTAGACTCACAAAAATCTTATTTGATATTATCTCATCAAAGCAGCTTTTATTTAAGGGAGGCAATTGTCTGACCATGTTCTAATGGCTCATGAAATTTCTGAAAATTTTCCAATCAAAGAGTAAGAAAATGGTTTCTTTGGAGCTAAGATTGACCTTAGAAAGGCTTTTGACACCATGTCATGGGGCTTCATAGCACACACTCTTAAAAGTTTTGGTTTTTCTTTGATATGGCAAAGGTTACCTCTCTCTTGCCTCAGTACTACATCCTATCAGGTCCTAATTAATTGCTCCCCCATAGAACCTATACCTACTACCCTTCTTGTGGCCTAAGACAAAGGGACCCAATATCCCCTTTCCTCTTTATCTTAGCAAATGAACTTCTTTCAATGAAAATAAATAGGCTATTAGCAATAACAAAATAAAACCATCGAAGCCAATAAAAAACATGGATGCAGTTTGTAATTTTACACTGCCGATGATACTTTATTATTCGGCATAGCATAACCCCAAACTGCATCCCATATCAATGGGGTTTTGAATCTATATGTTGAGTATTGGGGCCAGCACATTAACCTATCTAAATCTACAATTTTCTTCCAAAAGAGTGTAAGTGAATAAACTAGGAACCAAATGCGCAATATTTTGCCATTCAGTCAATCCGAAATCTTAGGGCAAAGCTCAGGGATAAAGATCCCTACCTCTAGAGTTAAAAGGGATATTCATAAACCACTCACATTGGCTATCAAAAAGAAGCTCTCGGATTGGGCTACTAAGGCCATGTCCTTAGCAGGTAGGCTCACATTAATAAAATTTGTTCTCTCCAATATGCCCCTCCATGTTTTGACATGCTTCAACCTCCCCAAAACAAAAAATCTTAGATAACTTTGAGATGCTTTATAGAAATTTCCTTTGGTCGTATAAAGGAAACAAGAGGATTCACTTAGCAAACCCGTCCTTGTTATGTGAGTCACAAAGAAGGGGATCTAGGATTGAGAAACTTACAAAGTCTCTTTGAGACTTTCAGATTGAAGCTTTTATAGAGAATTTATAGTAATAAGAATTCTCAATGGTCCTCTTTTATGAGAATCAAATATGGGAACTCTTTCTCATGAAGCTTGTATGAAATAAAAGTATGGCTACTCACTTGTTTGGAACCGGATTTCTAAACAGCTTCACACACTTATAGAATCTACGAGATATCTTATTGGTGATGGATCCCAAACATCTTTATGGTTTGACACCTAGGTAGACGGGCTAGAACCCCTCATAAGAGCACCTAGGCTCTATGAAAGTCCACAACTTCTCTCTTTGGAGGTAGCCACACTAGTCTCTGCTAACAACCACTGGAATGAACTTCACATCCGTGCTCATTGGCCTGCGGATGTTGCAAACCTTATCGTTAACTTTTCTAGCCCAACAATGCAACTAGATAAGATGATTTGGTTGCTCTCGAGTGATGGTGCCTTCTTGATCAAGCTTTCCTACAAGGTAAACTCCCCACTACTGACTAGTTAGCAGGAAGGAATATTCTGTGGGATTGAGCAGGAATCGGTTGAGCATTTGCTTATACGGTGTAAATTTGCACAAAGTGTTTTGAGGGAAGTCAAATCTAGATCCCTACTTACCCCAGATCATTTTTATCTTCGATCCTTCCTACTAAAATTACTCCAAACGCAACCTACCAAAAATTTACCTCCCTCCCACACTATTGTGATCAACTCTTTGTGGGAGATATGGTGTTCGAGAAATAGGAAGGTGTTTGTAGGAGTTACCCCCTTAATCTCTTTTCTTTCAGTCTGATAAGATTATAGCCTGCAAACTTGTACCACAACACGTCAAACAACATGCTTCCCCAGAGAATATCATCTGGCAACCCCCACCTAATACTCACCTAAAAATAAATTTTGATGGATCGGCCAATCTAGGGACTAAAATGGTTGACAGTGTGTCATTGTTCGGGATTCAAATGGTATTGTTATAATATACAATAAAGGGATGATCTTGTTAAAAATATTTTTCAGTAAAAAATTTATTTCAATACCACCATAATGTTTTTGCCTTTTCTTCTTAGATTTTGGATAGGATTTGTGTTGCTTCATAGTGTGGTTGCCATAGTTTGATTTACGTATTATAATCGCGTATTATACTAGCTACACCTAGGCTTCAATACCTATCCGATTATCCTGACGTAACCAGCCAATAGGAAAACTTAAAAACATGGTAAAATATTTTTATTATATAAAATCCTAAATTCTAAAGGATAAATCCTAGGCAACTATATTTCGGATTAGCTAGTTACATCATGTGCGTCAGATAGACACTGTTCATAGGTGCAGCTAGCATTTTACATCCTGATGTGGCTGTCCTCCTGGTAGCCTAGTTGGCAGTCCAAATAAGGTTCAAGGTTCAGGGTTACCTTTAAAATAGGAAGATAGATCTAACATTATCTCTTATTTGGACTGCCAACAAGGACGCCACATCACGCTGTAAACCTTCACAGTAAAATCTGGTGGTACACATCACCGCTCGTGATTTTAAGGGGGGGTTAGTCCAAAAAGAATGTGATGTTTCATGAAGAATTTAAAGTAACTGATATTAAATTCTGAGTAAATAAAGACCATGTTTTCATTTTTTTTTATGTTAGGTGTGGTGAGAGAATTCAGGAGAATTCAAAATTCCACCTATTTAGGAGGAGTCGTGCTATGGGCACGGGAGCCGTGCTAGTATTTGTGGGCGGCTCCATGTGGATGGCTTAGGTGGCCATCCACGTCATGCCCTAGTCAGCAAAAACAAAAAAAAAAACAAAAACTGAGCAGCCTGACCCTGCCTCTCCTTCCTCACGCGTCCCGACCCTCCCTCTCCTTCCTCTCATTGCCTCCCTCAAAAACTGATCGACATCCTCTCTCTGTACTATTACCTTCAATAATACAGCCGCCGCTGCTGTTACTATAATCCGTTTGATTACTGTCCGTGCATTGAGACAAGCAACCCAAGAGCTCCGTCTCAAGAGCTTTGAAACGGGCAATCTCTGAGAGCAAAGCAAAGTTCTCCCTCTGCAGGGTTTGGTTTTCTTCTAAAAGATGATGGGTTTTTGCAGACTTGTTTTTGAGGCCGGCCTCCAGAAAGCTTGGGAACATGCTCTGTGCACACTTCCTGCGATTGATTTCAACAAGCACGTCCCCGTCCTCTCTTGCGGAACTTCTCGTGCTGGAATTCCCATCTATATCGACGATGATTTCTTGAATCCCCGCTTGAACAGACGACAAGGGCATTTCAAAAGAAGAAGAAGAAGAAGAAACAATAGGAGTGAACAGAACTTTTTGGATTTCGCAATGAAAAGAAATCAAGGACAGAGAAAGGGAAAAGCCATCTGCAAACAACAGCAAAATAAAAATAAAAATAAAGAAATGATTGATCTGGGGTAAATAGAATTAAAGATCGAGAGAGGAGAGAGAGAAGAAAGTCCCCTCGCCTTACATTTTGATTAAAATGATTAGAATTTGATCAGTATCTGAAACAACTCTCTTCCATTAACGCCTTGTAAAATATGGATCAATATCTGATTTCTCCCTTCATTATTCTTTAAAGCCACCGTGACCAGTATCCGATCAGAACAATGTCAAGCTCTCTTTTTCTTCTTCTTTGTTGATATGTTTTTTAAACACGAAGAGAGGGAGAAAGGATTTATAGAAAAATTAATATGAAACAACATCTGATCATCGATAACAAGGTAAAAAAATGTTTTCTTAAAAAACCCATCTGTGACAAACTCTGGTGCTGGAGCAGAGTGCTACTCCATGATCATATTAAGGATGCTGCAGAAAGCGTATTATCACGATCCTTATTCACGCGAGGAAGGAGAGGGAGAGTCGAGGCAACGCGAGAAAGGAGAGGGAAGGTCGGGTTGCTCGATTTTTTTCTGCCGACTAAGGCATGACGTAGATGGCCACCTAAGCCATCCACGTGAAGCTGTGCACAAATACTAGTATGACTCTGTGCCCATAGCATTTTCCATTTAGGAGTAACAAAAAAATCTCACTCAAGGCAGCAAATTACAAAGAGAGTGAGAATTTAATATTTTTCCTAAATTTAAGGAGAATCCCGTATCATAAACGACTACTATTCCACTAACCCAGAAAAGTATTTTTTCTGAGACATTCATGTCTCTAACGCTAATATCCTTGTTCACTAAGAGCAACAACTAGATGTTATCAAACAGTATGACATTGATGATTGTAAAAAATGGTATAGAAAAAAACTTAAGGAAAAAATATTTCATATAAATTTGAAATATCAGAGTCCGTGTTATAAATTTTAACTATTATAAAATTTAAAATCATTTTTACACTATTTTTTCCTGCAAACGCTGTTTCGTGTCGAACCAAGATTTTCAGGACCCGATCTCGAACCGTTCGCGAACAGGTTTCGGTTCGGTCCACCTCTGTTCCCAAAGCTTGCGCAAAACGTATTGCGACACCGGCCGTCCGACGCTTTAAATTCAGACTATATCACCTCCGTACCAACCCTGAACTTCACAAATTCCACAGACCCTTATGTTGAATGAAAATCCCATAATTGGTTCTGGGTCAAAAAAAAAAAAAAAAAAAGAAATTCAGACTATATCGGCATCTTTGTCGCTGCCGAGTTTCTCTTCTTCGCGAATGGCGCGCTGATTTTGATTTGGCACATATCAAAGAGTCTTAGTCACGAGAACAATGTCTCCTCCCGCCAGAAAACGTCGGAAATCAGCCGCGAGTGCAACTTCTTCCTGGTTTCCATACCTGAGAGAACCTTCACCGGTGGTTTTTCCCACCAAGGAAGAGCTTGTAAAGCTCTTAACCGTGGTGGCTATCGCAGCTTCTGTCGCGGTGATCTGCAATTACGCTACTACGGTTCTCACTCGACCGCCGACACCTTTCTGTGTCAATGATGAAGCCTATGATAATTTTTCATCAGGTTGGTCTTTAAGTAAACAACGGGTCGGAACCGTTCTTTACTTTTTTGTGTTTGTTTTTACTTTATGTTTTCTTCCGGAACTAAGTCCTTGAACTGAATTTTCTGTGCCTCTAAAATGGTCGGATCCTCATGGAAATCGGCAATCAGCCACTCACCTTTTTTTCTTTGTTTCGTAAAAATCGCGGTCCACTGGTTACTTCCGCCTAGTCTTTCTATTATGACTCTTTTTTTTTTTTTTTTTTTTTTTTTTTTTGATGTTTGTTAGCTACCACGTTGTGAAATACAGTTGTTCTTGTGTGACCTTGCCGAATTCTGCAGGTTTTTGTGAGCCTTGTCCAGAAAATGCCGTCTGCTCAGACGGCAGGTTCGAGTGTCTTCATGGTTACAGAAAGGAGGGGAAAGTATGCATGGTAGATGGAGAAGTTAATCTAGCAGCTAAGGAAATTGTGGGTCATTAACAACTTTACCTTTTAAGCTGAACGTTGATAGTATAAAGGATTGTGTATTTCTTATGGGCATCTTCTAATTTGTGCAATATTTTGATATTGCAGTCAGACTGCGTGGAGAAGCGTCTGTGTGAAGCATATGCACATGTTATGTGCGATGGGCTTGGGATGATCTGGGTCTGTTATTATGGCCATCTTCTGACTTTCATGAAGCTCTTACATAGTAATGACTTTATTCATATCAGTTGGTGGATGCCAGTTGATGTTTCTATTGAATATTTCTTGATAAATCTGGAATATTATTTTAAATTTTAATTTTGTCCAGTTTCGGGAGACAAAAATATTGAAAGAGTTGGAAGAAAACAAGTTGATGCAAAGTTTTGGCTTGAGTAACGAGGCTTTTATGTATGCCAGAGAAAGGGGATTGGAAAATGTGCAGAAATCATTGGATAAGAGGGAAACTCTTGAGGGGTATAATTCTTTACAAATTTAGATTGTTGAAAGCAGAAGCAGCCTTGGCTACCTGCTTGTGGCATTAATTGCTAGCTATAATATCACTTAGTCTTTTTTCCTTTTTTTTTTCCTGTTCCAGTTCAAATGCAAAATATACTAAAGAGCGTTTTTGTACCTTTAGTTTGTGCTCATTTATTATTTGTTTTTTTCTTCCTTTGTAGGTTTACAGAGTTTAAGTGTCCTGAGTGGTTGGCAGAAAAATATAAACCACTTCTTTGTTGTGTAAGGCAATGGATTTACAATAATATTATGTTCATATTACCAATTATGGCCGCGGTATGGATTCTGCTCCTAAAAGCTCATTCAAAGCATTTGTCTTTTGAAGTTTCCTCTTATTCCATTAGATCTATTTGCTGAAATTTGTGCATTTGTTTTGAAAATGACAGCTAGTAGCAGTGGTAAGAGTTCTCTTGAGAGTTAGCCAGAGTTGGTACAGAGCCAGTAGAGCTGACCAGCTATACGAACAGGTATATCAATGTTTTGTTTGATTGAGATGACAAAGGAACTCTCTAAGTTTCTTTTCAAAAATGTTGTAAAATTACTATTTGAAAAGGCTGGACTGGAATTTTATCTCTGGATAAAAAAAAACTTGCAAATGCTTTTGATTTAGTTGCAACCATACAACCTCTTCTTGTAAAATTTTTTATGGTTTGCTTCTTCGAATAGTTCACACCGATAAGGAGATAAATTGCTATCACAAGGATTTCGAGAAGTAATATACTCTACCTCAACTTTCAAAAAAAAAAAAAATGAAAATAATTAGCTACCTCAGACAATCTTAGAAGAAGTAGAGCGAATAAGATGAAATTTGGAGAGACAGAAAAAATTTTCAACTAATGAGAATTGCTAAAACCTGCATTCTATATACACAGTTGCCGTGATGAGGAAAACAGTGACCTAATGAGTCATAAATAATACTTCAAATGATGCAGGAGAAATGCAATAATCTCTAGAAATAATTTTGATTTTTCACCTTAAAATCTTCTCTTGATTAAGCTAATCCTCTCATGTGAGGAGAGAGGGAGGGAGGGCTAGTAATGTTGCCATCTTATCTAATTGCACATGAATATGTGTTATTGCTTAACACCAGATAAATTGCTACTTAGTCTACTTCTGATATTCTTAATGTGGTAATGTCATTTCACTAAAGTCTAAGATATCCTGGAATATCTCAGGCCTGTGAGATACTAGAAGAGAATGCATTGATGGCTGTAAGTGGAAACGAACATGGTGAACCATGGGTGGTGGCATCGCAATTAAGGGATTATCTACTTTTGCCTAAGGAAAGAAAGGACCTCATCTTGTGGAGAAAGGTAATATTTCCTGTTAAGTATGTGTTGTAGCATCCAGCTCCGTGCATTATTACCACCTGGAGGAAGTGGAAGTAGTTGCCTCATATGGATTTATAACTCATGTCTTCGGACCTTTCTTAGCATAAACTGTTTTTGTCTAGTATTTTGTGTGGCATGATATAAGGAACATAAGTTTTCTGTTTAATTACGATTTCAGTCCTCTTAACTTTCAAAAAAATAAAAAAGAAGATTTCAGTCCTCTTGAAGTCTGTGTAATTAATGTTGTTTCTCATACTGTAGGTAGAGGAATTGGTTCAAGAAGATTCTCGTGTAGATCAGTACCCCATTTTGGTGAAGGGTGAGCAAAGAATTGTTTGGGAATGGCAAGGTCTGTAACATGTTTCCCTTGCATTTTAGATATTTTTTGAACTTTGTTTCTTTCTGAGTTAGATGCTTCCTAGTATTTGCAATACTAGTATCTATCTTGTGTAGATGAAATGTTCTTCTTCAGATTGACTGACAGACACAATCGAGAAAAAAAACCACGTTTCTCACTGAGTGCTCCACTTTGATGAAAACCGACTAATGTTCTACTTGTTGGGATAGTTAGATTTACAGATTTGGTAATTTTCAGAACCTCTATTTGAAGAAAGCAAATTCTTCTTGTTAAGTCTGACTTATAATTGTCCTGAAACCTTCACAGTGGTTGAATAGTTCAAATAAATCCTCCATCAGTAACTTTATTGTTAATATTGCAGATGATGTTCTAGATCTTTGTTTCTGATTTTAGTTTTATAAGGCTACATTACTGAAATATGTTGCTTGATATTGTTATATCAGCTACCTGCAATGCTTTCCATCACCAGCATATTTCCTTCCCACCTGAAAAGTTTAATTGAAGACATCTATGCAGATTCCAAGAATTATTTTCTTTGCTTACAGGGAAAGACCATTAGCTAGCTCTTGTTTTCCTTAAGTAGTATAGTAATTGATCCAGTTTACAGTTGATATTGTGGGTTTCACATTGGAGGTAAAATATCTGTCTGATGCCTAATAATAGTCATTCAGCTGAAATGTTTTTTTAAATATTCTTATCTTGTCTCAAATTCTTTAATTGGCATTACTGATATGCTCTGTTGAAAAAAAAATTCCCCGAGCCAGGATTCCACAAGAAAACAGATATTATAGTTTGTTATCTTAAGCTGCTGAATCTATAACAACCTCTCTTAAGCTAGGAGTGCTTTGTATAGCTGTCACTGAGCTCATGTTAACCTCACTGGAGCTAAAGAACTTGTGCATCTAGCTTGGAGTCAATTTGAAAATGTGCATTCCCTCAATCTGAACTTCCCCTCAACCTGCAAGTTTGCATTCCCTCGATCTGAAATTCACATCCTTCATTCTGAAAGTTTGGATTCCCTCAATCCGAAAGTTTGCATTCCCTTAGTTGAAAGTCACATTTCTTCAATCTGAAAGTTTGCATTCCCTCAATTGGGAAGTTTTTATTCCCTTGATCTGAAAGTTTCGATTCCCTCCATATGAAGGTTCACATTCCCTTAACGTGAAAATTTGCATTCCCTCAAATCTGAAAGTTCGCATTCTTCCACTCATTCCTCAACTTGAAACTTTATATATTCTCATTCTGAAAGTTTGCATTCCTTGACTTGAAAGTTTGTATTCCCACATTCTGAAAGTTTGCATTTCCACAACCTGAAAGTTTGCATTTCCGCAACTTGAAAGTTTGCATTTCCACAACTTGAAAGTTTGCATTTCCACAACTTGAAAGTTGGCATTTCCACAACTTGAAAGTTTGCATTGGCTCAATTTGTATGTTTGCATTTCCCAAATCTGAAAGTTTGCATGCCCTCAATTTGTGTGTTTGCATTTCCTAAATCTGAAAGTTTGCATTCCCGCAATTTGTATGTTTGTATTCCCTCAATTTCTATGTTTGCATTTCCAAAATCTGAAAGTCGGCATTCCCAAGATGCTTAAATGTAGTCAATGCATTCTTCTTGTGGGATTGGTTATTCCAGTTTGAGTAATCCTATGCCCACCCCAGTGGGGTACCCTCTGACGTGGATGCATAACTGTTACTTCGATCTCTGACCAGAGAAGAACAACTAAGCGACATCTATGCATCCACGTCAGGGGGTATCTGACTGAGGTACCCCTGTGGGGTGCCTTCAGCATTACTCTTCCAGTTTTTCCGCTGTACTGGGATTATTATTTGTTGCGGTTCTTACTGTCTCCTTATCTTACTTCTCAGTCAAGGGCTCGCTTAGCTCCAGGATGAGATCAAAGAAGGCAGCAAGCAAAAGGAAGTTGGGTGACGGTGAACATAAAATTCCAACTCCCATGCAGAAAATATTGACCGGCTAGCTTCTCGGCTGTTAGTGTTGTGTGCGCAGTAAGTTGAGAGGCTGTGTGGCGATATTTGTAACAAATGGTTGAATGTTGTAATGGCTCTTCTTCTGTAGTTTTAAGCTCTCGTGTATGTTATAAGCCAATTTAAATCTTTAATGTCTTTGAATTTCCGATAATAGGAGGCATAGGAGGAGGGATTCAAGTTCAGTTAAGGATGGGCCAGATGGCTCCACTTCCACCTAACTTTTTGTTAAGTTTTTAACAATATTATTTATTTAATTATTTAATTATATATTAATCTCTTTTTGTCATCAAAATTTGGTAAATTAATATGAACGCATAAGATATTATGATGATATAAAAATTTAACAATATAAAAAATAAATTTAATGTCATTAAATTATTTGTATGATAAAATAAAAGATTGGTTGAACCTTCACATTTTCATATTTTTTCCTATTCGTCTAAGTAATTACTAGTGAGACATTTAGGCAATGGTTAATAGTTAATCTATTTTGTGACTAATTTTGAAACAGTAAACTCGTTTTTGTTGCTTCATTTTAGTATTACCTCTTGAATTTGATATTTATTATATTTATTTTTAGAATAATATTAGCTGCACCTAGCGGACGTACGTGCGTCCGCTAGGTTACGTCAGCGTGCGTCTAGCATTACTCTTATTTTTATTTCATGGCTCGACCACTCTAATCCGAGTCGGGCTGAGTCGCCCGACCCGACTGCTCCTTCTCCTCCCAAGTTTCGTGTTATGAAATTACGTCCACAGGTTTTCCCACCAAAAGCCTTACCCCATTAGTTTGGGCGGCAAATGGAGAGGAGAGAGGGAGAGAACGATGTTTCTCTTCCTATGAGATCACATCGTTCCCTCCTCGGCAAATCTAATCGATTCTACAGACTGATCTGATACCGTAAATTTGATACTAATTCTCATGGGTCTCAGAAAGCAAGCCTCTTCGACGTCTTCGTCCTCTGGGAAGCCGAACCATCACCAGAAATTTCAGCTTTCGAAGTTTGGATTCTGGTATTTATTCAAGCACTATTCGGGTCTGTAGCTCAAAATTCTCATACTCAAAATATGTTCCCAATCCCACACCCAGCGGTTCGGAAAAAAATATTGAGACTGCCCAACTAGAAGATAGTACCCAAGTTGAGGAATGCACATATCGGATGTTTCTTCGAAATTCACGAAGGCGGTGTCTGTGGAAAGATTCTCTTCTCCTTGGATGGTGGGTTCTTACTTGTCCTTATGTGGGGTTTGTTATGGTTGAATCTATTCAGAGGTTCTGATGATGGATATCTGTGGTGAATGTGAACGATATGTGTGTCTATTTACATTAATTTATATGCCTATTGCAGTTGCATTTTGAGCAAATTAGATGAACTTTTGATTTCTATTTCTCAGTTGGGATTTGGAATCATTATCTGTAAATTTCCGACAGTGTTTTAGCACGCGACTAGAACGACCCCTGTAGTTCTCTAACATCTCTGCTTCTTAAAACTGAAGATGACAATGGGCGAATCAAACGTATCATGTACTTCATTCAGACAGCTCCTTTTGTTCTTCTTAAAATGTCGTTTGAGAAGATTTAACTGTCTTTTTGTCCCCTTAGAGTGTTCATGCAGTCTCTTTTTGTACTCGGCACAAATTCTGGCCGCCTGGCAGTTGCAAAAGGAATCATAATTGACACCAGTCCCTTTCATGTTCCATTAAGGAATCAAGATGTCCTATTTCTTGCATACTTTAACTTCAATTTATATTTAAATAAGTTCTAAACTTGCTTAGTACCTCAACTTTTTTTTTGGAGTGACTTATTTTAGTTTCATAGGGCTTCATTTTCTCGATGCCTGAGGCTTATAGGAAACAACCTTGATTCAGAGAATATGGATCTAAAGCAGGAAGTTTGGTTGATTGACAAGGATGAAGTTGCTTCCACGAATGCTATAATGAGGTAGAGTCCCTGACCATTAATGCTAGTCTTTTTTTTGGATGTGACTAAACTCTCAGTAAGCCACATTATCCAGTCTTTGTCCAATACATTCAACCTTGATAACATTTTTCAAGAAAAATGCACAAAGAGCTCATCTTGGGAAGATAATTGTTGATCCATGGATAGTAGTCATTTTGACTTCAATTTGCTTGAATTGAGATTCTAGGCATACAGTGGAAGAACAGAGTCCCTATTCCTCATGACATACATCCGAGATGCATCAGCTCTTGATATGCAAACATATCATTGGTACATAAATTTGATCGTGGGCTTATATTCAGCCAGGATCCTGCAATAACTCATGTATAGTCAGAGAAAAGTTTGAATGTGGATCAGAGACGAGCTATCTGGAAGATTGAAGAATTTCTTGCCTCAAAATTTCTTTGAGTTTTAGATATGCCTTTTCACTGAGAAGAGTTTTGATATTCTTTATCATATAATCTGGTAATTTCAGTTATTTACAGCGAAAGATTACATTCTAGACAAATTCAGCTGTTTACATTTTTTATAAAATGGAAAGCTCAGGTAATCTCTATTTTTTTGTTGATGGCTTTATACTGCCATGAGTGTAGTCTGTATCTTGCATCTCCTCTTACTTGCTTTCTGGTTGTTCTATATGGTAAAAATTGAAAAAATGATATTAGTACTTTGACATTTTACTGTGAGGTTTTACATCCTGATGTGGCAGTCCTCCTGGCAGCCTAGTTGGCATTCTAGATAAGGTCTAGGGTTTAAGCTTCCCTATTGAATAGGCAGATAGTTCCTAACCAAAGAGGATACCATGTCAAACTGTAAAAACTCACAAGGTCACAGTAGGCATATCAAAAATTTTATGAAAAATGATACCTGTAGTTCTTTATTTTAATTTGAGGTTTTACCCTTAAAATAGATAGATAATATTTTAATGAAAAGATTTTAAAAACGTCGGGTTTATCTCTTACGTGGACTGCATGTAAAGTTTTGAAGTAAAAAGCCACTTTACTGATATCACCGCTCTACATAAATAACCATGAGTGGGCAGTTTCATTTTAAAATAGGCACTGCGTTGTGATCTAGTTAGCCGACATCTTGCAGTGATGGCATCAATCCCTTATCCTCCTTTTTGGATCTCTCGTTGATTTCTTAGTTTCCGTTTCCAGATTTTATCCTTTTTCAAACTGTATGGGTTTGAAATCTGTACCCAGATTTGATATAAACTCTTATCCTCCGCGCTGTTGACTGTCTTCAATACTACCTGCTTTATCCAAATCAATGATATGTAGTGCATCAGAGTTTTATACTTCGTGTAGAGTGTCACACCCCAAGAAACCGTGGTCTCGTCAGCCAATTATCAATGGGGCCTTTTGGGTCACACTGACCGACCACAGCATTCAGTCCGGAATTCATTTTGGGACGTTCTAGTTTCCCTCTCAATCCGCATCAATTTCTGGCATGGACCAATCCGCACCGAAAATATCTATGGGTTTCTTTGCTGGCCAAACTGCCACCTCAGTCCCTGGTATTAATCACCATAGGCTGCTCCATGCTCATTGATTTGCAGACTTACTAGTTGCTTTCAATGAAAAAAAAATAGTCGATCATGTTATGTAAAACATATTACGGAAAATGATATTTTCGTGGATGATATAGCATTCAGAAAGAAGGAAAAGACGGGTGCATTTTAATTTTAATTTTTATTAATGCTGTTTTGATTTTTTTTTTGTATTAAATCAATGTGAAATATATCAATTTATTATTATTTGTAAAGTTACACGGTACACCTGGATTTTTTAGCTTTTGTGTGCTAAATTATGAATTATTTACACATTTCGAATATTGGGATTTAGTTGGGGCCTATCTCATGCTGCCGACGCTTTAGAGAGAGAATGATTCGAAAGAGAGATAGAGAGAGAGAGTAAAGGATAAAATAGAGAATTCACCTCTTCAACGATCCTTCGCCGTCTTGGGAATTGGAACAAAATGACTACTGTCTCGCGAGTTTCCTCCGCAGCGGTGCTTCCTATTTCCCGCTAAACGGGAAAACGCCAAAAGCACCCCTGCGGAAAAGGGGGGCATCAACATCGTCGAAACAAATCGATGATGCGGTTGACTGATTGGGTCCTTTGTTTTTTGAAGAAATCTTCGAAGTTTTCAGTCTGGAGATCATCCTGATACGCTGAGAAGCTTTTCCCTGGACTCTTGTTACATTTTAGAGCTCGGGCCGGGATCCTTTTCCTCGTTGGTGAGTGATTTTCGTTTTTCTCTTTTCTTCTTTTCCTTGTTTTGTTTCTTTTGTGGTTTGGCGATTTCCGTTTTCTTCTTTAGATTTTATATACCGGTGGTAGTTTCGGCGCTGATCTGTGCTTGGACTTGTGGGGGATGTTTTAACTTGTTTTTGTGTTGCCATTCTGCATTTTGTTGGTGCCGTCGCTGGTTTTTAGTAGTTAGAAGTAGCACTTTTGTTGGATTGTTGACGTTTCTATAGAGCTGACTGGGTTTTTTACTGGAAGAGTTTGTTTTCTGTTTGGAAGTCCGAGCTATGTAGTGTCGATAGACGGGCTGTTCGTTCTCGACATCATCCATGTTAGGCCTTTGATATTGGAGGATATACTGTATCTGAAACAGTCATATGTAAAGCTCCTTGCTGTTTGCTTTGCAGTTGTTTGAAAAAAAACTGCTTTCTCGAGCCAAAGAAGTCGGAGTGTAACGGAATCGCTCTTCATAAATTTGGGATTTATCTGTTTCTTTTCTTTTGGGTAGCTGCTGAAGCTTGGATCGACTGAATATTATCCTTCAGTCATAATAGTTTTGTTGAACTGGATCTGGACGTAACCAAATTGCCGACTCTGACAATTGGTCAGATCTTGTAAGCTCGGCTTTCTTATTCGGATTTTGATGCTTACGATCATCAGATAAGAAAGTACTTGCGGAAAATGCATTGAGCTTGGGATTATTATTTACCTATGATTTACGGGAACTTTTGATGCTAGAGTTTTTTTCTTCCTGCTCACTTAGTTGGAGCATTGGTTTTCCCTCTTCTTTTTCACTTTTCTTCGTGTCTTGTTTCATCCAGCCAAGACTGCTGTGGAACTGGGCTAACTATAAATTCTAGCATACTCTTATCTTCATTGAATTTTTTCTGCTATTTTCAACCTTCTATTTCTTTTCTTCAGATGCTATTTTCAGTGAGATAGGAAGGGCTTTGAGCAGGCATCATGGGCTCAAAACTAAATTCAGGACATGGTAGGGCCAGAAGCCCGGTATATATTTTCGTTGTGATTGGTTTGTGCTGTTTCTTCTACATATGGGGCGCATGGCAGAAAAGTGGCT
The DNA here is from genome assembly GCA_022405105.1 of Aristolochia contorta. Classification (NCBI taxonomy): domain Eukaryota; kingdom Viridiplantae; phylum Streptophyta; class Magnoliopsida; order Piperales; family Aristolochiaceae; genus Aristolochia; species Aristolochia contorta. The sequence goes on along the minus strand of CM039665.1, from coordinate 11,573,818 downwards.
TTGGAAAAGGGGACAGTATAGCCGTGGAAATAACCAAGCAGACAGATTGTAGTGTTTTGTCTAATTTAAATTTTGAGACCCATCACAATGATGTGGACAGTATAATTGATCCATCAGATCCCAAACCCGAAGTATTTCAGCCTTGTGATGCTGAGTACACAGACTACACCCCATGTCAAGATCAAGATCGAGCCATGAAATTTTCAAGAGATAACATGATCTACAGAGAGAGACATTGTCCTTCAGAAGATGAAAAGATGCGTTGTCTTGTTCCAGCACCTAAAGGGTATGTTACACCATTCCCGTGGCCGAAGAGCCGTGATTACGTTCCCTATGCAAATGTTCCCTATAAGAGTCTGACGGTTGAGAAAGCTGTACAGAACTGGGTACAGTTTGAGGGTAATGTCTTTAAATTTCCTGGAGGGGGGACCATGTTTCCTCAGGGGGCCGATAAATATATTGATGAACTGGCTTCAGTGATCCCAATTGGAGATGGGACTGTTAGGACTGCTCTTGATACGGGCTGTGGGGTAAGTTTGTCATTGTTACCTATATATCAGGCTCTCTTCCTTCTCTATTACTAAAATGTTTTAGTTCTGAGAATTCTGGTTCTGCATATATAATGGACTCAACTTTATTTATTTGGAATGTTACCTGCCTCTTAAATTTGGTTTTAGGTTGCAAGCTGGGGAGCTTATTTATTGAAAAGGAATGTGTTGGCAATGTCATTTGCACCAAGAGATTCACACGAAGCACAAGTGCAATTTGCTTTGGAACGAGGTGTCCCTGCAGTAATTGGTGTGCTTGGAAGCATAAAGCTTCCTTACCCATCCAGAGCATTTGATATGTCTCAGTGCTCACGATGCTTAATTCCTTGGACATCAAATGGTCAGCACATACTCATACATCAAAGAGATCTTAATTTTCTGTTCATGCGTTTTATGTTACTAAATCATAATTTTATTTTTCAGAGGGTCTGTACATGATGGAGGTAGATCGAGTTCTTAGACCTGGTGGCTACTGGATACTATCTGGTCCACCTATCAATTGGAAAACTTATTATCGCACATGGAAAAGGTCCAAGGAGGAGCTACAAGAGGAACAAGGAAAGATTGAAAGGATTGCTGAACTTCTCTGTTGGGAAAAAGAAATATGAAAAGGAGATTTGGCCATCTGGAGAAAGCGGAAAATGCTGAGTCATGCCACAGGAAACAAAATGACCTTTCTATGGGTTTCTGTGAATCCAATGCTGGGGATGATGTTTGGTAAGTTATATTTTCCAGATATGTTGAATAATTTGGGAGGTTGCTTGCGCATGTTAACTTATTATGTACTTTTTTTTTGTGTTGTCTAAAACAACATCGTATCAGGTATAAGAAGATGGAAAAATGCGTAACTCCTTATCCAGAGGTCCAAAGCTCAGAAGCAGTTGCTGGTGGAGAGCTGAAGAAGTTTCCAGAGAGGCTGTTTTCTGTTCCCCCAAGAATTGCTCTTGGATATGTTCCTGGGTTCTCAATACAGTCTTATCAAGAAGACAACAGGATATGGAAGAAGCATGTAAATGCTTATAAGAAGATCAACAAATTAATCAGCACAGGGAGGTATCGCAATATTTTGGATATGAATGCAGGTCTTGGAAGTTTTGCAGCACAACTTGAGTATTCTAAGTCTTGGGTTATGAATGTTGTGCCAACTATTGCTGAAAGGGATACACTAGGAGTAATATATGAAAGGGGCCTGATTGGTATATACCATGACTGGTATGTTCATCCATTTTGTTCATGTGTTATATGGGAATTGTTCTTTGATGCTACAAATAAATCCTTTAATATGTTTGGGTTATTCACCACATTTTGCTTCAGGTGTGAAGCCTTCTCCACCTACCCAAGGACGTATGATCTCATTCATGCCAGTGGAGTCTTCAGTTTGTACGAGGGCAAGTAAGCACTCGTTCTCACTTACGCTTTGGAAATTCCTGAGTAATTAAGAATGAGATGCGTCTTGATTGTGAAAGTGCCCAGGGTGTCTCACACAGGTCATAGGATGTTGCTCACTGAGATGAAATGGGGATGTTTTGGCTTTCCTAGATGAAATAGGAATCCATGATGTAGCATAGAACGATTTTCTTTTTGTGAAATAGGAAAATATGATATAATCTTTGTGAATTGTCTAATTTCACTGTTTTGAATGGTCTCATGTATGCTATGGAAACATGGTGTGAACTTGACCAGTAGATCAGTGGTCACACGAGGGATTTAGTAGTGGGAGGTCATGGGTTCAATTTTCCTCGGAGGCCGAGGAGTTTATCTAAAGTTTGTATTACAGGAGTCGTCACTTAAAAAAAAAAGTAAACATGGTAATAAATTATAAATTCCAGTAATCTGTGTTTTTTTGCTGAAATATGGGTTAATCTGAACCCAGTTAGGAAAAATGATCCAGCACAATTGGTAGTGTCATGTTATTTACAGCCGGGTGTCTGGACCTGTCATGTTATTTTAGCGTCATGTCAATCTGTGTTTTAAGCATGGCGCATAGATGCTTACAAAATGACATACTCACACGTGTGCATGTATACTGCTCACTGTTTTCGGAACTTAAAAATGAATTGTCCACTTTCTAGTGGATAAGAATTTACTTGCTATTTCCTTTAACTGCCGATGGTACGTACTCTTTCTAAATACTCATCTGTTCTACCTATGTGACGTGACATTTCTTTTTCAGTCAGCTTGTGTTTTACTTCTTGCCGGCAAAATTTAATGAAATTGTACTTTTCTTCAGGTGCAAAATAGAGGACATTCTGTTGGAGATGGACCGTATCTTGCGCCCAGAAGGTGCAGTAATATTCCGAGACAATGTCGATGTGCTGAATAGAGTGAGGAAGGTGATCAGTGGCATCAGGTGGGACTTTAAAATGGTTGACCACGAAGATGGTCCTCTCATCCCCGAAAAGATGTTGGTTGCCGTAAAACGTTACTGGACTGTCAGCAATATCACGTCAGAGCAATGAGACAGGTAAAATTTGGAAGCAAAAATATGCCACCCCACGGTTGGTACAGGTGGTCGAACTTCTTCATTGTTAATTGGAAATGGATTAAATGTAGATTTATGTTATTATTTAATCATCATGTTTGTAAAATTTTGTCGAGACGCATGCTATAGTGCCACGGGATTTACGTTATTGTACTGGAAAACAGACCTGGTTTCAAGTTGGCAGTTCTGTTCATATGAAGGAATATGAAGGAAGTTCTGACGCGTATCTGTGTAAGCAACTGTTATGTGGCTTGGGTGGGTCCGCTGGGGTGAGGATTAAAGGTACAACGATTTTTTTTAGTTTTTGATCCTAAACCAATGAAGATTCATTTCATGTGGTAGGCCCAGATGGGTAGTTCAGCTGTGACAACTTTGATACATCGTCAATGGAAACCATCATATTACAGTTACCCGAATAAAGTAAGATAGGGATTAGACAAGCCCTGAGAGAGTCTTCTGTAAGAGAGTGCTTCAAAAAATTTGGGGAACTGTTCATCCAAACGCGTATTCTTTTTTCTCCCTGTTGTGCAGAAAAAGAACCCTTCTTGGCCAGTGTATCAGCGGCACCATTAGTTTCCATGAACTAGTGTTGTAGCTGCACCTTCGACATTACCTGCAAAAGACAATGACACTCATTTCTCCATTTCATTAATCTCCAGTGACACTCCTTGCTGCCCTACGAGGATTGTATTACCAATTTGGAGTCTCTTTCAATAATAATATTAAAATTACAACACAGATTTTTTTATAATAGAGTGAGAAATAGCACATAGAACTCAGCCACATTGTTACTTTTATGCATTAATGGCCACGTTGCTGAAATTATAGGGGTGCCTTAACAGTCCCTAATCAAAACTCCCGCCCCTGCATGCTTCCCGTCCGATATAGAGGAACCGTCAACCGTCAAAGTTTGCTTTTAGATATTGGGGAGGGGACCGGAGGGGGGAGGACCAACATGTATTTAATCTATCTTCCTTCCCCTTTATTTTTTCTGGTACTTGGTGCACACTATTTGATTTTAGGGTACTAATCCGGTTTGCACATTGATGACGTGTGCATTTTCTTTTTTCAAAGATCTTTTTATTTCTAGCACACCAAATTTTCTGAAGTGTTGTGGCAACGTAAACTTCTACTCTCGATAGTAGTTTCATGTGAGGGGAGGTCTGTGCCTTTTTGAGAAAGGATCTGATCTTACTTTCATTTGGTGTTTGAATTGATCTTTCCTTTATTAATGCCCAAACTGAACTGTTAAATTCACAGTTCAAGAGTAGATGTGTTGGCTTTTCCTTTTATAGATCACACATAACACAAATAGGATTTGCTTGCAATCCTTTGTTAATTAGGTAATCCGTTGTGGGGATCCTATCCTTCATCGGTAGCCATAAAAACGTTTTCTGCTTTGGTAATGTTTTAATTTTCCATAAATGATGCCAAAAAGGGATCCAATGGTCCTCTTTGTTGAATATTTCTTTTTTCCTTATCATTTCTATGCATAAGGTGGTAAGCAGATTTTATCGTGTAGACACCAGTAGGACAAGGGGACCAGATCAAAGAAACTGTTTCTGCACTTCCGATAGGCATTTCCATTATTTTCATTACTACGTTAGGTGGCCAAAGCTCCCTAATGCAAGTTTCATTCCATCTATTGTCCCCTTGTATAATATGATTGATCTTTATCCTAAGGTTTTGAGGTCCACTCTGAATCCTCGGTAGGTCAACAAGGGGTTTATCTAACTCCCATATCCAATTATCAAACCAAAGAAAAGTGTTATTTTGCTTTTCAATTTGATACTTAGTGTTATCTAGGAAGGAATCAATGTGTTTGGAGATTTGTTTCCAAGCCATAAAGTCTCCTTGCCTGTTTTTTCTCTTTGCTGTGTGTAAATTGTCGCCATATTTGAGCTTTATATAAGTAGACCAAAGAGAGTCTGAATTTGAATATATACGCCAGAGAAGCTTAGTTCTAAAAGTAGAGCCAAGGCTCTATAGACTTTTTAGCCCTAGCCCTCCTCTGTGTGATTCACAAATGTTCTCTCAATTGACTAAATGTAGCTTTTTGGTACCCCTGAATGACCAAATGAAATCTCTAAACATCATTTCTAATGTCCCGGTTACTTTTTGTGGCAAATGGAAGCAAGTGAGTGCAAGGGGATACTAGAAAGGACAATTTTTACGAGAGTTATTCGTCCAGCTAGGGAGAGGGACTTCTTCATCCAGCCTTGGAGTCGTTTCTGTGTGGACTTTATAAGTGGGTCATAAGTTTCCCTTGTGAGTCTTGTTTGGGGTATAACTATGCGCAGATATTTACCCAATGAAGTTGAGTGATGTTATGGTAAGTATGTTTTAATTTGGTCTTGGACATGGGGTGGTACTGTGGCAGAGATGAATATTTCTGATTTCTAAGGATTTACGTTCTGCCTTGAGTATGTAGTATATTCATTCAGAGTGGTCATGAAAGTGTGTGCTTTTTGGATCTCCGCCCTTCCTATTAGTAAGGTATCATTGGCATAATGGAGATTGCATATGATAGGCATATCCTCCATGGGTCTCCATGGTTGAATTTTCCCTTGAAGTGTTGCTTCGAGGAACTTTGGTGAGAGGAGCTAAATAGTTAGGATGAATAAAATAGGGGACATGGTGTCCCCGTGCCTTATGCCACACTTTGGGGTGATGACATCCATTGGTGCTCTATTAATTAACACCTGATATGTCGTAGTGCTCATACAAGAGTAAATTAAGTCTCTCCATTAGAATCTCGTGTACCAGCATTACGTGGTCTGAGATTTGTTTGCCTTTTACAAAGGCTGTTTGTGTGGGGATATTATCCTTAGGATAATTGGGGCAAGTCTTGAGGCCTGAATTTTGGTTAGTATTCTGTAAGTAACATTACACAGACTAATGGGTCTAAAGTCTCCAAAGGTCGTAGGCTGTTAATTTTTTGGTATGAGAACTATGAAAGTTTTGTTTAGCTCCTTAATCATTCTTCCTGTTTAGAAAATAGATTGGATATTCTTAAAGAGATCTTCCTTGACAAGAGGCCAGTGGTGTTTGAAGAAGATGGGCTGTAAACCATCCGGGCTAGGGGCCTTATAAGAATCCATGGAGAAGAGGGTTGACTTCTCTAATGGTGATTGGAGCAGATATTCTTTCCCGTTCAGTATCTGATAATTTTTTCATGGCATTGAATGGCGATGGACCCTTTCTCGTTTGTGGGGAGAAGAGGTTGGTAAAGAATGTATGTGCTTCCTTTCTTATTTCCTCATCAGTGTTTAGTTGGGTGCCCGAGACAAATTCATATGCTGAATTTTATTTCTTTGGGCTCTAGCTTTAACAAAGGAGTGAAAAAATCTAGTGTTTTCAACTTCGTCCTTAAACATGTTTTGTCTAGCCCGCTGAAATGTGTGCATATGCTTAATCCTAGATAACTTCATGAGTTTATGTTGCAGCTCTTTTTCTAGATGTAGTAGTGTTTGGTTTTGGGGTTGGTTTTATAATTATTTTCTGAATTCAACAAGATTGTTAACAGTAGCTCTAATGTTCTTGTGGAAGTTTCTGAATGCGTTCCTATTCCATTGAGTCAAATCCTTTGCAATATTTTGGAATCTGGTTGGGAGTGATTCAGGAGGAGATGTGGAGCTATTTGGGTGCCTGATACTATTCCATACGTTTTTAATTAAATCCTCATAACCTTCCCCTTATCTCCACATGGCTTGGTATCTAAAAGGTTTATCTTTTGTGACCTTTACTAGGTGTAGGCTAATAAAAAGTAGTGACTGATCTGATCTAAATCAAGGTAGAACTTGTAAATTTGTATTTGGTTATGTGCGCAACCAAGAGCCATTTGTAAAGGCTCGGTCTAGTCTCGCCATTACTAATTTATCCCTAGTGCGACCGTTGGACCATGTGAATTTACTCCCTTTGTACCCTATATCATCCCACCCACCATTCATAATGAAGTACTGGAGGGTTTTGTTCATTCTAAAAGTATTCCCATGGGCAGAATACTTCTCATCGTCTAACAGGGTAGCATTAAAATCTCCCACTATCATCGTGGGTTCAGATTGGGATTGATATATCCTTTCGATTTCCTCTAGTGCGCTAGACCATCTATTACCTTGTGGGGGTAGGTAAATAAAAGTTATATACAAACATTTTCCTAGGCTAGGGTTTATTTTACATTTTATTAGGTATTGCGAAGAGTATAGGATATCTATATGTACACTATTTTTCCAAAAGAGCCACATTCCGATTAGTCCCTGTGATGGGGCCGTGTGAGAGGACTGGAATTTGGCTTCCAACCACTTAAAAGTCAGAGACGAATCAGGGTTGGTTGATTTTGTCTCTGATAGGAAAATAATCTCGGGCGACCGAGATTGTAGAACTGTATTCATAACATTTATGGCCGACGAGTTGTGTGCTCACCGGATATTCCACACAAAAATTATTGACACGATAAAACTATTGAGGGGGTTGCAGAATTTTTACCTTGCGATGAGGTCGTTTTTGCTATTGTAGCATACAAGGAATTTTGTGTGGGTTCGCCTTCGTTTTTGAGGGCCCGACTTCCTTGGTAATTTGTTCCACCGTGTCTCTTTGCCTTTGACTGTTTCTTTTTGGTGCTTACATCTATTGACCTCTTTTGAGTCAGCAGATTGCTCCACAAGGCTCTCATCTTGTTCCATCTGGGACCGAAATAGTGCTCTTCCTATCCTTGCTGTTCGTCTACTCGGTACTAAGGCCAATTCCCCTCCTTGATCCGGTCCACCATGACCATGCCGGATTATTGGTTCAATAGGGGCTTTGTTCCTTCCATTTGGTCTGCCCTGGCAGTCAGCCATGTTGTGTCCCCACCTTCTGCACAATGTGCAAATCTTTGGTCGGCCTTCGAAGATGAAGTGAAGGAAAAGAGTGGTATTCGGAGTATTAATCGTGGTCCCCTTGCGATCTTCGTCCTCCTGGTTTACCAGTACTTTAACCCTTGCAAGGATTTAAGGCAGTCTTTGAGTCCAAGCAAATGTATCGTGTCCGCGGGTTAACAATTCTACGAAGAGCCTCATCATGGCAGAGATTGAATGGGAGGCGTAGAGCGAACCCAGAGCGGGGATTGGGTGAAAAGATACGAGTCAACATGAAAATCCCGTGGCCACCTAAATAGGTGGAGATAGGATTCGTGTATGCGAATCGGTGCATAGATCAGCAGTTCCTCACAGTCATTTTCCATGTCCAAAACTACTGAGGGAAAGCCTTTGTTAAGTGCATAAATCACCATTGTTGGTTCCGGGAGGCCTGGCTTCCTTAATAGGGACTACAAAGTGGAGGCTACGGAGCTTAGAGAGCCCGAGACACACACCACAAATATGCCAACGAGAGAGTTCTGAACGTGTGAAAGCCCCTTCTCTGCGTGCTCCCTTGAGAGGGAGACATGATTCATGTTTTCAGTGATGCGTGAAATCTGGTAATCAGCAACCTGTGATTTTTTTTTTCGTCGAGTCCTTGGCTTCCTGAAGTTTATAAAAATTTCTGATCTTGAGTGGGGGAGCAGCTGTTTTCAAAGCGATCACCTCTTGTTCATCTGGTTGAAGAGGCATGGCTGGGACCAGGGCTTACTGAGCGTAGTCTGGTTCCATGTGAAGCAGCAGTTGACGGAATGGGAGAGCAGAAGGTTTAGAGTTTTGGTGCCGATGAAGTTTCTGATCGGGAGGGAGTAGCGTCGAATTCTGCTGAAGAAGATGAATTGTATAATTTTTTCATAAGTTTGGTTGGTTCCCGAGGGCTTTGAGAAGCCACGTGTCAGTATTTGGGGTCCTACTGAGAATTTTTGAGGGCTCTAAAATCTCCCATATCGGTACTTTGCCTCCAAGCATATCTGTCTCATAAATGCTTATCGGCTTTAGTCGTGCGGAACCAAATTCCACCTTGATGATTCTTGTCTTCCCCTATTTTTTAATACCAATCCTACCCTTAGTCCCCCTATTTGAGGTTCTAATCCGAATCTGCGTTGTCATTATCTGGCCTCTATTTAAGTAATTTTCAAAACTAGCTTAAAATTTCCAGAGGGTAATACCCTGCCAGAGAATCAGATTTGGGTACTTACCTGCCGCCCATGCCTTCTCTCTCTCCTCTACTATTTTCCGTCCTCCTCCCTTTCTTGTCAGTCAGAGCTCTCTAGTCCGATGTGACGTTTACTTTTCAAAAAAATGCTGTTTGGAGGAGGTGCTCCGGTGGCTGATTATCCTTCGGGCAGGTGTTGAGGCGGTGTTCGGTCTTCCTTTTCCCATCGACCATGCTTGATTTTCTCCCCTTTCCCTTGACTTTGTATGTGAAAGCCATGGGGGTGCTTTTTTTGGTTGGATCAAGTATGTTGCGGCTCTGTTGAAGAGGATTTTTGTCTGAGAATGGGAAGGTAGATTTGTGAATAAATTTTTCCTCATATAAAGGATGAGTGGGCGTATGTCGGGGATCTTATTTTTGAGAGTGATATGTGATCTTTGCATAGTTCTTTGCTTTTGCTGGGGATTTTCGTCGGGTGAGGCATCTTGCCTATTTGAGCTTTTAGTGAGTTGTGATGCACTAGTGTTGCGATAAATTTCTTGTGGCGATGTAGTTGAGAAGCTCCCACTGTTTGGGCTTTCCACGGTGGATAGTGTTCCGATCGTATTGTGGTGTTCAACAAATTTTGTAGAGGAGGGTTTTGTGTTTTTTCCATGATGGGAATGTACCTGATTTTCAGGGTTGTTTGTCTGATCATCAAAAATTCCATTTTAATGTAGAGTGTGTTTATCTCTTCTGAGTTTGAGATCCTTCTTTCATCGAGGGTTAGAGTCTGAAAGGAGTAGCAGAGAGCGTAGAGGTTTTCCATCGGTCTTGCCCTTGCCTGTTCCCCAGGTGAAACACTGCTTAGAAATATATGCCTAAAAATGTCAGTTCAAGGGCCACCAAAAAATTCGAATTGAGAATTAGAAAGGATGGTTACACTCACCCCACTGACCTCAGGGAACCCAAAGTCCTAACCAGTGACGCCTTCAGAGGAGATAATGACAGTTAACCATACACTCGGGAAAGCCAAAGGCCGAACTACAACCATGGGAAAAATGTATTTGGAAGCAGCCCAGATGAAGGAATGATTAAAATATAAAATGATTGCAAGTAACACATCGAATGTCCAGAGAAGCGGCAAAAAGAGCATGATCTGCTCAGAGGCTGTTAGGATTCAGATATTTTATATTTTCATTAGAGCTAGTCTTTATATAGCAGAAGAATTGTAAGAAGGATAGGCATTCGGTTAATGAAATTTCTCATCTTTTCTCAGTCTCCAAACTCCGTTTCTCTCTATTTTTCTTTCGGAGTCAAAGCTCAAGCTCAAGCGACCCAGCCCTCTATGGCTTATCATTGGTGCTTTCGTGGCAGATTCGGAGTCAAAGCTCAAGCTCGCTTCAGCATCACATGAACACAATAGATTCCAGAATTGAGAACCATCACTCTCAGGTTAATGGGTCCCCCGCTCTGTCGCTCACTCGCCCAGAAAAATCAGTTCATCGCCCACGGAATACCAAACCACATTCCATCCTTCGTTCCATGAAAATGGAAGTACCCGTTTTCGATGGTTCCAACCCCAATGGTTGGATCTTTTGAATAGAAGAGTTTTTTGACTTTCATCAAACTCAGGATCCTCTGCGTCTGCGTATTTCCACTTTTCATATGGATGGCAGAGGGACCTCATGGTGCCAGTGGATGAAAGCGAATCAACTCGCTCTCCACTTGGAAGGATTTTTTTACTTCAAATTCTCCAACATTTAAGTGTTTCACTTTACGAGGGTCATCAAGGTTCTCTATCGAAACTTTCTCAACGTGCGTCCGTCGTGGATTTTCAAGACGAATTCGAAGAATTAACGAAAAAGGTCTCGGGCATATCCGAACCCCTTCTTATCTGTTTCTTTTTCACCGGCTTAAAAGCTGAAATCTGTTCGCCCAGCCCTCTTCATTATTGGAAGCATTGGCCATAGCTTGAGCCTACGAAGCTCGCTCGGCAGTTTTGAAAGCGTCTTCCCGATCCTGGACCAAATGGTCTTCTTCATCTTCCTCGTCTCCTTCGCCACTGTCGGAATCAGCCCCTCGGCCCATACCTCCAAAGCAACCAACATTACTTCCAGCGCTGCCTTTGCTGGTCCGACGTCTCTCTCCAGCAGAGCTTTGAGAAAAAAGAGAGCGAAGGGCCTTTGATATCATTGTGACAAAAAATTTGGTCTAAGCCCTTAGTGCCAGCAGTTGACCAGCTTGACGAAGCACAGGCTGACGACATTTCGAGCCTCCTTGCCTTATTCGGTCAGTCGATCCCACACCCACTCCCTCTCAGAAGGACAATTCCACACCATTCTTTCTCCATCCTCATCAACAACGGAAGCACTCAAAATTTTATTAAGCCTTCACTCGTGGAACATTTGGATTTATCACCTACTTCGACTCCACAATTTTGGGTGTTTGTCGGCAATGGTGATTTTTTGCTCTTCAATCTGTTATGTCCAAAAGTCCCAATCTTGCTCCAGGGCCATCTATTTGAGATCGATTTGTTCGTTCTCCATATTGAAGGTCCCGACGTTATTCTAGGATTCCAGCGGCTGCATCAGATTCGCCAAGTAATCCATGATTATGAAAATTCGGCGATGGAATTTTCATGGCACGGCCAGCAAATTGAATTGCAGGGTGCTACCGACTTCACTCCCATTCCGGTCTCACTTCATCACCTCCACACAATTCTCCATCCTTCAGCTTACCATCAAGTATTCCTTATTCAGACCGAGTTATTGGATCCACAACAGTCGCACATGCACCATTTTTTGCTCTTGAGTTCCCATAGTCTTTACGAGACGTCTGATACACCTACCACACGTAGGTAAAAAATGATACCAAAAAGGAATGCTAAATATCTGTAGGGGAACCTGGAAATTATTAAAGTGTCCCTTGAAATCAGGAATTGTGTTCCCTGAAATCAGGATCTCTGTCCCATGAATTATTTATGTAACCGTAGCCTCTATATAAAGGTTAGACGATAAGGGAAAGAGGAGATTATTAAGCATCATCACTAGTTTAATCTTCACCAAAAGAATATTTTTTATCCTTTCTCTAATTGGGACCTATCAACGTCCTCCGAAAAAATACACCCACCTTCCTCCCTCGCAGTTACCTCCCTACCATGCCGTTGACCACCGCATTCACATCGCACCTGGGTCTAAATCTGTCAAAGTCCGTTCCATACCGGTACCACAATTTCAGAAAACTGAAATAGAGTTGATGGTCCACGACATGCTCAACTAGGGAATTATACGCCCACCTAAAGGCCTTTTTCTTCTCCTATTCTGTTGGTGAAAAAGAAACACGGTTCTAACTCTTTTTGTGCGGATTACAAGGTCTTAAATATTGTTACCACTAAGGACAAAATTTCGGTTCCAACTATAGATGAGCAACTTGATGAGCTCGACAACTCTTTTTTTTTTTCTAAACTTGATCTCCGCTCCGGCTATCACCAGATAAAGGTAAAGTTGGACTTGAATGATTTGAACAAATGTTTCCTCAGGGCTTAGTGGGGTTGTGGTGCTGATAGTTTCGCAAAAAGGGAGGAGGAAGGAGACAGAGTATTCTTGCGGCTCGATCTGATTAATATTTTGATGTTGGGGGAGTGAGTGGTGGGGAGATGAAAACCTAGTAAAGTGGAGTTCAGGATACTTGGGCAATGGAAGGTGAACTACAGGTCTTGATTTGTGACATACATTTGTTTCGTTCCTTGGTGTTGCTCGTCTTTGAAGGATTTGTTGGTGTATGAAGAACTTTGTTAAACCTATTTGTTTGTTGTTGATGAGCGTTCTATCTCGATATGTATCTCTGTGTGAGTTTATGAGACTTTCCCGATTAATCGCAGAGAGGTGCTGTTTGCAGCTGAACAACGCTGTGATTTCCTTGTATTTGGGGTGTAGAGACAAGATTTGGTAGAGGAGCAGAGTTGACACCCTGACCCTTCTACAGTCTCTCCAACTCCCGTCGAAGCCGAGTCCTTTGAGTCCCTCCACACGACCTCTGACTTAACTCAGATCTTGCACCCAACTATTGTAAGTGCTTCATGTCTGAACAACTCATGAGGTCAGCCGAACCTCTCCAGGCTCCCGATATCTATGGTAGCTCCGCCTGTGCCTTCTTCGATAACATGGGATAATCTGTCCTGAGCCATGTTTTCCAAAAGTACTATTCCTTAAAACCATGGTTTGCATTATCGATACATATCAGTCGATACTAGCCGATGTGTATCCGTTTCCTTAGCTAACAGAACATAATACGGGGGGATGTGTCCATTTATAGGAAACTAACCCTTCTATCCTTCTGTATCAGTGGGTTTCCAAAGGTATCGAGGAAACCCGTCGAGACAATACACCGATTTATTTAAGGAAGTTGCGGTTACGTGCCTGCTTTGTGTTTCCGCTATAATTGGCCGTCCTCCAGCTACGAAAGTGCAAGTGAAATGGCCGCCAGTGGTTGGATGACCATTCCGCCGCTGCAGCCGGCAGTAACGGCAATTTGGTAGGAAATTACCTCTTGCATCTGTTTCAATCCCCGAACCGGGCTGGTTTGGTCTGGTTCGGTCTGGTTCGATGGTGGTTTAATAAAAAAAGGGTTTTTACATTATAGAATTGGTTTAAGTCCTTAGTAACATCCAAGTTGGTAAAAAAATTTCATTTTTCTTATCATCAATTAATATGTTTGGTTTAATTTATTTGGATTTTATATTTGATGAATTATTGAATAACAAAGGGAAATACTTGTAAAAATATAGAAAATTATTAGGATACTGATTATATTTCAAGTGATGGGTGATGTTGGTAGATCTTTGCAAATATATTTGAGAAAAACAATATTTTGACCATACTATAGAGGATTGTGATCAGGATGTATGAAAAAGACTGAGCGGTGGTAAGTTTTCTTGTTAAGTTGTTTGTTTTTAAAATATTTGCATCAATAAGAACATTATGTCTTTTATTTTTATAGTATTAAATAAATATTTATATTTTTCCATAACTTTAATAAGTTTTTCGAGAGTATCCACACTTAATAAATGCGTATCTTAACGTATCCATATGTATCCACGATAAGTATCTATTTCCTTAATGCCCGATATAATCCATATCTCCGATACTGCAAACCTTGCTTAAAACACTTGTCAATGCATTTTCTTATCTTCTTTTCCTACCCCATTAACTTATAATTTTGTCTTGCGTAATTTTCTGGTAGTTGCTTTGTAACTTAATGGGGTTTACAACTTTTTACTATACCCTCTGCCCTAAAAAAGTTTCATTCTATGATGAGGGAGTATAAGGAGAGCCTCTGCCCTCCCTCTTTTGGTCAATGGAGCAAGGGGAAGGTCCGTTTCGATCCAATAGTGTGGTGATTGAACCGCTCAAACTGATTTACTTCTGTTATTTTTTATGTCCATCCAGTCTTTTTGCAATTTCGAAAATTGTAGAATGGACTAGATCTGATTAAACCCTTCTTATCATCTGCTTTGATGATGGAGCTTGGCGGAGCCTGGCGGAGCTATTCTATGATGGAGCCTGGCGGAGCTATTCTATGATGGAGCCTCACAGAGCTATTCTATGATGGAGCCTCACAGAGCTATTCTATGATGGAGCCTCACAGAGCTATTCTATGATGGAGCCTCAGGGAGCTATTTGATGAGTCAGATGATCTATTAAAAGGATGGAGAATGCCCTAGAAAAAGATACTTGATCAGTTAACTTAGGAGCACTTGTGCTAGCCAAACCGGGTGAAGTCTATGTAAGAAATTCTTCTATAATTCATGAATTTCTAATATTAACATGTTTCTAATCTACATGAAACATGAAGTAAAAAAAGATACAATTATGGGAAATGTATAAATACCTTTTTCCATCTTCGAATTTGTTGCGGAATATCTGGGTCTTCTAAGCTCTAATTTTTCAGGTAATTGAGCTTAGGGACCAGGTGTGGTATTTATACTAAAATACTAAAAACCGTTACCATGGTGATTTTAAATCTAATTAATCTAGAATTAAAATCTAATAAAATTTATGCATCGTAAGTAGGAAAACATTTTTATAAATTAATGAAACGTTACATGCCCCCATTTGATGCATAACTCATAACTTCAATATGAAACAAAACACACAAATCATAGAGATATGTCCTTTAAGTACGAGTAATATCTACTATGCATTACTATGCATTTTTTTTCCAAAGTTCTTTATGTGGTAACAAAATTCATGAATAAACCCTATGTTTATCCTTGGTCCATATATATTTCTCAAAATATAGTTGTGAACATGAATATGAGATATAACTTAATGCAGAAGAGTTTCTTTGATAAACCGAATGTATATACAAATTACAAAGTGAAGCCAAGTCCCATATTTTCTGTATGATCTTTGAATTTCAATGGTGGTATGTCTTCAGTCAAAGGATCAACAATCATCAACTCAGTGCTAATGTGCTCAATGACCACTTTCTTTTCAACACATTCTCTTATTGCCAAAAACTTAGTGTCGATGTGTTTACTTCGACACCCACTCTTATTATTCTTAGCGATAAAGACAACAGTTGAGTGGTTGCAAAAAATTCTCAATGGCCTAGAAATAGAATCCATAACTCTAAGCCCAAAAATGAAACTCTTAAGCCATACACCATGTGATGTAGCATCAAAATAGGAGACGAACTCGACTTCCATAGTAAAAGTTGCAGTCAAAGTCGGTTTTGCACTTCTCTAAGAAACAACTCCACCGGCCGTAATGATATGTACCCAAATATTGATTTGCAAGAATTAACACAGCCATAAAAGTCTGAGTCTGAATAGCCAATCACTTCCAAATTGTCCGTCTGTCTATACATAAGCATGTAGTCTTTGGTTCCTTGAAGGTACTACATGACTTTCTTTGCAGATCTCCATTGGTCCATACCTTGGTTACTCTAATATCTTCCTAATATCCCAACAACTTATGCAATGTTAGGTCTAGTGTAGACCTGAGCATACATAAGACTTCCAACAACAGAAGGATATGGGATATCCTTCATGGATTCTTTTTCAAGTTCATTTTGCGGACATTGATCCAAGCTGAACTTGTCTCCCTTCACAATGGGTGCAACACTTGGTGAACATTCCTTCATCCGAAATCTCTCCAAAACTTTGTTAATATATGTTTCTTGTAACAATGCTAAGACACCACGAGGTCTGTCTCTATGGATCTTAATGCCAATATCATAAGATGTCTCACCCATATATTTCATATCAAAGTTTTGAGAGAGAAAAGGTTTCACATCATGTAGCATACTCTTATCAATGGTTGCAAGTAAATATCATCCACATGTAAAACAAGAAAACAAATTTTGCTCCCACTAATCTTCTGGTATATACAATGATCCATGGGATTTTCAACAAAACTGAATGAAGAAATCACACCATGGAATTTCAAATACCATTGACGGGAAGCTTATTTCAAGCCGTATATGGATTTCTTAAGTTTGCAAACCAAATTCTCACCGCCACAAGAAGAGAAACCTTTTGGTTGTTTCATATAAACCTCTTCTTCTAGACCTCCGTTAAGGAATGCAGTTTTGACATCCATTTGTTGTAACTCATGGTCAAAACGAGCAACTAATGCCAAAATAATTCGAAGAGAATCTTTCTTAGATACAGGAGAAAAAATATGTGTAGTCGATTCCTTCTTTTTGAGTGAACTCCTTAGCAACGAGTCTCGCTTTGTATCTCTCGATGTTGCCTAATTAGTATCTTTTGGTCTTGAAGACCTATTTACAACCAATGGTCTTCGCCCCATTAGGCAACTCTACAAGGTCCCAGACTCCATTGCTCTTCATGGAATTCATCTCTTCCTTTATGGCATCATACCATAAATTTGACTATGTACAACGCATGGTTTATGAAAACATTTCAGGATCATTTTTTGGCTCCTATGTCAGATTCTTGTAAATACACAACATAATCACTAGGAAGAGCTGGTAGACGCGAGTAGATCATCTTAATGTTATACTTCCTTCTCCTTGAGGAGCTGATTCAATTGGTTGATCAACTTGAGGGTTATGAACAACTTGTGTAACTTGAGGGATTGGTTGTGCAATACTCGATTTCACTTGAGGAGTACGATGAATGAGAACCAATCTATGTGACAATGTGGAAGGTTGAACTTTGTAAAATCTAGAGAAGGAATTAATCCTTCAACTGATCCCTCCCAATGATCATGTCATTCTCAAGAAACTTAGCGTTTCTTAATTTCACAATCCTAGTTGTAAGAGATGGACAATAAAATCTGTAACCCTTAGACCTTTCAGAATAACCAATGAAAAAACCACTAATGGTCCTTGGATCCAGCTTCTTTTCTTGTGGGTTATATATTCTCACTTCAGACAGACATCTCCAAACACGCATATGTTGCAAACTCATTTCCATATTTTAAAGAGTTTAAAAGATGTCTTTGGGACAACCTTGGTTGGAACACGGTTTGATATATACGTAGTCGTCTTAAGTGCTTCAGTTCACAAGAATTTAGGGAGATTAGAGTTGCTAAGCATACTCCGCACCATGTCTATTAGAGTTCGGTTTCTTCTTTCTACAACACCATTCTAGTTCGGAGAACCAGACATAGTGTATTGAGGAACGATCCCATACTCTTGAAGAAACTTCGCATAAGGGCCAAACGTTTCTCCACTCTCTGTGTATCTACCATAATATTCACCACCTCTATCAGATCTCACTATTTTTATTTGCTTCCCACATTGGTTCTCAACTTCAGCCTTGAAGGCTTTGAAGCCATGCAATGCTACAAACTTATTATGAAGCAAAACGTGAGTAATCATCTATAAAGGTGATAAAATATTTCTGACCTGACATATCTAAATCTGGACTACATATGTCAGTATGTATAGTTTATCATAAGGTAGAGCTCCTATTAGCACCTCACTTTGACTTCTTTATCTGCTTAAGGTTAATACAGTGAACACAAGTCTCAAAATCAGTATAATCAAGAGTACTAAGTACTCCATCTTTTACTAACCTCTTAATTCTATCTATGGAGATATGACCTAATCTCCGGTGCCATAACATAGATGAGTGTTCTTTAATATTACACCTCTTAATTCCACTATAAAGATGCAATGAACTATTAGTGGCATCAGAATGTAAGGAAACACAGAAAAGACCATCAGAAAATATACCATTTCCAATACATTCAGTATTATAATAAAGACTAAATGATGTGCCTTTAAAATTAAAGGAATATCTAAAAGGAACAAACCTTGAAATTGAAATCAAGTTTAAAGAGAAACTTGGAACATGAAATGTCCTTTCCAAATTCAAAGCATAACCACTACTTAAAATTAAAGTGCAAGTTCCTATAACATCCACATGTGAGCCCATCTGGTTGTCGGATAAGATTGTCAACTTAGTTCCCACTAGCTTCCTTAGGTTTTGCATACCCTACAAGGAGTTTGCAATGTGAATTGTAGCTCTAGAGTCAATCCACCTGGTGTTTATATTAACGTTAACCATATTAGATTCATGATAAACAAATGTGGATAGAGTACCTTTCTTTTCCAACCATGTCTTGAATTTTGCACAATCCTTCTTAGCATGTCCCTTCTTTTTATAGAAGAAACACTTAGAGTTTGTCTTAATATCAGCTTGAAGTGGTATTTTACCTTTCCTCTTCTGTTTAGATTTGGAAGTGCTAGCTTGAGGTTTGTCATATTTATGAGCCTTGTTCTTCCCATGAGTTGTAGCCAACATGACACTTTCACCCAAGTCAATGACAAACCTCTCCTCTTCTTGCACACACATGGTCATTAATTTATTGATAGACTATTTATCCTTATGTGTGCTATAAGAGACCTTAAAAAACTCGTTCTGTGAAGGAAGAGTGTTCAGAATAAAGTGCACAAGGAAGGACTCTGACATATCTACCTCAAGTTTCTTGAGTTGAGCAGCTATGTCCCGCATTTTCATAATGTGCTCACGCACACCCTTAACGCTTGTGAGACGCAGTGAAGAAAATTTCATTATGAGGGTGTTTGCTAATGCCTTTTCTGATGTGACGAATTGATCACCAATGGCTTTAAGCAGATCTTGGACTTTGTCATACTGCTCGGCTGAACCTCGAAGGCTAGTTGTGATTTTAGTCTTAATGACTATTACAAAGAGCCGATTGGATCTCTCTCATCGCTCATATTATGCAACTTCAGCATGAGTGTTTTGATCAGTTACAACCGGGGGTTTATCATTCTTTATAGCATAATTTGTGTCCGTCCACTCTAAATGAAGAACAATCATTTTTTTCCAAACTTTATAATTATCACTACTAAGTTAAGGAATATCTAGATGAATATCAGAGTAACTAGCCACGTTGAGTAACTGTAGAGAATCAAAAAGGTTTATGTTAGAATATGAGGTTGACAAAAGCTTAATGGCATGTATTACCAATGTGAAACATGCCCTAAAGTTTGATCTACAGACATAAAAATTGCCTATGGGCTAAATTTTTACTCAAGTAGACCTAAAGTTCTCATATGATAGAAATTCATTTAAAGGGTACAATATCTATCTTGAATGATAACACTAGCAAACTATATTCCAATTCATAATCTTTGTGGGTAACTTATGAAAATAGTCTAATATTTTATACTAATTAATTATATAAATATGACAAAATCTCCTGTAGGATGAATTTTATCATTTTAAGAATAATTAATCATAATTCTTGTCTAATTCCTTATTTGATTATTTAGTTTAACTTAATATATAATTTTAGTTAACTAAAGATGTTGTGACTACTCTTTATATGACTAAAATTATATTTATATAATCACTAGACATTGTGGGAGATTTTTATGTTCCAGGCTCTACAAAATTATATTTATAACACTATAGCATTAACCAAGTATACTCCCAGGAAAGTCGGGTTCAACTAAGGCTGATTAAGTACCAAACTCCTTAGACAGAGTAGTGATCCTAGGGAGATTAGTGTGAACCAGTCTATGTGAAACTTACTTGGGTCATACGTCTCATGTCAACCACAAATTATTTGTGAATGGTTCATAACCTAATTGGTCATCTAAAATTATTTATTGAACATGTTATGAATCTTTATGTGCTAAAACTTTATGCAATAGTTTTAACTATTATGCTCAAATATTAATATGATGAGAATTTAACTAAATTTTACAAATTCTAACAATTTCTAAGATTAAATGAAATGGTAAAATTTGTAAATAAACAATTCTTATAATGAAAAAGGAATTGCATAAAAGTTACCTATATATCATGCAATTTACATATTTTCATGAATAACATGTTTTCATTCTGAAAGCATGAAAATATGATCAACCTATTCATGCTAAAGATGAGTATAATAATAAAAAAAAGAGTAGTGATACGGGCACAACGGTTGTGCCCGAGTTGGACACAGCACCCCTCACATTGAAATAAAAAATAATATTTCACGAAATTCAAGAAATATATTTTTTTATTTCATGTGAGAGCCGCTGTGTCCGATCGGGCACAGCAGCTTTGCATAAATCATTATCCTAAAAACAATTCATGTAAATCATACTATAATTTTTAAGACATGAATATTATAACAAAATTTCATACTCAAAATAAGTACAAGCAAAATTTCATATAAAATCATACACTAACTTGAGCATAATTACCAAATTATACAATTATGTGATAAAAAATATGATATGTAAAACCAGAATCTATTTGAGATTTTTAGACGATTTTTATAAATTTTTCTTATTTTCCCGACTTTTGCCCTTTTCTTATGAATTTTTTCTATTTCTGGAAAAATGGCACCCTGGCCCACCCCATGGCGGCCCAGTTTTCCCCACTGGTTCAAATAGTTTCCTTGGTTCGTTAAAATGGGCGGTCTGACTCAGTTTTTCTAAATGGGCAACTTACAGAATGGGTTCGACCTAAATGGGCAGTTAGACTCAGTTTTTCTACATGGGCAACTTGCAGAATGGGTTTGACCTAAATGGGTGGCCCAGGCACTCTTAAGCCCAACACAAGCTGTCCAGCCCAAGCCTATCCAACTCACAATAGTCCTAATCTAATAATTTCGCGAAAGAATCGAACTAAAACCAAAAAAAATCAAAAAAACTAACCGAACCACGAGGTCTCTAACCTCTTGCCGCAGAATGCAAAGAAATTAGGGTTTTCCTGCAACTACGTTTTGGTCATCCATACAGCCGGCGAATACTACGGAAAAGGTCAGCCAACTCCGGCGACCATTCTCCGAACTTCCCATCACCGGAAACGATGGCACACAACAAAAAATCAACCGGAAAAAAGAAAAAAAAATAAAATTAGGGTTACAAGACAACCCTTTTTCCTGTTTCATTACTGGCATTTCGGCCATCTCCGGGGGCAGTGACCGGGGCAGAATGGTCGGCTGAGGTCCGGCGACCAATTCGCCCAAGGTCCCATCGCTAGACGGCGACAAATCTGACCAGATTGAATGAATTTCGGCGACAAGGTCGCCGGATTCGGAAAATACTCAATTTAACAAAAATTAAGCATAATCAGAATTTAAATGAAAAATAAGGAAAATTATGCCAAGAAAACATCAAAAAATCACAATTCGGCGTTGATACCAAATGTAAGAAATTCTTATATAATTCATGAATTTCTAATATTAACATGTTTCTAATCTACATGAAACATGAAGTAAAAAAATATAAAATTATGGAAAAATGTATAAATTTCTTTTTCCATCTTCGAATTTGAAGCGGAATATCTGGTTGTTCTAAGCTCTAATTTTTCAGGTAATTGAGCTTAAGGACCAGGTGTACTATTTATAAGAAGATACCTAAAACTGTTACCATGGTGATTTTAAATCTAATTAATTTAAAGTTAAAATATAAGATCATTTATGAATCATAAATAAGAAAATATTTTTATAAATTAATTAAAAACGTATTATATTATTAACACGTTTTGTAAAAACTTTTTTCATTCATAAATAAAAACGTTACAGTCTAACCTTTCTTGTAATTAGGAACAACTTCAATGTGTAAACCAATTCTGCAGTTTTTTTAGCCTATGCTGTAGTTTCATGTTGTACTCTTATCTTATAGAATCTCTAATGAAAAATCACAAACATTTTTAGGGAAAAAAAGGGTATTCAGTTGGCAAAAATTTTCGTAAGAGAGAATGCAGTGTGACTTATTCTGATTGAGAAGGTCAAGATATTCAGTTTCTTGAAAAACGAGGCTTCTGTGTCAAAAGTTTATCTGGTGGATTTCATAGAACCGGTGGAAGGAACATTAGACGATGATTTTACAGGTACGCATCTTAGTTATGGAATTAAACAAAAGTTTCATCAGTTTTACTTGCTAAGATTCCACAGCAAACTAGATTCTGGTTATAAGTAAATAAATTTAATTGCATCTCATTTTTATTTTATTTTTTTGAAAACATAGATTAGCTTCTGTGGTAATAGCAAAGAATATTTAAGAGTACAACATTGTACACAACATAGAATACAGCCTGGACAAATCACTTTTGGGAGAAGGATAGAATGCCGCAAGGGGAACTCCGGATGCACCAGCTATAGCAAGAAGGTGCTCCTGAAAAGGCTGCATTGTTTGAAGATCCCCAAATCTCTGCTTCAAGTAATACACCATTTGAGCTAAGGTCTGAAAACAAATCAAACTTCAATTGCTTGAATCCATAGATTTACCTCCTTCAGTGGCTACTTAGCTGACAAATATTCTTTTCTTTAAGGTACTTTCTCTTTTAGAAGCGGCTATTTGCTTATCATCTTCTGGAATTTATTGACAATTGAAGCATGAGCATTCTTTTGAACTTTTCGATTGGTTTGTTTTGAATGTCTTCTTTAGACGTTATGTAATTTTTGGGGGATTTTTTTTTTTCAAATTCTTATATGATTCAGGGATTGAATTTGGAGCAGCTGATATCACATCAATAATTGACATGTCTTGGAGGCAAGTAGAATATGGTGGGGACATCATTTAGTGGCTTTATGATGAGAATATTTGTTAT